>CM053585.1:314098727-314127001 GCA_028646515.1 Pseudochirops corinnae | reverse complement strand
TCCCTTGTCTGTAGAGACATTATTCCCTGCTGGTTCTTACTACTCTTCAATTGTTTTTCTCTGTCTCTTTAGCTGCATCTAACATATAGTAACATGTAATAAATTCTTTTTTTCCATTCATTCGTTCCTTGTCCTCTTTCTAACCTTTTAAGGTGGGATTGCCCCACCATTTGGACTGATTTACAGTTGGAAGGGACCTTGGAGGTCATCTAGTCCAAAACCTTCATTTTACAGATGAGAAAACTGAAGTCCGAGAAGTTTAAGGGATTTTCTCTCGGTGGTAAGTGACAGAGTGAGCGTTCAAACCCAAAATGCAGACCTCTTTCAAGAGTGCTAGAGATAGACATAAAGATAATTTCAGACAATGAGAACTAGGAGTCAAGCAAGCCATGATCAGCCTCATAAAGGATAGGGATTAAGACTAGATTTGTGATTTTATTGGTAGGAGAAACTCCTCGAAAGGAAACTTCATCTCCCAGTGTAGATTGTCACGTCTTCTGCAATTTAGATGTTTAGAGCAAGGCTGGGGAACCTGCTGCCTAAAGGCCACATGTGGCCTTCTGAATCTTTCAGTGTGGCCTTTTGACTGAAGCCAGATATTACAGAACAAATGCAAATGTTCTGTAAAATTTGGATTCAGTAAAAAGGCCACATTTAAGGATTGAGAAGGCCATATGTGGCATTCAAGCCATAGGCACTAGTTTAGAGCATTTCTTAGGGTTGAGAGCTAAGGTAACCTGCTCAGAGTCAAACAGCTAATATATCTCAGGTGTGGGACCTGGATCATAATTGGAATTTAAAACACACATACACATGTATATATATACATATATATATATAGACTCTCTCTATTTATATATATAAATATTTAAACATATATATGTGTGTGTACGTATAGAGAGAGAGAGAGAAAGAGAGAGAGAGAGTGTAAATAGACACATTGGAGCATATCTACAGAGCTACATAATGATAAAATTAATTAAATTAATTAATTAGCTGATTAGAAGAAGAGAAAGCTAATACCAAGTATCTGGCCAAATTCAATCAGGAACTGCCTCTATAGACCATGAACACATTGTTATTTAAATAAAGACTAACCAACCTGAGCATCATATGAATGGTAGAAGATTAAAGAAAAAAAGAAACATGATGGAGTCTCTTTTAGAGAAAAAGAGCTAGAGAGATACATTGGAGCCCAAAGCCAGGTCATTCCTTGCAACCGTGAAGATGACCAATTTCTTTCTGCCCAGTTGGAGGAGAAATTGAATACTAACAACGATGAACAATCAGTTTTAGTCTCTGAAGAAGCCTGAGTACTTTACACTCAACTAGAAGTGAAAGTGACAGAGAAAGAACTCTAAGTTATAAGAGGAACCAGAAAAGAAGAATACATCTACAGGATGTGACATGAAGATTTCCCCCTTCCCCAAAGTCACTGAAAGTGATGGCAGGACTGTAGGGTGATTTGATAAAAATGTTTTAAAGGTATTTGTCCTCTTCTTTTTTTGATATTCTGGTTTATGACAGCAGAAAATTACTCTAGATCAGAAGTTCTTAACTTTGTGTGTGTGTGTTTGTGACACAAAGAGAGAGAGAGAGAGAGAGAGAGACAGAGAGAGAGAGAGGGAGAGAGGGAAGGAGGGAGGGTAGGGGGTGGGAGGGAGGGAGACAGAGAAAGAGAGAAGATAGAGAGAGAGAGAGAGAGAGAGAGAGGGAGAGAGCATTCTGACAGTCTGGTGAAGCCTATAGATACTTTCTTAAAGTAAAACGTTTAAATAATTGAAGAAAATGCTAAATTTCACTTAGAAGTTAGTGAAAATAAAAATGTAATTGATTTTTTTTCCCCATTCAAGTTCATGAACCCCTTGAAACCTAGCCAAGGACCCCAGACTGAGAAGCCCTGCTCAGAAGTCTAGGTATCCAGTGTCATGAAATCAGTTTTGGAGATTTTCCTGTTTGGTCAAAGTTCGAGAAGTTTTATTTTTCTTTGTTTTACAAATTGTTTTGTTTGGAACTCAATGAGTTTCCCCATAGAAATAATGGCACAAATTCCATTTCCTTTCTAAGTCAGCTAATAAAATATTTGATCCATAATGTATATAAATTCTGGTACTAGAACCTTGGGTTTGATGCCAGAGCCCTCTATTAACTAGCTGTGTGACACTGGACAAGTAGCTTAACATCTCTGGGTCTGAGTTTCCTAAGTTGTAAAATGAGGGGATTGGGTTGGGGGGTGTCTAAGGTCTGTTCTAGTTCTACATTTCAATGATTCTATTATGCAGATACTGAACTACGATTTCAAATCCTATTTCAATGGGTAAAGTCATTTTGAATTCCAAGCAGGGACACCCGGGAATACCAACAACTTTCCTTTATTTCAGCCTTGGCGGGGTCATTTTCCAAGTTCTGTTAGTGGTCACAAGAGCTCAGAGAACAGTGTTTTTAGGAGATTGGCTCTGGATATGGTTGGCTCTGAGTGGTGAGAGTGGAAATATGATATAGATGCTCTTGGAACTCTGATTTCCTGATTTGTGAATTCACCAGTCAGTGTGTCCCAGATGCACTATGACCTTATGCTTCTGGGCACAACATTCCTGCCATCTCCTTCATCTCCACTTGCTCTGGGGACAATAATTAAATCAATACTATAGGGGCAGCTAGGTGGCACAGTGGGTAGAACAGTGGTCCTGGAGTCAGGAAGACCTGAGTTCAAATCTTACCACAGATACTTACTAGCTGCATGACCCTGGGCAAGTCATTTGACCCCAACTGCCTCCCTCCCTCCTTCAAAAATAAATAAACAAATATGTACTATTTTTCCTAATAGCAATTTGTCAGTCAGTTGTTCAATGACTCTATTTGCCAGCCCTGTGACTTCTCAAACCCAAACACCCCTTTTGGCCACCCTTCCCCATCAGATGTGTTGTCTTCCCCTATTAGAATTCAAGCTTTTAGAAGGCCATTTTTGAATGTTTTGCTTTTTTATATTTCTATTCCTAGTGTTTGGCACACAGTAGGTACTTAAATGCATTTTAATCCACCCATTCGTTCATTCTTCGTGCATTTGTTCATTGAATTGAAGTGAATTTTGGGAAGCTTGTCACACTCTTGTGAAATTGCAACACTGAGAAGAAATTTGAGACCTGGGGTCAGCATTTGGAGATGACTTAACTTCCAACTTTCAATTCAAAGGGGGCATTTACCAGTCATGAAAGGAACATTTCCATGCCTTGTCCTGCCTGAATCACTTCACATATTTTGGTGGAAATGGCCTTGTGCTTTCACTGGAGAGGGGTACTCCTGGTAAGCTGACTCCCTTTACAGATGCCTATTTCAATTTTTCTAGAATTTACAGTCTTAAAGACTTAGCATAGTATGTACCTCATAGTAGGCTCTTAATGAACATTTGTTGACTGACTATTGATCCATTAAGCAGGGGTAGGGAACTTGTGGCCTTGAGGCCACTTGTTGTCTTCTAGGCCCTCAAGTGCAGCCCTTGAATTCTGTCATCCCTGGAAAGAGTTGCTTGGATGATGATTGGCCAGGAACAGATTTCATAATGCTCCAGACAGGACTTCACTAGGGCAAGGGCTAGCAGAAGAATCCTCTCCCTCCTTCTGGGACCCTGTGCCTCTTTCAATGCAACCTAAAATCACACTCGGGTCTTTGGTTGCATGCCACCACGTTGACTAGAGAGGCAATGACGTATAATGGTAAGCATGTAGGCTTTGGAGTCAGGAGGACTTGGGTTAGAATTCTGTTTCTGATACTTGCTAAATGCATGATCTTTGGCAAGTCTCCTAATCTGTCTCAGCCCCAGCCTCCTGATTTGTAACATGGGATTGATAATAGCACTTATACCCCAGGATTGTTGAGAGAATTCATTGAGATGATCAATGGAAAGCACTTTGCAAATCTGAAGGCATTTTAAAATGTTAACTCTTGCTGACTCATTAAATTTGCAGCCCGCTCATCCATCCCAGCCCTTTTTTACATGAGGTGCTGTCTAGTCAAGCCTCCCAAACTGTGTACTTGTGTGCTTGGGTTTATTAACCTGAGTGGCAGACTTCATCTTCGTCCTGATTCAATGTCATCTGCTTAGCTCCAGCTCATTGTTTTAATGTGTTAAGGTCCTTCGGAATCCTGACTTTGTTATTTAACGCATTTTCTGGATCATATCCGTGTACTACCCCTTAAACGTGCTTCTCTATATACCCCACCCCCCAGGTTCTATTCTGGGCCCCCTTCCCTTTTTGTCTTTGCATACTCTTTTGGTGAACTTGTCACTTCGATTCTTATTTCTTTGCTCATGATATTTGTCAATTCTGCCTTAATATCTCTCATATCTGTCCCTTTCCTCTACTTATATAGCCATCATCCAATTTCAGGCCCTCATCCCCTCTTGATTCATCACCTGGACCAGCAGAGTAGTAGCTGCTTCCCTGCCTCAAGTCTCTCTCCACTCCAATCTATCCTCCACCCAGCTGCCAAAGTGATCTTCCAAAGCACAGTTCAGACTATGACACTCCCCGGCTCATTAAACTCCCATGGCTCCCTATTGTCTCTAGGATCAAATAAAATTTATCCATTGGACATTTAAACCCTACCTACCTGGCTACAGCCTACCTTTCCAAATTAATTACATATTATGTTTCTTCATGAACTCCCTGGTCCAGCCAGACTGGCACAAAGGAATTGTGTGCATTCCTAGTGCCCCCCAAAAGGCCCAGCAAATAGAATATGGTTAATAAATACTTGATTAATTACCACTAAATTTGTTGTTTATTATGGTCTGATATTATTCCCTCTTTGTTTCCTATGTCGCCTCCTCTCAGGTAGACTGAGTAAATACTGTGCTCCCTGCCTTCTCCTTTCTTTTCCTCAGTGAAGGAAAGGAGGGAGGGAGGAGAGAGAGAAGGGGTCAAGAAAGACCAGTTAATTGATTTCTTCACAAGTATAATAAACAGAACCTGGGCTAGGGGTAGTCAGGGTAGGTGGCTGCCTAGGGCACAGCACACGTATATGACTTGATATAACCACACATTTTTTTATTGTAAACCTTAAAGTGCTACATAAATATGCTTTATTATTATTATGCTAGAAAATTCCATTCTCAGTTAGTGAGGAGATTAATCTGGTGATAAGTGAAGTTGCATGTCTCAGAGTGAAGGTACTTTAGCCTCTGTGAAGCCTCTGAGGGAAACTCATCATGCCTAGGGAGTTCATGGGTCTGAGAATAACAGAATCCTATAGAAATAAAGTAAAGGCTGATGGATACTTTGGCACTGGGCATCTCTGAGTGATAGGCAGTTTTTTGGGCACTAGCTTCTCCTCTGAGGACCAGTTCAGGGGCCTTTGGCTTCAGGACTTTTACCACTACCTACTTTTTGAATTCTCACTGGTTAAACGTGGATTTAATTAGTTTGAAGGGGTTTATGAGAGTGGATTGTTAAATTTTCAGTATGAGCAGGTATATCTCTGAAATCAGCACATCAGGACTTGATTCATTGTTTTGTTGATTTTCTAGAGCTAAGAAAATGATGAATAAAATGTTAATAATGTTAATGATGTGGATGAAACTTAATTTAAAAAATATATCCTGTGCACTTTTTTTTTGTTGCAGATTTGGTTGTTAAACATTTACTAGCACACCCCTGGATTTATCCACATTGTGTCTGAGGATTTCATGCAATAAATCTTCCCAGTCTCAGGTTTACTCTTAGCTCATCAGGAAGCCCCTTGATGACATAAAGTGGGGTTAGGAGCAGGGGTTTCAGGAATAGACAAGATCTTTGTTCATCTCAATTCAGACCCACCCAAAGATTACCAAAAAGATCATAACAGATACCCTACAACTTACTCTCCCTCTGAAGTAGACCTTTATCTGCTGCACAGTCTAGATATGGGGCTCACAGGCTGAACTTGCCAACCGCTGAGTAGTTAGGATAGATTAGCTATATTCTATTTTCCAGGAGCAAGAATGATTCCTGTCCACAAGGTTGTACTTTGTAAACATTAAAACACTGTGCGAATTACTACTACTACTATCGCTATAACCTACTACTACTACTACTACTACTACTACTATTACTACTACTACTATTACTACTACTACTACTACTACTACTACTACCACTATTGCTACTACTACTACTACTACTACTACTACTACTACTACTACTACAACTACTACTACTACAACAACAACAACAACTACTACTACTACTACTACTACTACTGCTATATGGTATGGAACGGAAAGAACACTGTATTTAGAGTCAGAATCTGGTTTCAGATTCTGGCTCTGCTAATTCCTACCTGTGTGACCTTGGGCAAGTGTCTTCTTTTTTCTGGGTCTCAGAAAAAAATGTGTTTAGGGTCTTTTCTGGCTCTTCATTCAATGGTTTTCCCTTCTCAAAGCACTTTCCCATCCCATCTCTCATGACTCTCAAAGTCGCCCTCTGGTGGAGGCACAGATTATATCTTATGATCTTAGACTCTTAGGGACCTTAGAGACTGTCTTGGTTTAACTCCCTTATTTTATAGATAAGAAGACCCAGACCCAGAAAAGTGAAAGTTCAAGGTCACACAGCCAATGAGTGGTAGATCGGTGATTCAAACCCTTTTCTACAAAGGAGTAAACTGAAGAGTAAGTTACTTGCTGCAGGTTGTAGGTCGTAGGCTAGCAAATGAACTGATGTTTTCTGACACTTTCCATTGTATTGAATAGCTTTTCCTAAAGGGCACAATCCCTGGGCCAGCTCTACCAAGACAGTGAAAGGCTGAGAATCCTGTATCTCTCTGAATCTTTTTAAAAATAGTTTTTCCTTTCCTATATCAACATAGAATCTTAGAGGGATAGTATCATTGATTGCAAAATGTCAGAAGGGGTAGGGATCTTAGACACCATCTAGTTCAACTTCTCCATTTTATAGATGAAGGAGCTTGAGTCATAGAGTAGGGAAGTGACTTGCACAAGGTCACACTGCATGCTGAAGTTGGCCAGTGTTTCCCATTGCTGACTGGGAGGTGTGCAAGTTTTCTTTCATTTTTCATTCTTCTCACCACTATTCAATATAAGAAGTACATTTCATTAAGCCTATTGTGCTACGACTCATTAGCTAAATTGGTGCTATTAATTAACCCAAAAGGATGCACAATGCTTTTCGGATTTATTCCTTATTTCTCCTTCCCAGTGGCTTAAATTAATTGCTCAAGTATTATTAGGCTGTGAATTCTTTCAGGCTCAGACCTACTGTATCTGGTCTCTGTCATGTTTTCTGAAGTGTTGGATCTTGTTTACTTAGATATGCTAATTGAAGCAAAGTTTTGGGATTTGGGACTTTACCAGCACAGAATGCCCCCAGGCAGGAGGGAGTAAGATCGTCCATATAATCCCTGGTTTTCCAGCTCAATGCATTGAGAGGCAAGACTATTCACTGCCTTTAGAGTTTGCAGACATTTGTTCAAATCTTAATTCTGACCTAATGATCTCCGTGTTCTGACATTGCTTTTGTGAATCCTAGTTTAGTTGTTTGTCCTTTGAGTACTCAAAGAGAACCAATGATATCAGGAGGGTGATGTCTTGACTTGCAAGTGAATTAGATTTAAAGGAGGCAGGGTTGTAAAGTCATCAGCCTCACTAAGACATAGGTCAGGAGGACTGGCAATGATCTTCGAATTCCAATTTTATTACTTACCAACTGGATGACACTGGACAAGTCACTTAACTTGTCTAAGCCCTATTTTCCTTATTGGATATTGCTCCTTTTATTGTAAGAAGGATAGAGGGATGGGTATGGTCTTGTCTACCTGTAGCGCCAATGCAATATTCACAGCACCCACGATCACTATAAATATACCTGCATGGTGCTCAATTGCAAAATATAATAGACTTTCCATATAGAAGACAGAAGCAAAACATTTATTCAGACATCAGAAAACCAAATCCCAAAACCAGTAAGCCAATTCCATCATATTAGCAAAAATGTTAATAAGCTACAATAGCACAGAGAGCCCCAGTATCTTTTAGCCTTCCCACAAATCAGCACAAGCCTAGATGTCACAGCAGGTGGCAAACACCAACTTTTACTCACAAGCCTGTCTGTTTCGCTTGGAGATGTGCTCTCCTTCTAGTTGTCTAGCTGACTCTGACTCCCAGCTTCCTGTGGGCTCTCCTCCTCCCTTCAGCAAACTTCTCCCACCAAAAGCTCCATGAGATTGCATTCAGTCTATTGGGGGGCAGAGTATATTTTCAAAGCAGGGAAGGTCTTCAAATTCCCATTACCATTACACTGCCCCATGTAATACTATAGTAATGTCTCCTCATGGAAGGGTAATATTCTTTACTGGAAGTACTAGAGCTAGAGCTAGAAGTACTACACAGCTAAGTGGCTCACTGCTGGTTCTGGAGTCAGGAACATCTGAGTTCAAATCCAGCCTTAGACACTTACTAACTCTGGGACCCTGGGCAAGTCACTTAACCTTATTTGCATTTATCCACTGGAGAAATGGCAAACCACTCCAGTACCTTTGCCAAGAAGTCCCGATGGACAGTATGGTCATGAAGATTCAGACTTCTCTGAACAACTACCAACAACACTGAAAGAATCATTGGTGTCAGACCTGGGTTCAAATTCTGACTCTGATGTTCCTTAGATGTATGACTGGGGACAAGATCCCCACTCTTGTCCAACTTCACAATTTCAACTCATCAATCAATCAACAAATATTAATTAACCATCTACTATGTGCCAGAGGCACTGTCCTATGTGCTAGAGATTTAGAGACAACAATGAAATAATCCCTGCCCTCAAGAAGCTTATATTCAATGGGAGAAACACAACTTGTACACAAATGAGCGCATACAAAATATGCGCAAAATATATACAGGGTAATGTTTTCTTTTTTTTGAGAGGAGTGGGGCATGAGCAGCTTCAGGGGATCAAGAAGGGGCTGATCTTGAGGTATTAAAGCCTTAGGGGCTGGAACTGTGATTTCATTCCTCAATGAATAATTCCTTCTATCACTGTGGGTTGAAACATTCTCTGCAATTTATAGTCTTAAAGGATTACTTGGAATACTGAATGGTTAAGTGACTTGCCCAAGGTAACACAGGCATTAGCACCAGGACTCAAACCCAAGTCTCCCTGACTTTGAGACTAGCTCTTTCTCCATTGTACTGGACTGCCTGTGATATTAAGCCACCCACTAAAAGCAAAATGTCAAGGTGTGGAGGAAGAATGTTGTTGGCTACATAGTCCACTGAGAGACTCCCCTTATCTTTGCTCTTTTTGCTCAACAAGTAAGTGGCAGAATCTGAATGCAAGGCAAAGTTTTCTCACTCCAACTTCAGGGTTCTTTCTACCATATCACTCTCATTTTTGATATTTCAGTAGATAAGCAATCCATGGATTCTTTAAAGGATATGTGATCTACAGTGAACACTGATAATGTGGGAGCTCCATACATCACTTTGGGTCAGAGTCACATCAAGCCTCCTCATTTGTGTCATTCTTGTCTTTGACTTTCTATAAATCTTTCATTGAAGGTCCATGCAGCACTCTGGAGACCTCCTTGCAGGCCTATGGGCCAGCAAGTATTTGCAAGGACATACTAGGTAGCAGCACTGAAAAACATTGGTTTCAATCACTCTTTCCTTGCCTCAGAAAGAATATGCCCGATGAGGTTAGTACCATTTGAGCTTAACACTGACATAGCCTTGTCACATTGGGTGCTAAGTTTTATGGCACTTGATAAATTCTATTTCCCCATATCCCAGATTTATCCTGAGAATGTGTCCCCAAGGAGCACTAGAGAATTACCCTGCAATGTTTATTGATCCATAAATGCATGGAAGATGGAGTTTGAATAAAAACATATATCTAGGGTGAATTATTTTGCCCAGAACCATGAGGAAGAAGCTAATATACTCGAGGCTTCTTCTATGTTCTGCAGGGGAAAAATTGATTATATAATAAAATCCTGCCCAGAGAATAGTCCTGGAGACACATGGAGCAATAGCTTGATCGTAGCTTTTAAATGTCTAGGGAAGAGGGTTAAATTTAAATAGACATGTTTTAAAAAAATGGTTAATGGTACCCCCAAATACTTTGATTGATTGATGTGATGATTGATGTGAGATCACAAAGTCATTATGACCCTGATGTCTAGTCATCTGATTATTCAAACATCTCTGCCTGACATTCAAATTCTTCCCCAATCTGGAGCCATCCTCCCTTTTAAGTGTCATGCCTTTTTAATCCCTCTGTGCTCCCTGTACTCCAGTCAGATTTACACCTCTCCATCCCTTGAAGATGCCCTTGCTTTGCAGGCTCCATACATCTTCTTAAACTGTGGCTTAGAATGCCTTTCCTTTCTAACTCCCTAGTTGAATTCTTATCTTTCTTGAAAAATTCAGCTCAAATGCCATGTCCATCACTTACTGACTTACTGACATGACCCTATCATCCTCTCATGCTGTTATCTTATAGTTATCCTTCCTTTCACAGTTCAGAATATTTTTTAAAAGAGATAGTAATTTCAGAGGAAGTAGGAGACCCTGGCCCTGTTTTCAAGAATTTCAAATTCTGGGGACACAGAGAAGAAGACCTCAACTCTGTCCTCATGGAATTTGCAGTCTGGGCTGAGGATTTCTGAGGAACCATCAGAAATTACTGTAAGATAGAGAATAAGCCTGAAGATGTGGTTCAAACTTGAAGTCTAATGGTGATACAGAAGAGGGACAGATAGTTATGGCTTGAAGTGGCCACAGAAGGCTCTTGGGGGTGACTCTTGGGGAATTGAATTGATAAGTCACTTGACCAACCAACAGGTAACATGCTAAGTACTGGAGCAATAAAGAAGCAAAAACAGACCCTAACCTTAAAGAACTTACATTCTGATGGTGGAGACCATGTATTTATAAACTGATTCAAATTATATGGAAGAAAAGCATAAAGAAGAAGGCACGAGAAACTAGGGTGGGGAGGGGGATATGATTTGGTAAATGTATTTGAGTTGAGTCTTGAGGGAAGCCAGAGATTCTATGAGGTAAGGAGAGGGAGAGAATTCTAGTCATAGGGGACAGTGAGGACAAAGGCATGGAGATGAGAGGGATAGACTCATGGGTAAAGAAGTACAGGTTCCAGTATGGCTGGACCACTGAATTCGTGTAGTGGAGTAATGTATGAGAAGACTGAAAGGTAGGAAGGAAACAGGTTGGGAAGGACTTTAAGTGGTCAAAAGGACTTTACATTTGATCCTAGAGTCAATAGAGTTTATACTTGATTTACTAAGTCGTAGGTAAAGACTTGAAGCAGGAAGACCAGTTGAAAGTCTACTGTAATTGTCCAGGTGGAGAGGTGATGAGGACCTTGATTCCTTACTTGCACTCACCCACACATCTAATCTGTTCTCATGTCATTTCTGTCTTTACAAGAGCTCTCATATATATAACACCTCATGCCTCAACTATTGAAATAGCTTTCTGGTTCACTTCCCTGACTCAAGTTTCATCTTGATCCAATCTATCTTCCACTCAGCTGGATTTTCCTGAAGTACACTGTGATCATGTCACCTCTTACTCAGCAAACTCTAGTGGCTCCCTATTGCCTCCAGGATCAAATATAAAGTCCTCTGTTAGCATTTAAGGTCTGGCCTCTTCCTACTTTTCTAGTCTTCTTGTACTTTATTCCTTTCCTTTTCATGCATTGATTTCCATATGATCTAAGTACAATGACCTTGCTCTTCTCAAAGGAAACTACATCTTTAGCATCCATGCTTGGAATTTTCTCTCTCCCCTCATCTGCCTACTGGCTATCCGGATTTCCTTCAACACTCATCCCAAGTCCCACCTGTTTTGCAGAAGGTCTTTCCTAGTCACTGCCTGTCCCCTCCCCCCAAAAAAGAAGAAGTCAACTTCCCTCTGAGAGTATCTTCCATTTATATTGCATGTACCTAGTTATTAACATGTCTCCCCCATCAGGATGTGAACTCTTTGAGGGCAGGAACCCTGTTTTTACCTTTCTTTGCATTTCCAGCGCCTGCACAGCATCTGGCAGATTGTTGTTCCATTATGTCTGACTCTATGTGCCCCCCAAAGATTTTGCCCATCGAATTTTGTTTGGCAAAAATACTAGAATGATTTTCTTTTCCAGTTCATTTTACAGATGAAGAAACTGAGGCAAATAGGGTTAAGTGACTTGCCTGGGGTCACACAGCTAATAAGTGTCTGTGGCCACAATTGAACTCAGATCTTCCTGACTCCAGGCACAGTGCTTTATCCACTTTGCTACCTAGATACCACATAATAACTGCTTAATAAATGCATGTTATTGACTGATTGAATTAGGGTGTTAGCTATATGAGTAGAAATGAGGGGACATATGTAAGATATGTGAAGAAATAAATGGCAAGTGCCTTTGAGAGGTAGTCAGAAAGGCAGTATTGCATAGTGGGAAGATCCCCGGACTTAGAGTAAGGAGACACCTGGATTTACATCCCAGCTCTGAAAGTTCCTTGCTAGGTGACCCTGGCCACACTACTTAACTTCTCGAATATTTACTTTCCTCACTTATTCAAATGGCGGCATGAATTCTTCTGCTGGATTACTTTGTGGCAAGTGCTTTGTAAACCTAAGAGTGCTTTGAGGATGCTACAGTTTAGCTTTACTCCAACTCTACTTTCTTCTTTACCTCCTGTCCTCTTTCTGTCTTTCCTCTTCCTCCTCACTATTTTCCCCATCCTCAAAACTGTGCTGGCAGAGCACTAGATTTTAACAATAATTCAATACTCTATCTCGGAATAGTGACAACTACCCCATCTCATCTTCTTTTTGTTACTGTCCCTGGCCATGGTGCTGACAGCTCATAAGCCTGTGCCTAAACTCAATGGTCTTCCTTTTTTCTCCCATTTTCTGATTGGCTGTGGGTAGGACTGGGCCAAGAGGAGGCAAAGAGCTTAAATGAATCAGCCCTAGCTGGAGCTGAGATTGACCTTCTCAAATCCAATGTCTTTTCT
Organism: Pseudochirops corinnae; assembly: GCA_028646515.1. Classification (NCBI taxonomy): domain Eukaryota; kingdom Metazoa; phylum Chordata; class Mammalia; order Diprotodontia; family Pseudocheiridae; genus Pseudochirops; species Pseudochirops corinnae. Next base: position 314,113,981 of record CM053585.1, on the reverse strand, counting down.
CTTAACTTGGTTGGAAACTTTCTTATTGATGCATGTGAAAAGGACTGGAATACTGTAAACTTGTAAAATGACAGGAAGGTGACACTGCCTTGAGTTCTGCCTTTTCCCCACCCCCTCAGCCTATCTAAAAATGACTCTAAGTTCATTGGGAAGTTGGATGGAATAAGACAGGGTGGGACCCTGGACATAAAGTCAGGAGCATTTGGAGACATAGGTTCTAGACCTAAACCTGCCATTAACTGACTGTATGACCTCGGGTAAATAATTTCTCTTTTCTGGGCCTGCATTTTCTTGTCCATCAAATGAGGCATTTGACTGGACAGCCTTTTAGTTCCCTTCCAATGATGAGATTCTAGGAAAACTTCTTCTTCCTCCCTAATACAAGAAATTGAATGTTGCAAAAGTGTTCATCACTTTTAAAAGTCATTTGACATTATCTATAAATTATTATCATCTTCACATGCTATTATAAATTGCAAAAAAGTTGCAGTTTTGTTCCATATACCTCAAAATGACTTTTCAATAAGCTATAAGAAAAAAGAACAATGGTGTAGGGAGATAATGTTGAATTAAGGTAGGGCAAATAAAACATCAAGTTTGGAGGCAAGATGGTAAGAAGGTGATATTTTAATATTTAGGGGGAAGATATTAAAGGTCCTTATAGATAGACTGCACAGAGCATGTAATTTAGTTTGATAGACAGGTTGTGGATTTTATTTCTACCTGGAAGAAAGCAGAGATGGGGAGCTGGTGGCAAGGTGATATAAGGTGGGTATGTGTGTATGTGTGTGTGCGTGTGTGTGTGTGTGTGTGACACACAATTCCAGAGCTGTGTCATATCACCTCTACTTCTGAGTGGCCTTTTAGTCATTCCCTCTCATCCCCTAACTTCACCTGCCCTATTTGCCCTTTAATTGATCTTTGGTGAGGAGCATGTCAGAACAGATTTCGAAGAGATGATATTCACAGTAGTGAGCAAAACATTAAATCAGAGATTCAGGATTCTGAATTACGAGCTGCCTATCCCTATGGTACAAGACCAGTCAATTTACTCTAAAATGCCTCCAGAGTTTTACTTGTAAAGTGGGAAATGTTCTCTTAACAGATAAGTAGTGGATTATAGGTGCAGAATGGGGTATACTTTTCCAGATATATTCAGTGTTTTGTTTTGCTTATCTATGCTTACTTGTTACGAGAAGGAGATTGAGTAATTGAGGAGTGAGTTATGTAAAAAACAACCAAAAATTCTAAATAAAAGGGGAATCTCAGTGCTGACCTGCCATGTGAGGATGTCATGAACAGTGATAACAATGACTGCCAAACACTTTACAAATGAACCTAAATGGCTACATTTGGGTCATGTTGGAAAAATTATATTTGTTACACTTTACCTCCCCTAACCAACCATTAAATGTAGCTATGTGTTCAATATTTTATTTTCTCACTTGTTTGTTTATTAATAACATACTATTCATTCATGTTGTTGAAAATATATTCATTGGACCACAATATTTTTGTGGTTTCCAGAGTTTTGCCTGTAGGCTGAGAGGTAAGGTCAGCTGGAAGCCTCCTAAGATTTGATTTGGAAAAAAAAAAAAAAAAAGAGCACCAATATGTGCCCAGGTGCATATCTTCAAAGTGTCTCCTGGAAATGTAAGCAGACTACCAGCTCATTGAATGGACCTTCTGTTGAGGGTCTGTGGCAGGACACAAACGAGAACTTCACAGGATGGAAAAGCATGATGGAATTGGGAGCTGCCTTGATGGAAGGAATTGATGAAACCATAGAATCACATAGAAGAACAACCAAAGACACAGAATTAAATTAGAATGATTGATTTTTAGAGCTAACAGGGACCTGGGAGGTCATCTAGTTCAACCCCCTGTGACAGATGAGCTTGTATATGGGCACTGTTGGAGGGGTATTCTCTTTGGGGAGAGAAAGGTTCTTGTATCTACATGATTATATTTCCTGATATTTTGGGGCTGGGAAGAAACCTCTTCCTCTATCTAATTATGGCATAGAGGGAACACTGAGTTTCCAAAGGCTGTGAAAGGTACAAGAGAGGCTTGAAGCACAAGTTCGGAAACACAGGACTCTGTTTCAGAGACAGCAGACAAGGTCTTAGCTAAATGAGAGGCTCATTAGCATATGGCCACAGACAGATTTTGTTTTCTTTTGTTTGGCTACCGTCACCCATGAAATGAACAAAAAGGCAGTTAGCAAGTGGGAGTGTGGAGTGAATATCCCCATACCTGTCATGCAGTTGAGGAGGCACTGCTTGATTGACTCAGAGGGAAACTAGAATTATATAACTGGGTCATATGGCAATCAGGAGGGTGAATCCAAAGTTGGTGTGTAGGCTTTTCTACGATGGAGGAAGAAATTATTGTTTGAAGTCACTTGGGAAGAGGTGAGAGAACCATGGGCCAAGTTACTCTTGGGAACTTATTTAGATACCAGCTAATGCAATGATCTTTCCCATATGTGTTGTTTCTGAATCTGAATATCCTTGTGACTAAACCGCAGACAACGTCCTTTGTTAGCTTTTGTGTTGTTGTGCAGGCATCAGAAAGAGAAGAACAAGGGAGTGTTTGGACATTTGGTCATGGTGACAATTGCAGGAGAAGAGGCACCGTTAGTTATGGGCTGGGTGTGACAGATCTCTGAGCCCTGGGAACTAATCAGAGCCCACTAATGTGGGCTCCATGTGATGACATTAGGCCTATTAAGGGCAGGGAAGGTCTCCAAACTCCCTTAGGCCTATTAAGGGCAGCACAAATGTATACTGTTTCCAACAAAGGCTTGACACAATCAAAGGTGAGGTCCAAAGGCACCTGAATAGCTGAAACAAGCACAAAATACTACTTTGCTTGCCATTACACCTACTCAAATATTGATATTCATAATACTCAGAATTCCATAGTAGTGCCCCATCACCTCTACTTCTGTGTGGCCTTCTAGTCATTCCCTTCTATCTCCTAACTTTGTCTGCCCTGTTTACCTTTTAATTGATCTTCCTATTACCTCTAGGATCAAGTATAAAATTCTTGTATCTGGCCCCTTCCTCCCTTTCTGGTCTAATGCTTTATCCCCTCCATGAATTATACGATTTCATATATATATGTATATGAAATATATATATTATATATATATAATATTATATAATTATATGTTATTTTATATTTGATATATATATATATATATATATATATATATATATATATATATAATGACTTCCTTGGTTTTTTTCATGGGAAGCTCTATGCCTGGAATGCTCTCCCTCCTCACTTCCACTTCTAGACTATCCTGACTTCCTTTAAAACATGAGTTCAAAAGAGTAAATGCACAAGCACAATATGGTGAAGGTGGGGCTTGATGTTTCATATGAAACAGAATTGAAGATTTTAATGTACTACAGGCTCAGTTCAAGTCAATAAGACGACATAGCAAACAGGAAGTCCAATATAATCTTAAGTGACATTAGAAGAGTCATGAGGCCCAGAATATGGGAGGTGATAACAGTCTTGCCATCTTCTACCTGCCTGGTCAGTTCTGGGAATGACACTGACCTGCTGCAGAGCATCTATAGGAGGGCATCCTATAGCATAGTGAGTAGCACTAAAATCATACCATAGAAGTTTGCTAAAAGGAACTGGACATTTTGATCAGTAGAAGAGAAGACTCAGAGAATGAAGCGGTTTTCTTTTTCTTTTCTTTTCTTTTTTTCTTTCTGTTTGGAGGGGGGAAGGCAGGGCAATTGGGGTTAAGAGACTTGCCCAAGGTCACACAGTTAGTAAGTGTTAAGTGGTATCTGAGGTCACATTTGAACTCAGGTCCTCCTGACTCTAGGGCTGGTGCTCTATACACTGGGCCACCTAGCCATCCTGAATGAAGCTGTTTTCAAGAATTTGAATAGCTGTGGTATAAAAGAGGGCTTAGACTAATTCAATTTATACTCAGACTCTGAGAATAGGTATAAGTAAAGAGAAATGGTTGTGGGCTAAATGTAAGGAAAAAATTTCTAACAATTCAAGCTGTCTCAAAATGGATTTGTCTGACTTGAAATGAGTGGGTTTTCTTTTGCTGGAGGTTTCCAAATGAAGGCTGGCTAACTACTTGTTGGAAATGTTATCAAGGACATTCTTGCTTAGCCACAGTTTGGACAAGCTAGACGCTAGCATCACCTTTTAATTCTGAGATTCTCTTGCTGTGACTAGAATTCGGTGATCAGGGAAGACCAATAAAATAACAAAGGAAAAGACCTGGGGCTAAAGACAAGGTCCCTTTGACCAAGGCCAAGAAGGAGCCAGAGTCCCTGGAAACTAATGATTGAGTAAAATTGAACATCCAGGAGTGGATTTTTCTATACTCTTCCATTTGACTGAGAAAACTGAGACCCACAGAGGAAAACAAAACCCAGCTCTCTAATCCAGAGCTCTTTTCACCCCATTCTACTGCTTTGAATATAGTCGATGGCTAATAAATATTTGTGGAATTGAATAATTGCTTCCAGGGGAAAATGAGAACCATTTCCTTATAGTCAGAGGCTGTCTACACTGTCCATACTGAAGGCTGCCTGGTATGGACTGTTTACTTGTATAAAGGACCTTACAGGTAGGTAAACACTTACCGGTGTTTCATGACAAAATGTGGGACCTACCTTTACAAAAAAATTTCCAGATCTATCCCAGGACACAGGGGGCTCTTGAGTCACAGGACCATGGTAGCCCGTGGCAGGAGCACTGAGAGAGCATGACAGGGAGTAGGAGAAGAAGAGGAAGGAGAAGATGAGAGAAGCAGAGGGAAAAAAAAAGAGGCACAATCCACTCAAAGATCTAGGTTGTGCTGGAAGTGTCAGTTATGGATGAGTTACTGACCTGCACGAATGTCAGGAATTTCCACACCAGGAGTTCCTTATGTCCACCAAAACAGAGATCCAGACCAAGAAAAATGCAGAGAAAAGGGGAAAACAGAAGAGGAAAGGAGAGAGGAGAGAATAGAGGAAGAAGAGCAAGGAAGAGAAAAAGAAAGGGAGAAAAGGAGAAGAGAGAAAAGAGAGTGGGCAAGTCACTTAACCACTGTGGGCTTCAGGCCCCCTACCCCACTCCTCCCATGATAAGAGGAAGGAATTGGACAAGCCGAGCCCTAAAGAGCTTTGTCACCTCTTAAATTCCAGGTTTGAGAAGAGAGAATGGATTATGAAAGGAAGATGCTGGAGGAGTGTGCCCTCTGCTGGTGTCTGGAAGGTAGTGACAAAAGCTCCTTGAGCCAGATGACAGATAAATTATTGAAACGACTTCAAAACTGACTGTTTGATGGGTGGGGAGGTGAGATGTATGATAGACTTCCCGGGCCTGGGGCGGGGCTGGGGGTGGGGGTGGGGATGTTGAGGCAGGGCTGGGGGAGGGGGAGTGAGGAATGTGTGTGTGAAGGTATTCTCATTACACTGTTTGTGGCAGAAGCTAGAAATTCAGAACTCTAAAAAATATCTAATCTGATTCTCTGTAACTCCTCCCCCCACCCAAGACTCCAATCACATCAACCTCATTCTCAACCATCCGTATCTTGCCTCTGGAGGCTGCCTAATGGCAGGGACTCTTTGTGCTAATAATTCTTTCTCAGGAAACTTGGACATCAAGCTACACTCAGAATAAATCTGACAGTGGAGAAGGTCTCCTCTTCCATGTCTCCCTCAGGGCCAAACTAAGCACAAAGTTGGAGTCCCAAGGGGCATTCAATAAATGCTGATTGATTCACTGAAAAGAAGAAAGTCCCTGGGCAGAGAGCTCCCACCCCTAAGACACAGGTTTAGAGGGAAGGGACTGATAGATCACAAATATGTGGGGGTAAGGGGTTTGGAAAAGTGACTGGGAGGAGGGGTGTGGGGTTGATTGAGTCTGAAGTAGCAGAGCCCTGGACTGGGAAAATTCTGATTTTAATTCATTAACCCTGTGATCTTGGGCAAGTCACTTCATTGGATTCCAGAGCTAGAAGGAAGTTCACAGGTCATCTAATTCAACTGGTACAGAATTAGTTGTCCTGTGATTAGCTAGCCTAGCTATACAGGAATATTTCTAGTGATGGAGAGCTCACTACTTCCTGAGACAACTTTTTAAATTTTGGAGAGTTTGGTTTCTTGATATTTTGAAGGAAGATCTCATTGCTTTTAGAATTTCATCAGCTTCTCATCATGTTCTGCCTCCTCATGGAGCTGATGTAGGAAATACCTTGCAAAGTTCTTTAAGGTCACATTGTTTCATCCAGTTAAGATTAGTAGGAAGTTTCTCTTCACATTGAGCTAAAATTTACCTCCCTGAGAACTTCCACCCAACCTCATCAGTTCTGGCCTTCAAATATCTAACATTATGGGTCACATTCTTCCATAAGTCTTCTTTTGTTCCAGGTTAAACATCTCCAGTTTCTTCAAGTGATCTTATATTTCATGGTGTCCAGTCCCTTCCCCATCATTGTGGCTCTAGACATTCTCCATTTTGTCAAGTGTATTTTTGGCACATTCTGAGCATCTGTTTCTTGTCTGTGAATCAGTTCAGTTCAATTCAACAAACCAACTACTTCTAATATTCAAGACCTCACACTATGCATTCCACAAAATGAATTAGATACCATCTCTACTTTCAATGATGTCATAACCCAACAAAGAGGTTTTGACATGTTCACAAAAAAGGTAAAAAGAAAGTACAAATGAGAAATTTCAGTAGGCAGAGGTCACTTTTAGCAGAAGAATGACTTTTTCTCAGTTCTCATTCTCTCTCTCTCTTTCTCTCTTTCTCTCTCTCTCTCTCTCTCTCTCTCTCTCTCTGAATATCCCCATCCTCCTGAATATTCTCTTGTCTCATCCCCTCCTCCTGAATATTCTCTTGTCTCTTGGCTTCCTTGAGACTGGGCTCTCTGGGCTCTTCTCATACTTCTTTAACCACCCAAGTTAACTAAATTCAACCATTATTTATTAAACGACTCTTAGGTACCAAGAATCCTGGACTGGGGATACAATGGCAAAAATGAAGGAGTCCTCTAGGAAGACTTACTCACTAGGTATTTACAGTCTTTTTGAGGGGAAGAGCAGGGAACAATGTGTCTGTAGATAAGTAAATAGATGTGTGTATACATATGCCTACACATGCACACACACATGTATATATACATACATCTATATACATACATGTACATATACACATATTTGTATATTATTAACATGGGCTCTGTAATGATTATAGTAATCCATCTGAGTTACACAACAACTAACCAATCAGAAAGGCTTCTGAAACCTAGAACTGCTTGACATACCAGTGATCTTTTGTAAGTGAACTCTAACTGAATTTGGAGATGCCTGTAGCAACCAGAAACCTCAAAACTACCTTGACCAGCTCACCTCGAGCACTAGGGCAACCTTGAACAGCAGTTGCAGACCAAGACCTTGCTTGGGACTTTCTAAACATCCTGTTGCCTCTACAAATTGTCATTTACAGATGCCTTCTCCCTTAACCTCCCCCTCCCACAGCCCACCCAAAAATCCTCTGGAAACGGATGTTATCTCATTCTTTTTCCCTTTGAGCAGCTGAGAATTCTCACTCCTCTGTTCCTTAGAAGTTTTCTTTTGCAAACTCTTCTTAGACAATAAATGCTTTTGTAATCTGGGAGCAGATTCTGTTTCATTTAGGGTTCCTCTTTTTGGGCTTGGGGAGCCTTCTTTTAACTATCTTTATCTATCTGTCTATCTATCTATCTATCTATCTATCTATCTATCTATCTATCTATCTATCTATCTGCCTGTCTCTATTTCTATCTCTGTATTGGTAAATGCACAGTAATTCGGGAAGGCACTAATACTTGAGGGAATCAGGAAAGATCAAGGAGGTAGAATGTGAGCTGAATCTTGTAGTGAGCTAGGGGTTCCAAAAGGTGGAGGTGAGGAGGGAGAACATTGTGAAAATAGAATGTTGTATGTAGGAAATGTCAAGCCATCCATTTTGGTTGGAACATATAGGACATGAGGGGGAAGTAACGTGTCATCAAACTGGAAAGATGGGTCAAAGTCAGATTGGGAAGGGTTATAAATGTCAAATAGTGCAACTTGTATTCTTTTTTCTAGAGCTAATAGGAAGACAGGGAAGCTTCTTGGAAGGTGAGCAGTGTGATCAGACTTGTGCTTTAGGAATATCAATTTGACAACTGGAAGGATCAGTGTGAGAGCAAGCATGGATGCAAGGGAGTCACTTTAGAAGCTCTGGCAGGAGCCCAGGCAATAGTTGATGAAGGTTTGAATGAGAATTGTGGTGGCAGTGGAGAAAAGGGAACAGATGCGAATTGGAGACAGATTTGATAAAATTTAACTGAGTGTATTTGAAGGTTATTTTTGGAATGAAATGAAGAGTAAAGGATGATTCTTAGGTTAGGAACCTCAAGAGTGGTGGCTCCTTCAACTTACTCCTTTTCAGTTTCCATTGCTGGATGATAAGTTATCTCCTGCTCATTAACTGTAAGTGTTCCTCAAGGCTCTGTTCTGGACTCTCCCACTCCCCCCCTTTTCCTTATAACAATCACTCTCCTGAATTTAATTATCATTTAGACACAGATGACTTTCAAAGATATATTATCTAGCCCAATCTTGAGCCAGAATTTCAATGCTGATCACTCATTTCCACCTAGATCTTCTATTGACATATTAAACTCAATATGTCCCAGACAGAAATGGTTATCTTTCCAGGGTGAGCCCTGGGGTCCTTGGCACTACTCTGGGCTGTATGACTTAGGGGGAGGGTGGAATCTAAGACTAAAAGGATGCCATAGGACCTAGAGCTAAAAGGGATCCTTGAAATCCTTGATTTCAACTTCCTATTTTTGTGTGTGTATGTATTTTTTTAGATTTCTATTGGTATCATTTGTTTCTCATATCATCTTAATTTATATATATATATATATATCCCCCTTGCTCTTCCAGAGAGCCATAACATATAACAAAGAATAAAAAAAGAGAGAACATCTCCACTAGACTTAACTAACATAGCAAACAAGGTTGACATTACATGTCATGTTGCAGACCCATAGTCTCCTCCAACCTGTTCAAAGAACTCCCTAAAATCCACCCTTTAATTTTTATAGATAAGGAAACTGAGGACCACAAGGGACTTCTTTAAGGTCTTACAGACAGTAAGTGGCAGATCCAGGATAAAAATTTAGTTCTTTGGGTTCCAAATCTGGTATTCTTTTCATTACTCCATATTACCTTCTTCTTTTCCTGACCAGATAGAGGCTCCTGTCTTTAGGTTAAGGAGCGTAGAAGTGGGGAGTTAATATCCCTTCTATCTGAGCCAACACCTTCTACAATCTGGTTATGTTTTCTCTGCTAATATTCCTAGTTCATCTTTATATAGTGCTTTACAGGTTACAAAGCTCTTTCCCTGTCATTATCTCATGTAATTATCCCAACAAGCCTGTGAGGCAAATAGGGCAAGTATTAAATAGTCCCATTTTACACATAAGAAGATTGAAGACCAAAGAGATGAAGTGACTTACTAGTTAGTCACATAGCTAGTGAGTGGCAGACTTAGGACTCAAGCTCAGGTTTTTTGATTCCTAGCTCTTGGCCAAGAAGAGATGGGAAGTGATCAAAAGACTGCCAGACCAGGAGCAAGGGTGTGTGTGGGGGAGGGAGAATCAGAAGTCTTTTATTTGAATCTCAGTTCTTGTGTGACCTTGGGCAAGTCCCTTCCCCCCTGAGCCTCAGTTTCTTCATCTGTAAAAGGAAAAGGTTGAACTAGTTGATCTCTATGGTCCCTTCCAGTTCTAATATTCTGTGATCCTGGGAGAGGAATGGAGGCAATTGTCTGATTAATTTAAGACTCTATGCCCAGGGAATGTGTAGGGAAAAAGAGAGTTAAGGTATAAGGGAGAAAGGAGGAGAAGATCACTGGATGATCCAAATCAGTTATATTTGGAATGACTTCTGAATCTCTCTGATAGTGGTCCAGTCTCATATTGTCTTTTCTATAGACATGACAGTCACATGGAGAAGGTGAAAGGGAGAAATGGATGCTCTTTGTCTCTAAAAAGTCCCCAAGATTCTGACCCAATGGTTCATGCCAACCAAACCCAGAGCACAGATTGCCCTGCCCCCAAAGGATGTCATTGATAAAAGTCTGAGTAGATAAGTCTGCCCCAAATTGTTCCCTCAGTCTAGATATTCTTTTAGGGCTCTGGAATCCTATCAGTTTGATCCCGAGCTCCTCCTCAGTGATCCCAGGAAGAAAATTTCACCTTTCCCCTCCTCCTCTGCAGTACCCATTCTTCTCTAGGGCATAAGTATCCCTGTCTTACCCAGGGTATAGACAAAACTGAGGAAAAATAGGTGGGCATGACCATCAGAATATTTTGACCTGAATCCCAGCTTTGTTACTTGCTAGGTATTAGGTATATATTGGGTTCCCTTTTTTCCTTAGAACAGGGGCCGTATTCCCAGATCTAAAGGTACACCAGTATTTCAATCATGGATATATTGCTTCTTGGGGTAAATCAAGTAACCTCTCTGAGTCTTGTTTTTTCAGTTGTAAAATGAAGGGAGATTAGGGAGACTAGATAGCTTTCAAGGGGTCCTTGAGAAGGCAAAAATGATTTTGTTATTGAAAGGGTCCTGGATGGAGTATCCGATTTGGGCTTGACTCTGTTTCCAGACTGTGTGGTCAAAGTCACTTCTTTCTGGTGGCCATCCTTCTTTTGTGAAGGATCCATCCATGTGGATGGATCTGGAGGAGAACAACAAGGAGGGTAAGGGGGCCCAAAGTGGGGCTAGGGTAATCTGTCCAATGGGATGTGGGCACCTCACGCAGTGTGCAAAATGATCTTTCAGGGGCATGTGAAGAAATTATTAGAGCTGAGGAGAGCAGATGTCACAACTCTCCTTCACTTTGCCTTTGTCCGGATGGATGGTGAGCCATATTCTATTCTCCCTAGGCAGGCAGACATTCCCAGACAAACTTCTGTGTACTCCCCTATTCTCCTTCTTATGTCCTTGCCACAGAAGCAGCAAAATATGCACCTTTCGTGTCCCCTGGCCTGGGCTGACCATTCCCCTGGGGGACACAGAGAAGCAGACCCTGCTTCCTGGACAGCAGGACTCTTTCAGGGCCTCACCCTAGGCCAGGGGTCTGTGAATATGAGCAAGGTGGGATTTTTGTTGCTTTTCTTTTGGGATTCAGTTTCCCAGGCTTATGCTAAATTGTAAACATCTGAAGGATTTATCTCCTTTGAACTCTGGTAATCCACAGCTGTATCACATTGGGTGCTGAAGTATGAGGGGGTTTCATATCTTTGGGCACTAAACCAATCAAGTGCTGAGTTTCAGTGCTAAGCACGTGGGTTCTCATGCCTTTCTGTGCTGAGCTAATCAGATGCCAAGAAAAACTGTAAATATAGTATTGAGGGGGTGAGTGTGAAGGAAAAAAGGAAGAAGAAGAAAAATGATCATAAAGAAGAATGAGCGTGAAGAGAGAAAATGAAGGTGAAGAAAATGAACATTGAGCGGTGAGTGTTAAGCGTGAAGAGAAAGTGGCCATTGAGTGTTGAGAGAACAAGAAGCTACAGCAGAAACTTGTTGGGCAGGAGGACTTGATGGAGGGAAACTCACTGAAGGGCAGAGACCTGCCCATGGGAAGGTATCTTAGTGTAAGCCCCTTTATCTGTTGTCAAGTAGCCTCCTGACTGTGAAAGTGAATTGAGATGACCTGGGACTGGTAATGTGTGTAAATACTGTTGTTGCTCTGTTAAGCTTTTTTTCCCTCAGAGACAGAAGTTGGGGGCAGGTGCTCCAGAGCCTGCTGTATCTGGACTCAGGCAGAAGCAGGGAAAGCTTGGAGTGGAGCAGTTCCTTCCTCTGTGAGCTGAGACATGGAACAGGAGTGGAGAGCCACCTGTGTGTGAACCCAGCAGGAGCTAGAGCAGTCAGCCCACAGACCTGCAGGAAGAGGAGGAACCCCAGAGCTTGGAACTGTAGGGTTAATGGAATATAAGATCTTCCCTGTCTATTACTAGGACTATGTGAACACACGTGTTCCCTTTTTTCCTTGGAACAAGGGCCGTATTCTCAGACCTAAAGGTACACAGGTATTTCGATCATGGATGTCTTGCTTCTTTGAACTATGGCCCAGTTCACAGCTGTGACACATCCCTAGTTACATAGAGCCCATTAGGTGAAAACTATATATATTCAGGAAGATTCATATTGCCTTGGAAGAGGAGCTTGCTTAGGGGAGGCTTGCTCGCAGGAAGGCTTTCACACCTTTTGGTACTGAGCCAATTAGACACTGATTCACATGGGTTGTGATGCCTTCTGGCTCTGAACCTATTAGTTGAAAACTATATATACTGGGACGTTGGTATTTTACTTTGGGGCCCACACACACTTTGTGAACCCAGATGTTGGTGCTCTCTGGTCTGGTGATTAGGTATCTATTACTCTGATAAGATAGCCCTGTCTATTGAATTCTTTCTTGGATACTCACTTCTTTCTACTTATCTATCTGCATTGTTTAAAGTAAGATTGTTGACCCCTTTGAAGCTGTCTTTCCTTTAGAAAAGCAGATCAAAGAACCTGGCTAGCAGGTCTTACACCTCCACAGCAGCTCTAAGTAGTATTAAGGATACAGGGACTTGGCTCCTGTTGAGATGGAGGCTTTGCAGCAAGGCAGGAGCAGTGAGCATGCTTTCCTGCCATGCCCCTCTGGGATGGTTAGGTACTTAGGGCATGGAGTTGTCTATGGTGGGAGTGGGGAGGGGTCATAGCCTCCAGGGACCCACCCTATTGGCTTTGTCATCCAACCGCCCTTTAGGATTTGGGGGGGGGGGGCAGAGCAGTGTTTTTTTTTTAATTGATTTCTGTTTATTTTTAGTTTACATCATTCATTGCTACAAGATTTTGAGTTACAAATTTTCTCCCTGTCTCTTCCCTATTCACCACCCCTGGAGCAGTGTTAAGACTTGGACTATTTGATTTATTAGAGCATGTGTGCAGCTGAGAGTGCCAGGTAGGAGCCTGCAATGGCAGCATCGGGAGGACATTCCCCCCCGCCCCCAGGAGACTTTTAGGATTTGGACATTTTGGCTGAAGGGGATTGTAACCTATGGTGACCTAGGGGTAGGGTGTGTTGTATTCTTTGCTACCCCAGGGATGTGTTGTGCTAGGGAAGAGCCTGGCCTTGGATCCCCCTGATTGCATAAGTGGCATTTTGGATAGTACCTGAGTGAGGAGGAGTTGGTTGCTCGATCCCCAAAGATTTTGAACCCCCAAAAATATATAAGGTGGCGGGGGCATGCTATGTTTTATACTGAATGCAATTGAGGAGGTTTACCCAAAGAGGGTTAGGGTTGCCTGAGACCCCAAAATACCAACACGCCGGGTTCTGCCGAAAGAATTCGACTCAAGTCTTCTCAGCCAAAGAAAAGCAAAGTTTATTATAAGTTGCCTGTATTGGACACAGAGAATTTTTGCTAGAAAACTCTATGGCGCTCTCACAGAGCAAGTCTGTGCTGGGGCCTTCTGGGGCACTCTCACACCACACGGAAGGGAGATGGGATTCTTATATACAGAGCAATCTAAGGGTGGTCTAGAGGAGGAGTTTGGGGAGGGTCTTCAGGAGGAGTTAATGAGGCCAGTGCAAGAGTGGATTGATATTTTGATAGGCTCAAGGGTGGGAAGCAGATGGACAATGGAGGGCCAGGCTAGTAACAGAGGCCTAGCCACAAAGAAAAACTTATGGCCTCTGCAAATGCCTCATCAAGTGGGAAGATTCAATCAGACTTCAAGGGGTTTCCCAGAGTCTGTACCTCAAAGATTCAAGGAGAACTCAAGGGTGGACCCAGAGCCTACACCTCATCACAATGATGTAATGCTGTGTGCCATGTTACATACTGAGAGTAATGTTATATACTAAATGATATGTTTTGTTTAAGCTCATGTGGCCACTTTAGTAATAAATTGTTATGTTATAAATTGTGAATGCTTTAGTTTATTGAATAAGGTTTAAACCTTTAAGATGATAAGACCCTTAAAAATATTCACAATAGCAGCTCTCTTGTGTGCTGTGTTGATTGACAGTACATGGTGAGGAACCTGTGGCCTCCATGCCACACGTGGCCTTCTAGGTCCTCAAGTGTAGCTCTTTGACTGAATCCAAACTTCACAGAACGAATCCCTTTAATAAAAAGATTTGTTCTGCAAAACTTAGACTTAGTCAAAAGGCTGCACCCAAGGACCTAGAAGGCCTCATGAGGCAGCAGGTTCCCCACCCCCATCCTAGGCACTGTGGGCAGGATTGGATTTATGCTTCTCCAGTACACTGCTCTGCTCTTGGGGGAGAGGGAGGAAACTTAGTTCCCATATATATCCTCAGGGCTTTAGGCTGCAGGAACAAGCAGATTCGGCTTCCCTGGGAGTGAGACTGTTCCAGAGCCTCACCCTTAAGAAAGGGTAGATGGGATGTGTGTTCCCTAACCTACAGCATGCCTGCGACAACACAGGACTTTAGGTGACCAGGCTGGCCTGGGAGCTAGGGAAATACTTCTGGAGGATGGTTCTTCTGCTTGTAGGACAAGGGAAGTTGAGCCAGAAAGTAGCTGCAGCTAGGATAGCCCAAGAGTGAACAAAGTGGCTGTGGAAATGGGAATGGGTGCAGAAGTAAGCAGCAGTCATAACTAGTGAAAAAAGACAAGCAGATGTAACTCTTGAGCCTGGTGGGCTTGGGATTCAAAGCAGCCAAGTATAGAATTCTCTCAAATCTGCATTCCTTCTCTCAAGATCACACCCAACCTATTGAACAATTTGGAAGTAGATGAGGAAGGCCATTTATCACCAGGAAAACAGAACCGACTTAGGCATCTTGCCATCTGCACTGCTGCTGCCCCCTTCTCCCCACCTGGAATGACCACCCTCTAGGTCTAGGATCTGACTTCCAGAGACCATGCCCATCTCCCATCAGGGAAAATGGAACCCTAGTGACCAAATTTCAACAAAAATTATTGCATACTTGGTAGAAGAAATAGAAAAAAGTAATATCATGTCTTAGTAACAATGATCAACAATACACTTCTATTAGCGTGTATTTGTCTTTGTAAGATCTTTTTTAGCTCTGACAATTCTTAAAATCAAATATTGAAATAAACTGAATGCAGAACCAGACCTTCAATTGTTTAACCAATATTTTAAAAAATAATGAAATATATTCAATCACATTTCTCTGAC
>CM053585.1:314048862-314098227 GCA_028646515.1 Pseudochirops corinnae | reverse complement strand
TCTGAATTAAGACATCAGACTGTAACACCTCAAATTTATACAAACTTTACACTACTAAGCACATTCACAGTTATTGTCTCAGTTCTGTTTTTTGTTTTTTTGGGGTGTGTGTGTGTGTGTGTCTTTTGTTTTAAAATGAACCCGGGGATGTGAAGGCAAAAACTGATCCTGACTTCCAGGATGTTTCCGTTCCCTTGATTCCTACCCCGGTGAAGGCAGGGACCGTTGTTCTCATTTGACTAAAGGTGAAACTGAGGCCTATAGAAATTACTTGCTTAAAATTACTTTATGGCTAGTAAATGGTAGCATCTGGGACTTAGATCTTTGGACACCAAATCCAAGGCTCACATACGTACCAATCTGCTTCCAGGAGAAACATTTCTTTGGTGAAACTGCAGAACAGTTCATTCTCTTTTCT
Organism: Pseudochirops corinnae; assembly: GCA_028646515.1. Classification (NCBI taxonomy): domain Eukaryota; kingdom Metazoa; phylum Chordata; class Mammalia; order Diprotodontia; family Pseudocheiridae; genus Pseudochirops; species Pseudochirops corinnae. Next base: position 314,097,809 of record CM053585.1, on the reverse strand, counting down.
GAACCGAACTTTATTTAGGACAAGGAGGACTGAGTTTTGTCCCAGGATGTTGAATTTAGAGTGCCCTTAGTTCACTCCATGTGTGGAATTTCTCTGTACCAATGCAGATCTGTAACTTATCTGAAACTTAGTGTTCATTGCAGGGGACTCTGAGGGGTTAAGTGATTTACTGAGGATCACATAATATGTGTTAAATCTGGGTCTTCTAGACTCCAAAGACAGCTTCTTCATCCACCAAACCATGGCCGTTGACTACCCTTTTCTGGCCCCGTGTGCTCACCAAGGCTTGTTTGGAACGCTTACCCTCCACCTCCTGAAATCCTCTTTCTTCAGGGTGCTGGTGCAACCTTTTCTCGATTTTTATAGCTGGAAGTGACCTCCCTTCTTTGTCTGAATCATACATTTGGCCCTATAACATTCTACCTCGTAGCATGCTTGTTTGTTCGTGTGTATGTGTGTGTGTGTGTGTGTGCGCGTGTGTGTGTATGTGAGAGAGAGAGAGAGAGAGAGAGAGAGAGAGAGAGAGAGAGATCGAGATTGCTCCTTGGTAGAGTTCTTTACTGGGACTAAAAGGATTTTGCAGAAGAATTAAATGAGTCAGTGCCAGTCATCCAATCTTTTATTTGATGTTCCTAAGGGAAGACCCCAAATGGAAGCCATATGGCTGACAGGGAGACTTCCAAGAGAACTGGAGGCCAGGACAACATGGGGACTGTACTTAGGCAGCCTGTCCACCCCTTTTTAAACCAGGGCCAGGATAGAAACCTCCAGACTAGGGCAACCCAGCAACCCCTTCATGCTGGAGCTAGAACCAGCCCCCTCCAGAGCAGACTGGAGGGGACTCCTGAGGAGCGTTGGGCATGACAGTCTTCAGGCCTGGGCAGGAGAGCACCAGCGTGGGGAGCTTTATGGATGGGGGCAGGGTGGTAATAGAGGGCCAGGGAAGCTTCGAAATCATCCTGAATATCAGAGCCAATTTGAGGTCCTAGCTGCTCAGATGTTTCTATAGAGAAGGAAAGCAAGCATTATTTAGGAGGTCCTAATTGCTTTCCGGTCCATGAGGTTACAGGAAGGGAAACACTACTCACTTTGGAGCCTGGAAGTTTCTAACCTGAAATATTCCAAGGATATAAGTTACCAGGTATTGGGTATAGGGCGTGGAGGAGCTAGTTAGTGATCAGAGAAAGGGACAGGGCAGGAGGAGGAGAGTGACCAGGGAAGAGAGAGTCTGTTAGGCAAACGTGGGCAAGGCCAGAAAAAATCTCTCTACAACACCCACTTTATTAGGTTGTAGGCTCCCTGAGGGCAGGGATTATGTCATTTTTCACTTTTGTATTCTCAATAACTGTCTGTCTTGAATTGACCTGAATTCTGAGTCCAGTTGAAATTTGTGTGGCTGAGGCCCTCTGTTTTGCACAGGAATTCTCTTTCATTACGATGAGAAGGAAAGTGATTGAATTGTAGGATTACTTAACACAGATAGATAACCATCTATATGTCCCAGCTCTCTTTGAAAGTGGGTGGAAATTTCCATGTTAATTCAACTCTCTGGAAACAAAGCATTTATGACTCCAGCCGCAGGCCCAAATGCTCTCATTGCTGGAGAAAGAACCTCCCCCTTCTTCTCCCAACCCCCACACCCATTTCTCAAGTGTTTAGGACTCTTGAGGGCACGAAGGGAGTCTAGAAATTCTGTTCTAGAAATTCAGTTCCCAAGCATTTATTAAGCGCTCACTGGGTACAAGTCCCTGTGTTCTGGGTGAGTTATAAGGGACATAATCCCCAGTAATATAGATCAGTGGGATTGGGTGGGGGCAGAATGAATCCTCAAATAACTATTATGCAGAATAAAGTTATGTTCAAAGGAGAAAACCTAGTGAAATGTTTTGAGAAGTGGAATCACTTTTAACTGGAATTGGCCTCTGCAAGGGCTTTATAGCAGAGGTTACTTTGGAAGAACCTTATCGGAGATGGGCTGAAGGGAAGCCCATCCCAGGTATGGGAGGCTGTGTGGGCAAAGGGAGATGGGAGAAGGTAGGAAGTGAATAGAACTTTAGCTTCCTTATCTATAAAGTGGGCATTATAACATCCGGACTATCTCTCAGATTTGCCGAGAGCCAAGTTAAGTGCTTTGTAAACCCTAAATGGAGATAGAGATGTGTATGTGTAAGTGTGTGTGTATATGTGTGTGTACGTGTGCGCGCAGGGTATTTGTCCTTTCTGTAAAGTCCCTGAGGGCAGGGCCACCCTTTTATCAGGAGCATTCTGTGAGTTAACAGGGCAGCTGCCAAAGGGAACAGAACCCTCCCGATGAAGTAAGGCAGGGCTTCCCAGGAAGGAGAAAATGGAAGGCTTAATTAAGGCAACTAATAAACCTAAAAGAAGGAAAGAAAGGAAGAAAGAAACGTGGTTCTTTATTTATTTTTTAAATGAAGTGTTCCAACGCCCTGAAAGTCAGCAGTGCTGGTGGCAGCGGGTGGGCAGGGGGGTGTGATCTGTGGATTCTCCAGCAATGCTAAATTGAATCAAATTAAGAAAAACATTTTCCAAGTGCAAGTAAAATATCTGTTTAATTAGATCATAAAAAGGGAATTAAAAGTAATATTTTGTAGCATGGTAATTACTGCTTTTTTTTTTGAAGACGAGAGGTTTCTCTCTGTATCTTGGCTTATGTTTCGACAGTCTGGATGTGGCCCTCATCTTTTCCATTCGTCCCCATCCTGTCTGAGGTCGGATGTCTTTGAGTTGCCAGATTGACTTGACCTGGGTTGGAGCCCTGGCTCTACTAAATGACCTTGGACAAGTCTCTTTCTCTGAGCTTTAGTTTTCTCTTCTCTAAAATGAGGAGAAAGATGATTTCCAAGGTCCCTTTCATAGTTAGTGTGGGCTCTCCTACCCCGGAATGGACCCTAGTTTGTCCACCTCCACAAGACCTTGTCCATTGATATTCCTCTCCCTTTCTGTTCTTTGGTCAAGGGAAGAAGAACAGGAAGGAGGGGCAGTGTGCGAGCATGACAGGAAAGGCATTATAATCAGTGAGGGTCAGGTGGGGGGTTTGGGGAGAGCCAGGGCAGAGTAGGTTAATAGAGGGAATACCTCGCTTTCATGTTTCTGCTGTGTTTCGTGCTCTAATGGCCATGACGGGCAGCTATTTTAACTTCGTAAGGTCTTGCTTTGGTCCAGAAAAAGTAACAGGAAATATAGCATAAGGCAGAGTACGCAGGCTTCTGGAAAGAGAGTTGGCCTGGAGATCAAGAACTGGTCTCAAGGTCTGACCCTGTCTGTGGTGTGATCTTGGATAATCCATTTCTCCTCTTTGGGGCTCAGTTTCTGAATCTATAAAATGGGGAGAATAATGCTTGTACTTCATCCCTCATATACTTTGTAAATTGTAAAGCATCATAGAAGCAGGAGGTTTTATTTCCCTGTTTTGTCATTGCTCTCCTTGTCTCTGAAATGGAGGGGTTGGATTAGATGTTGGCAAGGGTCCTTTCCAGGTCTGATAGGCTGGAGGTCTATGGTTGTAGCTATTGATATGGCCAGGCCAGGGTGAGGTGGCACAGTGGAGAGCGCGCTGGGCTTGGAGTCAGTAAAGCCAGGGTTCAAAGCCCAGCCTCAGGCACTTAGGAGCTCTGTCTGCCTCAGTTTCCTTATCTGTAAAGTGGGAGGTAATAATAGCACCTACCTCCCAGGGTTGTTGTGAGGGTTCAGTGAGACAATATTTGTAAAGCGCTTTGCAGCCTTCCAAACACTATAGGAATGCTTACTACTATGATTTACTATTATTATTATTCTAAAGCCCCTTCCAGTTCTGGCATTCTATATTCTGTGTTCTAAAGCTCTGATAGGTTCTATGCTCTAAATGTTCTCAGGCCATTTCCAGCTGTGATATTCTATGCAATATGTTCTAAAACCCCTTCCTGCTCTGGCATTCTGTGTTCTAAGGCCCTTTCCACTCCTAACATTCTGTGTTCTATGTTCTAAAGCCCTTTCTAGCTCTGACATTTTGAGTTCTGTGTTCTAAGACTCCCTTCCAGCTCTGACATTCTGTGTTCTAAGGCCCCTTCTACTCATAACATTCAATACTCTATGTTCTAAAGCTCTTTCTAGCTCTGACATTCCGTGTTCTATGTTCTCAGGCCCTTTCCACAACTAACGTTCTATAATCTATGTTCTAAAGCTCCTTCTAGCTCTGACATTCTGTGTTCTGTGTTCTAAGGACCCTTCCACTTCTAACATTCTATACTCTGTGTTCTAAAGCCCCTTCCAGCTCTGACATTCTGTGTTCTCTGTTTTAAGGCCCCTTCCAGTCTGGACAGTCGATGTTCTGTGACTTTTCTAGTCCTTGGTTTGATGGGTCTTTGAGGAGAGGTGGGAGGGGCAGTGGCATGTAAGGAGATTCCTGTTGGAGGAAAAGGTTGGACAAGACAGCAACATTTAAGGAAATCAGCTCGGTGCAATGGAAGCAGTAATAGATGTAGAGTCCCATGGGGCTTGGGTTTGGAGGCTGAGTTTGCTGCTTGCTACCTGTTTTCTTCCCTGCTTTGGGTCTTACATTTCCGGTCTGTAAGAGTTTGATTAGATGGATTTCCAAGGTCTCTTCCATCTCTGAGTTCTGTGAGCCCTACAGTCAGGATCCTGAGCATGAACTTTCTAAAAGGAGAGATTTCCAGATGGGAGGTGGGAGAAAGACTCCACTGAATTTCCAGATGCCTCTTTGCTTCCTCTCTGGCTGATTGGGTTGTAAGTAAGGGTGGAAGAAGGTTCTCTTGGTGCGTTTCACAGTGGGAAGGAACCAGCTTTCAGGTGTCTGACTTAGACACATTACTTCCTGCTTGGTTGGCTGGGGCTGTGGAGTGAAGTGGTAATGGTGGTGATGGTGGTGGTGGTGGTGGCTGTGTTCACGGCAGCGTGGGCAGCTGGGGTTTGGTTCAGAGCCCAGAAGCTTTGTGAAAACAATCTGGACCCCCAGGGACTGCACTGGGGCTTTCCAGGATCCTCTGTGTAAGAGAACAGGACAAGCACTGGGCTTGGAGTCCACAGACCTGGATTTGAGTCCTGGTTCTGCTCTTTGTTTAACCTCTGGCCTCAGTTCCCTCATCTGTAAAGTGAGGGGGCTTGGATTGCATGAGATATGAGGGCTTTTTTTAGTTCTAGATCCTATAGTCCTAAGGAATTGGAGGGCCCTTGGAAGTAGTGGCCCATGGCCCTGGGACACTAGACTTGGGTGGCATTTAGAGAGTTTTAAAAGCAGAGCCCTGGATTTAGATTCAGTAGAGGTAGAGTTTCCACATTTGCAGCAGCATGACGGTGGGCCAGTGAGCCTCATTTTCCTTTGGACTAATTCCTGGACTATTATCGCACAGCACGGCGGTGAGAAAAGTTGGCAAGGTGTAGACGATGCATTGTAATAGCCAGCATTTATACAGTGATTACCCATGCGGCACACAGTGCCAGGCACTGCTCTCAGCACTCTGCAAATGGTTTCTCATTGGATCCTCAGAACAACCCTAGGTGGTGGGTGCTATTAGGATCCCCATTTTACAGATGAAGAAACTGAAGCAAACAGAGGTTAGGTGACTTTCCCAGGGTCATATAACCAGTATCCTTAAGGCTGAATTTGAACTCAGGTCTTCTTGACCCATAAGTAGCACTAGTAGGTACTTTTATGATCCTGACTCTGCCATCCACTGCCTGTGTGACCAAGGGGCAAGTCACTGCACCTTGCTGGGCCTCAGTTTCCCCCTATGTAAACTGAGGGGTTGGTCTAGGAGACTTCTGAGGTCTCTTCTAGCTCTAAGCTGATGATCCCTAAGTAATTGGAAGGAGAGAGCATTAACCAGGGGGGAACAGGGAAGGCTTCATGGAGGAGGCTCTACCTGAACTGAAACACTTAAAGAAATGAGGGATGCTGGGAGGTGGAGACGATGAGGAAACCATGATGATGGTTCGAGGACCTCCCTCAAATCCTGCATGTTACTTACTTGAGGAAATTTTTCTCTTCTCTGGCCTCAGTTTCCTCATCTGTAAAATGGGTAAAGTAGGCTAGCTGAATCTGTAAGGAATAGCCTTGGGGTCAAAAGGGAAGTCACCCAGGACAGCTTGAAGGAAGGAGGGGGTGGGGATGGTCCTTTCTCTTTGTTTTGGGACATTTGAAAAGCTTTCTGGTTAATTTTATAGTTACTGTCTTTTCTAGGACGCTCCTCTCAACCAACCCTTTCTCATCTCTCTTGGCTTCCTCCCAAGGTATGGGTGTGTGTGTGTGTGTGTGTGTGTAGGGGCAGGGGTGGGGAGTGGTAGTTCCCAAGGAGATGGTTCTAGCTCTGGCTACCCTGGGTGGCCTGGGGAAGGTTTAGGTCTCCACCACCAAGGAACTTCCAGCGTGAGGGTGTGGTCAAGCTCATGGAAGGTCATTTTACCAGCTAAGAACCTAGAAGTGGAAACCTGGCCTTGGCAGCTCAGGGGGCCTCAGGCTTCTGCTGAGTTGGGGGCAGTTACAGCTCAGGGTACAAATGGGCTGAGACCTCTGAGGCCAGGGGTGCATGGCATACATATGGGAATACATTAAACACAGTTTGCTGCTTGTAAAACCCTCTCCCCAGGGGGAGATTCAGGCTGGCTCTCCCTTGGCTGAGGTTCCTGGCTTTTATTTCTTAGTCATCTGGTCAAGGAATCATGGAATTGAAAGCTGAAAGAGATCTCATGACCAACCCCCTCATTTTACAGATGAGGAAAGGGGAGCCCAGAGGCTTTCAATGACTTTCCCAAGGTCACACAGCTAGTCAGGAACAGACACTGGGAGGCAGTTAGGTGCAGTGGATAGAGACCATTGGGTCTTGGAGTCAGGAAGACCTGAGTTAAAACCCAGCACCATATACTTGCTGTGTGACCCTGAGCAGGTCTCTCTCAGCCTCGGTTTCCTCATCTGTAAAATGGAGATCATAATAGCATCTACTTCTCAGGGTTGTGAAGATCAAATGGGATAAAAACTTAGTATAATTTTGCAGTGTAATATATATTTTATTTTCCCCCAATTACGTTAAAACAATTTTTTTAACATTTGAAAAAAGTTTTGGTTCAAAATTCTATCCCTTCCTCCCCTCCCGCCTCCCCAGATGGTAAGCAATCAGATAGAAGTTGTATATGTGCAGTCATGTAAAACATTTCATATTAGTCATTTTGTACAAAAGCACTCGAATAAAACAAAAGAATGGAAAAAAGGGATAGAAAAACAGCATGCTTTAGTGTGTATTCAGGCAATATCAGCTCTTTCTCTGGAGGTGGATAGTACACCTCATCATTAGTCCTTTAGGATTGTCTTGGGTCATTATATTGCTGAGAATTCTGGCTATTGCTATCATTATGGGTGGGATTTGAACCCAGGGCCTCTGATCCCAAATTTAGTGCTCTGTCTGTGACACTGTTACACCTGTTTACTTCAGAGAAGGTATTGAGAGGTACATGGTAGCTGGAGGATGGGGCTTGGATGAAATAAACTGAGTTCTTCATATCCATCCTTAGGTACTTGCTAGTTGCTCTGGGTAATGGGGGTGGGATGTAGGGGACATTTCCAAACCTCAGTTTCCTCAGTAGATAAGGTAAGGATACTTGGGCTACCTGGCTCACCCAGGTGGGAGTGAGGGAAGTCTGAACAGCGGTGTAAAAAGTGAGTTTTAGTGTTCTCTTTGGCAGATGGCAAAACCAGGGACCATGTGAGGAAGGAGCAGAGGTGGATTTGGGTTTTTATGTGGGGAAAGTCTTCCTAATGACTGAACTGCCCACAAGTGGATTGGATTGCCTTGGACACTGGCAGGCAGGATGTGGGATGCTATACAGTACAGGCAGGCCATCTCTCTAAGGTTTCTTCAGGCCGTAGAACACTCCAAAATGCCCTCCTGTCTCACCTAGTAGGAGTCAGATAAATGATGGTTGTTTGGTGGTTTCTCTCCTTGCCTTCTCAATTGTCTCCTCTAACTTGAGTTAGAGCCTGGTGGGAGCTAAGACTCAGTCTCCTCCCTTTGGGTCGGGTCGGTCAGTGTTTTGGACCTGAGTGACCTTGGACAAATCTCTTAGCTGCCCTGAGAGGGGCAAGAGGGTGCTGGGAGTCCTTCCATCCTAGAACCAGTCTTTGCCCGGGGCCTACTTTCCTTTCTCTCTGTCATAAAAGTGTGAGTGTGACTGGGGGTTGGGGAAGGGTCGGGCAGGAGGAGGAGGGGGCGGGACACTCCTCAGAACAATGGAGCAGACGGCCTGCTGTGGGGAGCTGGGGGGAGGGCTGGGATGGGTGTGAGGAGCAGGACCTGCTGCCTTTTAAGCTGGGGCCTAATGGTCTTAACAGGGCATCCGGTATATTTCCTTTCCTCTTCACACCCACCCATTGGCTAGCTGGCTTTGGCCCCCCACTGTGGAAAAGACCTGTAGCTAGCAGCTGGCCCCCTGGGGAGAGGTGGGGAGGAGGGCAGCAGCTGGCCAGCCCTGGCTAGCCTGAGTTACAGCCTTGGAAAGAGAATTTCTCCCCAACAGGAAGGGATATTTCAATCTTTCTTCCAATACAGTTTATTTCTGGCTCTGATGCCTAGCTGATATTTTTCTGACTCTCTTCCAATTAGTGGAATTAAGAGGAAAAACAGAGGTAGATGGTTATATACATACAGACTTCCATGGTGTCAGTAAGGGAGGAATCTGAGGCAGTGGAAAGCACCCTGGGCTAGGAGTTAGTTGACCAGGGCTCTGAGGGGAACTCACTGTGAATGTGGGCAAGTAGGCAAATTATTTTCACCTCTCTGGGCTCCTGGGTGCTACCTCCAATGCATTCTATGTGTTTGGTCTTAAGCAAATCATCTAAACCCTCCTAGCTTCAGTTTCCTCATCTGGAAATGTGGGGGTTGCACTAAATGTCTCAGAGGATAGAACTCAGGGCCTAGACTCAGGATAGTCCTGGTTTCCTGAGTTCAAATCCAGCCTAAGACACCAGATGTGTGTTCCTGGACAAGAGCAAACTCCGTTTGCCTCAGTTTCCTCATGTGTAAAAATGGGGATCATAATAGCATCTACCTCCCAGAGTTTTTGTGAGGACCAAATGGGCTAACAATTGTAAAATGCTCAGCACAATATTTTTCCCAGGGGAGGTGCTATATCAGGGTTTGCTATCATTATCATTGTATTAACTCTAAGGTCCCACGCAGCTGTAGCTTCTGAGTCTTAGGTTCCATGTGGCAATGTTTCTTCAGGTTCTGATATTCTATGTTATAGATAGACCGAGGTTCCTCTTGGTTTGAACGTTCTCTGTTCTACGGTCTATGGTTCCTGAGAGCAGAGATTATTTCATTTTGTGTGTGTGTGTGTGTGTGTGTATGTGTGTGTGTGTCACCAACACATAGTAGGTGGTTAATGAATACTTGTTGATTGAATCTAAGGGCCCTCCCAGGACTTCCACTCTTATGTTCTTTGTTCTCAAGCCTTTCCCAGCTCTTCCACTGGAAGATCCTCTGAGGGGTCAGCTTCTTTCTAATGGGAGCTCTGCAAGAAGGTTTCCCTTTGTTAATGAGAGTGTGTTTCCCAAGACAGACAGAGGGCTCTGTTTGATCTAGCCCTGGCTTTTTGAACTTTGTAAACTTTCTATGGGGTAGGAAAGAGGATTTTTAATCAAGACCAGAAGTCCTAGGGAACTTCAAAGGTGGTGTTCACTAAGTCCTCAATTCCCATTGAGTAGAGCCCTCTGGGAGATAGTCCAGGGCTCCTCAGAGACTTTTAACAAGTCAGGGGCCCAGCACCAGGCACCCCCAGCAATTACAGTCGGACCTGAGCTGAGCTGAGCTGAGCTGAGCTGAGTGGTGACTTCCCTTTCATCCTTACACTGGTCAAAGGTGGGAAATTTCTTGCTTTTAGGATTTTTGTAGAGGCTCTGGAATTGTTTTCTATAGGCAGAGTTGGAAGAGATTCATAGGTAAATGGTAAATTTGCTGAACAATGAGCTGGTGCCCTTCTGTAGTCCTTTGATTCCTTAATCTTATGGAGAAAAGTCCTCCCCTGACAGTCATATGTGCAAACTGTTAGAAAGAGCACAGGGACCATGAGACCCTTGGCCTAGTCCTGGTGACTCTGCCATAGAATATTAGCTCTGAAAATAACCTCATCTGGTCTAAGGATTCTTAATCTTTGTATGTCATGGACCTCTTTGACCATTTGGTGAAACTGATGGACCGGACCCTTTCTTGGGATAATGTTTTTAGATGTAAAACATAAAATACATAGGATTACCAAATGAACGAATTATAATGAAGTACACTTATTAATTTAAAAAAATTCACCTATCCTCGATTAAGAACCCCTGACCTAGTTGGGTTCATTCATTTTACAGATGAGAAATCTGAGGCCCAGAGAGGGGGGATGATTTACCCAAGGCCACAAAGATTTCAAAGTGGAGGGGCTTGTCTCACTTTTGTATTTATATCCTGTACCTAGTTCAGTTTCTGGAACATAGCAGATATTTAATAAATTGGTGTTGATTGGTCATCAAGTAAATTACCATTTGAGCAGTGCCCCTAATTCTTAGGCATACTGTGATTTTTCACTAAATTTTAATTGTCTGGAGGACATTAAATTGGTCAGTTTTATTTTCCAGTCTGACCTTTGGGAACTAGATGAGCTCTTTTCTGTCAGTCTCTTTGAGGAACTGGAAAGTTTGGGAAGGAGTTATTGGAGAAGATATTTCCTAGGATTTAGAGCTGGAAGAAACCTTAGAGAATTTCTCATTTAGACTCTCCCCCCGCCCTTTTTTCCAGAGGATTCTGAGGCCCAGATTGGGGAAGGGACTTAGCCAAGGCCACAAAGATTTATGGCCAGGCCAGAACAAGAGCCTGAATTTTCTGACTTCAGATCTAGTGGGTTTTTTTTTCCCCTGTTACACCCAACTGTCCAGAGTTTCCTGACAGATAGTGTTTCTGAACTGGTAACCTTGGAACAAAACCCTGGCCTGCTCTGGCCCCATCAACCTATGCCCCTTATCCCCTCCTGTCAAGCAAATTTGAGTCAGAGAAGATTGGAAGTCATTTGATAGGTATGGTTGTTAAATTGGTTTCTTGGGAGTGCAAGTCATTATTACACTTGGTCATATGAATGCCATGTGTTTCTTATTCAACCAATTACGTGACAAGTAGCAGAGGGTAGGGCAGTAATTGGGTTTTCCTGCTAAGGGCTAAACAGAAATATATACATACACATACATACGTGCATACATATGTAAATATGTGTATATATACACATCATCTATCCATAATCCATATATCTGTACATACACACACATGTACACACATACACACATATGTGCAACTGAGTGGCACAGTGGGTAGAGTGCTTGGCCTACAGACAGAAAGACCTGAGTTCAAATGTGGTCTCAGACACTTACTAGCTGTGTGACCCTGGGCAAGTCACTTAACCTGTTTGACTCAGTTTCTTCATCTGGAAAATGAACTGGAGAAGGAAATAGAAAACCACTCCAGTGTCTTTGCCAAGAAAACCCCAAATAGGGTCATGAAGAGCTGGACACAACTGAAAGATTACTGAACAATTGAACAAGTAATTTTCAAACGTTCTGAGGAATCCATAGGCTTTACCAGACTGCCATGGGTTAAAGACTCTTGGACTAGATCATCTTTTAAGTTCCCTTCTGGTTTAGAATTTTGTAAAATGTATTCTACTAAGCAAGAGGAGAGTTCTCAGGTTCTATGCCCCGGTCAGACCGCAGCTGAAGATGGTTCCATTCTGGAATCAACATTTTAGGAAATCAACATCTGGGTGAGTTGGAGGAGATCTGGGAGAGTATGACCAAGATGATGGGAGGATCAAAGTTCCTGTGAGGACTGGTTAAAGTAACTGAGCATGTTTAGTATGGAGAAGAAAAGACCGACGGGAGAAATATTTGCTGTCTCCCATTACTTGAAGGGCTGTCATGCTGAAGATCATTTGTGCTCGAAAAAAGTCAGAATCAGGAGGAATGTTTGGAAGTCGGAGAGAGGCAGATTTTGGCTGGATACGAGGAAAAACTTGCTAGTAGCAACAGCCATCTTAAAGTGGAAGGGGCTACTGTAAGAGGCAGTGATTTCCCTATCACTAGAAAAACTGGATAACCCTTTTTGTGATATATTGTAGGGGGGATTCTTGTTGAGGTATGGGTTGTATTGATGGCCTCAGAGGGCCCTTCCAGTTCTAGAACTCTGCGATCACTCTGGAAGGTCCAAGGCTCCAAATGTAGAGCTGGTAGTATCATCCTCTGCCTGGTTTGCCGGAGTCCTAGGTTGTCTGGGAGCATGGACAACACAGTCTTGTTAGTGGTTTCCGAAGGACAGTTAATTAAGAACACAAGTGAATGGATAGTTATTAAGGACACCCCAAGCCCAGCTATTAAGCTCTGATAATTATTTTCATACTGGGTTCTTAAAAATGAAACATGCATGTAGCTTGTTAACCAGCTGTGGACTGTCGGAGTGTGCGCAGGGGCCTCTGTGAGTGGCGGGTCCAATTGTTTCCCTGTCCTTTCCTTTCTTGCCTCCATCAGGACTGATGTCTCTTTGTCTTTCCTCTTCTCTCTAGGACCCAAGAATTTCAGCTTTAATTCTTGACAGACTCCAAGTGCCTGAGTATCTCCAGAGGAACCGGTTGGAAGGAGAGAGTCGCTGCGATGTGTGCGCCACACACCTGAACCAGCTTAAGCAAGAAGCCATTCAGATGGTCCAGGTGTCTTCCTGTCACGAGAAGCCTGACCACCCACATGGTCCTGGGGCCCTAGCCCATTTGGCATCTCAGAACCTGACCAACCATTGCTCTTTGGGTGGAGACTTGCCTTTGGCCTCAGGGCAAGTTGGAAAGCAGCAGGCTTCTCTCTTCCCTGGGGCAGAGAGGAAAAAAGCTCTGGCATGGCCCCCAGGCTCTGGTGGTTTTCCCAATTCCAGTGTCCAAGTTACTGTGGCTCCCACAGGCCTCGGTGGTGCCTTGAGTTCTGTCACTATCCAGGCTCAGCAGTACCTGGAAGGCATGTGGAGTATCTCCAGAGTGAACAGTTTCCTCCCACCAGCTTGCCTGGTAAGTAGTGGTGATTTTTGCTCAAGTAGAACCAAGTCCAAGGAAAATTGTTTGTATGGTGCCTTGAGCAACCACCATAGAAGAGATGGTTCAAACCATGTTTCTTGCAAAATGACATATTTTGCTAAGCTTTTCCAGATAATCTCACCATGCAGAACAAAGCTCTTAACCTTGTTTCTAAGCTAGAATTGGGTAGGATCATCAATAATGGTGCATAATATCTCTCCCTCAAAAAAAAAAGGAAATTCTTAGTCTTTGAAGGTTCTTAATAAATGCTTATTGACTGACTGGCTGACCTAAGGGCTGTCTCTATTACTGGTTGGGTAGGACCCCCTATTGTGTTTCTACATTGTAATATCACTCTGGTTCTTCTAAAAGTTGTAACATCACTTTTTATCTAATGTCAATATAGTTGTCAATGGAAGTTGTTTTTTTTTAACCTTTCTCCTTGCTTCAGGGTCACGTGGGAAGAGCTTCTGAATGTGACCGTGGAGCTATTGGTTCGCTGGTCCAACATGAAAAGGGGCTGTGTCTGTAGCCTTAGGGGAGTTGAATCTGTGGCCTAGCAACTACTAATAGGCTGTGACCCTTTTGGGAATGGGGCTGTGTATCACATGTTTTGGACATTAAAAGTGATCTTCACTGGGCAGCTGTTGCAACCTAATGAGAACTGTTCTTGTCTGTGGCTAATGCTGTCTTTCTTATATGGGTCTGGTGGTGATACTCTGCTATAGATTCTTCATTCAGTTGTCTTCTACTTTTATATCATAAATGCTTTCTTTAAGAAGAGAGTCAGAAGATGCTCATCATGACGAGCATTGAACAACATAACAAAACATGCAATTGACTATATCTTAATGGGCCATGAAATGACTGATTACAGAGATCTAAGTCATCACTGAATCAGCCAAAATAAACACCAGACTGAAGGAAGGAAAAAGGTGAAAAGACATTGCATGAAATCACAGTAGCTCTATTTAAACCTATTTATCAATAGGTTATCAATCAACCTATGACCTATTTAAACATGCTGTTAATATTGAAAAATAGGAAATAGATAAAGAAAAAAACCTTTGACTCTGATGATCATTGATTCTGAGAGGCAGTATGGTATAGTAGAAGGAGCACCAAACTGGAAGTAAGAGAGATATGAGCTTGACTATGGCTTCTGTTGTTGCTGAGTTGTTTCAGGTGTGTCTGACTCTCTGTGACCCCATTTGGGGTTTATCTTGGCAAAGATACTGGTTTGTCTTTTCCTTCTTCAGCTCATTTTATAGATGAGGAAACTGAGGCAAACGGGGTTAAGGGAGTTGCCCAAGGACACAGCTACCAAGTACCTGAGGCTGGATTTGAACTGATGAAGATGAGTCTTCTTGATTCCAAACCCAGTGCTCTATCCACTGTGCCACCTACCTATTAACCATGTTACCATATGCAAATCACTTAACCTCTCTGAGTCTCAGTTCTCTCCTCTGTAAAGCAGAGCTAATCATACCACTCAGAGCTGTTGTAAGAGTTAGATAAGATGATGTGTCTAAAGTTCACTGTAAATCTTAAAACATCACATAAATGCCAGCTGTTATTATCATCATTTCCTTGGAGAAATTTAACTGATGTAAAACAAGTGCCATAATGGGGAAGCCCAAAGAACCCAGAAACCACCTCAACAACTACATGCTTGATCTTGCCAAGTAGAGGGAATGACAGCCGAGAACTACCCCAATTTAGAGTAGATATTCATTTGCTCAACTTTATAGAAGAAGATAACAGAAGAATTTGGGGAATAACAGAAGAAGGGAAAGAACCTACAGAAAGCTTGTTATGAGACCCAAGTAAACTAGATAATCCCACATAGAAGACAGATACAATTCAGTTTAGGAAATCCTTCAGATGCTTCTCTTGGTGAATTACATTGTGGTGTTTGCATCAAACCCCTGAATTCTATAGGATCTCCTCAATAAAATTCATGGTCACTCATAAGAAATTACATATTTATTATGCCACATAGCAAAAAAGACAAGGACATAGAGAATGTATAAATCACCCAGCCTTTGACATACATTTGAATGAGAAGCTTGTTGAATTAGTACAATAGTGCTAACAATGCCTAGACAGGCTTTGCTCCTAGACAGATAACTGGCCCCCAGACTGAATGGGAATAGGAGAAGGGATTTGATTGGATTTAGAAAAGTGTGAATTACTTTTGATGATCTCAAGAAGCTCTCTGACACAAATATCTGTCTTTTTAGCCCAACATTCTCTGGGTGATGTTACCTGGCTAGGGACAATCTCCAAAGAATCATAATTGTAGGTGACCCAGAGAGAACTGGAGAGGTGCTCAGTGGATATGAGTATGTGGGCTGTGGCGTGTTACTCATGATAACTTTTATGCAAGAGGTGGCATGAGAGATATTATTAAGATATATTATTATATGTATATATATTATATATATATTATATAATATTAATTATTAAGGAAATGTATGATCACAAAAGAAGATTGGCCAGTGTTATACTACAGTATAGAGCAAGGCATAAAAGATGGACAGCATCAGCATTGCCCTGGTACGCAGAATATGCTCAGACACCTCAAAAGAGAAAGGCTTCTTTCTAATGAGATCGATCTTCTGTGGGGAGTTTCTGTGAGCACAGGCTGAGAGGGTTAGGGTGGACTGCATTGATACGATTATAGGTCAATCAAAATATTGAAGTATGAGTTTTTTTTGGATATTATGGAAGGCTTCTGATTCCCCCTGCGTTTACAATCCACTAAGAGTTCCAGGTTTGGTTTTAGTTTGTTTTTTCCCTCAGTTCAACTGGTATCTCGTCGTGGATCCCCACTTCTAACCCATTCTCTCACTGATGTCTACAAACCTTTATTTAGATCTACTTTGAATAAGGCCCTGTGTTTCATGCTCTGGAGGAGGCAGAGATGGATATGATCTCTTGTGAACCTCACAGTCTAGAAAGGGGATAAGATCAGGAATCAGATAGCTACAACTCAAGGCAAAGATACAAGGGCCTAAGTGGGAAATTGCTAATCTAATCCTCGTTAAGTAGTTTATATGATTGACCTACCTCCTTTGTCAATCATTCCTTTCCTTGATTTATTTCATGCTACTTTATTTATTTATTTTTTTTCTGGCAAAGCAATTGGGATTAAGTGACTTGCTCAGGGTCACACAGCTAGTAAGTGTTAAGTGTCTGAAGTCAGATTTGAACTTAGGTCCTCCTGACTCTCTGACCCGTGTCTTATACTGTTTAAAAAAATTAGCTTAAATATTTTAAAGGAAAAAAATCTACCTTATTCCTTTCTACTTCATCCCCCATAGAAAGAAAAAGAAAAACAAAACCCTTGTAATGATGTATAGTCAAGTAAAACAAATTTATACATTTTCCATGTCCATAAAATATATGTCTCTGTCTTCTTAAGTTTATTTCTTTTTTTTTTTTTTGTCAGGAGGTAGGGAGCATTTCATGCTCTTTTTGCATGAAAACACTCAACAGGTACATACTGATGGGGAAGTTGAGGTGTAGAGAGAAATGATTTGATCTACACGGAAGAGTAGTTAGTTATTAGAGTTTGGATGTGAAAGAGCTGTTGCAAAGCTAGTGCTAGGGAATTATAGAGGAAAGAGGGAACCACTCTGTGTGTGTGTGTGTGTGTGTGTGTGTGTGTGTGTGTATGTGTTTGCATGCTAGTGGACTTGTAGGTGTGCATTATGGAAAGGTTCAAATGGTGCTGCATGGGGATCCTAAAGGATGGATAAGAAAGCAATAAGTAGGAATTGTGGGGGCAGGGAGAGCTTTGGGGAGGGAACAGCCTGAGAAGACAGGGAGGTAGGGCATTCCCTGCCTCAGTTCAGGGATTGGCCGGAATGTAAGATCTATGCTTGAGCAGATACATTAGAAAGACTTTTCTTTTATTTAGGTCATACATCATAGGAGAAAGATTGGAAAGAACCTGAGAGATGATCTTAGGTCTAAAGCCCTTATTTTACAGAGGGGAAAATGAAGAACACCAGCCCTGTCCCCAAGTAATCAATCTCTCTGAGTCAAGGCAACAGAATGCAGCATGACTCTGGAGTTGGAGGACCTGGGTCACAATCCTGCATCTGATGTTTAGGACCTGGGTGACCGAGTTACTGGATCAGCCTGGCCTTCCTGTCCTTGTCTCTCTAAAGGGAAGGCTTTGGGCTAGATGGCCTCTGAGTTCTCTTTAAGTTCTAGAGCTGTGATCCTGAGTGCTCCGTACAACGATTGACCGTCTTTGTTTTAGTCTTTCAATGGTAATGACAGCTGGCATCTGTACCATGCTTGAGTCATTGTCTCATTAGAGGCAGCTCAGTATAGGAGAAGAAAGAGAGCCCTGGTCGTGAAAGAGGCGTGAATTGTGGATCTGAGTCTGGACCCCGTTATTTATTATCTATGTGACCTTGAACAAGTTCCTTGTTTTGGTTTTCTCTTTTGTCGTGCTCAGTTTCTTCATTTTTAATATTTTTGGTCCAGACTTGTGATTTCATTGATTTTTAGAGAACTCCAGATAGGGCATCAAAAGAAGCAGATTACCAGCTCATTTGTATTTTATAGGTCTAGATCTTTGCCCAGCCACTGAGACTTAAAGTGACTTGTTGTAATGGTAATGGGAATTTGAAGATCTTTCTTGCTTGGAAGATCTTCCCAGCCCCATAAGAGGTTGAATGTAATCACTTGGAGCCTATTGGGAGGAGTTTGCTGACAGGTCAAGCAGAGCTCAAAGGAAGCTGGGAGTCAGAACACTTAGAGACTGAGAAAGAGAGGACACCCCCAGGGAGACAGCTAGACTTGTGAGTAAATGTTTGTTTGTGTGAAGGCTAAAGGGTGGTGTGGCTCTCTACTATGTTGTGGTGTATTAACTTCTATGTTGCTATGATGGATTTGGTTTCCTGGTGTTAGGATTTGGTTTTCTAGTATCTGAATAAATGTTTTTGCTTTTGTCTTATATATGGAGAGTCTGTTATATTTTGCAATTGCACAATATGCCAACATATTCACAGTTGCTGTCAGCACTACACTTGTCCAAGGACATACAGCTAGTTAATTCTTCTGAGGCAGGATTTGAACTCATTTACTTTAGCTCCACACTGCCTCTCTCCCTCATTTGTAAATTTTGTTTGATACTGATCTATTTATCTTAGCTTTTGAGGGAACTCTCTCTACCAATGCATACCCACCATGGTTTTCCCATTTATGGTTGTAGAGAGTATCTGGGGACTTGGAGAAGCTAAGGGCATTGCTCAGGGTCACACAGTTACTATATGTCCGAGGCAGGCCTTCTGTCGCTATGTGAGGCTGCCTCTTTCCAAAGAGCAGTAGTGAGGATTCAGTGAGACAACATGTGTAAAATATCTTAAAAACTGTAAAGTGTGACATAATTAAATTCTAGCTCTTTCCATTCCTGAGGTTTGTAGGAGTTACTGCAGAGTAAAGGGGCAGCTAAGTGGCCTAGAGCCAGAAAGACTCATCTTCCTGGGTTCAAATTTGGCCTCAGATACTTATTAGCTGTGTGACCCTGAGCAAGTCACTTCACCCTATTTGTCTCAGTTTCCTCATCTGTAAAATGAGCCAGAGAAAGAAATGGTGAACCACTGTAGTATCTTTGCCAAGAAAATGCCAAACGGGGTCACGGAGAGTCAAACACTACTGAAAAGCAACCACACAACAATGCAGAGGGAAGGAACCAGAATCAGGTGAACAATTCATAATATATCAACAACACTGTAAAGAAAAACAACTTTGAAAGACTTAAGAACTGATCAATGAAACAATCAATTGCTATTCCCAAGGACCGATGACAAAGTACGGTGCTCCCTTCCCACCAAGGAGATGATAGACTCAGAAAGAGACCAGCGTTAGGGACACGACCGATGCGGAAATTTGTATTTCTTGACTACATATTTCTTATGAGTGTTTTCTTTCTTTTTTTTTCCTAATGAGGGTAGATAAGAGAGAGAGAGGGGAGATAATAGTCTTCCTCTGCTCCCCCCAAATGAAAAAAGAACAGAAGGAATCACAGACAAGGGCAGCTTTGAAAGTTACACGTTGATTTATCATATACTTAAAACAAAAACTCAACTTTACCTAATAGGGATTTGCTGTTCTGTGTATTGCCCTCTCTGTTTCTCTTTCTGTTCTACAATGTATATGGAAGTGCTGATTTTATTGTATGTTTGCTAAATTCAGAATAAAAATAAAATAAACTAGAAAAGAAAGAAAAGCCAGGATGGGCGAGGGGGAGCCATAGTGTAGAAAGTCCTGAATGCCAAGTCACTGGAAATACTCTTTTTCTATTTCCCTGAGATTTTATTCAGCCTATCATTATCCTTCCCTTTCTTCTCCTACCTTCACCTTTGATACTGATAAAGAGCTGGGAAGCTGCCCCATATCTTTGTGTTGAAATTCAGGACAAGGGAGAGAGAATTGAGATTTTGTTTGTGTTCCTCATCTGATGTTAAACATCCCCTAAAATGACCCTTTGGTTGGGTTAGGACCCTTAGTGAATAAGGTTGTGAGGCACGGATTATGGACATAAAATGTAGTCCTTTAAGCCTCATTCTTCTTTCCTATACTGGAAAGGAGCTACTGACTTTATTTCAGCTTGTGTGAGTATGTGTGTTATGTGTAGGGGGTGGGTGGGGAGGGGACCGGATAATGGATTTATAATTAGAGAACAGTCACAGTAATCAATGATGGTATTATTAAGCATATAAATAGAACTTTAAGCCTCAGATGAGGTAATTTCCTGCTGCGTCCAGGGATCAATAATTAGAACTAGCCCTGGAATGTGAAAATACCTCTCTGAAGACTTTAGAATTAAACACTTTGGTACAGACAGCCCCATGAATCTCCCTTTCTTCATTGTATTGCCCATAAACAGTTCTATGTTTATTTTATTACTAACGAGGGTAATAGAAAATAATTTTGGGGGGTGGGGATAGGGGTGGGAGGAGACCTGTGGCCCAGGGTCTCTGTCTGAAAATAGGGGAGCTATTGAGATGCCAATGTGGTTTGTCCTAATGGACAAATTCATCTTTTCTAATAAGAACCATCAATGATAATGATAACGGTGAGTGCAATAGTGACATGCATTTTTAATAAAGGTTCAAGATTTACAAAGTATTTTCCTCACAATAATAATATTGCTTTAAAAAAATTCCCCCAGATGACCCTGTGGATCATCCAGGAAAGTTCCTTCCCATCTTGGGAAGTCAGGGTTGGGTTCAGACCTCTGGAGCATAAGTCCCAGGCCTGTTTCCTCCTGTGGAGGGAGGGCTCCCAGTCTCCTTATTTCCGTTTTCATAGAGAAGAAAACGGAGGCTCAGAGTTATTATTGGTGTGACTTGATGTAATAGCAAAGAACACTTAGATTTGAATCCCTGTCGCCCTACTCAGCTAATGAGCTCTCTGGGCCTCCTCCTCACCTGGGAGTTGAGGCAGCAGGGCTAACTCTTCTCCAAGGTTTCCTCCGGCTCAGAATGCCTTGCCCAGAGACACAGTGCAGGGAAGGCTATAGAGGGCCAGCTTTAGTAGACTGCCCACCTGTGTGGGTCAGTAATCTGCATGGGTGGAGAGAGTTTCCACACAATGGATGAAATCATAGGTCTGGCTGGACCAAAAAAAAAGAAAAAGAAAAAGAAAAAGAAAAAGAAAAAAAACTTGCCCCAGGGCACCCATCTAGTAGGTGTTGAAGACGGGGATAATAGTAGTTCATGTTTGTATCCTGCTTTATAGTTACGAAGCACTGCACAGACATGATCTCATTTAATTCTGATAATAGCTTTGGTGTTCTGGGGGCCTTTCTTCATGTGAAGCCTAGGGAAATGGAGAGATCCAAATTCATTCATTCATCCAGCAAATATTTAACTTCCTACTGTGTGGGGCCTCTTCTGATGCCTCACCCTGGCATGAAGGTGAACTTGGGTCCTCTAAGCTGAATGATAGCAGCTCTGTGGTACAGTGGCTCTGGGCCTGGAGTTGGGAGACCTGGGTTCAGTTGTGGCCTCAGACACTGAGTGGGTGACCTTGGGCTAAGCCATTTAACCTTGGTTTGCTTCAGTTTCCTCATCTGTGCAATGGGGATAATAAGAGTCCCTATCTCCTTGGATTGTTGTGAGGGTCACATGAGATGATATCTGTAGAGCACTATGCAAAGCCTTCCAGCACTGTGTAAGTGCTAGCTAATAGGCTGGGGGGTATAGGCCCAGACACGCAAGGGATGCATGTGTTTTGTCTGAGGACCTATCTGGCTCAGTATGGAGAGCCTCTCTGTTACAAGGTCGGCTACCAGGGGATTGATGTTTTTGGCCACAGCTGCTCGTGCAGAACAGTCAATTCAACACTTTTAAAAGCATTTATTAAACACCAAGTATGTGCCAGTCAGAGGGGGAGCATGAGGATGCCTGTGTGTGCATGCATGCTTAGCAGGAGCACAGATTCTAGACCTGAAGCAGTCTCAGTCATCCCCACCTTGTTTGGGGCTTAGACATCATTGGTCCTGGTGGTGGGCTGGGGAAAGGCCTAGTGAGTAGCACAACTCACCCTTCTTCCTTGGCAAGGACTGTCTGCTCCAGAGCCCAAATCTGATGTTGATTCCTTATTATTCCCTGAACCAGAGGGGTGGGATGAGTCTGTATACTTGGACCTCTGTAAAGGCCAAGTAGTTCTGCTGTACAGAGACTGACCTGGTCATCATCCAGGATGCTTGACAACAGACAACCCTTCAGATACTCTTGTGTTCCTCATGACCCCACTCTTCTCTGAGCTAAATATCCTTGGTCCCTTTAAGAAATCCTTTTATGATGGCATATCTCTAGTCCCCTCACTCTCCTAGTGACCCTTCTTTGGTTATGCCTTGTTAGTGTTCAAATGTCTTAAGAGTAGTCCAGTGCATTGTGCAAAGAGATGAGGGAGACGTGGTCTCCAGCTCTGGGAGATAGTCTGTGAAGACTTCCTGAAATGGGAGGGGGGCACTTGAACCGAGTCTTCGGAGAGTGGTAGAATGTCAACAGTCAAAGAGGGACAGAGGACAGAATAGACTGAGCAAAGGCCTGGGGATGGGAGGGAGTGGCATGTGGGATGGATTCAGAGAAGGTAGTCCTGGGGAAAAATGTTGTTGAGATCGGTGGATTAAAAAGAACATTAGATTCTTTTGGGGCGGAAGGGACTTGGATTTTAGTCCATCCTCTATGACCAAGTATCTGTATCACTTTGACATGTCCCTTTCTCTTTCAAGGACTTAATTTCTCCTACTTTAAACTAGTTTGGGGGTGAGAGAGGGGAAGGATGAGTTTAAGTAAGGGAAAGAGTTGGACTGGAAAGTTTCTAGGAATTTTGTGGTTCTGAGATTCCAAGGCTCCTTCCAGCTCTGACATTCTATGTTCTATGTTCCAAGACCCCTTCTAGTTCTGACATTCTATGTTCTAGGATTCCAAAACTCCTCTCAGTTAGTACATTCCATGATCTATTGATTTTAAGGCCCCTTCTAGCAATGACATTCTATGTTCTATGTTCCGAGGCACCTTCCAGCTCTGACATTCTATGTTCTATGTTCCAAGACCCCTTCTACCTCTGACATTCTATGTTCTAGGATTCCAAAGCTCCTCTCACTTAGTACATTCCATGATCTATGATTTTAAGGCTCCTTCCATCTCTGACATTCTATGTTCTATGTTCTAAGGTTCCTTCCTGCTCTGACATTTTATGTTCTGTGACTCCAAAACTGCTTTTCAGTTAGGACATTCTACATATGATCTATGATTCTAAGGCCCCTTCCAGCTCTGACATTCTGTATTCTGGGATTCTAAGGGTCCTTCCAGCTCTGACATTGTGTTCAGTTTTGCTTTTCAAGCCCTTCAGAACCTGGTCCCTTTCCACCTTTTTAGTCTAATTACATTTTACTCCCCTCCAATGGGCCTTGTTCCTTTCACCAGACCCTCCATTTCCCAATTCCTTCTCTCTGCCTTCTGACTTCCCTGGCTGCTTCATCTCTCAGCTAAAATTCCACCTTAGGCAAGACATTCCTAGTCCTTTCTTCTTCCTCTCTCGTTTGTATGCGGTTGTTTGCACGGTGTTTTCCTGTTGGCTCCTCTTTCTTTTACTAGACGATGAGGTCCTCGAGAGGCAGGGCTGGGTTTTGCCTTTCTTTGTGTCCCCAGAGATGAGCACAGAGCCTGGCACATCTTCTTGTTGTTCAGTCATCCAGTCTTGCTCAACTTTGCTTTACCCCATGAACCATACTGTCCGGGGGTTTTCTTGGCAAAGATACTGGAGTTGTTCTGCCATTTCCTTCTCCAGTAGATTAAGGCAAACAGAGATTGTGACTTGCCCAGGGTCACACAACTAATAAGTGAGGCCGGATTTGAATTCAGATCTTCCTAACTTCAGGCCTAGGACTCTATCCATTGAGCTAACCTAGTTCCCTTAAATGTTTGTTTTGACTTTACTCGACTTTTGTGATTTAAGATCCCTTTCACCTTTGACTTCAAAAAAAAAAAGATTCTAAAGCCCCAGCTCTGACATTCTATGAAACTGAGTTTGTAAAGACAGAAATATTCTTGGAGTGCCCTTTGTGACTGCGAGGGGTTTGGGGTCTGCCCAAGCAGCTGTTTCAGCCAGAGGGCCAGGTGTTCATCCCTGGGGTCTCTGTGGGAGGTTTACAAGGGAGGCAGCTCAGAAAACTACCAGTACTCCTCAAACAGAGATCATCTATCCAGCAGTGCCTTGTTAAAAAAAAAGGCAAAAAAAGGTCTGGAATTGCTCAAAGTTGGTCCCCTCCCCCCACCTTCTCCTCTTTCATGTCCCTTGTCTTATATGATGCCAGGTGGAAGCCAGAGGGAGGCAAGAGAGTTCCAGCTTGTGAAAAACTCCATTTTCACTGGTTTGTGAAATTCTTCCTGGTGGGTTTCCAACATCTGTTTTCTTTAGTGCAATAAGAGGGGAAAGACTTTCAATTTCCTCAACTGGGTAAACAGTTCATTTTCTTCTTTGATTAAAGGGATGGCTAACGTGAGATGAGAAGAGATGTAGCCCTCAGTCAGTTCACACAGGCATGTATTGGGTTTGAAAAACATTTAAAATAAGCTCAAAATCCAACATTTCATACTAATGGCTAATCCTAATTACCCTTAGGCACTGTTTAGTCCAGTCCTTTATTATTGTAATGGAAAGAACATTAGATGCAAAGTCAGAAGATCTAGATTTAAATCCCTATCCCTGCAATTTATTATTTCTGTAATCTTCAGCACAGCTAGGTGGCATAGTGGATAGAGTGCTTGGCCTGGAGTCAGGAAGACTTGAGTTCAAAACCAGCCTTAGACACTTAGTTGTGTGACCCTCGGCAAGTCACTTAACCCTGTTTGCCTCAGTTTCCTCACTTGTAAAATGAGCTGGAGAAGGAAATAGCAAACCCCCCATTTCTTCTGGGAACATCCTTGAGACTGGGAATTGTCTTTTGCTTTTCTTTGTGTTTCCAGTACTTAACACAGAGCCTGTACATAGTAGGTGCTATGTAAATGTTTGATTCCTGTTTCTCTTTGAATGAACCCTTGGCACCCATGAAAGATCCTAGGATTCTTCAAAACTTGGGTCCAGAGTGGGTAGTGTCATAGGACATGGTACAGATAACCTTGGTTCAGCTAAGACTTATTTGTTTTGCCTTCGGAATGCCTTATCTGGAGTTGTTTATTTGTTTCTAGGCAAAAGATTTTCCTTCCTAAATGAATTTGGCTTTGGGTGTTATCAGAAGTCTTCTGAGGGCAGCTGTCTATCGGCCAAAGATGGGCTGGGCCAAGGGCCTACTAAGTGTTAGTGATTATTCAGCTAAAACTCAGCCAAGACCACAGGTACATGATATGAATCATTGAGAATCAACTCCTCCTTGCTGGCCCAGGATCTTGAAGGAAACGTGCTTTTGTTTTCAGTTTTTTTTTCCTGTCCCTACTGAGAAAAGAGTTGGGAGCAAATATAGTAGCAATGTCCTTAGTCAGGGGACACTTGCCAAGTTACCTCAGCTGTCAGAGGTTAGCTGAGAGTCCCAGAAGGAAACAAAAGAAGTGTCTGAGATCATGAAATCCCTGTGTTCTTGTCTGGTCGTGCTCTACTCTTGGTGACCCCATTTGGGGTTTTCTTGGCAAAGATACTGGACTGGTTTGCCATTTCTTTCTCCAGCTTATTTTTACAGATGAGGAAACTGAGGCAAACAGTGTAAAGTGACTGGGACAAAGTTTGGGAGAGAGTGAGTGGTGGGTAAATTGAGGGCAGTAAAAAGCGACAGTTAATAACTTGATAGTGAAGGAGACAAAAGTACTATTAAAAATATATATATTATACAGTACTATAAGAAAAGTATAAAGGGACTATAAGAAATATATGTGTGTGTACACACACACACACACACACACACACACACACACACACACACACACACACACACACAAGCTCAGGAGGCATCACCACCTAGGGAAATTCAGTGTAGGAGTCCATAGCACAGTGAACCCCCAAGGGCACTAAGGCCTTTCCTGTTTTACAGCTCAGTATAATAACTGATACTTATAATTGATAAAAACATTTAGAGACCGCCTCCCTCCCCAGTTTAACAAATGAGAAAATTGAAGAGAAACCAGAAGAAGGGACTTGTCCACTTGATAAGTAGCAGAGTTGGGATTTAGAATGAAGACTTGTGTGTCTAAATCTATGTTTCTTTCCACTGCCCCATTTACCTTTCAGTGACTTTGGGGGGTAGAAAAGCCAGGGGGTGCCATAGTGCAGAGTGCTGGGCCTCTATCAGGAAGACATCTCCCTCAGTTCAAATCTTGCCTCAGATACTTACTAGCTTTATAACCCTGGACAACTCACTTAATTCTGTTTGCCTCAGTTTCCACATCTGTAGAGTGAGTTGGAGGAGTAAGTGGCAAATCACTCCAGTATTTCTGCCAAGAAAACCCCAAATGGCATCATGAAGAGTTGGACACAATTGAGCAACAAGTCTTTGAAAAAGACATCAAGAAGTAGTTAAGTGATCTTCAATATCCTCTCTTTAAAAAGACAAGGATTTGTGTGGTTTATTTTGGAAAGATTTTCATCTCAAGTGGTTAAAGTTAGAAATAATTTTGATACTTAAAGGAGTCACTTTCAGTTCTCTGGAAATTCGCTTATGTGTACTAGATGATTCTTGGAAGTCCCAGATGTTCTGAGTAAGGTACATGGCATTTTATGGTGTCGAATAATTAATGCAGTGATTGGTGAGTGACCACGAGAAGCAAAAAGCTACAGAAATGTAGGTCCTTAGGGGAGATGATTCTGTTAACATCGTTGTTAGTGAATGTAATCTATTTCTGAGTTTAGTTTTATTCCGTGTGACATTATTGACTTCACATCTAAACAATTCTATTCTCTTATGAGTGTTTGAACATTTTATTAGGTTCTTGCACATAGTTTCTGATTCCTAGTTTCAGGCATAATCATGTCATTTCTTTTTAAAAGAAACATTTCCTCATTTTGGGAAAATGAAGCATTTCTATAAGGAGAAGAATCACTGGACTTGGATTTGGAGATTGGGAATTCTTCTTGTATTATCTTGGAGACCTCTTTTTCTTTGCAACTCAATGCTCCCCAGTGTTTCCAATGATGTTGCCTTGGGATCTCTCATCATTAAGGGAAGCAACCAGGCTACGTCAGTGGAATTTAAGCACTGGGAGGTACTGCCAGGCCAGAGCAGCTTTGATTATGGGTCTGGGGGCAGACGGTATGTCTGCTGTCTTTGGACTAGCCTCGCTAAGTGTGCAGAACCTAATCACTAAAGGGGGATAGCTAGCAGTGATGAATGTTTCTGGCCACAACCATTCATGAAAGCCATCTTCTCAAAAACAGGGGAGAGGGGCAGCTGGGCAGCCCAACAGATAGAGCACTGGCCCTGCAATCAGGAGGACCTAAGTTCAAATAACTTTAGACATTTACTAGCTGTGTGATCCTGGGCAAGTCACTTAACCTCAATTGCCTCAATCAATCAATCAATCAAACAATCAGAAACGGGGAAGGAGTACCTCAGACTACATTGTCAAGAGGGCCCAATCATGGAAATTAAACTGTGGTTCTTTTGAAGAAATAAGGTTAAAAGCAATATGATGTGGAAGAGAAAAAGGTAGAAAACTCTGGATTTGATAGAATACAAAATTTAGAAATGGAAGGGGTCTTCGTGGTCATCTGCTCCATCTTACCCTCTAGTTTTTCACGTTGGGAAACTGAGGACCAACAAGGTTAAAATGACTTTCCTAAGGTCACACAGCTAGTAAGTGGCAAAATTAGGGTTTGAAGCTGGGTTCTCTCCCTCTGAATCCAGTACTCTGCTGTACTACACCATCTCACCTGAGTCCGGAGTTTGGTTCCCAGCTCTTCTTTTTATCATCTGTGTGATCTTGGGGCAAGGCACAGTCTCTTTGAGCCTTAGTTTCCTTGTCTAAGAAAGTAATGGATTGAATTAGGTGATAATGTTCATAATCATTATACAGTCATAGCATTTATAAAAATAATATTTATGTTCTTTATAGCTTTTACGAAGCTATAGAGGCTTAAACTGGCCCTAAGACTTTTGGGACCCCCGCATAGTGTTTTAAGGGTTGCAAAGCACTTTTTGTAGAGGATCTCATTTAATCTTATGAACAATGGTATAAAGTAGTAATATTATCCCTATTTTATGGATGATGAAACCCAGGCTGAGAGATCTGTGATCTCAAAGGATATTTCTGGTGCTAATATTTGAGGCTTCTAAGGTTCTTGTTATGTCTGAGGGCAGCTTTCTTCATGGGGTCTGTGCCAAAGCCAAGGTGAAACTGATTGGAGGTGCTTCTTGTTACAATTCCATAGCTTCTGGCTATAAAATGTGTGCCGTGGTGAATCGGAGTTATAAACTGCCTAGTTTCCCCATTATGAGCCCCTGCGGAAGTCCTGCTGGGTCAATCCCAGATGTGATTCTCTTCTGATGGACAACCTGGTCCCTTTATGTGACACTGGCCAAGCCAGGAGGGGGCTTGTTTCAGGGCTCACCAGCCTTGGAGGGAAGGAGGGTTTATTGAACATGCCCATGCCATCTGCTGCCATTAGCAGAGGCAGGTGAGAAGGCTCTAGCCTGACTCTGACGTTGGCAACAGCATTTCTTGGGATTTTGTGCCAGTTACACTAAGCTGAACGAACTTATTTTTTGATGGGGAATGGCCTCAGCTTAGATTCCCTTACAATTGGATGGGGCATGGAGAATGAAAAAGAGAAGAGAAATCAATGCATTTTGAGAAAGAATGTTGGGTAGTAGAAAGATCTTTAGACTTTGAAGAGGGAGAACTGGTTTAGAATCGGAGCATGGACACTTTCTAAGCTGTGTGCTCATGGATGAATAATTTTGCCCCCTCTGAGTATCAATTTCTTTATCTGTAAAATGAAGATAATATTTAAAAAGAGATGGCTCTGCATAGTGGAGTCAAAGAAAAGTGAAATTAAGGTCATCTCTGAAACATATTCACTGTGTGACCATGGGTAAGTCACTTAATCTCCTACTGCTGTAGGTGACTCTCTGAGACTGTAAATTAATCTGCATTGGTGGAAGGAGTTGTTATACTGGGAGTTCCATACCTGATGTTCCCCAATATCCTCCAAACAGACTTAAAATACCTACACATAGGATTGTTGTAAAGAAAGTAGTTTATAAACCTTAATGCACACTATGAGCCTAAGTTATTGCTGTTCTATTAATCCATCATTAAGTATTTATGAAGCTTCTAGTATATGCCGGGCACTGGGCTGGACCTGGAGAATCTAAAGATGAACATGAGACATCCCTGCCTCCGCAGAGCTTGCATTCTATATAGAGAGATAAAACATACAGCACACATACATAAACGCACATGTGCACATGCATGTGCACACACACGAACACGCATGCACGCAAAATTAATCCAAGGTAATTTTGGTGCTTTCACAAAGACTTCAGGGCGATACTGTGGTCTCAAAGACTTTGCCAATGAAGCATGGGCTCTGTCAGGCTCTGCCAGGCTGGAAACACTTTGAAAGTTGGTCTAATGATGGGTGCTGTGTCTGGTCTGAGGACCAGCCCAGTAAAAAGTGGAAAGATTCATTCCCACAGAACTGCCTGCTGGGCATGGATATTTCTTGGTCCCGCCTCCCAAAACCCAAAACCAAATAGGAAAACTCTCTGCTAAGGTTATGTGTGGAGGATCTGACTACCTCAATAGGAAAGGAGATTCAAATTCACCAGCAGAATGCAAGTCCCTTGAAGGCAGGGGCAGTTTCGGGTTCTCTTCTTTGTGTTCTCGGCTGACTGGCACATAGCAGGTCTTTGATAAATGCTAATAGAATGGAACTGAATTATTATGATCAAAATTAGAGTAGGAACTATCCAAATGAATAGTGTCTTATGGAAAAAAAAAGAAATCTTATTTATTTTTTCCCCTCTCTTCATACTTTTCCTTAAGTTGCTCCTTTGTGAAGCTGCTCTCAGTTTTTTGTTTTTAGAAACCTTTCCATTTCCTGTCTTATCCCCTTGTCCCCCATCCCAATTCCCTGAAAGACTCCCCCCCATCCCTCCTCCCCTTACCTATCCTTCTGCCTGGCTCTCCTTGCTCTGGGTCTTTCTCCTCCCAATTTGCTTCTTCTGCATCTCCCAGTTCCAGTTTTTGTGCAGGGTCTGGCTGTCGCTAGTCCATTAGATGGAGCAGAGCAATGCTTGCAGTGGCTGCAGAAGAGCTTTGTGGACCAGAGGAGACAGGTCAGTGTCCAGGGACTGGAGCATGTCCAGGAAAACAAGACACATTTGGCTGGGCAAGAAAGGGGATGAAGCTGGTAACCTGCCCCAGCTGCCGTGTGCTTGGTTTGGATGGCCCAGCTTCTCTCCACTGAACAGCCACGATGGCAGGTTCACCTACTCAGTACTGCTCAGGAACCAGGGTAGAGATCCTGGGTGCTTTGTGCTTGGGAGGGGAGGATGGGCCATCTAGTTTGTTGGAGTCTAACAGATTAGTCTTCATTCTCCTGTTGAGTTCTGCCACTCGATGCTGAACCTCCGAGCCTAGCAGAGAGCCTCCTTCTTGATCCTGCTTGGCATGGGGTGAGACAGAAGTAAAGACTCAGGCTCTGCCTTCAGGGAGCTCCCAGTCTGTCTAGGGAGACAATCCTCATATACAGAAAACAGAAAAATGCATCCTGTGATTTACAAAATGGTCATAATAACATCTGTAGTAGGTTCCTCATGTTGCTAATAATTCTGTGTTCTTAGATAAGATTTCTTCTAATTCTGGTATTTTATGACTCAGTGAGTAGGCAATAAAGGGGGGGGGGGTCACTTGACATTTTTTTTTGCATGAGATAGTGACATAAAGGAGACCAAATTTGGTCAAATGCATGATGTGGACTGGATGTGACAGGTTGTACTTCTATCAGACAGCAGGCTTCCTACTCCTATGCCCTCCAGTTGGGGTCCATTAAGTTCTGTGTAACAAAGGAACTTCGTGGAAAGCGGGCAAGTCCAGAGGGCCTCCCTGGTCCTCCCTGGGAAAGGCAGGTATAAAAAGTGATATACAGTGTACCGGGATTTAAAGTTTGCAGGCATCCCGGGGAGCGTGTAATTGCTTCTGTCCTTCATTACAAGACTGTCTCCCTTTCTGAAATTTATTTTAGCTAATTAGTGGGAAATGTCAGAGTAGTATTTCAGGTGACGGGAACATCATATATTATCATACACGGCACAATTAAGGCTCTGACAAATATTTATTGTGGTGTCTCCTCTAATTACACCCTTTTGTGCTCTGGGATGGACAGCCTCACTGCTCAGAGGGTTGGGGTTTCTTGGACTAAGAACTTGGAATCTATAGCCAACCTCAAATATGGGGTTGCTTGAATTTCTGGTAACTTTATCCAGAGAGAGTTAAGGGACTGAGAAATCTTGAGGCTCTTTCCAGGCAGTAAATTTTAGGTGATGACCTGAATGAAGAAACTTAGGTAGTCATACTATCCAAGCCAAGCCAATCTATCATTGATAGATACGTTAGCATCATTTAGGACAGGAAGGAAAATTCACAGATCCACATAGTCATTCAGAAGTCAAAAAAGCACTAGATTGGGAGTCTTGAGAGTAGAATACACCACACCTAGATCCATGGTACTATTATGGGTAATTAGCTATTCAGATCTATTACTCATGAGCCCCCACCAGTGCTCATTTTATCAGATCAAACCATATGACTCTGAATTCAAAGTAAAGACATTTAGTGAAATGGAATAGTCAAAATGGGGAATTAAATCAGGGAATAAACACCCAGTCCCGAGTAACAGCTAACTCCCCATATATTCCCTGGATAGGGCTTATCTTAGCCCCCACTGACCACTGTTTCCCTAACACGGCAGGAGGGGGATACAGGTTATTACATCATAAATATGATAAAGAGGTTAAGAACAATGTGCCATTTTAAGTCTGAAGGAGGAGATTGTTAACAAAGTGACAGGTCAGAGGAAGCTTCTTTTGGGTGATATCTTTTAAAGGATGGGTTCCAGTAGTGAAAAAAGGAAAATGTTCTAGGCATAGGGAACAGTGTGAGCAAAAAGACATAGAGACTGAAAATATGTGGTTTGTTTGGGGGACAAAGAGTAGTTCAGTTTGTCCTGTAGAATCTATGGATGGTAATAATGAGATAAAACTGGGAAGACAAAGAAGTGCTAAGCAACAACAACAACAATAATAGTAACTAGCATTTATATCACACTTGAAGGTTTGCAAAGTGTTTTGCAAACCTCATCTCATTTTATCCTCACAGCAACCCTGGGGGTTAGTAACTATGAGTTTAATCCCCATTTTATAGAGAAGGAGACCAAAACAACAGAAAAGTAATTGACTTGCCCAGGGCTACCCAGTTTAGCACTTTATCCACTGTGTCACTTGGCTTCCTCATTATCTCTATTATAGAGGACCTTGAATGCCAGGTAAAGGAGTCTGGGCTTTATTTCTATAGCACTTTAAATAAAATTGACAAAGCACTTTCTTTACAACAACCTTGAGAGGGTAGTCAGTGTATGATTCTGCCCATTTTGCAAATGAGGAGACAAACTCAAAGAGGTTGTGATTTCCTCTTGGTGACCCAGCTAGTAAGTGTCAGAATTAAAACTTGAATTTGGGTCTTCTAATGACAAGCCCAGCATTTGTTCTACCAATTTTGGCAATTGGGAGCCACAGAAATTTTATTATCAACTAGTTACTATGTGCCAGGAACCATATGGAACACCAGGAGGTATAAGTCATGATTCAATATGGTCTGGCTGGGGAGACAAGACATATCCATATGAAAACACAAGTCACAGTAGAAGACCATATATTACAAACACAAAATTTGGGGCATGGGTCAAACATATCATGTAAGAATTGTGTCTTGGGGTTCTATAGCATAGGCAACATTCTGAAAGTTCAAGATGTTTACTGTCCTCTAGCCTGAAGGCTGTGCATTGGGTTTCCCAGGGCAGCTGCTGCAGAATGGGGGAGGCATCCCCTTCTGTGTGGTTAGCTCTCTCCTAGCAGAGTGGTTGCCTGGATGACTAGCCTTTGAGAACACAGAGCTTGCAATGCAAAGGAGCCAGATGCAGGTATCTTCATCTCCATGATCCACTGAGCTGCCTCATTTCCGTTGTGCATCATGGAGAGAGAGGGTCTCCCAGAGAGGGAAGTGTGAGGGAACCTCTGGTTTCCAGTCTTGACTGCAGCATGTACCCTTCTGCCTTCTATTCTTCTTGCTTTGCCAACACTAGAATTAGTGGCTTTTGTGATTTATGTATTTTTGCTTATTCTAGGCAAAGTACAAATGGATTCAAACAAAATTTATTTAAATACTTGCAATATTCAGTATTCTGGGTACTAGGTATACAGAGATGGAAAACAGTTCCTTAGGGAGTTTATAGTCTGCCAGGGGTGGGGTTATACACATATAGATAAATGCCCCAAAAGAGTGTTGTGGGGACAGGAAATCTATAAAGTGCTATAGAATTAAAAGTGTAATTCCTTTCAGCTGATGGATTCAAAGAAGGCTCCCTCTGGGTAGCAGTACCTGAATTGGGCCTTGAAGGAAGAGAAGGATTTTGGGGAAGAGATGAGGAAGGAGTAACTTTGCAGACATGGAGGATGGTGGAAATGGCTGCAAGAGAGTACAAATAGTGGTCCTGTTTGGCTAGAACACAGGATGTGTGAAGAGACTGAAGAGAATGGTTGGAATAAGATTATGGAAGGCCCACCAGACAAGAACTCTGTATCTTATCCTATAGACTAATGGCCCTTCTTCCCTTTCTTTCTTCCTGCGCCCCAGGCAGAAGCAGCTACAGAACAAGTGAAGGATGGACCTCGTGGCCAAGGGGTCCCCGGGCAGCACCGCTGTGACCAGCCCGGATGTTGTCCCCCTGGTACTTCACAGAGCCTGGTGGCACCAGGGGGAGTCTCGACAGGTACTTCTGCTGCAGCTTCCTTCTTCATAAGGTAAATTTTCTTTTTCTCTGCTTTCTATAGTTGCTTCTGTATGTTGTACTTTTTGGGGACAGATTATGCAATTGGGCCAAGATTTCTGGGAATCTCTGGTTAGGAGCTACCTTTTGTTATGGGTCATAACAATGACATCTCACATTTATATGACTCTTCGTGGTTTATAAAGCCGCTTTCCCATAATAACCTTAGGAGATGGGTAGTGCAAGAATTACTTCCCTCATTTTATAGCTGGTAAAACAGAGCCTCAGAGAGGTTGCTAGAAAACCAATATGAACTTGGGCTGGATTCTTGGATGCATGGGGTCTGGGATGAGGAAAGAGGAGTCCCTGCTGTCCCCTTCCTTGGTCAGATTACACATGGGGTGTATATTTACTTCTGGCCACTATATTTTATGAGTCTCATTGATAAACTTCAGGGTGTCCAGTATTGAGGTGATGTTAGTCCATGCCATGTAAGGATGGGTTAAAAGAACTGGGGTTGCCTACCCTGCAGGAGAGGAGAATTATGAGGGATGAGGAGGGGTGTGAAAGCCGTCTTTAGGTATTTGAAGGGCTGTAATCTTAGAGGAAGAAGGGCTAGGCTTGTTTTGTCTGACCTCAGAGAGAGGGCAAAGGGGAGGCAGGTTTCAACTTGATGCAAAGAAAAACATCTTCATAATTAATGCTGTCCAAGAGTGGACAAAATTACCCCGAGGGCTATGAATTTCCTGGCTATGGAGGTTTTTGAGTAAAGGCTGGATGGGCACTTGTAGAGATGGGGGGAAGGAGGGTTGGGGATTCCTGCTTGGGTCAAAGGTTGGAGTGGGTGATTTGTGAAGTTTCTATGATTTGGTTAAGTGACCTGCCCTCAGTTCCCGAAGCTAATATGTATCAGCACCAGAATTTCAACCCAGTTATCCTGACTCAGCCAGTCAGCTGACCAATATTTATTAAGAGTCTATTACAATGTTCCAGACACTGTGCTAAGCCCTGGTGATACAATGTGAAGAAGAAAGACAGCCCCTTCCTTGCAAGGAGCTTGCAATCTAATAGGGGAACAATAAACAAAAGGGGATTAAAAAGGGGGAGGGGAGAGGAAAAGTACCTGGCATGGGGTGCAGAATGATGAAAAAAGATCTAAAGGAGTATAGCTGGGTAGGAAATGAAGAGATGACTGGGGGCAGTGAAATGGTGCAGTGGCCAGGCCGCTGGACAGTGGTCTATTAGGAAGACCTGATTTCAAATTTGGTCTCAGACACTTAACTAGCTTACTAGCCTGGATAACTCACTTTACTCTAAATGCACCCTCTCCCCCCCAAAGAGATGGCTGATTTTGGAGGCTTGTGGAGAACCTCTCCTTGCCATCCTCATTCAGAGGAGACCCAGGGGTAGAGGATAGTGATGGAGTATGAGTACCAAGGCTGAAGTGATCTTGCAGGATGCTGAGATTCCTGAGGGTGTGATGAAGTCTGGTCTAATGCAGCTGACTGGGAGGGAACAAGAGACTCCCAAGCCTTCTTCTTCGAGCTGCATTGATGGAAGATTTGGTGTATGGTCTGTGTTCTGTTTTTTCACTGAACATGGACTGATGGGGAACCTGCTTATTCCACAGCAGAATGAATTTAGGTTAGACGCGAGAGCGAACTTCTCAGTTGTGATGCTTTTGAGGCATTGGCATGCATCACTGAGAGGAGACATTGAAATTTCTTTTCCAGGAGGCTGAAGAAAAACTGAACCCATAGATGCACAGTCCTCCAGATGGGGTCTGATCAGCTCAATGTATGAACTGTCAGACAGACAGTCATAGATTTGGAAGGGACTGTAGAGGCAGAGTCCAACCCTTTTATGTTATAGATGATGAAACTGAGATTGAGAGGGCTTATACAACCAGTGAGTGTCAGGATTTGTATCCAGTTTTCCTGACTCCAACTTTTATACCATACTGACTCTCCCTTCTCTAAGGTCAAATGAGTTTTTTTGAAAAACTGAATTGCACTGTAGACTCATATTTAGTTTGTAGTCAGTCAGGACCTTTGGTCTTTTTTTTCTTTTTTTATAAGCTACTGTCAAGTTAAGGCTCCATCTTATCCTTGTGGGGATTGTAAAAACAGGACTTTACATTAGTCTATTAAGTTTCCTCTTTTTAGTCTTTGTTTATTCTGTCCAGAGTATAGATAACTGAGAGGCTGTGTGATATCAAAGTAGAAACAGCACTGGGAGTTAAGAGACCTGGGCCTGTATCAGAGCTGTAACATTAGCTATGTGACCACCTGCCACTTGTTCATCTTTCTGGGACTCAGTTTCCTCACCTGTAACATGAGGGTCATGATAGTAATAATTGTTAACAAGAGCTCTATGTTTCTAGAATGCCTTGGAGGTTTACAAAATCCTTTCTTCCTAATAACTCCTTAAAGTAGGTCCTTCTTTTTATAGGTGAGGAGGTTGAGGCTCAGAGAAAGTGACTGTCTCATGCTCCCATGGCTATTATCAGGGCTGGGACTTCAATCCAGGTCCCAGGACACCAAATCCAGTGCTACCTTCAAGGGCTGATGTCAGGAGGGCATTTTTGTAAACTATAAATCTAGAATCTAGAAATACCAGTTCTGTTTTGAACATTGTTGATATTATCACTAATAATAAATATAATGCCAAATGAAGGCAGGAGCATGAATGAAATGCTCTTGTAGGCTTCCTCTTGACCAGAGGACTTTTCAGTTTTCCATCATCCTTTGTGCATTTGTGGGAGTTGCTTTCAAATGTCCCTTTCCTTGCAGGGTCTGAGCAGTGAATCCTGCTTTCCCTGTCTGCATGTATGTGCATTGTGGATTAAAAGAATGTAATTATCACTAATGAACAGTAATGGCACATATAAACTAGAGGTCACTCTCCTATTAGCAGCCCTGCGTGGGCCCCGATAAGCATTGGGTCATTAGATTGGCCATGAATTATGCCCACAGCCAAGGTTCTGCTGAGAGCAGAGACATCTTATCAATGTTCGGGATGGTGCAGAGAGGAGGGGGCCAGCCCTGATTGTGCTGTGACTGAGCATATGATGAGACTATCCTCTCTACGTTGGGCTAATGAAAGTGCCACTGAGCCAGAGTACAATATTAGGACAACCTCTAAATGACTAATGGACTCTCGTCCTGTGCATCCGATCCCCCAATTAGCTGCCGGAAGCTCAGAATGGAGTTTGGTGTGTGTATTATCATGGGATAGCTCTGGCCATTGTTCACTGAAGGTGCCCGAAATGCCTGGTAGCTAGCTGCCAGAGCCTTGTGCCAGGCTCGTGGTAGAGAGGGTTGGGGCCATCATGATGATAAAATCAAAACCTGGATGCTTTTGAATTATCAGCCAGTGGAAGCGGCAATGAGTCCCAGAGCCAATTTCCTAGTACCAAGTTAATTTTCCATTTTAAAGCCTCCTTTGGTGCCTAGGGACTTTGGCAGCATCTGTAGCGAGCTGGTAGTCCTATGGATGGGATTTTAGCCCTTCATGTCAACTGACTTTAGAAAGGTATTCAGTGTGACTAAAATATCCATACCCTTTGACCTAGAAATCCTACTTCTAGGCAGAGAAGGCCTCGAGGCATTATTTTCTATCAGACAGAAAAATAGTCAATAAGAAAATATTCATAGCATCACTTCTTGTAGTCAGTTGCAAAGAAATAGAAACAAAGTAGAGGCCCATTGATTGGGAAATGGATAAATTAGTTGTGAAATGAGAATGTAATGGAATAATAGTGTTCTGTACAAAAATAACCAAAACAGAGAAGAATGGGAAGGTTTATATGAAAAGATGCAGAGGGAAGTAAACAAAGATAGCAAAACAATATACATGATGGCAGCCACAACATAGATGGGAAGAACAAAAAAACCTTAAAAATATTGTGTAATTGTAACGAATAAGTTTGGACATTGAGAGGAATTGAGAAGATGTATCTCTCTCTTCCTCCCCATCTTTTGAGAGATCAGAGACTACGGGTGTGGAATGTTGCATATGCTTTCAGAATTGTGAATGTAATAGTTTTGCTGTACTGACTGTCTTTCCTTCCTTCCTTCTTCTTCCTTCCTTCCTTTTTCTTCTCCTTCCTTCCTTCCTTTCTACTTTCTTTCTTTTTCTTTCCTTCTTTCTTTCTTCCTTCCTCCCCTTCCCTCTTTCTTTCTTTCTTTCCTTCTTTCTTTCTTTCTTTCTTTCTTTCTTTCTTTCTTTCTTTCTTTCTTTCTTCCTTCTTTCCTCCCTCCCTCCCTCTCTCTCTTCCCTCTCCCCTCTCTCTTTCTTTCTTTCTTTCTTTCTTCCTTCCTTCCTTCTTTCCTCCCTCCCTCCCTCTCTTCTCTCTCTCTCTTTCTTTCTTCATGATTATAGGAGGGATTTATTTGAAAATGAAGGTGAGGTAAAAATGAAAGATACCAACAAAAGAAAAACACATTAAAATTCCTTAAACTTTCTGAAGATTCCCCATTCCTGTTGGCATGGAGAAGTGAGCCACTCAGAAATGGATTGATGAAGTCATTCAATATTAAGCATCTGTTATGTACATAGCTCATCTAGATAGTAATTGGATATACAGTTTGAAAAAGACACTGTCTCTACTCTCATGGAGCCCACAGTCAAGCAGAGGGATATCTATAATGCGTATATGATATATGTTTGTGATACGCATTAATGATATATAAAACAAAGTACTCTGGGAGTAAGGACCACAACTGTGATACAGGCCCAGGTCTCTTGACTCCCAACCCAGTGCTTTTTCTCCATTGATACCTATCTAAAGAGATGAAATTTAATAGAAGGGCAAGGTTGTATCTTAAGGTGGAGGAGGGAGGGCATGCCAGATATGGAGGATAGATGGTGCAGAGAGTGGGAAGGGTGTGTGGTACACTGTGGGATCAGAAGACAGATCAGTGGAGCAGCTAGGTGGTGCGATGAATAGAGCACCAGCCCGGAAGTCAGAAGGACCTGAGTTCAAATATGACCTCAGACACTTGACACATTTACTAGCCGTGTGACCTTGGGCAGGTCACTTAACCCCAACTGCCTTGCCATCCCCCCTCCAAAAAGCCAAAAAGATAAAAAGAAGAAGATAGATCAGTGTGGCTGGAGTATAGCATGCATGGAGAAGAGTTGTCCCCAGTTGCAAGCTTGGGTGTTTTCCTGTGATGTGAATGGGCCTTATTCAATGGCACTGTAGCCTGAAGCACCAAATGCTATAGTTAGGGATTAGAAAGTGGTGGCTTTGGGTCTTCAGTTCGCAGTTTACTGCTATGTTAATTTGGACAAATCTGTCTAACTCTTCCCTGACCTTCAGTTTCCTCCTTCCTGGAATAGGGCTGAATGAGTTCTTCTAATCTATGATCAAGAATGCAACAGGCACGGAATCCTGGTTCCAAGGTTTATTCTGAGAGGCAGCACCTTACCTCAAGGAACTCGGCTTTTTAGGACAGGAGGGCAGCATAGATTTAGGACTATAAGGGACATCGGAGGCCATCTCTTCCCACTTGCTCATTTTGCAGATACAGAAATTGAGACTTAATGGAATGAGTGACTTGACTGAGTGGAAGGTAGGATTTGAACCCAGGACTCCCAAGCCAGTGCTTTTTCCCCACTGTGCCATATACAAAATAAGTATAAGGCAGTCTTTGTGGAGAGGCATTAGCAATTGGGACAAATCAGCAAAGACATCGTGTGGGAGTTGCTGTTTGAGCTTGGAAGAGGACTAGGGATTCTAATGAGCAGAAATGAGAGGGGTCTGTGTTTCAGGAATGGGGAACAGTCTCATACCGACACACAGAGTTGGGAAGTGGATTGTTGAATGTGAGGTACAGCACCTTGAGGGAGGAGACATCGCTTCATATCTTGGCTTGGAAAACCACTCGTTTTGTATCTTTACCTGTCTGAGGTAGCTATTCCCCATTCCTCATCTGCAAGCTAGCTATAATTATATTAGTATTCCTTGCCACGCTGGATTGGTGTGTGGAAAGTGCTTTGCAATCCTAAAGGATATTGGCAGTGGCAGTTTCTCCATTCCTATGATTTTGCTAGTCTTAACTCTGCCTCTAAATTGCTGTTATGACCTTGTAGGCCAGTCTTCTGTTGTTTTCTGCCTGGTTTCTTCCATCGCTCAGTTTCCTCTTCTGAAATGAGAGGGGCTGGACTAGGCGACATCTCCGTTTCTTTCCAGCCCTGACCTTCTTTGATTCTGAAGTCAGGCAGGCCAGGTCACCTTTTGTCTTGCTCAACTAACTCCACCCTCACCCCCCCCCCCCTCAACCCCCCATCTCCTGTGCTCTGACCTTGTGAAGTTACCATAGAAACAATGTTTAAAAGCATCAACTGAAAACCAGGAGTTTGGGATGACAGTGATGCAGATTCCGGGAGTGTGCAGTGAGCTCAAGAGGCGTCCCCTCCTTCCGGCTTGTTAAACTTGATTAAATTGTGCCTGTTTAGAATTTAATGGAAACCCAGAGATAGGGAGCTCTGGTGCACAAATTTGGGCTGCGAATATTCCCAGCTCAGGGAAGTCGGGGTAATTGACAAATGCAGGGGGTGTTTTCCTTTGGCTTCGGGTGAATTAATTTTGCTCGATTTCCTTTCTGAGACCTTGACTTTTTTCATCTTTGAATTTTATTCTGGCAAATAAGAATAATAGTCAATAGTGATTCACATTTCTCTAAGGCTCAAACACTTTGCAAATTTACATCCATTGGAATAATTGTAGCAGGCAATTTTTTCTATAGCACCCCCCGTTTTACAAACCACTTTACATATATTATCTTCCTTCCTTCTCCCCACAACCCTGGAAGGTACAGCCGGGAATGCAGAGAAGGGTTATCCTTTCCTTTTTACAGATGAGGTAGGCTGGGAAGCATCATGGTAATGGGCAAAGGCCCTGGCCCTGGAGTCGGGAGAACTGCCGTGGAATGTTGACTTTGTCTCTTTAGGCGAGTCACGCAGTTGTTTTGAACCTTAGCTTTCTCATTAACAGCAAACATTTATTAAGTTCCTACCATGAGCTAGGCACTGTTATGTGCTAGGAATACAAAGACAAAAATGAAATGGTTCCTGCCCTCAAGATGCTTACTTACGCCTTACTAAGGGATACAACATGCATACAGAAAGGTATTATAAGATAATTTGAGGAAGAAGAGAAGACTTAGGAACTGGAGTTCGAGCAGTGGTGGTTACTAGCCTATGAGAAGGCATGGAGGAAGATGGGGGAATTTTGAATTTGGGAAGTGGCTGATGTTCCATTTTGGCTGGAATGTAGAGTGTGTGAAGGCAAGAAATATGCAATAAGCCTGGAAAGGTAAATTGGCACCAGACTGCAGAGGATTTTCAGTGCCAGTCTGAGGAGCTTGTATTTCATTAATCTATAAATGGGGTTAATACAGGGAGAAGAGCACCATCCTGGGTTCAAATCTTGCCAACAATGGCCTCTTGGGTATCTTTGAGTTCTAGATCTATGAACTAGGATCCTATGATCCTATATTTACATTACCTATCTTTCATTAGTGTTTGTAAGGATCAAATGAGGGAATGTATGAACAGCCCATTGAAAAACTTAAAATGTGTTAGAAGTGTTACCTATTATTATTTTTAATAGGGCATTGGGATGAGATCTGTGTTTTCACTGCTGGAGGAAACTCCTTGATAAGAAAACGTGCTCTATCAATACAGACCAGCACCTTCTCTGAAACTTATGGTTCTATCATCTAGAGAATTGAGAAGTTATATGACTTGCCTAGGGTCACACAACTAGTATGTATCAGACGTGACACTTGAACACATGTTTTCCTGGCTCTGAAATCAGTTTTCCATCCACTACTGGGCTAAGTCTTGAAAGAAGCCAGGAGGTAGAGATGAGATGGGACGACATTCCAGTCATGATGGGCATCCAAGGAAAAGGCGCAATGTTTCTTCCAGTATCAATACAATACTAAATTCTTTAAAAGGGACTTAAACTGTCCTTGAGACTTAACTGGTCTAGTTGGCTATGAAAATTGTCCATTGATGGAGTTCCTGGTGCCCTACATCAAAAAGCCAGTATTAAAAGGTTGAAGAGTCCCTCAGTGAGAATTTACTGAACCACAGAGAAACAGGGAAACTGTGCTCAACTGAATTGATGCTGCATCCTTGCTGGAAATCCTTTCCAGGCTTTGGCAGAGTAAACTTCCTTTTTAAATAGTTCAGTGGTCTACAAGTAGTCTCACTTCAATCTAATGCTGAACCTGGAACACTGGGCTGACTTAGGTCAGGTCTGGCCTTCTGCATTCAGTGATAATTGTCAGGATTGACCAGAGCCATCTGCTTATGGTGGTGCAAGGCTCAGCCCAGGTGGTTGATTGGAGGCGACTGTTTTATTTTGTAATCTCTTTGTTGTCGTAGTGGTGATGGTACTTCTCAAATGGCTTCTGATTGTGCTGGCTGCATGTTGTGAGGGATCCTTCATTGGCTTGGGGGTGTTGGAGGGATCAGAGGGTACTGTGAGTATTCAGCAATTAGAGGCAGTGTCGTTGGGCTCCGTATTTTTAAGATATATTCCTTAAAGATGCTATATGCTGCAAACTCTTATTTGTTGAGTATGAACACTCTGTAGTCCTACCAGTTGTTGTAGGCCTGGCCCCTCCCTAGATACTATAATTTTGGGGTGGTCCAAGAACAAAGATGAATGAACTACTTGGGAATTTATAATATAATCTTCTAGAGGCCATTGCAAATTCAGGCACATGGACTTTGTTGGGACTCTGATACAAGGCACTTGAGGAGATAAGGAATGGTTTACTCTTTGTAGGAAACTCCATTTATGGGATTAGAATTAGGGGCAAACATGCAAAAGACACTGTGACTGGTTTGCTGAGGACAATTGGGTGGACTGTGTCTACTTAATGGGGAAGACTGCTTCTGATCTTTCTTTGGAACTGTGAACTATAGCACTCTCTCTCTCTCTCTCTCTGTCTCTCTCTCTGTCTCTCTCTCTGTCTCTCTTTCCCTGTCTCTGTCTGTCTGTCTCTCCCTGTCTCTGTCTGTCTGTCTGTCTCTGTCTCCCTTCCCCCCCTCCTTCCTTCCCCCTTCCCTTAGCAGAAATGATGACTGCTTGCACATAGCCTCTATAGCTTAGAGGCATCTTTGTCCACCTCCTTTGCTTAGTGTCTTTCCCCCGAGTATAGGTGAGTGATCCTGAGCTGGACCTTCCTAGCTTTGGTAGCAACCTTGTGAGATCCAATGATCCAGAGCTCTTGGGACATTCACTAACAGTTGAGATCCCAGCTGGGGCTTTACCCACAGCCCTGGAACAGAGGGGCATTGCTATGCCC
The DNA here is from genome assembly GCA_028646515.1 of Pseudochirops corinnae. Classification (NCBI taxonomy): domain Eukaryota; kingdom Metazoa; phylum Chordata; class Mammalia; order Diprotodontia; family Pseudocheiridae; genus Pseudochirops; species Pseudochirops corinnae. Next base: position 314,054,880 of record CM053585.1, on the reverse strand, counting down.
TAGCACAGGGGCCTCACTAGGCAGGAGGTGGGGAGGACAAGCATTATTATCTGTATTTTATAGACAATAGTTGCCTAAGTTTGGCTCAGGGCAGCTGGAGAGGGATTGTTATGTTGTGGGAAGAGTGCAAGATGGAGACAGAAGTAATTTGAATTCTAGTTCTATCATTTATTCAGGGATGCTCAGAACCTTGTATCTGGAAACTTGAGAGATTCAACAGATGACTGTTTTATGAGTAGAATTCAATCAAACTAGGTCATCAAGTCCCCCACCCCCCAACCTTCAGCCCAGTTTAATAGTCAGATGGAAATGTCCTTGCAGGATCTGTGCAAAGACCTGAAATCCCCATGCAGTTACTGCTCACATCTGCTCAGATACTTGCAATCATTCCCTAATGTGTACTGTGTCCACCCGAAATCCCTAGAATCAGAGAATATTAGAGCTGGGAGGGCCATAAAAGATCCTCTAGTCCAATCTCCTCACTTGACAGGTGAGTGGGCTCTGGCCCAGAAAGGAGAAATAGTTTGTCTCTAAATCAAAGAGCAGGAACTCAAACTCAGATGTTTTGTTTCCATGTCCAAAATGCTTTCCCTTACGCCTTAGCTCTGTCTATGGTTACCCAATATCCAAGACCTAGAGCAATGGTTCCCAATCTTTGGGCCATGGGTCCCTGGGAGACCTTGAGCTAATAAAAAGTGGTGACCAGATCCACTGAGTGTACCCAATATTGTGATCATAGATTAGAGCTGAAAGGATCCTTAGAAGCCACCTAGTCCAAACTCCTCATGAGGAAACAGACCCAGAGGCATTAAGGATCTTGCTCAGGGTCTCATAGTTTGTAAGTGACAGAGACAGGATTTGAACCTAGGTCATCTGAGCTCCAATCCAATGCTCTTTCCACTGCATGTATTTTTTCAATTAATGGATACTCACAATTCAATTCTTATCATACCTGAGTCTTAAATATTAAAAAGGAGTCATTTATTCTCAAAAAGGTAGAGAGCCCTGGCTTTCAAGATAAAGTTCAACACAATTTCTTGGCATTCAAGGACCTCCACAATCAGGCTCAAATCTACCCTTTCTGCTTTATATTCATAAATTCATTCTTCTTTTTAACAGACTAGACTACTATCTTTTTCTTGATCTTATTCAGCCCTCTCTATGCCTTTTCACATACTGTTCCCTGTGCCTAAAATCCCTCCCTCCTTGATATTTTTGAGTTGGTTTTTTTCACATCTTTTAAGGCCCCTTAAATGCCACCAACTCCAGGAATTATATCCTGGTCCTTCCAGTAGAACTGAATTCATCTGTAGGGAAAATATTGAGAAGGGGCCTTCAACTGCCCCAGACTCATCATTTTAGAGACAAATGAGGCCCAGAAATTACCTGTGAAGTAAATTTCCTTTTTGAAGTTAGATGGTCACTTCATTTCATTCTAAAACTGAACCTGAAACACTGGACTGGTCAGGGTTAGGCCTGGCCTACAGCATTCAATATATTGTCGCCACTCAATCAGATAAATGCATTAATATTTTCAACTGCAGGAAGTTGTGATTAATTAAAATACATTTTTATTAATTTTTGTGATTAATTAAAAATTAATCTGCTGTGATTAATTTTTAAAAATTATTTAAAAGCATTTACCAGGTCTCCAATGTGTTATAGTGTAGGAGTGTCAAACTCAAACAGAAATGGGTCCCTGTGGGTTGCATATTGACTTAGAAAAACACAAATTAACTTCAGAGTTTTCTTATATTTTTAGTTATTTTGTTAAACATTTCCCAATTACATTTTAATCTGGTTTCTTCTTTGCCTGGGAGTGGTGACTGGCATGTTAGATGAGCTGGCCATCTCTGTTGCTGCAGATAGCTAAGAGGGCCTTTGAAGTTGGGAAGGGAAGACATGTTCAGGTCCTATTTCTGACACATAATGATTGTGTGACCCTCAGCAAGTCATTTTGCTTTTCCATGCTCTAGAGTAGAGGTGTCACATTTGAGGCCCATAGGCCCAAGCAGCCTGCAAAAATTCCACAGTGGGGTTGGAACCAGATTAAAACATAAGTGAGAAATGTTTAACAAAGTAAATAAGAATATAGTACAACATAGAGAATGTTAATTTGTGGTTTTCTAAGTCAATGTGCCGCTTACAGGGAACCATTTCTATTTGAGTCTGACACTACTGCTCAAAGGTGTCTACCTGGATCGGCAGAGGGATTCCCTCATCCCAGTCCCTGACCTACTGGATTCATATATCTAGCTGTTTGTCTTTATCTCTTTTCTCAATCAATAGATACATATTAATTTGAGGAGTAGGCCCTTTCCTGTCTCTGTCTTTGATCATACTGTTCCCTTTTCCCTGAAGGCTCCTCCTTTCCCCTCTGTTTCTCCATGTTCTAATGATCCTTCTAGCTCCCCCTTGAGACCCTTCTCCTGAAATTCTTCTTATCAGGCCATGCTTGAGCTCTGCTTCTTCCTCTAAACCCACTGCACTCATCTTCTGTACCTCGTAATTGGACACTAATTACAGTCTGCCTTCTCTTACTGTGTCAATATTTTGTGGGATGGTGTCTTGTTTTCCCAACAACAGACATTTATTAAGCACCCACCCTATGTAGAGAACTGTGCTGTCTGCTGCGCAAGGAGATAAAAATATAGAGGAGACAGGGTCCCTGCTTTTCTGTAAAGGAACCTACGCAAGTAGCTGTTATATGCAAGATTCTGTTAGAATAAAACAAAGTGAAGTCTGAAGTAGAAGAGGTCATTAATCCCTTAGGAGCTCAGGAAAGACCCCCTGGAGAAAGAGACATTTGAGCTGGGCTTTAAAGGATTGATTATGTAGGAATGAAGTCAGCATCATGCCTTGAAAAGAGTACTTACTCTCTTTGGAGTCAGAGGACCTAGGTTCAAATTCTGCCTTTTTACTTATTACTTGTGTAACCTTAGTCAGCTCACTTTTCTGTGCTTCAGTTTCTTCATTTATAAAATGAATGAAGTGGATAAGATTCCAGCTGTAAATCTAGTTCCTTCTCACCACTTACCTGGATTATTGCAGTAATTTTAGTTATTGTATTTATTGTTAAATTATAATAAGTACTCACTATGTGCTAAGCTCTGCTAAGCACTTTGTGAATATTATCTCATTTGATCCTCACAGCAACCCTAGGAGAGAGGTGCTATTATTATTCTCATTTTACAGATGATAAAACTGAGGCAGGTAAAGGTTTAGTGACCTGCCTAGGGTCACACAGCTAAGTGTCTGAGGCCAGAATTGAACCCAGGTCTTCCTTACTCTTAAGTCCAAGGTTTTGTCTACTGTTCCCCCTAAGTGCCTTTAGTCTCCTTATTGCTGTTTCCTTCTTCAGGTCTTTTCCCTCTCCAATTCATTCCCCGTGAAGGTGCCAAAGTGCTATTTCTAAAGCATAGATTGAACCATTCCGCTCCCCTGTTCAGTAGTTTCCAGTTACTCCCTGTTACCTCTGGGATCAAATACAGTGTCCTCTGATTGGCATTTAAAACCCTTGACAACCTGGTCCCAACCTACCCTTTCTAGATATATTACATATTCCCCTCATTCTACAGAGTCAAGCTGAACTGACCTCCTTGCACAGTGTTCCATCTGCCATTTGTATGGGCTGCTCCAGATGTCCAGAATGTACTTTCTCCTCACCTTTGCCTGTTAGAATCTTTCAAGGCTGGTTAAATCCACCTTCCTTACCTGAGACCTTTATTGCTTTTTTTTTTTTTAACTTTTAAAAATTATTTATTTAATTTTTAATTTATGGGATAAAACAATCATTTCCATAAAATAGTATAATAAAAGAAGATTGCAATGAAACTTCAAATTTATCATGTACAACTTGCTATCCTTTTTATTTTTTTAAAATTTTATTTATTCGTTTTTAGTTTTCAACATTCATTTCTTTTTTTGTTGTTGCTGTGAGGCAATTGGGGTTAAGTGACTTGCCCAGGGTTACAAAGCTAGTAAGTGTCAAGTATCTGAGGCAGTATTTGAACTCAGATCCTCCTGACTCCAGGGCCAATTCTCTATGCACTGCTCCACCTCGATGCCCCCAACATTCACTTATAAAAGATCTTGAGGTTTAAATTTTCTTCTCCTCCCTCCGTTTCTCCCTCCTCAAGATGGTGTGCAATCTGATATAGGCTATACATGTACAATCCTTTTAAACATATTTCCACATTAGTCATGTTGTAAAGAAGAATTAGAACAAAAGGGAAAAACTACCAGAAAGAAGAAACAAACAAAAAAAGAAAATAGTATGCTTTCAGACTTTTTAAAATCTCCCTTGTGATTAATTCCTCTGCCCTTCAATTATCTTGTGTTTTTTAAAAAAATTAATCAATAAATATTTATTAAGCACCTATTATATGGTACTGTACTAGGCACTGGAGGATATGAATATGCACATGTTATCTTTCCTGATGGAATGTAAACTCCTTGAAGGCAGGACCTGTTTCATTTTTTGTCTTTGTAGCTCCAATACTTAACACGTGCCTGGTATACAGAAGGAGCTTACTAGGTGCTCGGTAATTAATTAACCTTCACTCCCTTTCATTCTTCTGGATCAGATCTTTACCCACTAGGGCATTTACAGCTTGAATTATCTTTCTTCCTCCACTTGTCTCTTTTTTTTATGCCTGTACTTCATTTCTCCGAGAAGATTTTTCCTGTATCCTTGTCTACCTTGAAGTAGCCTGATGTGGTAAGAGGTGTTGGAGGGGTCTTGGAAGACCTGAGTCTCAGTTCCAGCTTGGACGCTTCCTAGTGTCACAATCTCTCTGAAGAGAGTCTCAGTTTTGTACTTAATGAAATGTGCACAGAAAGGAAAACTACTTACCTACCCCTCTAAGCCATGCAGAATTTTCTTTCTAAATCTTATAGCACTATAGAGAGGTGAATTATGATGATTCTTAAGCTTGTTTTTAATGATAATCTTTTGTTTTTACATCACCTTCATTCCTGAATATATCGCTCTGTAACTTACCCACTTTGTAATTCTGTAACCCTCCTTTGTAACAAAGATTTAAAAAGAAAGAAGAAAAAAAAAGCACTTTAACAAAATCAATTATCTCATCAAACTGTGTATGACAGTACATGCATTATTCCACACCCATAGCCTCTCACTTCTGCAAAGAAGGGAACCAGATGCATTTTCTCCAGCCTTCTCCCAGGTCATTAAATCACACAACAGTGAATTATTATTATTATTATTAAAGACCAGAATCAAGATCATCTTCTACCTGAAGTTTTTCCCAATTTCCCCACTTGTTAGTGCATTTTTTCCCTGTGAAACTACTTGGTATTTATTTTATAGATTTTTTTTTTTTGGAGACAATTGGGGTTAAGTGACTTGCCCCAGAATCATGCAGCTAGTATCTAAGGCTGAATTTGAACTCAGGTCCTCCTGACTCCAGAGTTGGTGCTGTATCTACCACCTAGTTGCCCCTACTTTTTAGATTAAAAAAATTATCTTTATGCCTGTTGTTTTCCTTTGGGAGTATGTAAGGTACTTGAGGGCAGGACCATTTTCATTTTTGCTTTGTATCACTGTGCCTAGTACAATTCCTGGCACATAGTAGGTACTTAATGAATGTTTTGAGCGCCCCCTTACTTTATCCCCTCTAACTTCTGTTTTAGGAGTCTTGTTCTGCTTCAGGCTCTCCTTGCTTCTTCAAGCTTGGGAGCGTCTTGGTGACTTCCTGAGTGGTGTGTGACACACTCATTGAATAGTATGCACTCATTCCTTTTTGCTGTGTTATTGGCATTTAATGCTCAGAAAAATTCCAAACCAAAAACCAAACCCAACTAACTATTTTTTAAAAATTGACTAGATCTCCTGTGCAGGGAGCTTTCAACCATCTGCTTTTGCAACTGCCATTTATCTTCTTATAGGGTTGCCTACTTGTCTAGGGCCTCACAACATTACATGTTGGAGACAGAACTTGAAACCAGGTCTCCTGGCTCTGAGGCTGCCTCTTTTTCCACTATGCCATGGATAGG
>CM053585.1:313902388-314048762 GCA_028646515.1 Pseudochirops corinnae | reverse complement strand
CTCTCTCTCTCTCTCTCTCTCTCTCTCTCTCTCTCTCTCTCTCTCTCTCTCTTTCTCTCTCTCCAAGCTCCCTGGACAGTTTTGATCTGAATGCTATTAGATCATAAATGTATCTGTTACAGAATGTGACAAACTCAAGTGCTACCTCCTAGTAGCTACTTGCTAGTACTCTACCCCGATATTTTGTATTCATTTTGCGTTTATTTTTATGTGTCAATATTGTTTCTTCCTGATAGAAAATTAGCTCTTTGAGGGCAAGGTCTGTTTCATTTTGATCCTTTCATTGTCAGTGCTTAGTACTGTGCCTGGCATAGTAGGTAACTTAAACACTTTTTAAATTTTATTGAATTAAATCTTATACACACTAAAATAGTTTAAAGACTCCTGATTTCATCAGTATGCATACTGTTTTCATCAGTGAGGGCTGGGATCTCTTCTCCATCTGTAGCCCAAAGGTTCATCTTTTGGAAGTTCAGCCCATGGTGATGAGCCAAGGTTTTCCTTTGGTCCTGGGAAGGCATGTACAACCACAGGATCACCCATTTAGAACTGGAAGGGGTCTCAAAGATCATCTAGTCCAAACTCCTTGCTCTGTTTTACAGATGAGGAGACTGAGGCAGAGAGAGGTGAAGTTATTTGTCTAAAGTCGCACTGGTACTAAGTGGCAAACCCAGGAACTGAACTCAGGTGTTGCAGGGGTCTTGGAAGACCTCAGCATTATACCAAAGCCTATTCCAACTTGATTGGGACTTGCCAGAGCTTGTGTCAGGCTCCCTCCTTGCCGCAGTGGGGCAACAGAATGTGATGTTGTTGGAGTTACTAATTCATAATAATAAAAAATATTACTGTCTGCTGGTATAGGTCTTCTGTCAGTCCTCTGGGCTGGGCAGGCCTGAGTGAATAAATAGGGAAGGGTTCAGAAGGTGTAGTCAAGGACTTGACTGTCATTGGCCATGTGGCACAGATTAATCACCAATAAACTCAGTACTTCCCCAGAAACACACACACAAATACACACACACACACACACACACACACACACACAAAACGAAGCATAGACACTGGGGAAAGCTAGCCCAAATGCCAGGGCGATTCTGCTCTGCCTTGAATAGGTTTCATTTAGTTCTCTTTAACCTTCCTTCAAAAAAGTCGGCCAGATGGCACAGTGTGGGGCTCAGAGTCACAAAGTTGTTGTTTAGTCATTTTCACATATCTGACTCTTTGTGACTGCGTTTGGGATTTTCTTGGCAAAGATACTGGAATAGTTTGTCATGTTCTTCTTCAGCTCATTTTACAGATGAGGAAACTGAGGCAAAAAGGGTCAAGTGGCTTGCCTAGGGTCACACAGTTAATAAATATCTAAGACCAGACTTGAACTCAAGACCTGAATTCAAATCTAACCTCAGATACTTACTAGCAAAGTGGCCCTAGGCAAGTCACTTAACCTCCATCTATCTCAGTTTTCTCATCTGTAAAATGGGGATAATAATAGCATCTCCCTTTCAGGTTTGTTGTGAGGATTAAATGAAATAACATTTGTAAAGTGCTTAGGACAGTGCCAAGTACTGCTATAAATGCTTATTCCCATCCTTTCCCTTCCCTGCTGTGTAGAGGACCAAAGGTACTCTCATTATCTCCTCTGCAGTCCCACACTGGGAATGGAAGGTAGCCCCTTTGCAGGGCTTTCTGTAAGAATTCTACTTTCCTTCTCAATGGCCTTAACTGCCTTTTAGAGTTTGAAAAGTGTTTATACATCCCTTATCTCTATGACTCATGGGATTTTTAAGGGCAAAAGGGACCTGAGAGATTATCTGGTTCAGCCCTCTTCCTTGACAGAAGCTTGGAGAGGAAGTGACTTGGCCCAAGGTCTAACACCTAGCTCATTTGAGCCTCTGCTGGTTAGGGATTGTTATCCCTAAATGACTTGTTCAGTCATACAACTAATAAAGACAGAAGCCTGTATTGGAACCTACGGCTTTCTTTTTCTTCTAACTACACATGTAGTCTTATATGTGCCTGCTAGGCATCAGAGGGTGGGATGAGGGTGGGGATAAGATAGAAGAAGAATATGTGTTACCCAACCACATGGAGCTTATGATCTAATTGGGGGTGGGGTGGGGTGGGAGTGAGGAGAAATACATATACAAGTGAGTGAACAAGAAAGCTTATAATAAAATGTTAAATTGTGAGGGTCAGTCAATGAGAGAAGATATGAAGATGATGGTGGAAGGCATTGATGCGGCTTTGATTTATATAGCTGTAAAGGTAAGAGAGGAGCCTTTTTTCTTACAGATAAGAAGCATGGGGAATGGGTCATCCTCTCTTACAGATTTTGAAGTCTATGAAATCAAGAAGGAGTTTGGTAAATACTTGTTTGTTAGACTGGATTAGAACCTAGGGACCTCCTAATTCCCTGTTTCTCATCATTGCCAACATCAACAAACCATTGATTATGAGGCAGTGTGGCATAAAGAAAGTCTTAAGATCTGGGTTCCAGTGATGCTTCTTATACCAAATGTGTGACCCTGAGATACCCTGAAACTCAGTTTCCTTAATTGTAATATTTGCATCAACCTGTTATGAAAAAGTTAAAAAAATCTGTTATGACAAAGTGCTGTGTAAGGCTGGAAATACCATAGCAATGGAGGTTGTTATTTATTAGATGCCCATTACATGTGGGATGCTGTTAAAGATCGTTGGCTCTTTGTCTATTCCTGACCACAGTTATTTGATAAGCCATAGCCTGGTCCTTACTTTGGGCAATGTGGCACAGTAGAATGCTGGCCTGGAGTCAAGAAGGCTCATCTTCCTGAGTTCAAATCTGGCCTCAGACACTTACGAGCTGAGTGACCCTGGACAAGTCACTTAACCCTGTTTGCCTCAGTTTCCTCATCTATAAAAATGAGCTGGAGAAAGGAGTAGAAAACCACTCCAGTACTTTTGTCAAGAAAATCCCAAATGGGGTCACAAAGTCAGACACAACTGAAAATGCCTGAACAACAAGTCCTTGCTTCTTATTCCCTGCCTTCTGAATCCCTGGCCTGTATCCTAATGCTGAATCCCTGGTAACCTTTTGGGCTCTTGCCTTGAGCATTTTCCTCTGAGCCCTTGCTTCAGCCTGCCTACAACATCTTTCCTGGTCCCAGCCATTCCAGCTTCTCCCTGCAGGGCTGCTGCCGAGATCTGGCTGGATACAGTTAGTCTTCTCTTGTGGTTAGACTGTGGTGCCTGCCTCCCCCTCTGCATGGAGGATGGGATGCTGTTCTGGTCCATTAGACCCATTACAAGGCCCAATTAGGAAGTGTTGTGTTTGCAGCTCAGTGACCCATCAGATTGTAACAGCTCATTTTAGATCTCTTTTTAGCATAATTAAATACCTTACTTAACCCATCAAGGCCAACTGTCTGTGAAATTACTTCTTTTTAAAAAACAAAACCTTGTTTCTTTTTTTTTTCTAAAAAAGGCAAAATATTTCCTTTTGTTGTAATTCACATCTAGAGAGAGCCAGTGTGATGCTAGAGCTCTGGGCTTGGAATCTGGACCTGGGTGAATTTGAGCTTAATCTGAGCTCTGCCACTTATTTATTACTTGGCAAATCTTGGGCAAGTCATTTCCTTTCTCTATTTCCTCATCTGCAAAATGAGGGGTTTTAATGAACCAAGCTCCCAGGTTTCCTCCAGCCCTAAATCTTGTTATGATCGTGTGATCACGGACCATGCAACTGAGTTCTTTGTAGTGCATGCTTGCACACTTGCTGTTTCTACCCTGACTGAACCTTCCCTTCAGTTGGTGGGGAGTCTTGTGGGTTCAGCTCAATGCACCCTCCTTAAGAGGGGGTACACCACAAGGCTCTGTCCTGGGTTCACTTCTTGTCTTTCTATACATTCTTTCACTTGGCGACTCCATGGGTTTAATTGTCATCTCTATGAGATCACACATAGATTTATTTATTTGAGGCAGTTGGGGTGAAGTCATTTGTCCAGAGTCACACAGCTGAGGCTGGTTTTGAACTCAGGTTCTCCAGACTCCAGGGCTGATGCTCTATCCACTGAACCACCTAGCTGCCCCTAGATTTATGTATCTACCCTTAATTTCTCTACTGAGCTCTAGTCCCACATCATGAAATTGCCAAATCTTGTCATTTTCTACCCCCAAAACAGTGCTTACATCTGTCTCTCCTTTCTGTTGTTCAGTAGTTTCGGTTGTGTCTGACTCTTTGTGACCCCATCTCTGTCCATGGAGTTTTTCTTGGCAAAGATATTGGAGTGGTTTGCCATTTCCTATTCCAGTGGCAAACAGCACTTAAGTGACTTGCCCAGGGTCACACAGTTAGAAAGTTTCTGAGGCTGGATTTGAACTCAGCTCTTCCTGACTGCAAGCCCAATGCTCTACCATCTAGCTGCTAGTTCAGGGCCTTATTATCTCTCACTATTTCAATGACCTTCTGCTTTGTTTCTCTGTCTCAATTTATTCTCCCTTCTCTAATCATGTCTCATATAGTTGCCAAAGTGATTTTCTTAAAATTCAACTCTAACCATGTCACTTCCATAATCAATGACTCTCTATTGCCTCTAGGATTAGATATGGTTTCATCATTGTCTCTGCCTTTTGATTTCTATTCTGTGTAAGATTTATAATGTGTCAAATTATTAGTACAATCATACGTGTGTATAACTTATAAATAAGTTAAAAGATATTGGGGTATTTGTATAAAGCACTTTTTGATGATTGGGGTGTGTGATCATTGGGGTGGAGCCCATTGTGCCTAGGTGATCTCTCAGGTCCCTTATAGCTCCTGATTCTATGAATATTATACTTTTCTGTGGACCCATCTTATACCCATATAGAAGATGCTCCAAAATCTTGCCTCAACCCACCTTCATTGTCTCATTTCACCCACTTTTACATCCCAGCCAAATCAGACAATTTATTTTCCCACAATCTTGACCCTCCCTTCTCTGCCTCTATGGATTCACACATGCTTTCCCTATGTCCTCAATACATTCCTTTTCTTCATTTCCTGTGGAACTCCTTTACTCCTTTTAAGATTCTGGCTCAGTTGTTGCCTTTTTCCTGGTCACTCTATTTTCTGTTGCTCAGTCTTAGTTCTGGCTTCTTCTCCTTTGGTAAACTAATGTCTATCTTACCAACCACCTGGATTGTGTGGGGAGACAGATCTTTTGGCAGAGAGGCTATTGCTGAAGGTTCAGTGTAAGAATGTACACTTCAGAAATCCATAATAATTACAAATCCAGGCTTGATTTATTTTAAAATATTTTAATAGTATTTTATTTTTTCAATTATATGTAAAGATATCTTTTTTACAAAATTTTGAGTTCCAAATTTTTCTCCCCCTTCCCTCACTCCGTCCTTTTCCCTCTTCCTAAAACAGTAAGCAATTTGATGGAGGTTTTATATTTGCAATCATGTAAAACATATTTCCATATTAGTCACAGTTATAAAAGAAGAAACAGACTAAAAGAAAAAAGCACACAAGAAAACCCCAAAGAAAGTGAAAATAGTACGCGTCAATCTTCATTCAGACTCCATCAGTTCCTTCTCTGGAGGTGGATAGCATTTTCCATCATGAATCTTTTGTAATTGTTTTAGATCACTGTATTGCTGAGAAGAGCTAAGTCATTCGTAGTTAATCATCACATAATGTTGCTGTTACTGTGTACAATGTTTTCCTGGTTCTGCTCATTTTACTTTGCATCAGTTCATGTAAGTCTTTCCAGGTTTTTTCTGAAACCTGCCTGCTCATCATTTCTTATTGCACAATAGTTTTCCATTATATTCATATACTATTATTTGTTCAGCCATTCCCCAATTGATGGACATCCCCTCAATTTCCATTTTTTTTTATGCTGATTTATTGTTTTGTGGATTGTCTAGACTTGAGAAGGTTTTAATATACAGATTGAAGTTAAAAGTATATGCTTAAGTTTTTGCTTTTAGAGAGCCTGGTTGTTAAACATTTACTAGCACACCCGTGGGTATCACCAAAGGCCCTATGCCTTTACTTTCTTTATCATATTCTTGATCTTTTAGGTTCATACATTGGGACTCAAAGGGACCTCAAAGGTTATTTAGTTTAGGGCCCTTGTTTTAAAGTTAAGGAAACTGAGGAGCAACTAAATCTAACCTGAATACAGGTGAAGGCACTGTTTAGACTCTGGAGGAGAACCAGGATGGTGAATAGACTGGAGATTGTAATATGTGAAGATCAGTTGGAGAAATTGGAGATATTTAGCCCAAAAAAAGAGATGACTTGGAGGGATGGGATAGCTTTCTTCAAGTATCCAAAAAGTTTTCAGCACAGCTAGGTGGCATGGAGTCAGGAAGACTCAGTTTCCTGAGTTCAAATCTGGCCTCAGATACTTAGTAACTGTGTGACCTTGGGCAAGTCACTTAACCTTGTTTGACTCAGGTCCCCTCATCTGTAAGATGAGCTGGAGAAGAAAATGGCAAACCACTCCAGTGTCTTGGCCAAGAAAACCCCAAATGGAGTTACGAAGAGTCAGATGTGACTGAACAAAAAGTTTTCATCACAGAGAAAAAGGATCAGATTTGTTCTGCCTTACTCTAGAGGGCAGGATGAAGGGCAAAAAGATAATTGCAGAGATGAAGATTTTGGCTCAGAGTAGGAAAAAAAAAAACTTCCTAACAATCAGATTTGTTCAAAATTGGAATGGGCTGCCTCAGGAAAATAGACTGAGAGTTGGAAGGAACCTCAGAGGGTATCTAGTCTGGTGGTTCTCAAACTTTTTGGTCTCAGGACCCTTTCTTACAAATTGAGGACCTCCCAAAGTCTTTGGGTTTGTGGGTTATCTATTGATTATGACCGTATTAGAAATAAAACTGATAAACATTTATTTATTCATTTAAAAATAAATGTAAGTGAATTTATTTAAAAAAAAATAAACCTATTACATGTTAGTATAAATAACATATTTTTATGAAAACAACTTCCAAAACAAAAAAATATTTAGTAAGAAAAGTGGCATCGTTTTACATATTTTTACAAATCTCTTAATGTTTGGCTTAATGGAAGACAGCTGGATTCTGATATCTGTTTCTGCAGTCAATCTGTTGTGTTATGTGGAAGTATGCAAAGAAAATCTGGCATCAAAACAGGTAGTCAGTCAGTCAGTCAACTTTCATTAAGCACCAACTTATATACCAGGTACTGTACCAAGCATCGGGGAGCAGAGAAAGGTCAAAGACACCCCCTGCTCTCAAGGAGCTCAGTCTAATAAGGGAGAGAACATGCAAACAGCTATGTATGTGTACGGGATAAATTTGAAATAACGTGTAGCTGGAAAAGGGAGGAATATTTTAATAGGTAAATAATGTTTTAGTATTATTATGACATACCTTTGACCTCAACAACCCCTGAAAGTGTCTCAGGGGCCCCCCAGTGGTCTGCAGATCACATTTTGATGACCACTGTTTAGTCTATTCCCCTATTTTTTATGGATGAGAAAACTGAGGCCCAGAAGGAGTGTTTTGTCCAAGGTCACCCAGTGAGTTAGTGCCCCATCACTGGGGGTCTGCAGGCAGGTATCTTTTATAAATGATATTGAACCTATGATTCCTAGGTTCTAATGCCACTTCTGCCATCAGATCCTTCTTTGACCTCCAGCAAGTCACTTCCCTGGGTCTCAGTTTCTCCATCTGTTAGAGTTAGGGTAGAAGTGATTCCTATTCAATTATGAGTTGGACTAGTTGCCCTCTGAGGTCCCCTTCTAGCTGTGGTTTTGAAATTCTGTAGTTTTGTGGCTTTGGGTTCCTAGAGGAGGAATCCTATGGAGGGCCTCTCAAGCTTGGTCTTCTCTCTGGGCTGACCACTTTCCCCCAGGGACTGGGGCCTGAAAGGGAGAGGCCTGTATTCTATTGTTTCAGACTTCCCCCTCAGCTCCACTCATGGAGAGGCCCCAGGCTGGCGCCTTGGGGGAGGTTTGCCAGCCAGGGGAGGCCTGAGTGAAACCAACTGGCCAGATCCTCTGATGGACAGACGACAGACAAGTAGTTTCAGTCCAGAGAGGCCTCGTTCCTTCTGTAAACAAACCCAGGGGCCTCCTCCCTGATTATGTGGAGAAACATTGACACCAGTGATTAATTTGGGGGAGGAGGAGATGGGCAGAAGGAAGTGACCCAAATGATTTCTAAGAGGGAGGGGACAGAGAGCTGTGAGAGATAACTTTTCCCCTCTCTTCCAAGTGGACTCCCCTAGAGCTGCAAAAGTGGCAGGGAAGGCAGGAAGATGTGTTTCTGGGGGAGCAGAAGCTGAGTCTCAGCCACAGGGCAGAGGCCTGCTATTGGGGGAAGGCCTGGCTCCTGTCAAGGAAGATACATGGAATGGGAGTAGCTGAGGGCCTGAGGCCTCAGGTTTCTGTTGCTTCTTAAAACACCAGGTGTTGCCTGGTCTTTAGGAAAGGACTCTCTGTGTTTGAAATTTTTCACTTCCTCTTCTGACTCCATTAACTGTGGGGTTGAAGGTGGGAGGGGGTGTTAGTAGAAAGAGGAAGGGAGGTCTTTTGGGGGCTCTTTGTAGCTAGACCCTGAATCTAATATTCTCTTTAAGTTATGGCCCCCAGAATTTAATATAATTCTCCAGATGAGAACTAGAAGGGCTGAGTAGAGGCTTGCTATTGTCTGCTTATTTCTCTCTCAATGTAGTCTAAGATCAAATTAGCTTTTTAATTGCTGCAGAACTTCTCTGACTCATATTGAACTTTATGTCCAGTATAACCCATAGGGCAGCTAGATGGCTTAGTGAATGGAGTCCTTGGCCTGGAGTTAGGAGGACCTGAGTTTATATCTGGCCTCAGACTCTTACTAGCTCCATGACCCACAAGTCACTTAACCCTGTTTACCTCAGTTTCCTCATCTGTAAAATGAGCTGAAGAAGGAACCAGCAAACCACTCCAGTACCTTTGCCAAGAAAACCTCAAATGGGGTCATGAAGAGTTGGAACAACAAAATTCTCAGTCAGATTGATGTCTAACCATGCCTTCCCTATCTTCTACTTGCAAAGTTGATTTTTTTTTGTATTCAAGTGAGATTTGACATTATCCCTAGTGAATTGCACTTGGTTTGTTAGCTTTTCCTCAGCTTTTCATCATCCATAATGAGCATACGACCTATGCCTTTATCTCTAGTCTTTGATAAAAATGCTAAAACATTCTGGAACCGGGAGAAGATCTCTGGAACATCCCACTGGAGACCTCCTACCACTTACTTTTATTTGGAACCATTAACAATGAATCTTTGAGCCCAACTCTCCAACCAGTTCTGAATTTGTCTAATTGTATTCTTTTTGTCTTCTCTCCATAAGAATAGTACAAGATGCTTTATCAAAGCTTTGCTGAAATCTAGATAGTTATATTCATAGCATTCTCCTAGTCTATCAGTACAATAACGCCAGGGCAGCTAGTTGGTGCAAAGGCTAGAGCCCTGGCCCTGGCCTGAGGAAGAACTGAGCTCAGATTTGACCTCAGACATTTACTAGCTGTGTGACCCTGGGCAAGTCATTTAACCTGTTTGCCTCAGTTTCTTCATCTGGAAAATGAGCTGGAGAAGGAAATGGCAAAGCACTTTTCTAAGAAAACCCCAAAAGTTCAGTCAGACATGACTGAACAACAACAAAATAGTAACCCTGTCAAGAAAGGAAATGAGGTTAGTCTGGCATGGCCTATTCTTTACGAATCTGTGCTCATTTCTTATTAGCTGCTTTCCTTCCTAGATGTTTATCAATGATCTTGTAATGACCCTTCCTAAAAATTTCCCTGGAATTGAAGTCAAGTTAACTGACCTATAGGTTACCAACTCTTTTCTCTTCCCTTTTTTGAAAGTCAAGACAACATTGGCTCCTCTCCAGTCTCCTGGTATCTCTGACAGTGGCTCCACAGTCATTCTCTGCCAGATCTTGGCATACTGTCTCCTTAATTATGTTGGCCATCAACTTCCAGTTAGCCAATATGGTCCTGCCATTTCAAGGGCAAGGGTCATTCCCTTTGTGTGTGTGTGTGTGTGTGTGTGTGTGTGTGTGTGTGTGTGTGTGTGTGTGTAGAGGGAAGATCTGCATGTTTAATGGCCGGCAACCTCAAGATTAAGTCAACAATATGACATGGAAACCAGAAAAAATAAATGTTTCTAGGTCCCCTAAGGGAGGAAAAAGTACACAGAACTAGGTGGGTTTTATTATCACTGTTCTCTGTCCTACTTGTCCTATACATGGAGTCTTGTCTTTAGTTCTGGGCATTACCCTGTAGCACAGACATGGAAAAAACTCAAGAGATTCTGGAGCTGGGCAACCAGGATGATGAAAGCACTGAAGATGGCTATAAAAGGGCCAAGTGAAGGGACTGGGAATATTTAGCCTGGAGAAGAGAAGCCAGGGAAGGGGGTGTAAGCAGTTGAGCTGGAATTCAAATGTCCAGCCAGTAAAACACTCAGTTTCACAGGTAGCGCGGTATGATGGGTCAATGGGAGAATGTCTCTTAAATACTAAGCAAACCTTCTAGTGCTGTGTAAGCATGAACTCCTCTTTTAACTCCACCAAGGCCCTGGGAGGAGAGAGGACTTGCTCAAGACATTGTTTACCCTCTCTGTACTCTCTCTGTCTTTCTGTCTCCCTTTCTCTCTTTGTCTCTCTCTTTACCTTTCTCTTTTTCACTACCTTTCCATCAGCCTGTCTATATGTCTTTCCATCTGCCTACATACCTGTTTAATTTCTTCACCTGAAAAAGACAGGGTAATACCACTTACTTCACGGGGTTGTCTTAAAGTTCTAAGAAGAACAGGAAACACCATGGAAAAATACACAGCTGCCTCTGTATGGAGCCAGCATTGTGCTGAATGAGGAGTTATGGGACCTAAGTTAGAATCCTGGCTATGCTACTTGGTGCAATGGATAGAATGCTGGACCTGAAGTCAAGAAAACCTGAGTTCAAATGTGGCCTCAGCCACTTACCAGCTGTGTGACCCTGGGCAAGTTACATAACTTCCAGCTGCCTCATTTTTGTCAGCTGAGATAATAATAACCCCTACCTCTCAGAGTTATTGTGGGAAGCAAGTAAGATAATTGTAAAGCACTTAGCATGATGCCTGGCGCATAGTAGGTAGGTACTTAATAAATGCTCGTTTCCTTCTTCCCTACTTGGAAGAAAAAATATTTCCAAAGCACTTACTGTGTGCCAAGCTCTGGAGATACACAGTTCTTACTTTCCATTTTTTCCCCCCAGGAGGGAAGGCAAGGGAATTGGGGTTAAGTGACTTGCCCAAAGTCACACAGCTAGCCTGAGTTCAGATTTGAACTCAGATCCTCCTGACTTCTGGGCCGATGCTCTAGTCACTGAGTCACCTAGCTGCCCCAACAGTCCTTGCTTTCAAAGAGCTCTCTTTCTAATTAAGGGAGCCAAAACACATACGCACATATAGCAGGGTTCTGCTACTTTTATAATATGGAGCAAGTAATTTAACCTCCCTGGGATTCAGTTTCTTTGACTGTAAAACAAAGGGGTTGGGGAAATATATGTCCCCTCAATCCCTTCCAGTCCGAGGTCTACACTTCTCTGTTTCCCTGTGATCCTGTGTGTAAGGTAGCATTCCATTAAATTCCAGCAGAGTCACCACTTAGAATGTTTATGACTGTGACAACTGTCTTCCCATCTTCTCTTCTGTCCCCATCCCACCCCCCATCCCAGCCATTCTCCAGGGATGAAGATTTGTTTATGTACTTAGAGCCAGCCCTAGGCAAACCTGATCTCTTGGTCCTGTGCACAGGGTAATGGAGGTTGGGGTAGGCCTGCTGGGCAGCCCTGAGAATCCTCTATAATCTGTGGATTGTTCAGAGGAGCAGGTTAGGGCCTGTCCCTTGTCGCCGTTATATTTGAGTGCCCCTAAATGTGTCGTAGATTACTTTTATCTTCTGCTATGACACCTCGCTATGAGGAAGGATGTCCCTGGAGTATCTTAAAAGACAACTCCTATTAAAGAGAAAAGGAGTTAAGCAAAACGCAGGCGGTAGATCTCACAGCAAGGGAGGCAGATAATATAGAGCTGTTCTGTGGAAGCTTTAATTGGAAGGGGAGATGGGAAGCGGGGCCTGAGAGTCCAAGGTGTGGTTCCACTCCAAGAGTTTCGTCTGGCAGACTAAATAAATAACAGTCTTTGGGAAGAGAGGAAGAGGGAGCAGGTCCTTTAGAACTGAGAGGTCTGAGGATGAGTAGACTTCAGAGGAAATGGTAAATAAAATAGGAGATCATAGAGCCATTTGGCAGGCTGGTAGAGACCACGAGAGTCTGTCAGGATCATTCCGGAAAGAGAATCTTAGTCCTTTTCTGATCTCAAGTAGTAAATTTATCATAGGATGTGAGACCTGGAGGGGACCTTAGAACACAGAGTGTCAGAGCTGGAAGGGACTTGAGAATGTAGGATCACAGCATAGAATGCCAAGCCTGGAAAGAGCTTTTGAATGTGGAAATTGAATACTTGGCCATGTTTATATAGTACTTTAAAAAGAGATGGTGTGAGCTTGTAGGACTGTAGATCAAGGGCTGTAAGAGACCTCAGAGATTGTTTAATCCAACCTCTTTCTTTTACAGATGAGGAAACTGAGACTCAGGGAGATTTGCCCAAGGTCACATAAGTTGTAAGCATTGGAGATGAGATTTTAATTTGCCTTTTCTGACTCCAGTGCTATACCAGGCACTTAATAAATTCTTATTTCCTTTCTCCCTCCCTCCCTCCCTTCCTTCTTTCCTTCTTTCCTTCCTTCCTTCCTTCCTTCCTTCTTTCCTTCCCTCCCTCCCTCCTTTCCTTTCTCTCTCCCTCCCTCTCTTCTTCCCTTCCTTCCTCCCTCCCTCCCTTCCTTCTTTCCTTCCTTCCTTCCTTCCTTCCTTCCTTCCTTCCTTCCTTCCTCCCTTCCTTCCTCCCTTCCTTCCTCCCTTCTTTCCTCCCTTCCTTTCTTCCTTCCTTCCTCCCTCCCTTCCTTCCTTCCCTCCCTCTCTCCCTCTCTCCCTCCCTCCTTTCCTTCCTTCCTTCCTTTCTTCCTTCCTTCCTTCTTCCCTTCCTCCCTCCCTCCCTCCCTTCCTTCCTTCCTTCCACTGTCCATTGGCACTGTGCTATGCTGTCTCCCAAGAGAGCTAGCTTCATCATCATAAATACCTGGCTTTAAATCTTGCCTCTGGCTGTACTGGTTATGTGACCTTGGATAAGTCATTTAATAATCCCTTGATGCCCCAGTCTACTCTTCTCTCAGAATACATATTTCAGAACACCTACAGGTATGCTATATTAAAAGGAGCTTCCTCACTGAGTATGGGAGGGAAAAAAGGTTTTCAAAATGCTCTTTTCTCATTTGTTCCACAACAAGTCTGTGTAATAGGTGCTATGATGGTTCCTGTTCTACTGATGAAGAAACTGAGGCTTAAGTAAGTTAGGTGACATTTCCAGAGTCATTCAGCTTCTAAGTGTTTGAGTTGATTTTCAAACCCCAGACTCCATGTCCACTGATATCAAACTCATGACCAGAAAAAATCCCCATTCGGACCAAACCAGATTAAAATGTGATTGGGAAATGTTTAACAAAATAAGCAAAAACAAAAATATAATACAACATAGATAATATTAATTTGTGCTTTTCTAAGCCAGTAGGCAGCTGGGAAGGATCCACTGAATTGACCCAACTTTACTACAATGCTTTGAGCTGAAAGAGATTTTAGAACATAAAACAGAGGGGCTGCTAGGTGGTGCAGTAAATAGAGCACTGGCCCTGGAGTCAGGAGGACCTGAGTTCAAATGCTGCCTTAGACACTTAGCACTTATGAGCCATGTGACCTTGGGCAAGTCACTTAACCCCAATTGCCCTGCCTTCCCCCCTCCAAAAAAAAATAGAACATAAAACAGAGAGTGTCAGAAGTGAAGGAATCTTTGAGGACCTAGAGCATAATACATCTAGAACTCTAGAAATGGAAGGGACTTGAGAGCACAGAATTTTAGAATTGGAAGGAACCTTAGGATAATCTAATCCAACTCCTTCACCTGGCATTTGGGGAAATTGAGTCTCACAGAGGGAGAAGTGACTCTGTCAAGTTAGCAGAGCCAGTGAGTAGCAGAGGCAGTTTCTGAACTCATATCTTTTAGCTAAATACTGTGGTCTTCCACTACATTTCTCATATCTAGTCTAACCTCCTCATTTTGTAGATGGGGAGACTTGAGACCCAGAGCAGGGAGAGTTTTGCTTGAGGTCCAGTGGCCATAAACCTGATGCATATTGAAACTCCCTTTCTGAGAATCTGCTGAGCAGAAAACCACCTACTTTACTCTCTGGCATTCTTCCAGATATGCCCAAGGTTCTCAGTTATTGTTGCTGTTCAGTCTTTTCAGTCATGTCTGACTCTTCTTGACCCCATCGGGGTTTTCTGGGCAAAGATACTAGAGTGGTTTGTCATTTCCTTTTCCTGGTTCATTTTATAAATGAGACCACTGAGGCAGACAGGGTTAAATGACTTGGCCAGGGTCACACAACCAGTAAGTGTCTGAGGCTGGATTTGAACTCAGAAAGATGAGTCTTCCTAACTCCTGTGCTGGACACTCTATCCATTGCGCCACCCAGCTTCCCCCAAGGTCCTTAGATGACCTCTTTATTTGTTCTGTAGAACACCTGTAAGTATTCTGTATTCCTACTCCCAAGGTGTTCATCTCTCTGAAAGCTCTTGGGTACTTGTGGGCATAGGGACTTTAAGGGTTGAATTAAACCCAGAAAGTCTAATCCTTAGTGGGAGGTGTTGGCTAATGCCTATCCCCCAGGATTGAGAAAGTAGTTGGTAATGTTCACCTAATTACAATAACATTGTGGATGTTAAGTGATTCCTCTGCCTGGGAGAGCATTACCTCCTGCTTCCGGGGTGAACTTGTTCTTGGATTTGGACAGAGTATTTTTTTTTTTTTGTCTAAATAGTAATTGGTTATCTTTTAATTCTGCACCTGGAGGTCTCAGGGAATGAACAGAGTAGGTTGAATCATAAAGGTACTCCAGAAAATAATGACAGTTCATTTCTATAATATAAAGTTAAGAAAATGTTTTCTCAAGAAACTGTGTGAGAACCATAGAGTTTAGGGGAAGGGCCCTTAGAGATCATGTAACTGAAACCTCTTCATTCTACAGGCTCAGTGGAATGAAATGTCTTGTCCTAATGCACAAAGGTAGTGAGAGGCAGAGGTAGGATTTGAAATGAGACCCTTTGACTCTACATTCAATGCTCTTTCCCCTCAACCACACTGCCTTCCTTATTAAGGATGATTGATCCTCCCCATTTTACAAATGAGAATACTGATTCTCAGAGAGATAAGTGAATTTGCTAATAGATTTTCCCATCCCTCCCCTTTTTTGGAATTAAATACTTCCCTCCCAACAAGCCTGTGACATTTTTTTATTCAGAGGTCTTTGCTTTCTTCCTGGTTCTCCCACAAGTCCCAGAATGCTAGGACCTGAGTTCTGATGTGCTGACCTGGAAATCAATCAGCTTAAAAAACAGCCCCGTGAAGAAAGTAGTGGGAGTTGTTATTGCACCCCCTTTTAGTTGAAGAGACAGGTTCAGTGAAGGAAAATGACTTAGCTAGGGTCACACGGCTAGCAAGTAGTGGAACTGGTAATCAAACCTAGTTTTCCTTCTATTGTTGGATTTATTTAATCAGATGAGTCTTTCTGCTATGCTACTGTACTTCTCACAAGCACTGCCCTTTTAAGATACGCCAATAATATTTTGTCTTTGGGTGATGCAGTGGATAGAGTGCTGAGCCTGGAGTCAGGAGGACCTGAGTTCAAATCCAGCTTCAGATACTAACTATATCACTCTGGGCAATTCACTTGACCTTTGCCTGCCTCAGTTTCTTCAACTGTAAAATGGGGATAATAACAGTACATGCCTCATAGGTTTGTTGGGAGGATCAAATAAGATAATATTTATAAAGCATTTAACACATAGTAGGTGTGTAATAGATACTGGTTTTTTCCCTCTTCCTCTCCTTTTGAAATTCATTTCACTTCAATACCCATTTATTAAACACTGACACTGTGTGGAGTGGTTGGGAACTTTGTGCTTTTCTGACCCCCGGTAGAGAATGAGACCTAGGACATGAGAGCTGGGAGGCATCTTAGAACACAGAACACAGAACGTAGAGTGTCAGAGCTGGGAGGGGTCACAGCATAGAATGCCAGACCTGGCACAAACTTCAGAATGTGGAAACTGAATCATTGCCCACAATTACAGAGTACTTTAAAGAGAGATTTGGGATGCAGAAGATGGTGTCCCTAGGATCACAGGTCAGGAGCCGGCAGAGACCTCAGAGGTCATCCAGTCCAACCCCTTTCTTTTCCAGATGAAGAAACTGAGACTTAGGAAGGTAGATGTAACATTGAACTACAAGACTTAGTCCCTACCTTAATGGAACTTACTGGGAGATGAATCTTAAAGGAGACCCAGGTTTTTGGATCATTCCTTTCATGTACTAGAGCAGTGGTGGGGAACCTGCACCTCGAGACCTTTGAATCCAAATGGTTTGGATTCAGCGAAACGGCTGTACTCCAGTACCTCGAGGCCGCAGGTTCCCTACTCCTGCACTAGAGCTTTAAAAAAATCTCTTTTAACCATCTAGAATGGGAATCTTTCTAAAAAAAATCACACATTCTTGCTGATCAAATGTGGATAGCGCTACCTCCTCCTGCCCTATAAGCTTGTTTGATCTTATTTAATCAGATGAGACCATATACAAATACTTCTCACTTTTACATAACATCGTAAGATTTGCATGATAACGTGACAACAATAACAAGAATAATTTTGCACAGACCATGGTTTCATTTGTGAGGGCAACTTGAGGTGAGTAAAGTGTTTGTACCAATGCAGATCAGGGCAGCTAAGTGGCACAGTGGATAAAGTGCTGGGCCTGGAGTCAGGTAAGCCTCATCTTCTTGAGTTCAAATCTGGCCTCAGACACTTTAACCAGCTGTGTGACCCTGGGCAAGTCACTTAACCCTGTTTGTCCTAGATTCCTCATCTGGAAAATGAGCTGAAGAAGGAAATGGCCAACCACTTTTCCAAGAAAACTCCAGATGGGGGTCACGAACAATAACAACCAACCCAGATGTGCAACTCTTGGCTCTTACAGTGTTACCCTGGTCCCTGAGATCTGCTCGGAGTCACACAGTCAGAATCTGTGGAAGGGCGCAAGGGGGGTGTTCCTGACTCTGAGGCTGTTCTCTTTTGATTATCTCGCACTGTCTCTCTTCCTCCTTTTTCCCCTTTTCCTCTTTTTCTTCCTCCTCTTCCTCCTCCTTCATCATCATCGTCATCATCTCTTCATTCATTCACTAATGGCATTCAGATAGAGACAAGTCTCTATCCTATTATTCATTCTTCATTCATATTTAATATTCTGTTGATCATTACGCCAGGGGATAAAATAGCTACCTTTTGTAGATGAGTAAAAGTATTAGTAGTGTCCTCTGGGCTCGCCAAGCAACACCCACAGCAGACAAAACAGACAGGAATGGCACGTACCCCAATGCACCTGATTTTGACATCTTCTGCTAGGTCTCTAGATTTTGAAAGCTGTTTGTTCTTTATGTCTTGGAGATCATGAGCACGATTTATGGGTTGAGTTCTCCGGGGTATTTTGAGGTCTGTATTTTTAAGTATGGGTATTTACTGACTGTCAGTCTATGAAGAATAATGAGTCTCTGGTGTATAATTTCTAGCCACTGGGTCATGTCTTGCTACGTATTTGGTAGGTGCATAATCTACATCTAGCACCAAGTCTGTAACTCTTCAGGATAAGCCTTCTATAATTTTGGGTAGCAGTGATTTGCTCCTGAATTGCCAATCATAAACCTCCCCATTTCCACAAATTTGGATGATCCAACCCTATTCTGTGCTATGTTGGTGATAGACTCTTGGCTGAGGTTGTGGGAAGATGCTGCCCATAGAGGGTCTTTTGATTCCGCACTTGGATCTTAGTCATTCATGGGCTCTTCCATCATTATCTTTCTTCATCATCATAACCTTATTCTTCTCATCTTTTTTTTTTTTTGAATGGGGCTCAGACAGAAATGATCCTGGGACAAGTAGATATCCTGTAACTAGTCTTTCATATTGTTATTTTTGAGGATACAAACTGATGTATGTGAATATACCTTGAAAGGTAGAAAGTACAATATATGAGAGTCAGTGTAGTATGGTGGGAAAAGCTGTAGATTTGGATTCAGAAGACCCAGGTTTGAGAGCTGGCTCTCCAGCTTCTACCTGGAGGACCTTGAACAAATCACTTGAATTCTTTGGGCGTCAGTTTCCCCATCTGTAAAATGAATATAAAGATTCAATCCGTGGTTCTCAAAGGGGGTTCCATAGTGGTGAGTTTTTCCAGGTATAACCTGCATTGTACAGAACTAGCATCCAACTCTCCCATCATTTTGCTAATGTATATAATCTGTGCACCTTAATTCTTTGCAGCAAAGAATAGTACTTTGTTGTGAGCTCCTCCTGTATCTCCCTACCCTTCCAAAAAAAAAAAATTGCTTACCACTGAACTAGGTAATCTCCAAAGTTTCTGCCAGGTTTGACATTCTATAATTCTAAGATCATTTTTCTGCTTTAAATTCTATGAACCCTTGATCATTATATAGGAACATTATATGTTTTGCTGGATGGCTCATCAGAGACATTATTAGAAGCACCAGTTACTGGAATGCAGCGATACCCCCCGCGGGCCTCTTGGAGCTTGGGGGACTGTTTCCCTGGACACTAAACGTCTCCAGATGGCCAGGCCTTTTGCATTCTTGTATCTGCTATTTATAGTTCTTTTGTCTCTTTCTTCAGTGTCAGGCTAACCCTACCCCCACGCCTCTTACTGTGCCTGCTTCTTACTGGCAGTGTGGTGTAATGGTGAGAGCCCTGAATTTGGAATCAGAAGACTGAGTTTGAATCCTGGCTTGGTTACTTATCACCTATGTGACCTTGGGCAAATCATAGCTTCTCTAAATCCTACTGAGGAACTAGCTAATCTGTAAGGCTTCTCCTGGCTCCTAATCCTGTGATTTTCTAAGCATCTGTTTCTAATTTGCTGTGGTCCTAGGAACCCGAGGAGTCCAGTTCAGTAAGAATTATGGTAAAATGAAAGTAAATGATCTCTGAGTGAAGCCTTAGGGCCCCCTCTCCCTTGTGAGTAACATGCATGAGTTTAGTGCAGGTATTTCGGGCCACCTGCTTTCTCTGCTCAGAGGTCTCTTGCTTTCTTCTTGGTTCTCATATGAGTTCCATAATGTCATGGTTGGTATAGAGCTGAATTCCCACTAGTTGAACTAATTTCATTTGGAAATTAGCTCCGAGGGGGCAGCTTTAGATGTAGGAGTGGTAGGTGTGTTCTTTCTTTATTTTTTCCAGTAATGCTTTCCATTCAGACTTCTATTCTGTCAAGCAAAAATCTGCAAGAAGTACCTTTGGGGTTTCGAGCCCCAAATGTCTAGAATTTGTCCAAAGCTTTTTCTTCCAAATACTCATTCATTCATTCATTCAGAAAAATATAATAAGTACATGCTATGAATAAAGCACAGAGAGAGGAAGTTTATATAAGACATAGTCCCTGTGGTGGACATGGGCATGGGCAGGAGAAGGAAAGATGAGAACTGGGAACAGTTAGTAATAATTCAGTTTGATTGGGATGCAAAGTGTAGGAAGCAAGATAAGGCTCAGAATGGATATTGGAACCAGGCAGTGCAGGGCCTTGAATGCCAGTCTAGGGACTTAGCATTTTACCCCTCTGGGCAATGAGGAGCCAAGTTTATTTTAAGTTAATTTCACTAAAAACAGCTGGAGATATTTTGCAATGTAAAGAAATGCCTTCTTTTGCAGAGTAACTTGTTAGATCCCAGGATATCACTTTCCCAAACACTAGTACCAGGAAAACCCATCTGGTCCAGCCAAATGACAAGGGACTGATTTCAGTAATTGATGATGTCAATGAGATTTCCACAGCCTTCAACTCAACTGCCAAGTGGCTAGGAAAAAAAAAAAAGTTACCGTATAATTGAAACTCTGCTGGGAGAGAAATTAAGAGACTATCTTGCCAGCCATATTTCTGTCCATATTTTCCTCTATTAGTCTCCTGATGGTGTGTCCTTATGAAATCTGATTAGAATGGAATGACTTGATTTGCTAAGCAGGCAGCAGGGACAGCGCACATCTGTTTTGCCTGTCTCGATTGCAGAAATGGGATGGAATGTAACGTAATCTCTCTCTCTCTCTCTCTCTCTTTCTCTCTCTCCCTCTCTCTCTCTGCCATTTCTCCTCACAGAGCAGCTCAGAAACTCAACCTGGCCTCCAAGAAGAAGAAACCCCACCCACCCCTGACCCCTGCTCACGACTTTTCCATCTATGGGACAAACTTCAGTGGAGTTCTACAGCTCAGCCCTCCCCCGGCACCCCCCTGCCTACTGAGGTCTGTGGCCAAAGCCAAAGAGAACCCGGGCATTGGGAAGGTAAGTCTGCAGACGCATACAGATTTGAACCAGGTTTGGGGGTGTGTGGCAAAGCTCTGTGTGTGCAAGGGCTATTGGAGTGAATCGTAGATTTGTTGATGCTTGGATGGATCTGAAGGACAGGATCACAAGATTAAAAAAAAATCTGGATTTGAATTCAAAGGGTCTGGGTTCAAATTCTAGCTCTTCTCCTTATTATCAGGGGGCCCCAGATAAATAACAAAGTCTCTCTGGGTCTTAGTTTCCTCATCTGTAAAATGAAGGGGGTGAACTTGAGGACTTCTAAGCTCCCTTCTTTCTCTAAACCTGTGATGCTAAGGTAGGGTACCAGACTTGGAGTCAAGAAGACCCGGAGTTTGGATCCTGTCTCAGGTGCTTACTAGCTGAGTGACCCTAAGCAAGTCTGTTAACCTCTCTGGGGCTCAGTTTCTTCATCTGTAAAATGAGGGAGTTGGCCTCAATGACCCGGCTCTATGACTCTCCAATGTGGATGTTCTCTCCACTTCTCCTGAACCTCCCATTCTTGGACACATCTTCTGTACATCCTCCGTAGAGCAGTCACTTGGGATACCAGAGATTTTCCTCTTCTTGGTCTCTTAATAAATAATAATCCCTGAGAAATGACAAAGCCATCAATAGACTTGATCTTCACAACAACTTGAGAAGGGAGGCAGGGAAAATGTTATAATCCCTATTTTATGAGTAGGGAAACTAAGGGACAGAAAGTGAAGTGACCTGCCCTGGGTCACCCAGCTACTAAGGGATGGAGCCGGGATTTAAACCTTCATCTAAGTCCCCGTCTAGTATTCTTTTCCCTTTATTGCTTTGTTTCTACCACTGTTGGGAGCAGCCCCATCTACATCACCGTTATTATTATGCTTTTAATTAGCTATGGGTAATTGTTAGTATGTCACTTGTTAATGTGTGTGTTAATCCCAGGTTGGTTTTCTCCTGCCACCTGCAGGAGCATGAAGAGGTGGTATGAGAGCTGAGATGCCACATTATAGACAATAGTAGAAGTAGGGAGTCATAGAAGGTTTTTGAGCAAGAGAGTTAGGAAGATTAATCTAGCAGAGACTGCTTGTGCGTAATTATTGTTATTGTCATTATTATGAAGATTAATACCCATCCCCATTTATATACAACATTTTAAGACTTAGAAAGCACTTTCTTCACAGTGCCCTATGAGATATTTATGAGTATTATCCCCATTTCATAGATGAGAAAAAAGAAGGCTCAATGAGGTAACGTGGGCAGTGAGAAGAAAATGAGATTGCTGTCTAGGGACTATCCCTTCTCCTCCTCCCCCCTCCCCCATTCCTCCCCCTCCCCCCTTAATTCCTTGTGGCTGATTTTAGGTCACTGAGATGACATCATCTAGTGAGTCAATGTGAGTTAATAAGCGCTCATTGACTGACTTTAGTAAAGACTTGGACTCAGGTTTCTTGTCTCTCCCTTCAGGGCACTTCTTACAATGCCTACCATGCATTACGTCTGAATGTAAGGTGCTCAGTGTTTAATAGTAATTGAGAAAATCACATTGCATTTTAAGCCTGAGTGGGAATTAAGAGGTGAGTAGTCAAGTCAACGGAAAACTAAACTGTGCAGAGCCAAGCCAATTTACACCAAGGGAGGGAGGGATAGAGGTGTTAGATGAGGGAGGTCAGAGGCTTCCATGACTAGGCTGATTGGAGAGAGACCCAAGTAATGATGCCTGTGGGTCCAGGGATGATGATGAGAACTGTGTGTGCCCACATGGCTCTCTTTGGGTGGGAGGGTGTGCATGGGGGTCTGTTTCTGGGCATTGTTTTGTTTCTTTGTGTAAGTGTACGCACATCTCTGTATTGTTCATTGGCTTTCATGTACACGTGCTCATCCTTATGGGTATGAGTCTCTGTGGATATGGAGTCTTTTGTGTGATTGTGCATGGGTATGAGAATGTGGATGTATATGTGGCCATCTCTGATGGGAGCAAGCAGATCTGGGAGTTTAAATGTATGAGTGAAAGTATGTGTGTGCACATTAGTGTGTCTTTGTGCATGTATGTGGCGTTCACCTATGTGAGCGTATGTACATTTAAATCTCTGGGTGTGTGGTCATCTCTGTGGGGAGGTTTTACATGTTTGTGTGTAGATGTGAGGTTCTCTGTGGATATACAACTGTAGGTGGTGGTGATGGAGCTTTCTCTGTATGAGTTCACAAATATACCTCGCTAAATGTGAGTCTCTGTATAGGTCTGTGTATTTGAATGTCTGTGTACCCCTCTGTAGAGGTGTTTGGGGTCCAGTGTGTGTGTGTGTGTGTATGTGTGTGTGTGTGTGTGTGTGTGTGTTTGAATGTCTGTGCACCCCTCTGTAGAAGTGTTTGAGGTCCAGTGTGTGTCTGTGTGTCTGTGGGTGACCTGTTACCTCTTTATGTCTGTGTGTCATTGTGCGTATGAAGGTCCGTTTGTGTACTCAGTGGGATGCTCTGACTATAAGAGGGTAATGGCCTTCCTCATTTGGCTTCAAGTAAGATCTCAGGTGTTGAGACTGTAGTAGGTCTACTTCAGTCACAGTGAAGGAAGGAGTCTTGGTGTTCCTTACAGAATCCCAGAGCTGGGAGATGCCTCTTGGAACTAAAGGATATTGGAGCTGAAGAGGCCTCACAGGTCACCTAGTATACCCCTCATCCATTTTAAAGATGAGGAAATGGGCCCACAAGGGGAAAATGTTTTGCTCTAAAAACCACACAATTTCTAAGTGGCACAGCTGCCCTTTGAACTCTGTTCATATGACTGAAAATCCAGTGATCTTGCCGGTATGCACTAATTTTTTTCCTTTATGCAGGAATTCCTGTGATCCTACCTCTCAAGACAGGCTGTTCCATTATTTTATTGAATATTCCTCCCTGACTAGAGGTGATTCAGCCTCTGCTTGAGCTTCTCCAGTGACACAGAGTGCCTGGGGGTCCTGGTGTTTGAAGGGTGCGTGTGCACCCATGCATCTCTGTGAATGTGTGAGGGTATATATGTGGGGATGTCTTGGTATCTTTGTGTTTCTGTGTGTGTGTGTGTGTGTGTGTGTATGTGTGTATACGCATGTGTATCTGTCTGCATGTACTAATTTAAAAAATCATTATTTTAAACATTTGTCTTAAAAATTTTTGAGTTCCAGATTTTCTCCCTCCCGCTGGCCCCTCCCTCAAGCAGTGTGATATCAATTATACATGTGAAACCATGTGAAACATATTTCCTTATTAGCCATGTTGCATGTAAAATAAAAGCAAGAAAAAAGAAAGTGAAAAAATTATGCTTCAATCTGCATTCAGGCTTCATCAGTTCTCTCCCTGGAGGGGGTTAGCATTTTTCATCATGAATCCTCTGGAGTTATGGGTCATTGGCTTGATGAGAGTACCTAAGTCTTTCACAGTTAAGCATCATTCCAATATTGTTCTTTCTGTTTACAGTGTTCTCCTGGTTCTGCTCTCTTCACTTTGCATCAATTCACCTAAATCTTCCTGGGTTTTTCTGAAAGCATCCTGCTTGTCATTTTTTATAGCACAATAGTATTCCATCCCAGTCATATACTACAACTTGTTTAGCTATTCCCCAATGGGTGGGCATCCCCTCAATTTCCAGGTGCTAATATTGAATGACTGAACAATTCTGACTGTGCTACTCATCTGTAAGGCGAAAGTATGAAATCTGATTATCACTCAGATCCCATTCCAGCTCTGATTCCTGTGATCCTACCTCTCAAGACAGCCTGTTCCATTATTTTATTGAAATAATGGCCAGGAACCGTGTCTTAATCAAAGTTTTGTATCTTCCAGGACGAGACCTGCACAGAGTGGGTACTTAATAAATGTTTGTGGAATACAGATTGTTGAATCATTCTGATTGTTAGGTCTGAAACCAGGCTCTCTCTAATTCTCTTCGTGCATTGCTCCTTTTTCTGCTGCTTAGGGCCAAGGAGCTTCAGAACCCTTGGGGTTTTCTTGGCAAAAATACTGGAATGGCTTGTCATTTCCTTCCCCAGCTCATTTTACAGATAGGTTAAGTGACTTGCCCACAGTCACACAGCTAGTAAGTGTCCTCCAGGTTCCAGGTCCTGAGCTATATCCACTGTGCCACCTAACACTGCCACCAAGGGCCAAATAGAACAAATCAAACCTCTGTGACAAGAAGTTCTTCAGACATTTGGAGACATCTACAGCGTTCCCCTTCAGCCTCCCCTTCCCCAGGCAGAACGTGCTCAGTAAGTGATCCTGACATCACAGTCTCCAGAGATGGTTCCCTCATCATCCTGTTTGTTATCTTGCATGAGGTCTGTTTGTCATTGTTCTACCTGACTGTGGTGTCAGGACTCGAACACAGGACTCTACATGTGCTCTGAGGTCAGTACTCCTCTCTTATTTCAAAGTTGCCTTTTCATTTTTCTACTCGTTAAAAGTAGGAAAACAGCATTCAGAAAAACAGGCACGTGCTGCATAATGTCTGTGTTTTCCGTGTTCCCCTATTCTGTGGTTTGCTGATATAATCATCTCTGGTAATACCTTCAGTAAGAATAACCACTGTCATCTCCCTTTCTCTCCCTGACTCCCCTCCCCCAATTTCCCAAAGGGGATAATAATAAGCAGATGTGCCTGGGTTGGCTACACCCTTCAAGTCAGCCTCTCCTCCTCACGGTGGGGGATTACACTGTTCCATCTCATCCTCTCAGTCAAAAGCCTTTTATTACTTATCTACTATGTGCTGGATAGGAAGTGATGAGGAGGAGTAGATAGAGGGTCCCCGAGCCAAGAAGACCTGGGTTCTGGTTCTGGTATTGGCTGTATGGCCCTGGGGCAGTCAATTTACTTCTCAGAGGAGTTGCAGGTATGCCTTGATATAGAACATTTCGTCATGCAGAAGCTTCTTACATCCCCCCGTGAGGTCATGTCTGAAAATGTGCAGAGCATTGAGTCAGTATTACAGGCAGCTAGGTGGCTCAGTGGATAGAGTGCTGGGCCTGGAGTCAGGAAGATTCGTCTTCTTGAGTTTCAATCCACCCTCAGACATTTACTAGCTGTGTGACCCTGGGCAAGTCACTTAACCCTGTTTGCCTCAGTTTCCTCATCTGTAAAATGAGCTGGAGAAGGAAATGGCGAACCGCCCCAGTGTCTTTGCCAAGAAAACCCCAAATGGGGTCAGGAAGAGTTGGACATGACTGAAAAGACTCAACAACAAGAGGAAATCAAAGATAAGTCAGATATGAGCTAGCCCCACTTGTGTCCATAATAAACTTCCTGTGTATGGAGCACTGGACGGTGGTAGGGGAGATGCAAATTTTAGGTAAAACATGGTGAATGCCTTTGTGTGGCTCCTCACAGATTAATAAGAGGACAAGACAAAAGCCTTGTTAACGAACACATGCTTGATCAGTGAAGTAAAGGTCGTTACTTGGAAGGGCTGCAGGGAGGGATCAGAGAAGGCAGGAATGACTTGTGTTGGCCACCAACCAGCTCGGCAGCTCTGGGTTCCAGATGCCAGGCTCCACAGGAATTTGTGGTCCCCTCAACTGTGTTGGGGATGGGTTTCTTTGATGGCTTCCAAGCCAGCTGTGAGCCTCTTCTGGAGCTTCCAGGGTTCAGAGCTTGTGGTTAGGAGAGTCAAGGCCTCCCTTCTTTCCCCCTATCTCTTCCCCCACTCCGAGTGATAGCCCGGCTGAAGCATGTGGGGACGATGTTCCAGGCAGTTTTTTGGATCACAAGGGGTTGTTTGCTTCTAATTCCTATGTATTTGATTAGTGAGGGAAATGCCTGATAATTCACAGATCATTGGAATATGCAGTGTGCCCTTCATTTGGGGCACAGCCTTCCTTCCTTCCTTCCTTCCTTCCTTCCTTCCTTCCTTCCTTCCTTGCTTCCTTCCTTGCTTCCTTCCTTCCTTCCCAGAATTCTGCATTCTATGCTGTGGTGGTATACTTTGTTTACTGAAAACATTCTCCCCTCAAACCTCAATGAGTTGGCCATAAACTTCTGTGATGGAATGTCTTGTGTGTTTAAAAATAAAATCACAGCATATACTTCATGTGGGGACCATGTGTCTAGAAGAATGGCCTTTTTATGGCTCCCCAATTTACAATTCCAAGTCACAATCACTGAGTACTATCACTACCTAGCAGGTAATTCTCCCCAGATTTCTGATAAGACTTTGCCTCTCCTCACCATAGTAGGTAGAACGCTAGGCCTGGAGCAGGAAGACCTGAGTTCAAATCCACCCTCAGACACTTATTAGCTGTGTGACCCCAGGCAAGTCACTTAACCCTATTTGCCTCCATTTCCTCATCTGTAAAATGAGTTGGAGAAAGAAATGGGGAACCACTCCACTATTTTTACCAAGAAAACCCCAGAAAGTCAGACCATGACTAAAAAGAACTTAACAACAATCTCTTGCCCTCTCCAAAGAGCATCTATTACACACCTATTGTATGCAAGGCACTAATAATACAAAGATTGAACAAAAGCCAGTTCCTGTCCTTGAGAAGCTTACATTCTACTTGGGAGAATATACCCAATAAACAGATAAGTTTACATCGATGTGATTATTTCAGGAAGGCTGCCCTTTCATATAGTAGGCATTTAAATTTAACTTTGAATTTAAGTAGCAGTGTGAACTGTGCATCCTCTTATTTGCAAGATCAAGTCCAAAATATTTATTCAAGCTTTCAAGGCCCTCCATAGTTTGGCCCTCTCCTGCCTTTGTAGCTTTATTTCTAAGCACATGTCTATATGGGCTCAGCATGTCAGCTTTACAATTCCTAAGCATGTCCTGCACACTCCCACTTAAAAATCTTTGCTCATGTCAGTCCCTGCGTTTGTAACACCCTTGCCTTCATTTCTTCCTGTTGAAAGGCTACTCATTTTTTTTAAGGCTCAGCTTGGATCTTATCCATGCCCATCCATTTGGTAAGATTCCTTCCCTTTTGTGGCCACCTAGCACTTTGTTTAAGCATTTAACACATGTATTGCCTGCATGGGGAGCAGCATGGTATGGTGGGTGATAGGACCAGAATCATAGACCTGTGTTCAGATCCTGCCTCTGATATACATTGACTGCGTGACCTGGGTTAAATCATCTAATCTCTTGGCGCTCCAGAAAACTCTCTAAGATTATAAGTATCAGAACTGTTTTAGAGGAATTTTCATGCCAATGAAATCAAGTCTGGACCAAAAAAAGTTTTTAAAAAAATTACTTATGTTAACTTCCCTGTCCAATTGAACTCCTTACTAGTAGAGCAGTATCTTACTCATCTTTGAACTTTTCCAGCACCTTGCACAGAGTTAAGTCTTGTAATTGCAATCTTATGTAGGTAAACATTCTCTCTGACAATGCAGTAATACCTCTATTAGGCCTGGGTCCCCAAAGAGATCATAGAAAAGATCCATTTATGCAAAAATATTTATTGCAGCTCTTTTTTAACAGCAAAGAAATAGAAACCAAAGAGGTATCCATCCATCCACACACACACACACACACACACACACACACACACATACACACACACACATTTTAAAGCAGTGGTTCTCAACCTGTGGGTCATGATCCCTTTGGGGGTCTAATGACCCTTTCACAGGGGTCACCGAAGACTGTCAGAAAACACATATTTCCTATGGTCTTAGGAACCAAGACACCGCTCCTCTATCCATCTCCGGGTGGGTCTGCCCACATGCAGACACACCCACATATGAGTATTAAAGGGTTGAGACATTAGGAAGGTTGAGAACCACTGCCTTAAAGGGTGAACCCTTAAAGGGCCAGTCCCTT
Source organism: Pseudochirops corinnae (assembly GCA_028646515.1). Classification (NCBI taxonomy): domain Eukaryota; kingdom Metazoa; phylum Chordata; class Mammalia; order Diprotodontia; family Pseudocheiridae; genus Pseudochirops; species Pseudochirops corinnae. The sequence continues at coordinate 314,020,431 of CM053585.1, read as the reverse complement.
GATGATGAATCTCTTTCTGCTTAGTTAGGTTAGCCTTCAGGCCTCAAATGTCACAGCCCCAGCACAAGGCCAAGGTGAAGCCTTTTCAGCTTGACAGAACTGTTAGAGTTTGTGCTTGACTGCCCCAGTTAGCTTTTGGAAGTCTCTGAGGACCCCTAGACTATGAGCAGACACTGGGCAAAGACTTTCCTGGGGGCTGCACACAGTAGGAACTTAATAATTCTCTATTTAACCTTCTTGTAATTTCATTTTAATGTCTATGAAGTATTTCCTCACAGCAATCCTAAGAGGTAGATTCTTCAGGCATTAATAATCCTATTTTACAGAGGAGAAAGATAAGGTTGAGTTGTGAAATGAATTGGCTGAAGTTATGCGAGTCATAAGTATCCTGAGCCAAGACTCTAACCAAGGTCTCCTGACTTCAGGTCCAACACTCTTTCACATATATGGCATGTATGTGTGTACGTGTACACATGCACACACGTATAGTATACCATGCAAGGAGCTGTATATGTGTCCATATTCATGCACATATGTACATATATACATTAATGTATATTTCATTTAATAACCATCTCTCCCTTTCTCTATCTCTTGTTGCCCTCCAGTCCCATTGAAGAGAAACACACAATTCACATGCGCAAGTTTGCGTAATCAAGCAAAACAGAATCCCTCATTGGCCATGTCCAACAGTGTATTTCTCTGTCACCTTTCTGTCAAGTGGCAGTCAGCATAGCTCATCATTGGTTCTCTAGAACCTTAGCTTGTTCTTGCATTGATCAGGGAAGTCCAGTCAACAAGCCATTTATTAAATGCTTCTCATATGCAAAGTCGTTTTCATCTAGAATGTTGTTGTTGAGTAAATCGTGCTACCAGTTCTGCTCACTTCATTTTGTATTTGTTCATACAAATCTTCTCAGGTTTCTCTGAAATCATCCCTTTCATCATTTCTTAAAGTGTACTATTATTTTGTTACATTTGTATCCCATAATTTGTTTAGATATTCATTGTTTGATGGATACCTCCTTAGTTTCTGGTTTTTTGCCGTTACAAAATAGCTGCAATAAATATTTTTGTACAAATGGATCTTTTCTATGATCTCTTTGGGGACTTAGGCCTAGTATCACTGAGCCAAAGGGTATGAACACTTTAATGACTTTTTGAATATAATTCCAGATTGCTTTCTAGAATGGTCCAACCAATTCACAACTCCACCATTACCTTGGTGTTCATTTATGTGACTGTTTTCCCATGATCCCTCCAACATTTGTCATGTTCCTTTTCTTTTCCAATCTGATGAGTGAGGTAGAACCTCAGAGTTGCTTTTATTTGTAATTTTCTCGTTATTGGTGACTTTTTTCATATGGCTGTGGATAGCCTGGATTTCTTCCTTTGAAATCTGTCTTTATATTCTTTGACAATTTACTAATTGGGGTTTAATATTCTTTTCTGGTTTCAAATATACAGATGACCATCTACATTGCATAAACTGTTGAGCGATTTGTCCTGTCCCAATGAACCAATCTCTCTCTCTCTCTCTCTCTCTCTCTCTCTCTCTCTCTCTCACACACACACACACACACACACACACACACACACACAAGCACTGACACATATTTACAAGGCAGGGGTGCATATTGTGGCCCTGGAATAGAGCAAAGCTAATTGGCCCTTGTGGGGATAGAACCCATGACCTTGGTCTCATTAGTCTGATGCATTAACCAGCTGAGCTATGGGAGATGTGTCTTGAGATAATCCAGAGGAGTTTCTTAAACAGGGGAAATGTATCTGTGCTACAAACTCTGGGCCAAGAAAAGCAGCCGAGTCTTGGTCATTATTCTATAAGCTTCTCAGAGGTCTAGACCAAGCAAAAGTCAGGAAGATTTTCCAAGGGCCTACTGTATGCACAGCCTTGTGTCTGAGAGGAAGAGAAGACAAGATTTCTTCCCAAGAAGAGTTTTTAATCTGGTTGGAGGAGTAGAAGATAAACACTCACGATATGGGCAGTGTGTAATGTGAATATCATGTCATCGCTATAACAGCATTGTGCAACAGAGCTATAACTAGGAATTTTAGTGTCTGAGTCAAGCACCACCTACTGCACCTGGGACAGTTGACATGTAAGGTAACTTTACCTGGGGGAAGGGATGTGACCCTTTTCTGTCATGGGAAACACTGGGATGGGATGAGGCCACTGGTCAGGAGGCTGCCCTCAGGGAGAGGAAGCAGGCCATTTGGTAATGTCCTGCTTTTACCACTCATTCTTCATAATATAACTAGGTGCTAAGGCCAGTTGTTTCATACTTAGCGTCTTTAAGGAGCCTATTCCTAGGGAGTGGGGATGGAGCTCCCCCAAAAGATTACTACAACAAAGATGGTCATGCTTTGGGGATTGGGACTGAGAGAGGAATTAAAGTCTCTGTCCTTTGTACTGGGGCAATCTTATTCAAAACCCCCATGGTCCCAACCCTGCTTAAAAAATGTTAGTTCATCAGGGCTTGGAGGGATTTTAGAACATCACACACATGGATATAGCACCTTAAGGTTTTCAAAGCATTTCCCACAATTGCCCTGTGAGATAGGTAGAACAAATGAGGAAACAGGCTCAAAAGTAAAGTGATTTGCTTAGGATTACATGACTAGTAAGTATTGGAGCTGGGACTTTTCTGAGTCTGAGTCCAGTATCCTTTCCACCATCCCATGCTGTACCTTACAGCTAGGAGGGAATCTTAGAGACGAATTTATCCAGGCCTTTCGTTTGACAGATATGGAAACTGAGGCCCAAATTACAAGCCCTATTACATTATGTAACATGCACACACACACACACACACACAATACACACATACACACACCAAAACTCCATCATGTCATGAGAGTTTTTTACATCCCAAATTCTACAATTGTGGTTTTGGACTAACATCACCTGGCATTTTGCCTTTGCAATAGCAGGTGCTCAGTAAATATCTATTGAATAAATGAGTGATGAGGTCATTTGAGATCACACAGGATTTATGGGCAGTGCTCAGTACTAGATTCCAAATTTCTTGACTCTGAGTCTCCCATTCCATTATATGTAGGAGAGAGTGAGAATTCTGGCCTAATTGGAGACTCAGGAGCAGAGACTAGATAGGAGTCTATGAGGACCTGACCTTGGGTGGGGAAGAGAAGTAAATGACTTACCCAAGGTCACATAGTAAGTATCAGAGCTAGGATTCAATCTCAGGTTGTCTCATTCCATTGCTCTTCCCATTATGTTCACATTGCTAGTGGTATAGACCCAGCCTAAGCAGAGTTTTTGTTATTGTGATGGTTCAGTTGTTTTTCAGTATTTTTTCCTGACCCTTCATGACCCCATTTGGAGTTTTCTCCAATGATTTGCCATTTCCTTCTCTAGCTCATTTTTACAGATGAAGAAACTGAGGCAAACAGGTTAAGTGACTTGCCCAGGGTCATATAGCTAGTAATTGTCTGAGACCATATTTGAACTCATGAAGATTAGTCTTCCTGATTTCAAACCCAGTGCTCTATCTACTGCATCGCTTTGCTGCCATAAGTAGAGTTAGACCTGAACAATACTGATATATCCACCCTCTTTGTAAGGTGGAATGGCATGCTGGATATGGGTTCAAATCCTACCTCTGTCTGACACTTAGTAGCCTCGTGGTCATAGATAAATCACTCAACCTCTCCAATCTCAACTCCCCCATCTGTCAAATGGGGATGATGCCTATAGTATCTGTATTACGAGGTTGCTCAAATGAGATGTGGGATGGCTAGTGCTTTTGCAAACTCTCAGGTACTATATGTGTCAGCACATGGAAAAGCAATCAAGAAATGCTTTTCTGAATTTAATTGTATTTCTCATGTTTGCCATTCTCCAAGTAAGAGAAGATCAGGAGTGGTAGTGAATGAAATATCTCAGGGCCATGAGATCATTTACATCATCAGTTCTCAACCTGTGGGTCGTGACCCTTGGGGTCACCTAAGACCATCGGAAAACACATATTTCCGATGGTCTTAGGAACTGAGACACTGCTCCTCTCTTGGTCTCCAGGCGGGTGCGCTCACATGCAGATACACCCACATACAAGTATTAAAGGGTTGCAGCATTAGGAAGGTTGAGAACCACTGATTTACATCTTCATACCCTTCCTTGGTCAGAGATGTCTGGATATTGTTCAGGCAAAGGGCTTTGACAAACACATTTGGAAGATGGTGACTAGGATGATGAAGAACTCATATAAAAAGTGTGAGGATATGATAATTGTCTTGAGGGATTTTAAAGGTGATCATGTGATTTGTCTTCTGTTGGTCCTAAAGGGCAGAACTAGGAGTAGGCAGTGAGGGGTAGCTGGAGAGAGGTGGTAGATTTAGGCCTCATGTCAGGAAAGATTTCTCAACCGTTAGAGCTGCCCAGAGTTGGAATGGGTTGTCTTTGGGGGGAAGTGACTTCCCCCTTGTTGGAAATATATTTTTAAAAATTTATATAATTTATTTATTTTTATTTTTCAACATTTACTTCCATAAGATTTTGAGTTTTAAATTTTCTCCCCCTCCCTCTCCTTCACCCTCCCCAAGATGGCATGTAATCTGATATAGGCTCTACTTATACATTCATATTAAGCATATTTTCATATTAGTCATGATGTAGAGAAGAATTAGAACTAATGGGAGGAACCACAAGAAAGAAGAAACAAAACAACAAAAGAAAAGGAAGGCAAATAGTATGCTTCCATCTGCGTTCAGACTCCAAAGTTCTTTCTCTGGATGTGGACGGCATTTTCAATTGTGAGTCTTTTGGAGTTGTCTTAGCTCCTTGCATTACTGAGAAGAACCAATCTATCAAAGTTAGTCATTGCATAATGTGGCTCTTACTGTGTATAATGTTCTCCTGGTTCTGCTCACTTCACTCAGCATCAGTTCATATGTCTTTCCAGGTTTTTCTGAAATCTGTCTGCTCATCATTTCTTCTACCACAATAGTATTCCATTATATTCATATACTACAACTTGTTCAGCCGTTCCCCAATTGATGGACATCCCCTTAATTTCCTCCTTGGAAATCTTAAAAACCGAGATTGCTAGATGATTACTTTTCAATGTGTTAAGTTGTAATGGGGATTCTGTTCAATTATGGCTGCTCAGGTCCCTTCTGACTCTAACATTCTGAGATTCTGTGGATGGGGAAAACTTCCTAAGAGTGAGTTGTTCATGGATGGAATAGTGGGCTGCCTCAAGAGAGACAGGTTGGTGGCTTCCCCATCTCTGGAAAATTCTTGTTCAGACAAGGGTTCAGCTAATGACCTCTGAATTCCCTTTAAGTCATCAGGTTGTGTGATTCCGTCATTCTTACAATGAATGAAATTTCCCAAGCTTTTGGTTGTCTATCATGCAACCAGCTTGGTCCCTCCTCCTTTTCCTATTCACTGGTGACACCAGAGTTCAGACCATTTAGATAAACCTCTTTTTAAGAATAAGAAGCCTATGTTGAAGAAAAATGTAAAAAAACTAAATCCTTTAAAAAAACACACAACAAAACGGTGCCTAGTCTCCCTGGATGTCATTAACTTTAATGTCAGAATGGGAAGAAAGGTATCTGAAAGCCATTTAATATTGTCACTGAAAAGAAGTTAGATTATGCTCAATTTCTGACATTAATGTGCTACTTAAGATAATTTATCATATTGTGGTATTAAAAAAGACATCCTTTTCACTAGGGTGGCTGAGTTGAATCCTAATTTCCCCCTCTCCCCCCTTCCCACTTCCTCTCAGAACACCAGTGTGTAGCTGGAAGCCTTTTTCATGCAAGATTTTTTTCCCCCTTCTGGGGTACGATTCAGAGTGCTTTTTGTAATATCCTAGCATATAGCAGAATCACTTAAAGTGCCCATCTCTTCCAAAGATGCTGGCAGGCCCCCCCCCCCCCCACTGGAAATAATAAAATCCCTTCTGTAGGAGACAATGGGAAAGAGGCATTTAGTGGAAAGTATGAGCCAACAATTCAATTCACAAGCTGGGCATCAGCAAAGACTACATTTTGTCGTCTGAGTGCTCTGGCTGGTATGTTGTCCAATCATTAGCTTGTCTCTGTCTTCTCCCTCCTATTTTTTTTCCTCTGGGCCCCAGCTAAGCACCAAGGAGCCCATTGACTCCCAAGATCACCTAGGTTGATGGGACCTCTCAGCGCCTGGCCAAGCTTTGACTTCTTCCTTGATGACAAATAACAAATTGGTGTTTAATTCCTACCCCCCTCCCCGCCGGTGTCACTGGTTTCCTGGTGAGAGGAACATTTCTTAAAGCAACACAAATTGCCTAGCTCTCTAGAAAAAAACACACGCAAAACCAACCCTTTATTCCTATCTTGAGATGCTCTCAAATCCAGAGAACGCATTTGCCTGCCAAAGGCGGGCTAAGGAACAGAAAAAAAGAGATTGTCGAAAATTACCTGGAAGGATACATTTTCTTCTACTTTGCAGGACCATTTGAAAATGAAATAGTTTTGTTAGTGTCATCTGGGAATAAAGAATCGATTCATGCCTAATAGAGGCCAGTTTCTAAAGAGTACAATATAAAAGTGTTTCTTTAAGGTTCTCCCTAGAGAGCCAGCTATTCAATTGCGTGCATAGCAATTTTGCATATAAATTTGCCATATGCTGAAAGGGGGAGTGTATGGAAGGCTTGTAAGAACTATCCACAGTAAACCAATTTTGCAAGGGTTATATATCTGTCACTTACAATTAAATCCATGAAAAATATTGGCTCTGAAATAAGACTTTGGTAATTTGATTTATGCTGTAGTTGAGAAATAAGAGATTCCACTGGAAAATGGACGGTGGCATTCTCCGGTGGAAAATGAAATCGGGTAATTTGATGGTAAGAAGTCTTAATTCAGAATGGTTTGTGTCTAAATAAGCTTGCTTTACAAACCTGCCTGAACAGCCAATTGTGGGCGTGTGTTGCACAAGATGAATTTCTCTGGGTATCTTTGGCTTTTGGTGCAGATTTCAGGGGTATCTGCAATGCCCCTGCCAACATGCACTCATGATCTTTATTGCAACGGCTGAGTTCTTTATTCAGTCACAGGATATGAGGATTGACTATTGGGCTGTTATGGAAATGGAGAAGAATTTCTGGAATCAGCTGCGTGCCTGGTGCGGAATGAAGATAATCGTGTCTTCTCATGCTTTTAAAACATGCGAGATTAAAGCTTGTGAATAAATTCATTGATAGTCCTGGATACTTGGTAAATGCATATGGAAATCGATGGGAATTTATTGAGTTCTCTTGAAGTGTATAGCACTGTATGTCTTACTTAATTTTAAAAATTTCTAAACTAAGTCTAGAGTGGGAGCTTTCTTAGGGATTGAGATCATAGATCTGGATGTGGCTTCATTTTATAAATGGGGATATTGAGGACGCCAGTGTTTAAACAGCTTGTCTGAGAGTCACACAGCTATCAAGGGGCAAAGCTAGGGTTCAAACCCAGGCCTTCTGGCCCTAAATCATTCCCTCTTACTCTAAAGACCTCACTAAGACACCTCTAAGAAGCCAGAGACTTTTTTCCCTTCTCTTGACCTTAGTAGCATGGGAGTGGGTATCAGAAGGGGCAGAGGGAGGAAGAAATACTTAGTGATTCGAACTGATCTCTCCTTCCTTACATTCTTTTGGAGTATTTTATTTCATTTGGACCTCGACTTTGCTCTTGTCACATTGTCCCTTTTTGTCATTGCTACATGTATACGTATTGTGTGCCTTCTGTTAAATTAGTGGTTCTCAACCTTCCTAATGCTGCAACCCTTTAATACAGTTCCTCATGTTGTGGTGACCCCCAACCATAAAATTATTTTCGTTGCTACTTCATAACTGTAATTTTGCTACTGTTATGAATCGTAATGTAAATATCTGATATGCAGGATGTATTTATTGAACATAACCCACAGGTTGAGAACCACTGTGTTAGAGTAAAGTCTTAAAGAGCCAAGGGAATTGGCTGTAGGAAACATCATAAGGATGACACTGAGATAATATAATAGTATTGGAGAACTTCATTTATCCAGACAGTTTCTGGAATTCTCTCTGCCAAAAGCAAAGCATTGAATATGTTCTTGGCTTTCCCTAGTGATAATTTCATCTTTCAAATGGAGGAGGAAGCAGTGAAGTAAACTACTCTTCTGGACCTTTGTGAAAGAGGAATTGTTTATTTTATTTTTTAAAATTTTTTGCTTTTTGGAGGGGGGAAGGCAGGGCAATTAGGGTTAAATGACTTGCCCAAGGTCACATAACTCATAAGTGTTAAGTGTCTGAGGCTGGATTTCAATTCAGGCTGGTTCTCTATTCACTGTGCCACCTAGCCACCTCATGAAGAAATTGTTTATTGAACCGGAAATGATGAGAACCTTGTGGAGGATGAGCCATGAAGTGACATCTCCATCTTCTTCTTGTTGTTGTTAGCATATACCTTGGCACCTACAATTTTTGGAATAAATTGTTATTTCATTAGAAATAATGTAACTGTGCTGCAACTTGAAGTATTAGGTTGTTTCTTGGGGCATTAGGAATTAAGTGACTTGCCTCTCTGTGTCAGAGGCAGGGCTTGGACCTAGTTCTTCCTGATTCTACTATTGTGTCTTAGCATTTGTGATAGAGCAGGGCAGGAAAAGAAAGCTGGGTATAGGCCGGCAGATCTCCTCTACTGGGAATTATTTCATTCTTTGCATTTCTACCTCCAGTGCCTATCAGAGTGCCTGGCACATGGTAGGCATTTAAAAAGTGCTTGTTGATAGATTGATTTAGCAAAAAGGTAGATAGAATTCCAAGGCCTAGCTCCATAGAGGAAGTCAGCTTAGGAGGAATGGGAAGCCCTCTAGAATTCTGAAGATGCAAAGACAGTCTAATGAGGAAAAGAGAGAGTGGTCTAAAGAGATCAGAGTGCATATGCAGAGAATCTATCGAGCAATTTAGATTTAAGGGGAAAAAATGTACGGGAGACGAAGTGGGAACAAGTAACAGAATAAACAGAAAAAATATAATAGAATGGCCTTCTGAGATTAGTGTTAGGGACTGTTGAGAATGCCAAGTACAGTACCTTCTCTCGAATTACTTTCCCTACTCCAGTTCCCATTCGTGGCTCAGGTCCCCAGTGGACAATTGATTATTACTCCTAGCAGGGTCCTTGGGATAATTGTCAAATTTTGTTCATAATAACTCACTTAAGAAACTAATGAAGGCTGGATAACAGACGGGGACCAGATTACATAAGACCTTAAATGCTAGGTTAAGGCTTCTAGTTGTAATAAGTAGCCAGTGATCAGGAGAGTGACATGATCGGGACAGTTTTTTTTTGGATGATTATCTTGACAGCTATGTGATTGGAAGGTGGAAAGACAGAAAGCAGTAAGACCTGTTAGGATGTTATTACAGTAGTCCAGGTGAGAACTGAAATTGCCTGAAACAGCATGGTAGCTAGGAGAGTGGAGAGAAGGGGCCAGATTTGAGAAATGTGGTGGAGATAGAATCAAGACTTTGCTGCTAACCGTATATAGAAAGTATAAGAGAGATGGAGAAAAGTAAAAGGTGACTTCTGATTTCAAGGCTCTGGGTAACAGGGAGGATTGTTGTACCAGTGACAGAAAGAAGGGCTTTACAGGAGAAAAATGTTTGGAGAGGAAGATGGTGACTTCTGTTTTGGACATGTTGAGTTTGAGATGCTGGTAGGACGTCCAAGGGAAGATGCTCAGTTGGAGATGCAGGACTATTGTTTGGGAGGAAAATTAGGGATGGATTTATATACTTTGTACACACACACACACACACACACACTATATACATATATATATAGTGTATATATATATATACATATATAGTGTATATATATATATATATATATACATATATATGAATTAAAATAAAAAACAGATCAAAGATATAAATCCCCAGTTGTTGGTGGCCCTACAGCTAATAATATCAATAAACAAACGGGGGATGCTCTGTAGCCCCAATATAATCACCACCTCTAGTTATAGCAAAACATAATCACACAAGAGTATCACACAATATATTTTACATATATATGTATATATATAGTGTACACACACACACACACACACACACTTGTATTCATTTGTTAGGAGAACTGATGAGAAAGATCATTATTTGAGAGAGCATACTTACGACAGAGCCAAGTGGGATATACATGCTTTGAAACTGAGAAGAAAACTCAAGAGTAGAAATCAGAGAAGTAGAAAGAGAACCAGGAAAGATTAGTGTCCCAGAAATTGAGGGAAGGAAAAGTATCCAGGTAGAGGGGATGGTTAGTGTTATCAAATGTTATAGAAAGGTCAGTCCGAGTCTTGTTCTTAGGAATTTAAATTTTGGATTGGTAACTGCTAGGTGTTGGTGATTGGATATAGCAATGCTGGTAAAATAGAGGGTCAGGAACAGAAGACAATGAAAAATGACATGGGTAATGAGAAAGGGGGAGGTAGTAAGCTATTTTTTTCCTAGAAATTTAGGTTTTGATATATACTATAACCTAATTATGGTCCTTAGGTCTTGACATACACTACATCCTTGGTCCTTGACTTCAGAGTGCTTCCAGCCTCACTGGGCAAAGCTGGCAGATGTATAGATGGTCACAAAACCCAATGATGTGTGCTCTTCTTTGGACATAGACACCAAGTTCCCGGACCCTGTTCACATAGTATGTTTTGATTCTAGTAGAGAGGGTGGGATTCCTGCTCAGGTGACCTCTGAAATCCCTTTTTACTCTAGAATTTTGTGATGTGAGACTACACTGCGCCAGCCAGACCTGGGGCCAGTGCATCCCTTTGAAGGAAGGATGGCTGGATTCAGGGGCTGCTCTCTATCCCTTTTCCTTTGTGACTGAGAATCCAAAGCAAAGTCACCTGGCCTATGTGGGGACCAAACCCACAACCTTAGCCTTTTCACACAGGAAGGGTTTGCTGGAGTCAGCTCAACATAATTGTTCAATTTTCAGTGTGAGTATTTACACCTGGGAAATCAACAATCAGCAAGTTACTCTGAATCAGGTCCTGATTTATTGTTTTGTTGATTGTCTAGATTTAAGGAAGTGATAGAAAAAATATTATTAATGCATATCAAATTTAAAAATGTGTTGTGCATAGTTTTTTGTGTTTGTTTATTTGTTTTTTTGGCAATCAGGTTGTTAAATGTTTACCAACACGTGGTCGACCCAAGGCTTTAACCCATGGCTGGAGTGTCTGTGTGTGTGAGGGGTTTGTGAGTTTCAAACACCACTCCTTAATTCTTCAGGCTTTTTCCTCTCCTCCCAGCTGTTCTGTAAGATAAAACCAAGGAATGCCATCAGCCTCTTACCTAGGCCAAGGCCTCCCCTTTCCCTTATGTTTTCTATGCCCTTTTCCAGGTATTTCCAAATTCTATCAGTGGAATAATAATAAACAGCCTCATATTTTGCCCTTAGGGCACCTTTCATCTGTAAACCTCAAAGAACTCTTGTGTGATTATGTTTTGCTATAAGTAGAGGAAGTGATTATATTGGGGCTACAGAGCGTCGCCCATTTGTTCATTTATTGATGCTGTTAGCTGTAGGGCCACCAACAACTGGGGATTTATGTCTTTGATCTGTTTTTTTTTTTTAATTCAGCAATGTTGATGTATGCCGAGATCTCATAGAACTCTTCCCTCTGGATCAGTTAAGGATTGCCCCCACTCTGCCCCCATTTTCTGTTCCTGTCCCCTTCCCTATGCTATTAAAGCCCTCTTTTGTCATTCTATGAGTCTGGTCTGGTAGAACCTCTTACTACCTTCCTTAGAGCAAAGAGGAGGGGGAGACCTGGATTATCAGCAGTTTCATGTGAAAAAGAGTTAGAGGTTCTTAGTTGACCAGGGATTCTTTGAGCCAGCAATTTAGTGTGACTTCCAATAAAACAAATGTGATTTTAGACTTCATTAATAAAATCTAAGTGATGGGGCTGCTGTCTTTTGCCCTGATCAGACTACATTTAGTATACTGAGTCAAGCTCTGTTTTTTTATAACATTTTTTTCCCAATTATATGTAAAGACAATTTTTAACATTCATTTAAAAAAATTGAGTTCCAAATTTTCTTTGTCCTTGAAATGATAAGAATTTTAATATAAGTTATACATGTGAGTCTAGCTCTGTTTACTAGGTTTTAGGAGAGATAGAGAAGTGGAGAAACATTTTGCATAGTGGGTAGAGAATGAGACTTAGAGTTAGGAAGACCTAGGTTCAAATCCCGTGTCTGGCTCATACTAGCTCTAGGACCCTAGGCAAATCACTTAACCTCTCACGGTCCCAGAAAACTCTCAGAGATTACATACATGTTGCAGACAAGTTGTGAGTCTTCATTGGTGGAGGGGTTTGGATTAAAAAAAAAAGATCCAGAGAGGATGAACAAGATGGTAAGGGGCTCAAAACTGAGGCACATAAGGATTAGTTAAAGGAAAAGATATTTAGGCTGTAGAAGAAAAGACAGATGATGACTGACTTCAAGTATCTGAAGGGCTGTTATGGGGAAGAGAGAGTGGATTTGTTCTGGCTTGTTTTTTAATTCATAATTAGGTTCTAGGGTTAGGATGCTGGTTTTGCTTTCTCAACCATTTTTGTTGATTATTTTGTCTATATTTGCCAAAATTATCCCACCTGTTGAATTTTATCATAATTTTGTTCTTAGGTGTCTTAGTTTCTTTTCTCCTCATTTGATGTTTCTACTAATTTCCATGTCTTTTGTGTGTCCTTCCTTTTAATAATAACAATAATAGTTAACATTTAGATAGTTCTTTAAGGTTTACTAAACAATTTACAAACATCAATCCTGAGAGTCATGTGCCTTTATTATCTTTTCCATTTTACAGATGAGGAAACTGAGGCAGGCAGTGGTTAATTGACTTGCCCAGAGTCACACAGCTAATAAGGGTCTTTGTCTGGGTTTGAACTTAGTCTTCCTGACTCCAAGTCTAGCTATATTTTATTGTGTTAGGAAATTCTAGTGTTGCTTCTAGTACTTCTTTTTAAAAATACATTTTAATGATGCCTATTTACACCAGTCATTTTTGTACATACACCCCACCCCCAGATCAGTCCTTCTTTGTAACAAACAAAAACAATTAAGTAAAAACAACCGATACAATGATTGCCTCTGATGGCATCTGCAGCCTTCTGCCTTTCTTACCATACCTGGTACCTACCAGGAGGAGAGGAACATGTTTCGTTATTGATTCCCCGATGCCATTGTCATTTTTTCCAGTTACTCAGTGATCATTTCATTTGCATTGTTGTAGTCATTGTGAATATTGTTGATCTGGGTCTACGTGTTTCAATCAGCATCGGGCCCCACAAATTTTCCCGTGTTTTTCTGACTTTCTCATATTAGTCAATAATTCTATTATATTGAAAAACCATTTTTTTCACTCATTTCCCAATTGCTTGGCATCTACACTGTCTCCAGTCCTTTGTTATCATGAATAAACATTTTTGTTTTATATTGGACCTTTTTTTAACATTGGGATATATGCCTAGTATTGGGATTGCTGGATCAGAGCGTAATCAAGTTAGTGACTTTCCTTGTGTGATTCTACATTGTTTTCCAGAATGGTTGGACCAGTTCCCAGCTTCACTAACATTATATTAATGTTCCTGTCTTCCCTGAGCACCTCCAACACTGACTATCTCGGGTTTTTTTTCCCCCTGTTAGCTCTGCTGTCATTATTTGAACATTTCCCCATCTGATTCCCTCTCCCCTCCCCTCCCCTCCCTTTCTGCCCTTTCCCTCTCCTCTCCCCTCCTCAGTTAAATCATTTACACAGGGTCACACAGGTAGTAAGTGTCTGACCATGGATTTGAACTCAGGTCTTCCTGACTCCAGGGCCGGTGCTCTATCCACTGTGCCACCTAGCTGCCCCGACTTTTGTTAATCTATTGTATTTTTTTTCCCGTTTTAAACCCCACATCCCTTTTTATTCCTTCACATCCCCCCCCAAACCTCCAATAACTTTCTTTTGAGAGATTCTAGTAGGTAGTTTTGCATCCTTTTCATTGAGTCTCAGGACTTGGAGCAACCTCAGGGGCTACCTAGTTCAACTTGTACCTGAAGAAGAATTTCTTCTACATTCTACAGCATCTTTGTAGCTTCAGTGACAGGTCACCCATGACCTCCCATGGAAGCTCATTTTGCTTTTTGAAAATTCTGAGTGTTAGGCAGATTCTCCTGACTTTAAACCTCAAGTTGTCTTTCTACAGGTTCTACTCATTGCTCCAAGTTCTGCCCCCCTCTGCGGCCAAACAGAATAAGTTGAATCCCTCTTGCTGACTCGGGCCTTTAAATACTGAAAGATGATAGTCAGGTCCCCTCTTCTCTGAACGAGATGACCTCAGTTGTTTTGAGGATCAATTGAGGTCATACTTGTAAAGCTCTTAGCACCGTGCCTGCTGCATAGTAGGTGCTATATAAACACTCATTCCCTTCTCCTCCTCCTTATGGTTTGCATCCCAGCCCCCACCATGCTTGTCCTCCCTTGGACACTCTCCAGCTTGTTCGCATTCTTGCAGCCCCTCCAGGCCTCTCACTTCCCCCATCTCCCAACATATACATGCTATGTGCCTCAGATTACTCTCCCAGCTTCCACTCCCTAACATGTCTATCCCTTTCCCAATCCCATTCATCCTTCAAGGCCCAGTTCAAAGTCCCACCCCCTTCCTGTACCACCCTGGCCCACAGGGACTCCTACCTGTGAACTTAGAGCTTCTTTAAATTTACTGTATGGTGAAGTATACCCAGGATTGGTGTCACCATGAATCTTAGCAGCAGATGCAAGAATTCACACATTAGAGCCACAGAATGATAGAACATTGGAACTGGAGGGTAGATCAGAGAGCAGCATCTAGTCCAATCTGTAACTTATCCTTCTGCCATGTCCTCCATGCCCAGGCTTTGCTTGAAAGAGTCACTGAGTCGGGCTGCTTCACAGCTAGGTGAGCTAACAGATAGAAAGCTGGACTTTCAGCTTCTGGAAGTCAGGAAAACCTGAGCTCAAATCCTGTCTCAGATACTTAATAGCTGTATAATTCTGGGCAAATGATTTCTTTTCTCTGGGTGTCAGTTTTCTCATCTGTTAAATGAAGGGTTTGGACTCAGTGACCTCTGAGGTTTCTTCCAAATTGAAATCTATGATCCTATGATCTCTCTGATGCCTTCTGTGCACCTCAGTTTCTTCCTTTGTAAAGTGAAGAAAAGAATCTCTACCTCACTTTTTTTTTGGGGGCGGGGAAGGCAAGGCAATTGGGATTAAGTGACTTGCCCAAGGTCACATAGCTAGTGTGTCAAGTATCTGAGGCCAGATTTGAATTTAGGTCCTCCTGACTCTACGGCCCATGCTCTATTCACTGCCCCACCCTAGCTGCCCCCTTGCCTCAATTTCTTTGCAAAGCTGATTAGGAAGACTAAATAAGATAGCAGTGGAGAAATTAGTCGCAGGCTCCTCAGTCTTGGGTTCCTTCTACCTCAACAGAACTGAAAATTGAACTTATAAATGCATCAACACTTGTGGGTGTGCATGCCTTATCGTGGACTATCCACTTTATGCAGCTCAGTTCTGAATTATTCATCCATTCATCGAAATGCACTACTGTGAAAAAGGGGGAGTTTCCCCTCCTTAGATATTTTCAGGCGGAGACTAGATGACTGCTTTTTACACAAGTTATAGTGGGAATTCCTGTCATGTATGGATTAGTTGTTAAGGTGCCCCCAAGTCTTGAAGTCTGTGGTTCTTTTATGTATTAAGTCAACATGTGAGAGACAATGTATGGACAGCTAGAAAGTACCCTGGATAGATGGACAGATGATAGATGGACAGACAGACAGATAGATAGATAGATAGATAGATAGATAGATAGAGCTCTGGGCCTGGAATCAGGAAGACATCTTCCTGAGTTCAAATATGGCCTCAGACATATTTACTAGCTGTGTGACTTATAAGACTGTTTCCCTCAGTTTCCTCATCTGTAAAATGAATTGGAAAAGAACATGGCAAGCCACTCCAGTGTCTCTGCCAAGAAACCCCCAAATTGGGTCACGAAGAGTTGGAGAAGCAATGTTGTCCAGTACAAAGAGCACTAGACTAGAAGTTATGAGACTGGTGATGGCCTAGCATAGAGTGGATGACCTTGGCGTCTTTGATGCCTGACTAAGTTCTAAGCTCCACAGAGCCTTCTTCAGTTGCCTTCACATCTGTTGGATAAAATTGTTCTCATCTGCCCATTCTGCCAGAAAAAACTTGAGGTAGACATCCCTCTAACTCACTGACAGCTTTGAGGTTTTGAGTTTTTGATGGTTACCCTCAACCTGGTTTAGCCCATCTGCCAATATGGTTTTACCTGGGTGTGGTCGTTGCATATGCTATAGCTTCTTGGAGCCGCAGGTACGAACTGGGTGAAGGTGGACACCAAAGGTGGATGAGCAACCTGAAGAGGGTTCAACAGGCCTTCACACCAGGAAGGAGCTGAACACCCCAAACATTCTGGGTTGTTGAGTGAATAGTGGAGGTAGGGCAAAGGATGGTGAGACTAGATTTTGGAGGGCCTGTGAATGTGAGAAATTTACAGTAAAGATTTTTGAGCAAAGGAATGACAGAAACATTTTCCTGGCAGGGGTATGAAGGATAGATCGGAAGAAGAGACAGGGGAGATAGGAAGGCATGTAAGGAGGCTACAGTAGCCTAGGTAGATGGTAATTAAAGTAATGAGGCAGCTGTCAGGATAAGGATGAAAGATTGGAGGAGAGATGTTATTGTTAGTCCTTCATTCTCGAAGAGGTCCATGATGATGCCAAGACTTGCAAGTGAATTGGATTTAAGTGAGGCAGGACTGTGCAGTCTCCAGCCTCACTTTCTCCTCTGGAGCCATCTGGCCCAGTGGCAAGATACAGATCAGGACCACTGGAGACGGCCCCTAAGGAGAGATGTTACAGAGGCAGAGGTGACATGAATTGTTCCGTTTAGATATGAAAGGACAAAAAGATCATGGAAGGTGGAAGAGATGTTGGAGGTAGAGGTCATCTAATCCAATTAATTTTACAGTTGAGGAGACTAAGACCCAGAAAAATGTAGAATGACTTGTTCAGTGTCACACAGGTTAAGTGACAGTCAGGATTTGAACCCAGATCCTTTATTCCAAATCCATCACTGTGCCGCACAGAGTCAAATATTCTCCAAGCTCTGAACAGGGTGAGAAGTATTTGTTCCCCAAAGGAACATGTCTCCAATTTTGCAACAAAAATTGATGTGAAAATATGATCTGATGTGCAGAAATTTACTTTCTAGGCAACCCCTCCCCACCAATGCATTTATTCCATTGTTAAGTGAGGCTAATGGGTGTCTGAGCCAGCTCAGGCCTAAGCAGCAGATGGCCCCAGGGCTCTGGGGGTCTTGTTAGGCCTTCTGGAGAGCATTCAGGCTGGCTGATGATTTGAATGAATCCTCTTGCTTCCTGGGCACAAAGAACTGTACCAAGAGACAGCCTCTTAGTTGTACATCCTAATGATCCAGTGAAGAGAACGTGTCTGACAGCCCAGATCTATAGAAGCCTGAATGAAATGGTTTCCTCCCTTTCTGCCTCTGCTTTGGAGTGGAAGGATGGGGAGGGAGCTAGTTCCCTGTTGTAAGGACATTGTCTTGGGCTTTAGAATTCTGTCTCTTTCTATTTCTCCTTCCTTCCTTGAGGCATGCCTGAGGCAAAAGAGGGGGAGGAAGCTGCTTTTTGGAAGCTTAGTCTTTACTCTCACTAAACCTTTTAACAGCTGGCGGGTAACTACATCCCCTCTGCCCCCCAAAGAGATACAGACTTATTGTGGTTTCATTGGAGCAGCCAGGAGAAAGGCAACTGTCACAAGTCACTGGGGTCACAAGATAATGAGAAAGGTTATAAGAGATGATCTAATCCAACCCAGTCATTTTACAGAGGAGGAAAATGGGGAAATGACTTGTCTAAGGTCACATACTTAGTAAGTGGTAGGGCTGGTTCTAAAGCCCCGAACCTTCTGACTTTGAAATCCTTGGCTCTCTTCCTACTACCCAGCACTCTTTCTGGCTACTCCAATGCCGTGCATCTGCACGCCTGAGTCTGGAAGCTACCCTGTCATTTCTTATCCCTTTTTGCCTACTTGTGAAATGCCCTCTCTCATCACCCTTCTTCTCCTGCTGTGTTCCTATTCCTCCCTAAAGCCTGGCTCAAATGCTACCTTTTCTTTGGAGCCTGCTCTGATCCCTGAGTAAGTCACAATGTTCCCCTTCAGACAATAAGTCAAAGACAAAGAATTAATTATTAAGTGCTACTGTGTGCCCAGCATTGTGCTAAGCACTGGAGATAGAAAGGCAAAAGATAGTTCCTGCCCTCAAGCAGTTCACGGTTTAGTGAGGAAGAAAAGATTGATATGGCACTCACTCCTTCACTGCACTGATCATGCCTCTTTTTGTGTCTAGATTATAAGCTTCACCGAGATAAGGACTGCCACTGGACTTTGTATTTCTCCTGGTGCCACTGCTTCTTTCCCCTGACGTTGTCCCCAGTAGCCTGCTGGTTGGCCTCCTGTAGCAGCAAGCACCCTAGCATACCCAGCATTGCTGCTAGCACAGCTTCATTGATCTGCATTTCTAAAGGAAAGCAACTCAAAAGGGTTGACAATCTTACTTTAATCAATCAAACATATATCATTTACCTAGTTCAGGGGAAAAAGTCAGCACCCTGAACTTCCTGAACAGAAGTTACAAGCAGACAAAAATTACAGAGAAAATAACACAATTCAATAGGCCAACAGACAGGGCTTCCAGCTGTCTCAAATCACATACATACAGTTAGTCCCCAGAGAGAGAAGCACCAGCATCTGGGTTTTCAAAACCGGGGTGGTGGGGGGAGCTCAACGGCTGCCCAGAATCTCATCTGGCCAAATCACATAACTCTTCCCAAAGTGAGCCCCAAAGCAAAACCTCATCTCAGAGGTGTATATATAACCTCCTCCAGGGTCAGAGAACACCACAACCCTTGACTACAAAGTAACAAAAATTGTGCCTTCCTGAAAAACAAGGCTCCTACCACAGGCTTCAGGTGAGCACATGCAGCCTATTAGGGGGCAGAATTTATTTTTAAATCAGCAAAGGTCCTCAAATTCACCTAGGCCTATTAAGGGGCAGGGAAGATCTTCAAATTCCTATTACCACTACACCTCCTTATGCCACTCCAATTTATCCTTCATTCAGCTGTCAAAACGATCTTCCTAAAGTACGTCTGACCATGTCACTCCCCTACTCCATAAACTCCAGTGGCTCCCTATCCCCTCCAGGATCAAATATACAATCCTATATTTGGTGTTCAAAGCTCTTGTAACCTTCCTACTTCCCCTTACCCTGGGTGTACTTACACCTTATACCTACCCTCCCACATACTCTTTGACCCAGTGACATTTCCCTCCTTGCTGTTCTTCCAACAAAATTTAAAAAATAATGATGGCATTTATATAGCATTTACTAAATGCCAGGCTTGATGACAAGTGCTTTACAAAGTATCTCATTTGGTTCTCACAACAATCACAGAAAGTAGGTACTTTTGTCACCCCCCATTTTACAGATGAGGAAATGAAGCAATCAGGATTTAGGTGACTTACTCAAAGTCACACAGCTAGTAAGTATCTGAAACTGGATTTGAACTCAGATCTTCCTGACTCCAGACCCAATAGCAACATAGAAGGGTATTTAATAAATGTGTGTTGACCAACTAGTTTTGGTTGACACCAGGTCCCATGATTACCCCTGAGCTACACCAGCAGCTTCTCAGGGATAGAGACTGAGCAGCAGCCCCCTTTCCTCCTCATCAGAATCATTTCTTCCTGTATCTCCAGAATTTCATTCTTGAACACTTCTCCTGAAAAGTATGAGATGATTGGATCCTAGATAGCTTTCCTGTGAACACTGTGAAATATGTTCTCCCTGTGTCTAGGGTGCCTGTCACACCAAGATTGGATCTGCTCTCTTTCTGTATCTTGAACTCTAGGATGGCATGGGCATTTGCCAACAAGGTTCCCATAATTTCTGTTGTGCTGAAGGTCAAGCTCTATGAGTCTCACTTTCTTCATCTACAAAAGAGGGATAAGAACACTTACTTTCCCCTGCCCACAGGTTTGTTGGTGTGAAAGCCATTTATAAATGTTTAGGCACTAGAGCAGTGGTTCTCAACCTTCCTAATGCCACGACCCTTTCATATGTTCCTCATGTTGTGGTGACCCCCAACCATAGAATTATTTTCATTGCTACTTCATAACTATAATTTTGCTACTGTTATGAATCATAATGTAAATATCTGATATGCAGGATACATTGTTACAAATTGAACATAACCCACAGGTTGAGAACTGCTGCTCTAGAGAAATCCAGGCTATTGATAGACTAATAATTATTGCTGACATTTAGGTGATACTTTAAGGTTTGAAAAACAGTTTACATATGTAATTTCATGTGGCACTAGAGGTATTAATTTTTCAATGTTACAGAAGAAGAGACTGAGGGTTAGAGGTTTAAGGGACAAGCCCATGGTGTGTCACACTGTTGTTTCTCCAGACTCCACATCCAGGGCTCCTTCCACTATACAAACTGTCTTTAAAAAAAAAAAATTATATAAAGAAAGTGCTGTCAATGTTGGGAATATGAATAAGGTTTTCAAGTTTTCCTGTAACTCTGTCTCCCAGTCTGCTTCTTTCTGTATTTGGGATGCAAGGTGAGGATCCCTGATGAGTTAGTCTGGTGAGCAGAGTGGGGCTCTTGCCCAGGAATTCCATGGCCCTAGCTCAAGGTTTGGTCAGAGAAGCCACGTCCTGCCTCTCTCCCTCCCAGGTGAAGGTGATGGTGAGGATCTGTACGTCGCCCGGCGCCCCTCACTCGTCTGAGCCCATGTCCTTCCTGAAGGTGGATTCCCGGAAGAAGCAGGTGACACTGTATGACCCGGCCGCTAGTTCCCCCGCCAATGGGGGCTCGCGAAGAACGGCAGGCGCAGTTCCGAAGATGTTTGCTTTTGATGCTGTCTTCCCACAGGATGCTGCTCAGGTGTGTGAGGGGTGGAAGGGCCAGGCTGGGGCCAGGCTGGGACCTTTGGAACTTAGCTTTTGAAGCTCCCTCCTAATGTTTGTGGCATTTTTCCAGTGATAGTAAGAAAAGTGTTTTCATTCTCCTGTAAAAGGATAAAGGGAATTAAGGGCTCAAAATGTGGTCCAGCCAACAAGGCAATTTCTCGTTTCACCAGGAGTAGTGAAACCTGGTGAAATTGCTTTAACTGTATTTGTGTCATCATAAATGCATCATATTTGTGTGCTGCATGGAATAATAAATCACACTCCACTATTATTCCCTGGATCCTTTTGAGGGCTCAGCTCAAGAGCAATCTTTTAGTGCTTTGTGTCAGTCAATCAGTAAGTCAGTAAGCATTTATTTATAAAGTATTTACTATATGCAAAGCATTGTATTAAGTGCAAAGAAAGGCAAAAGCAGCTCCTGCCTGTCCTCAAGGAGCTTACATCCTATTGTCCCACTGAAACTATTTTTAAAATCTGTTTTATATTTACTTATCTGCATACATGTTGTTCTCCAACACCCTAGTCCCCTAAGTAAGTATAATGCCTGCTCTTATGAGGACAGGGATTATCTCACTTTGGGTTTTTTTCTCCCTACTGGCACATAGTAGGAGCTTAAGAAATACTTGCAAATTGCCCAAAGGGAAGATTTGGTTTCTGGGTACCAGAGGAGATGCTCTGACTGCCTTTTCTGTGGACACTTCTTGATTCTGGTGGCAGATTGGGTGGTGAGCCGGGACAGTGAGGCCCTCACCCTCTCCTAGCTCTACATCTCCTCTCCTGCAGGCCGAGGTGTGCTCTGGGACGGTAGCAGACGTGATCCAGTCAGTTGTGAATGGTGCTGACGGCTGCATCTTCTGCTTTGGCCATGTCAGGCTTGGTGAGCACCCTGTTTCCTTTCCATTAATGACTCTGTCAGCCTGGTAATTACATGCTGTCAGCTCCCGGGACAATAAAGCTGGAGCCTGGAAAGAGATGGGGATTTCTTCTTAATTAGCTTTGCAAACTTCCCAGGTTTATTCCTGCAACATTAAAACCTTCAACTTTAATGGGGAAGGAGGTTGAATAATGAAACCAAGGAGCTCAAGGGGCATTGAGAGGGTCGATGTGTTGGGCTCTGTTTTGTGGAATAATTGTAAAAATGCTGGATTTAGAGTCAGAAGGTCTGGGTTCAAATCCTGTTTTGCCACATTGGCCTATGTGGCCTTGGCTCCCCTGGGCCTCAGTTCCATCACCACTACCATCATCATCATACTCATTACCCTCCTCATTCTAGCTGATCTTCATATGGGGCTTTAGATTTTGTAAAATGCTGAATGCATCTTCTCACTAAATCCTCAGAGAAAAACTCTCTGAGGCAGGTACTAAGTTTATTATTGCTCCCATTTCACAGATGAGAAAACTAAAGCTCAGAATCTCTAAGTGGGTGGTTAATACATGTTTGTTACATTGAATTGAATTAAGAAACTTGCCTGGGTATTGGAGGCAAGATTTGAAAATAAGGTCTCCTACCTTCCCCTGGGTTTCTGTCCATTCTAACATGCTGCCTAGTCTGTAAAATGAGACAGTTGGTGCAGAGCAGGGATTCTTAACTTTTTATGTCATGGATCCCTTTGGCAGTATGGTGAGGTCAATGAACACTTTCCCAGAACAATATGTTTAAATCCATAAAATAAAACACAACTATAAGAGAAAACAGTTACATTGAAATAAAGTTGTTTTTTCCCGGTCTAAGGTCGAAATCTAAGAACTTCAGGACAAGATGACCTTTAAAGGTCCCTTCCAGCTCTGAAATTCCATGTTCCTATGTATTGGAAAGACCAGATGAGTTTGGAAATGAATATGTTATAGGATTGAGTTAGAGGGAAGGATGTGAGTAGTGAGTCCTTGAAATAGACCCTGACCTCTCATGGCCTTGGGGATAGGATAAGTCAGAGAGGCAGCTGGTGGTGGGGTGGACCGAACATTCAGCCTGAAGTCAGGAGGACCTGAGTTGAAATGTGGCCTCAGACAGTTATTGGCTGTGTGATCCTAGGCAAGTCAATTCATCTCTGTTTGCCTCAGTTTGCTTAGCTTTAAAATAGGGATAATAGTGGCACCTATCTCCCAGGGTTCAGAAGAGATAATCAAGGTCATTTTGTGCTGAGGTTCTTAGATTTCAGGGGGTTTGCAAACTTCGACTGGGGGAAAAACAACTTTATTCCAATGTAACTGTTTTCTCTTGTAATTGTATTTTATTTTATGGATTTAAACATATTGTTCTGGGAAATATTAGCATAGCACAGTGCCCATCAAGTAACAGGCATTATGTAAGTGCATATTCTCCTCCCTTCTTCACTTCAGGGAATGGGGCTGTGGTCAAAGTGCACCAAGGCTTCATTGGGTGATATGGTCAGGGCTTAGTCTGGGCCTGGGGTCAAGGGACAAGGGGCCAGCTGCGTTTGAGTCAGGTGCTTTCTCCCCGACAGCACTGGGGTTGGTATATAGCTGGTGTCTGGAGGATGGGGTCCCCTCAGATCCTGCTTCCATTCCCCATCACTTGGTAATAACTGCTCAACCTTTTTTCTTGGCGTTCCCTGAAGGGAAGTCATATACCATGATTGGAAAGGATCATTCCACCCAGAGCTTGGGGATCGTGCCCTGTGCCATTTCTTGGTTGTTTAAGCTGATCAATGAGCGGAAAGAGAAGACGGGGACCCGGTTCTCTGTGCGCGTTTCTGCTGTCGAGATTAGCGGCAGAGATGAAAACCTCAAGGATTTGTTAGGTGACGTCGCCAGTGGCAGCCTTCAGGACGGCCAGTCTCCTGGGGTTTACCTTCGAGAGGATCCTGTGTGTGGAACACAGGTATAAAGAGCAGCATGGTAGGCCCCAGCCAAGCCAAACCCTTCCCTCTCTTGTCTTCCTTTTAATCTGAGGATAATTACAACAGTTTCCAAGGTAGCTTAAAAAGAAAGATCCTGCCTTTAATTTTTTTCCCTATCTTTAATTTTTAATCCCCTCTCCCTGGCTGTACATATTTATTTCTCTGATAGCCCTCGAGACTTAATCTGTCTGACAAAAAATGCCAGTCAGCCCTCTCTCTAATGAGCCGCTTCCTCCTTGCTTTTCAGCTTCAGAACCAGAGTGAGCTCCGGGCCCCAACTGCAGAGAAAGCCGCCTTCTTCCTGGATGCAGCCCTGGCTGCCCGAAGCACTAGCCGAGCCGACTGTGATGAAGAGGACCGAAGGAATTCACACATGCTGTTCACCCTCCATATCTACCAGTACCGGATGGAGAAGTGTGGCAAAGGAGGAAGTAGGTTCCCCCCCTCCCCCTTTCTGGGTTTTGTTCTGAGGTTTAGAACCTTCCATAGGATTTCCACAAGGGTCAGGATGCTACAAAGGCATAGAACACTACAAAGTCCTTGTGGCTGTACATTGTAAGTGCACATTGAGCATGAGGCCCGAGTTATTGTTGTGACCCAGTTAAGGACAGAGAAAGACAGAGACAGAGACAGGGAGATAGAGGGAGAGAGAGAGAGAGAGAGAGAGAGAGAGAGAGAGAGAGAGAGAGAGAGAGAATCTGAGTGTATTTATTATTGCTTTCTATTTGCCTTCCCTCAGTCATTGTGCTAAGGAGGGAGGGAGAGAAAGAGAAAGAGAGGACAGAAGAAGAGAGAGAGAGAAGAGAGAAATAGAGAAGATAGAGAAAGAGAGAGAAGAAAGAGAGGGGAAGGGGGGAGGAGGGGAGCAGAGGGGAGAGGGAGCATACATTGAAGTCCCTGGGGTGAGGCTTTGTCCTTTGGCCCTAGACTGAGTCCATGACACCCAACCCCAGATTGATCGTAAGAGTATGGATAGTTCAGTGAAATCCATCTCTACTACCAAGAAAAAAAATCCCTCAATGTGTATATTCTGCTGATGGGGAATCAGGAGTATAATCCTCATATGAGAATTGGCTCTATTGTAAACAGAAGTGGTCAACCCCATTCTTTCACCCAAGTTCTTTATCTTTCATGCTAGTCCAGCTACTGGACAGTGAAATTCAACGCCTGGCAAATAGGAAGCACTTAATAAATGTATGCTTTCTCTTCCCTTCCCTCCTCTCCTCTCCCCCCCTCACTTTTTTCTCTCTTCTCTCTCTCTTTCTCTTTATCCTCTCTCTTTCTCTATCTCTCCATTCATCCATCTATCATCCATCAATCTCTCTATCTACCTTCTGTCCCTCTAACCATCTTTCTATTCATCCATCTATCCAATAGTCTCCTTGCATTAGAATTTCATTGAACTTAATATCTCAGAAGAATCAGACCAAACATTGGGATTTGGAATTCTCTTGGTCATGGGTTGTGGGAATCCTCATGGCAGGGCTTGATCTCTATTCTAGAGCTGACACTCTTGACAGTGACCACTGTGTCCACCTCAAGACTGAGAACCAGTCAGTAGATAAAGTACTGATCAGGCCTCCTAAGTGTGCATCTCTCAGTGTCTGAAAAGAGGCTGGGAGCGTGAATACATGCTCTATGCACATGCACAGGCTGCCTGCCATCTGCTTAATCCTCTGTTTAGACAAGGAGCTGGGTTCGACTATTGTTCAGTTCCATCCATTTGCCAATGTGAAGGCTGACCCTGAGGCTCATTCTTGGGTTTAGTGAAACGTCATTTAATTTTGTTCCATTGTTGTTCATCAGTTGTGTCTGACTCGTCATGACCCCATCTGGGGCTGTCATGGCAAACATACTGGAGGGGTTTGCCATTTCCTTCTCCAGTTCATTTTACAGATGAGGAAACTGAGGCAAACAGGGTTAAGTGACTTGCCTGGGGTCGCACAGCTAGTAAGAGTTTGAGGCTGGATTTGAATTCAGGTCTTCCTGAGCTCTGCTAGTGTTTGTCATTCTTATCCAGTTGGGGCCAATAGTTCTCAGTTCTTTGAACTGGTCCAGAGTTCTATTCAGAGTCCTTCAGTTTCCTAGGATAACATCTTCTCTTTCTCTGGTTTCAGTGTCAGGTGGACGTAGCCGTTTGCACCTCATTGACCTGGGGAGTTGTGAAAAAGTACTGAGCAAGAACCGGGAAGGTGGTGGTTCCCTCTGCCTGTCTCTGTCCGCTTTGGGCAATGTGATCTTGGCCTTAATCAACGGTGCAAAGCATGTGCCATACAAGTGAGTGAATGACTCATATACACCTCGTATACTGGTCAGTCCTAGCACAGGCCCACAGCCCAGGTCATTCATACCTGTAGGTCTTAGCTTTCAGCTTAATAACAGTACTGTGGTATTTTATGGATCTGTCAGTCATTCAAATAAGCATTTATCAAAGACTTATTATGTGCCGTACACTGTATCAAGCATCAGAGATGCAGAGAGAGACAAAAGACAGTCCCTGCCCCCAGGAGTTCACAGTCTAATGGGAGAGACAACAGGCCAACAGATATGTACAGACAAGCCATATACAGGATAATTGACGGGGAGGTGACCCCAAACTTAAGAGCGATTGGGAAGGGCTTCCTGTCGAAACTGGGATTGTGTGACCTTATCAAAGTGGGTTTTTCTTCCATTTGTGCAGATTGCTACCCCTTCTTCACCTCTTATCCTGATCATTGGGGGTTTATGATTTTCTATAAATCCTCCATAGAACATCTAACCTCCTCTGGTTTTTGGGATAGTTTGTGTATACTGATATAGCCCTAATGCTGTAAGAAGGATGGCTTGCATTTCTGTTGGGCTTTAAGATTCACAAAGTGCTTTCCTAACAACAATCTCATTGTATAGGTAGCATAGGAATTGTTCTTTGAATTGAGGAGCCCATTGTCTTCTGGTCCACTGCTCTTTCTTTTATGTCAGTGATTCCCAATTATTTTTGCTCTTTCATCTCCTTTCAACAACAATAACAACAAAAAATGTGTTGTGAATCCCCAGGATAATTTAATATACTACTCAAAATAATTTTTTAGATTTATTCATTAAGTGCTTACAGTAACTACAGCAAAAACTTTTGCCCACAAAAGTTCCAGATTAAAATTTTCATTATATAATTATAAAATCTAAAATTTTATTTTACTTATAATTATGAAAACTCTAAATATACAGTGATAAAGCTATAATTACAAAATAATTATTAATATTTTATGTGGGCCATTCTGTAAGAATTAAAAGAATTGTTCCAGTAAGACCTTTTATGCCTACTAATATGCAAGATTGCACATTCAGTTTCATTTGAACAAATTTTGGACAATAGTTTGCAGCTTAAGGTACCATAAAATTTTTTTAAATCGTGAATCGCTTGGACCTTAAACCACTGCAGTCTGTGCATTTCTTGAGAATGCAAATTTCTCAAATGCATGTTTCTTTTGGACAAAATGTATGTGTAGTTAGTGGCCAAGTGGGATCATTCAGTAGGATAAAGTCCCATTGGAGTATAGTTATATAGATATAGAACTTCTCAAAGCCCATACATTCCCATTTGGAAGGACTAAACATGACTTTGAAACCTATGAGCATCCTCCACTTGGCAAGACCCCAGGTGAGATGGAAGATTTGTGGTCATGGAGGCTTGAGTAGGTGACTTGTCCTTGTCATCCGCACTGGCCCCAGATGGGCTTCCTTTGTTTTGTACACTCTTCCCTCCTACCAAAAGGTTTAAGGAGTCAAGAGGCCTGGATTTGGGTCTTGCCTCTGCCCCTAATTCGGTTTTTGGCCTTCAGCCAAGTATGTACGTTTGCCTTTTCTGGGTCTCAGTTTCCCTATCTGTAAAATGAGGTTAGACTAGATTCCTTCCAGGTCCAGGATTCTCTTTGGCTGTCTGCAGTATGAATACTAAATGTGGATGAAAGCTTGAGCTTGAAATGTGACCCACCTTTTGGCCCTTCAGATTTTTCATTTGGTTTGGTTTAGCTCATTCTATTGAGTCTCAGGAAATTCAAAATCTGAGTGCTGCTCCCCCGTATTTACTCATTGGCAACGGCTCATGTGAAAAATATCTGGACGTTTTAGAGGACTGTAAACTCTATATGAACCAACAGTACGATGTGACAACCTATAAAATATTGGAGCCATACAGTCTTCAGCTGCATTAATGGAAGGAAGCATCAAGCCTGGGATTAGGTAGGAGGAGAGTGTCTTGCTCTCCCAGATGACATCTGGAGTTTAGGGCCAGGCCTTACCTTTTAGGGAGGACATTGATAAACTAGAGCATGTCCAGAGGAGGACAAGAGGGTGGGGATGGTACTGGAGGGTATGCCATGTGAGGATGGATGGAAGGAACTCGGGGATGGTTAGCTTGACAAAAAGACAGGGGAGATGTGATGACTGCCTTTATGCATTTGAAGGGCTGTCATGAAGAAGAGTATATTCTGTTTGACCCCAGAAGGCAGAAGAGGGAGCAATGAGCAGGTGGGGGGATGTGCAGAGGGACAAATTCAGGCTTGGTGTAAAGAAAAAAAAATCCTGACTTTCTAGCTGTCTAAAAAGGGAATGTGATGTCTCAGGGAGGTAGTGAACTTCCCTTCCCCAGGGGTATTCAGGTAGAAGCCTGATGATCCCTTGCTTGGGAATATTGTAGAAAGGGGCTGTTCTTGTTCATGTGTGGGTTGGGTTAGAAGACCTCCAGGGTCCCCTTCCAACCCTGAATCCTATGACTCACAGTGTGCTTCAGGCAAGTAATGACGACTCAGATCTTCCTTTGCCTCATGCAAATACCCCTGAATGCTGTCCAAAGTAATTTTTCAGATCTTTAGTTTAGGCTTATCAAAAGGCTTAGGGGAATGCATGGAAGAAATGAGACCTTGGGAGATGCTAGGTCCACTCAAAGTATTTTGTTTGTTCTACAGAAGGGGGCACCTGGGACTCTGGTCTGTGATGCCATAGCGTGGGAGAGAAATAGGTTTTGTTACCTGCTCACTGCTTCAGTTAGTGTTAATAAATAATAATAATAATAATATATGGTGCCTACAATGTGCTGGGCACTGCACTAAGTGCCTTACAATTATTGTCTCACTTGATCCTCACAATAACCCTGGGAGCTGGAGGCTATTATAATCCCCATCTTGCAGATGAGGAAACTGAGGCAAGCAGAGGTGAAGTGACTTGCCCAGGGTCACACAATTAGGAAGTGTGTAAGATCTAATTGATCTTACTGACTCCAGACCTGGAGCTCTACCTCACCACCTAGCTACTGTTAAATTGGCGGATGGTGACCTGGGACCCCTTGCTCTTGTATATGCCCTAGGCTAGGTCCATCTCTGGTCCATTCAGGCACCTATCACTCCCTGGCTTTGTGCCTGCTTTGGTTGGACCTTGTCTAATTACCTTCCGGGAAAGAGGCTGGAGGGGAGAGTGTGAAGAACAGGTTTTCATTTCTGTTTTTGACACTGACTCCCTTGTATGACCTTTGGCAAATCACTCGGGGCTTCAGTTTCTCCTATCTCTAAAATGATGGGCATAATCTCCACTCTGGCTGCCTGAATTGTGTGAATGAAAGGACCATCAGGAAGCAGAAGGGTCCTCTCCTGCCCATCTGGATTTGTGACAATCCCTTCCCTGCTCCAGGTCTCAGTTTCTCTATCTGTAAAATGCTGGAGGGGGGGGGGCAGACTTGATGATCTTTAAAGGGTGGGCTTTGGAGTGTGTGTGTGCCTTCTCAGGCAGGATATGCATGGGGACGAGGGGTCAGCAGCCCTAACCCTTTGGCAGCTCTGAGGTCGGCAGTGGGCAGGTATAACCGTCATCTCTCTGTGGCTTGGGGATCTCTGAGAGCCCTTCTGAAAGTCCATGATGAGAACAGCAACAACAGCTCATATTCTTATAATCTGAAGTTTGCAAAGCATTTTCTAACCAGGAATTCTATGAGGTCAGTAGGATGGGTGGTTTGCCCATGGCCATGTAGCCATTGGGTGTCAGCACTGAGCCTAGAACCAGGTCTCCTAACTCCCAAGTCTAACGCTGCCCATGACTCACCATCAAGGCAGGAAAGTTATTTAGTACATAGAGCACTGGATTTGGAGTCAGGAGTTCAAATCCCGATTCAGACACTTATTATCTCTATGACCCTCACTTTTTCATAACCTCTCTGGGCCTCAGGAAAATGACAGGGGTTAGAGTCGATGGTCCCGTCCAACTCTGAGCCTGTCACCTGTTACATGAGTGCAGGTAAGTTCACAATAGGCATTGAATGTGATTAAATAATAGCAGAAATCAAATTGGGAGGTGTGAGGGATTCGGAGGAGGAGGAGTCCCTTCTGGTTGGGTGACTGGAGACCGGGAAGGCCTTAGGATTCACTTTCCCTGTGCTCTACAGAGACAACAAGCTGACAATGCTCCTGAGAGAGTCCCTGGGCAACATTAATTGCAGGACCACCATGATTGCCCACATCTCCGACTCCCCAGCCAACTATGCAGAGACCCTCACCACAGTGCAGCTTGCCTCCCGCATCCACCGAATGAGAAAGAAGAAGTCCAAGGTGCGTCAACCCCTCAAGCCAGGGCTCAGCTGGGTCATAATCATCACAATGGCAGCCGTGTAGCTAGCCCCTTCATATTTTAGAAAAACACCTTCCCATTTCATAGGTGGGAAAACTGAGGCCTAGAGAGGGGCAGTATGGTGTTGTATATGGGGCAGTGGACTTGGAGTCAGGAAGACCAGGGACCAAATCCTACCTCAGGTGTTTAGTGGTTGGGCAGCTTACCTCTCTGGGCCTCAGTTTCCCCATTTGCATTTATCTTCTGAGGCTCTAAGTGCAATCTAGCTTCATAGGGGTACAGCCAGTTTTTTGGGTTATTCTCCCCCCCTCCATGCTCCTTAAATTCCAGACTCAGAATTGAGAGTGTTGATGATCTGTTTGTGACCACAGAACATCAAATGTCCGGACTGAAGGCACCTTGGAGCATAGACCATTAAAAATGAAAGCGCCCTTAGAAATGCAGAACCTTCAAGTGGTAGAGGGAGGGACCTTTTTAGAATAATAGACATGGAATGGGGATCAGAACATGGAGCATTAGAGTTTAAAGGGACTTTGTATGCCATCTATGGGGCAGGTAGGTGGCATAGTACATTCCAGGTCTGGAATCAGGAAAACTCATTTTCCTGACTTCAAATCTGGCCTCAGATACTTCCTAGCTGTGTGACCCTGGGCAAGTCTTTTAACTCTGTTTGCTAGTTTCCTCATCTGTAAAATGAGCTGGAGAAGGAAATGGTAAACCACTTCAGCACCTTTGCCAAGAAAACCCCACATGGGGTCACAGAGAATGGGACGCTATTGAAACAATTGAACAACAGTGATGCCGTTTAGATCAACCTTCCTTATTTACAGATGGGGAAACTGAGGCTGGCAGAGAGCTAGGTTTGGAGGGTCCTGAGCTTCTGTTTGGACAGAAGTAGTATGGGGGCCAGGATAGCTTACAGAGCCGATATCAGCAAAGCTGAGGCCTGGACCGATGACGGCACTGTCCTTCTCTTTCAGTATGCATCCAGCTCGTCAGGAGGGGAGAGTTCCTGTGAAGAGGGCCGAGTACGGAGACCTCCACACCTGAGGCCTTTTCACCCTCGCACAGTGGCCTTGGATCCTGACCTTCCTGGCCTGGGTCTCTCCAGTGACCCCGATTATTCCTCCAGCAGCGAGCAGTCCTGTGACACCGTCATCTATGTGGGGCCCAATGGTGCTGCCCTGTCTGACCGGGAGCTCACAGACAATGAGGGCCCGCCTGAGTTTGTCCCTATCATCCCATCCCTCAATAGGAAGCGGGGCAAGGATGGTCTGGGTGGCCCATGGAGCTCAGACAAGGACCACTTCAAGTGTAATACATTTGCTGAGCTGCAGGAGAGACTGGAGTGCATTGATGGGAGCGAGGAGCCCAATCGCTTTGGTGGGGGTGACTCCTCTGGTGTAGGGAATGGCAATGGTCCAGGCAGTGTGGAGGCTGGTCTGGCCAAGTCAGCCAAGGAAAAACCACCCTCCCCACTGAGGGGGTGCAAGAAGCCTGCATTGCTGGAGGCAGCATCCCCCAAAAAGGGGCCTGGCCTCCATTTCTCAGCAGGCTCTTCCCACAATGGTGTCTGCCCAGGAAACAGCCCCTCCCAGGGCCAAGTGGATATCCCCAATCCCATGACTAGAGGTGATGGGAAGAAGTCAGATGTAGTCTCTGATGGAGGGAGAGATCCAGCTCTACACTCGTCAAGATCCTGTAAGCCAGATGTGACTAGAAGCCCAGACTGTAGTACTACCACAGAGCCAGTTGTCAAGGACAAGGCCATGTATGTGAAGCGACCTTTGCCCAGCCCTGCACCCCCACCCCCGCAGCAGAAGGACCTCACACCTCCTGGCAACATGTATTCCAAGCTGGATGACGGTGGGGTCCGGACACCGCCACTGGGAATGAGTAAGCAGATGGTGAGCTCTGGGGCGATGCCGCCTGCCCAGGGAGCATCTCCACCACCGTCCACCAGCACCCTGGAGGTACATAGCTTCCATTCAGCTTTCCGGGGGAAGTGCTTTGACCGGGACATTCTGACGACCACAGTAACCCTACAGCAGCCTGTGGAGCTGAATGGTGAGGACGAGCTGGTGTTCACAGTGGTTGAGGAGCTGTCAATCAGTGGCATGGTAGACTCAGGCCGGCCCACAAGCATCATCAGTTTCAACAGTGACTGCTCCCTGCAGGCTCTGGCCTCAGGCTCCCGTCCAGTCAGCATTATCAGCAGCATCAACGATGAGTTTGATGCCTACACGTCTCAGGCGTCTGGCATGAACATTGACATCGTCCTGCCTTTCACAGAGGGCACCTTTCCCTCTGGAAGCCGCCGCTCTTCCATCAGCTCCTGGCTAAGCGAGGTCAGCCTCTGCACCATGGATGGTGAGGTGATGCCCCCTGGGGAGGTCCTCACTGCGTCCCCTCCTTTTGCCTGTGAGGCCCATGGGGAGAACTTCACCTTGGACTCTCCTGGTGTCACTGTTACTTTCACCCCAGGGAACCTCAAGAACTCCTTAAACGACAGCGGGCTTTGTGTCTCAGAGCTGGACAGCTTGGAGAGCATGAGCTCCAGAAAGCTGTCACCAGCCATTGCTAAGAATCCTCAATCCTTGGGATCCGCCAAAGCTGCCCCCACTCCAGGTATCTCCAGGATCCCCAATCAGCCCAGGAGAGCAGGGCGGAGTGGGAATCCACAAGTGACACATAAGATACAAACCATCCATTCTAGTCTTCCTCGGACTCTGAGAACAACTACCTCAACCCCCAATTACATGGGTGCCATGCACCATAGCCATGAATTGCCCAGTCCAGGTGGGCTATTCGATGACCCTTGGCTAGTGCGAGTGGATGTCCCACCGGGCACTCACTCCACAGACCCACTGTCATCTCCTAGCAATCCTCCATTAGGTATTGACCCCTTAAACATGCCATGCAGGGAGGCCACAGGGTATAGGCCCCCCAAGTCTCAGACAATGTTGGCCTGTTCCCAGCGGGTGGTGGATGGATGTGAAATGTCTTGCAAGTCAGCTGGGGACCATGCTAGGAAACCAGAGGTCATGACTCAAATCCCACCCCTGAGGAGAGGAGCCACCACACTGGGTGTCATGCCAGTGGCTCGAAGTGGAGATAGCCCTGCTGAGGCCCTGGCCCGAGGCAACCCTGACTCTACCTTGACCACCAACAGCATGAAAACCTCTATGGGCAAGAAGAATGGCCCCCAGAAGTCGAGTCTCTTACCCAGGCCCAGTGGGGCAGGACCCCCTGCCCCACCAGTCCGGAAATCAAGCCTTGAGCAAAAAAGTGGCATTTCTCCATCTAGGGGAGGCATGGACCCTGCAAGAGCCCCTGCTTCCAAAGGGGAGGAAGAAGCAGAGCTACGGCCCAGGCCCAGTGCAGGCTTGGCTCCAGAGAGCCTGAAAGGCAAAGCCAGCCTCAAGGGTGAGCATTCTCTGCCCAAGAGTACTTCCAGCCTGAAGGCAAGAGCAGCCAAGCCTGATGTGGTGCATCGTTATGGAAGTCACATGTCTCTTGAGCGGTGTGAGGGCCTAGGCTTGGGGGGGGCCAAGGCTGATGGTGGGGGTAGCAACATTGGGAGGCAGGGAAGGTCTGTGCCACGGTTGGGTGTGCCCCCTGTGGCCCCTTCTCCTGTGTCTCCGACATCATACGTGACCCCCTGCAAGGGCGGCTCCGCAAAGGGGGTGGCAAATGTTAAATCCCCAGCTGGTGGAAGCAAGAGCCGGAACCTATTGGCCAATGGGTCACGGTCTCTCAGTTCTTCCGTGAAATCACTGAGTCAGCAGCCTGCCGGGAAGAGCCCTGGTGGCCCCACTAATGGGAAGGTGGCCCCGCGTACCATGCCTGGGGTCAGCAGCAAGCCCAGCCGGGGCACCATCATGGGCACCAAACAGGCAATGAGGGCTGCCAACAGCCGCGTGAATGAGCTGGCCTCTGGGAGCTCTAGCAAAGGTGGCCATTCCCGTAGCTCGGCAGACTCGGACAGCGGCAATGACAGTGGGATAAATCTAGGTGATGAGAAGTTGCCCGTGCCTGCCCTGCCCTCACCCTACAGCAAGATCACGGCGCCACGGCGGCCACAGCGCTACAGCAGTGGGCATGGCAGTGACAACAGCAGCGTGCTGAGTGGGGAGCTGCCACCAGCCATGGGCCGGACAGCCCTGTTTTACCACAGCGGCGGCAGCAGCGGCTATGAAAGCATGATCCGGGACAGCGAAGCCACCGGCAGTGCCTCATCCACCCATGACTCCATGAGTGAAAGTGGCCTATCATCCCCTGGGGGCCGGATGAGGAGCCTGAAATCCCCCAAGAAAAGATCCACAGGTAAAAAAGAAGCTATTTTAAATAAGGACTTTCCCCCTTTCTCCCCTTCCACCGTATCTGAAAGCTGGGAGGGGGGGAGGAGGCGGATGGGGGACTTTATCTTCAGGGTTCTCTGTTGGGTGACCCAGGGGGCCTTTCACCTGGGCTTTCACCTTTCATTGCTTTTTGGGTCAGGGTAGAGAAGCTGAGAGAGGGAGGGTGACCTCGCTGGACTGACTCTAGTGGTTTTTCCAAACCCCACAGACCAAACATTGGGCTGAGGAAGAAACCATCCTCAGCTACGTGCTGTATTCTAAGGTTCATGTCAGCCCCTACCCCCTTCTGGGTTCAGATGGTCCTAGTCATTCTCCGCCCCTCTGTATTTGATGTGAAGATAAGAACCAAGCCCAGACTTGGGGGTTATAGTTTGAGGCAGGCAACTCAGTCAAACCCCCAGGGACATGCAACCAAAGCAACATCCATCTCTGCCCCTCTCCTACTCCTCCTCACACCCCTCCTCCTCAAGCAGAACTTTTATGGAGCAATCTTGGGCAGCCCCCAGCATCCACTCTCAAGTGAAATTTAAGAAAGCCAGCAAAGTTGGCCCGGCTTCCAGTTCTGAGGAGTGCAAGGAGGTTCTTAGTATCAGGAGACCCGGTGCAATTCCTGATCTGACCGATGACTTGCTATGCAACTTCTGGCAAGGAACTTCATCTCTTTGAGCCTCGATTTCCGAATCTGTAAAATGGGCATAATAAATGCTTCTTGGTGTATGAGGAAGGAGGGAATGTAAAGTACTTTGTAAACTGTAATAACTCAGGTTAATGCATGTTAAGTGTTTTTGTTACCTGTATTTCACTAATAAGAAGGCTGAAGCTTACAGGATCATAGAACATATTTTTTCAGATCTGGAAGGGACCATAGAGACCACCATCATTTGGAAAATGGGGAAACCAGTGGAGGGGATAGTTTGAAACAAAAGGATAACAGTAGCAAGCATTTGGATAATACCTCAAGGTTTGCAAAGTACTTTACAAATATTATCTATCTAATCTTATCCTCAAACAGCGCTGAGAAGTAGGTGCTATTATTATCCCCACTTTATAGGTGAAGAAACTGAGGCAAACTGAGGTTAAGTGACTTTCCCAGAGTTGTACTTCTTAACCTTTTTAATCTTAGTTTTAACTTTTTTTAGTTTTTCTAGTTAATTCTGAGGTTGAATTTGAACTCAGGTCTCCCTGACTGCAAGCCCATCAATCTATCTACGACTGTACCACCCAGCTCGGTGTCGCAGTGAATAGAGCACCGTCCCTGAAGTCAGGAGGACCTGAGTTCAAATGTGGCCCAAGACACTTGGCATTTACTAGCTATGTGACCTTGGGCAAGTCACTTAACCCCAATTGCCTTGCCTCCCCCCCTCCCAAAAAAAAAATTCTGTATTTGGAATCAGAAGACCTGGATTCAAATCTTCACTAGGCTGTTTGTTATTTGTGTGGTCCTAAAAATGTCACCATCCCTCTCTACCTCTCAGTTTCCTTATCTGTAAAGTGGGTGAGTTAGATGATTTCCTAAGTCTCTTCTAGCTAAAGATTTTATGTTCATATAATCCTTGTGTAAAGTTACCAGGTTGGTCAGTGGTGATTCCAGGACTTGAACCTGGATGTTTATACTTTCTGTCCAGCACTATCTTTACAGAGTCATGCTGCCTGCCACCATATCCTTTTTCGACAGGGAATCTGGACAAAATCTCCTTTTTTTTTTTTTTTGAAGGGGGAGGGGGAAAGGGAAGAGATAGGAAATATTCCCTCCAGACTCAGGTCCAAGCATGGGGTCAGAGAACTTTAGCCCCACATCTCTAGTAACCCCCCACTGTGCCATTCCTGAGAAGTGGCCATCCAGAGCAGTCCTGGAAAAATCCCTGTTTCCTGAGGCAGGTTGTTCCTCTTTGGAGCTAGGATTCTTAGGAAATTATTCTTTTTGTTGTTGTTCAGTCATTTCAGTCATGTCTGACTCTCTCTGACCCTATTTGGGGTTTCCTTGGCAAAAATACTGGAGTGATTTTGCCATTTTCTTCTCCAGTTCATTTTACAGATGAGAAAACTGAGGCCAACAGGGTTAAGTGACTTACCCAGGGTCACACAGCTAGTAAATGTCTGAGGCTAAATTTGCACTTGCAAAGAGGAGTCTTTCTGAGTCCAGGCCTGGGCTCTATCCACTGCACCACCTAATTATTCTTTATACCAAGCCAAATCTACTTCCCTGAAACTTAACCTATTGCTCTTACTTCAACATTCTGGTGCCAACAGAACAAATCTCATTTCTTTTACTCATGACAGCCCTTCAGACATGTGAAGACCAGGCTCCTCTATGTCTCTTCCTCTTCTTTGTGCAAAGTTTCCCTCAGCCTGATTTCACTCCATCCCTTTGTGACCCTATCACTAGCCTCCCTCCCTCCTAGGCGCTTTCCTGGGGAGGTGCTCAGGCTCATGGTGTCCTTCCTTTTCCCCACCACTGGGCACCCACCACTAGGGAGGGGCACTTTCCAATCCAGAAGTCCAGTCTCAGTGAGTTAACCCACTTGGTTTGGCTGGAGCTTAGTGGGCAGGCTTCTGAGTCCCTCCTGTGGGCGGGAAATAAATCAAGCTAACGTGAGCTCCCTTCCCACTTAAGCCTCCCCCACAAATCAATATTAACGGCTCTGTAAAGTTGCACACGAATCGAGGAGGGTATTACTCACTGATGGATTCGATTTTGTTTTTAGCCCCAGGAAATACTTGTGAGGTCTTTAAAGATGACAAACTATTTCTTTTCCAATAAGGGCTGTCTGTTATCGGTAAATGGGCTCTCTTATTTTTTATGCTTAATGCCCAAACCTGCTAATATTTTTTCATCGATCAATTATTCACTCAATAATCATTTATGAAGCACCTACTATATACTGGACACTATGCTAGACAAAGACAAAGAATGTTATGATCCCCCTTCTCAAGGCACTAAAGTTCCGATGTGGGAGACAAGAATTATATTACCAAAATATACATTTACAAATACACATATACACAAATACAGATATGCATATATATAACATAACATACATATATGTAATTTACACATACATATATACTTATACTATATATGTATATGTGTGTGTATATATGTGTGTATGTGTATATATATGCATGAACTAAATAAAAGATCTTTTGAAAGAGAAATCACCAGTAACTGGAAAGATCAAGAAAGACTTCATGTTGAAGGTTATACTTGAGCTGTGTCTTGAAGGAAAAGAATGATAGAAACTATGAGGGGGAGGTTAGGAAGGAACATTGTGTGTGAGAAATAGAAGGCTAGTTCGACTGGGTCATGGAATGCTGGAGGTGGAATAACTTATGATGAAGTTGGGAAGTTAGTTTGGAACCAGGTTGTTAAGGATATTCAAAGTTAAATAATTTTTGTATTTTAAAATATTTTTATAATATAAATAAATTATAAATACATATAGATATAGGTATATATTTATAACATAAAAATTATATATGCTTATATTTTATCCTGGAGGCAATAGGGAGCCACTGAAGTTTCTTGAGTAGAGAAGTAATGTCATAGATATGCATTTAAGAAAAATCACAATGGCGGGAGTGAATAGGACAGACAAGAGTAGGAAGAGCTTTGAGGTGGAGAGACTAATTAGATGGTAATTGCAAAAATCTAGGCCAGAGGTGGTAAGGGCCTGAAATTAAGGCAGTAGCTATATTGAGTAGAGAGGAGGGGGTCAGATGATGGAAATGTTGTGGAAGTCAAATCGGTAAGAATTGCCAGTTGGTTGGATGTAAAGAGTCAAGGAGAACAGTGAAGTTACAGACCTGAGAGAATGAAAAAATGGTGGTGCCTTTGATGGCATTAGGGAAGGCTGGAAGTGCTAATGGATTGAAGGAAAAAGGGTGAGTTTGGAAATGTTGCATTTGAGATGTCTGTGGGACATCTAGCTCAGAATACACAACAGGCAATTAATGATGTGGGACTGAAGTTTAGGGGAGAATCATTTGTGTAGCAGCAATAATTAAACTTACAGAAACTAGTAAGGTAACAGAGAGAGGGAAGGAGGAGATAGGGAGAGAGAGAGAGACAGAGAGACAGAGAGAGAGAGAGACAGAGAGAGAGAGAGAGAGAGAGAGAGAGAGAGAGAGAGAGAGAGAGAGAGAGAAAGAGAGAGAAGCTTTCAGTAACTTCCACAGTTAAGAGTAATGAAATGGATGACGAACCTGCTAAAGTTACTGGGAAGGAGATGTTAGGTAAGAGGAGAAACAGGAGAAAGAAATACAGAAAATTCACAGGAGAGAACATCCAGGAGGAGAGGGTGGTCATAGTGTTGAATGTGGCTGATAGTTTGGGAAGGATCAGGACAAATAAAGTGATTAAAGAAACACTGCTAACAGTGGAGAGCAGTTGCAATTGAGGAATGTGGGCAGAAGCCATTTTGCAAAGGGTTGAGGTATATGGGAGAGAAGTGGAGACAATGAATATGGAGGCTTATTCTAGAAGTTTGGTTAAGAAAGGGTGGACAGAAATGGTAGGATCTACTGAAGATATTTTTAAGGGTGGCACACCACCTAATTATATTAAAAAAGACATATCTTTTTAAAGGTGATGGAAACATGGGCATTAAAGGCATATGTAGAACCTTTAGCATTGGCAAGAAGTTTCACTTCATTATCAAAGACTGGGGAAGGAAGGAGAGGGTGATGAGGCCAAAGGGTTATGAGATGAAGAGAAGGGGAGGAGAGTGAACTCATATCAAATGCCTCAATTTTCTCAGGAAATAATAGGTCCCCAGTTGAGGAGCGGGATGGGGGAACTTGAGAAGAGAAGGTTTGGAATACTTCTGAGATATGGAATCACTTTGGGGGGGGGGGAGTATAAGGAATGCCTAGTTGTACTGAGCACCCAGTTCAAGTTGGATAAAATGAATTTATATTACGCAGTTAACACGTTTGTAAGACTCCCTTCAGCTGTGTTCGGTAGGAACAGAGAAAGGTGGGTGGCAGGTGTAATCCAGGGCTGGGATTTGGCAAGGCTTGGATGGTGATAGGACAAAGGGTTGAGGGATTTGAGTGAAGAGAATAGTGGAAGGTGAATTGGAACTAGAGGGTCAGGATTGGAGCTGATGCATGGTGAAGCTAGTGGAGGAGTAATGGCCCGAGAGAAGTATTGAAAGGTGGAGGAATTGAAGATCATGATGCAAGTGAAAAAAAGGTTTAGGAGGAATGAGGTAAGGAGTGAGATGCAATGATAGGGGAAAGTCAGAATTTTGAATTTAGGAAGTGGAACCTTTGTGGGTAATGGTGAGATCCAGGCTGTAACCATCCCTGCCTATGATTAAGGTGGAATGAAGGAATAGGTCATGGGAAAAGCAGAGATTGGGATGCTAAGTCATTTGGAATGAATATGGATGTTGAAGTCCCTTAATATAAAGCCAAGAGTTGGGAACATGAGGAAGATGGTGAGATGGGTGCCAAATTCCTTGAGAAAGGTGGGAGAATGATTGGCAGCTTGTACATAATAGCCTCCATAATCTGGATTGGGTGGGAAATTTTAAGTGAATGAACTTCCAAGGAGGAGATATTGCTGAGTGATGTCAGCAAAAGGAGAGTTCTGGAAGTGACAATGGGGACCAAGGAAGGCTCTGACTTCCCTTCTAGGACCAGTGTTTTGGAGGCATAAGTGAAGGTATAACCAGTGTTAGAGAGGATAGCAGGACATGTGTGTGTGTGTGTGTGTGTGTGTGTGTGTGTGTGTGTGTGTGTAGGGGGTGGAGTGAGTAGTGGTAGGTCACTATGTCTCAGTGAGGGCAGGGAGATGGGAGAAGTGTGAAAGAAAGAGGTCTAGAATGTAGAGAAATTTGTTCACTGTGGAATGGTAATTCCAAGGGACAGTGGAAAGGGTGGGCAGGGGTGGAGTAGAACATGGAGGAAAGTGGATGGACATGAGAAGATGGGATACCAGCGTTGGAGTTACTTTGCTCCACCTAATCCAATTCTCTTATTTTACAAATGAGAGAGCTGAGTCCCATGAAGTTAAGTGAACTGTCTAAGGTTATACAGTAGGCATGTACATGACAATTTTGTTGTGTATCTGAAAGGAATAGCAAGTTGGGCACAGGAGATTTGCAGTTTCTTGTACAATTGTATTTTTTATTGTGCTGTGTTATAGAAATGCTTGTTTTATTCTATAAATTAAAAATAAAATTAAAAAAAGAAATGAATTGAACTGAAGCATGAAACCAATGCAAGTGGGCTTCTAATCAAGCACTGTTAGTTATCACCATTTCTAAACAGTCCACGTTCTGGTCTTAGCTGAGGAGGAGAACGTGCACAGAGATGCATGTGTATGCTTTTGCCTGGCACACAGCAGGGAGCGAGCTTTGGGAGCTGGGGGATGTTGCTTGTGTACTTGCAGGTCTGCAGCGGCGGCGCCTGGTTCCGACTCCACTGCCTGATGCTGCAGCCTTAGGCAGGAAGCCCAGTGCGGCCGGTCAGTGGGTGGACCTGCCCCCTCTGCCAGGCACTTTGAAGGAGCCTTTTGAGATCAAAGTGTACGAGATTGACGATGTGGAGCGCCTGCAGAGGCACCGGCGGGAGGAGCCTGAGGTCAGCCCCTCCCCTCTCGTGCAGCCCCCTTCTCTCTCCGGCAGCCCCCTCCCTTCATAACCCCTTTGGTCCAGGTCCCTGAGGGAGGAAGGAGTTCAATTGGAAATGGTCATGCAATTAGAGCTCCTGGCATGATTAATTTTCACTGTTTTGCATGTTTAGGTCCCCTGAACAGCGAAACATCATTACAGGCCACAATTAATTGTGTTTAACCTGACGGAGAACATGAGTGGAGAATGTGCGTGCACTCATTATTAGGACCCAGTCTGCGCAGAACCCTGTTGCCGCAGACTTTGTTTGTTCAGAACCTTTTAAGTCCGCCTTAATAGCTTCCCTCCAGAGCAAGGTCATTCACCTTTAGTTATGGCACCTCCATGTTGGTGGGGAAGGGGAGGGGGCTATTATTGGGAAAGTCATTCAGCCCAGTGTCTGCTTCCTTCTGATGGAGTTTTTCCTTTTTCCCTCCCTCTTTTTTCCCTCTAGCCTTTCCAAGATGTGGAAAAGGTAAATAGCATGTTGTCCTCACACTGATGTAGGTAGGAGTCCTCAAGGGTTGTGGAATGTCAGAATCTCGGAGTTAGAAGAAGCCTTAGAAATGACATATAGGGATAACTTTCTGGAGAACTCAGCCTGGCCATTTTTTATTCACTCATTTTCTTCCTCCCTCCATGCCTCCCTTCTCCCCTCCCTCCCTTCCTTCCTTCCTCCCTTCCTCCCTTCCTTCCTTTCCTCTCTCCTTCTTTCCTTCCTCCCTTCCTTCCTTCCTTTTCCCTCCCTCCTCCCTTCCTCCCTCCCTCTTTCTTCCTTCCTTCTTTCTCTTTATCTGTTTATCCATTTTTTTATTTGATTTGTTCATTCATTTATTATCCATCATTTGTCTATTCATTTATTTATTCTATCTATCTATCAGAGGAAACTGAAGCCCAGAGGAAGGGAAAACATTTTGCTTAAGGTCACCCTAGTCTGCTACAAGCATTGAGATAGAATTTCTATATTATGTGTCAGAAACTCTGCTTTTTAAGAACTGTACTGATACTATTTCTTTTGATCCTCACAA
Organism: Pseudochirops corinnae; assembly: GCA_028646515.1. NCBI lineage: Eukaryota > Metazoa > Chordata > Mammalia > Diprotodontia > Pseudocheiridae > Pseudochirops > Pseudochirops corinnae. The sequence continues at coordinate 313,977,839 of CM053585.1, read as the reverse complement.
CCTTGTGAGGTAGGAGTATCATTATCCCTGTTATCACAGCTGAAGAAATTGAGGCAAACAATGGTAAAGTGAGTTGCCTTAGGATCCCACAGCTCTTAAGTATCTTAGGCAGGATTTGAACTCATGTCTTCCTGACTCCAGGCCCAGCACTTTATCCATTACTCCCCCAACTGCCTAATGTAATGGAGAAGAAAGCCTATTGGATTTTGAGTCCAGAGACCTAGGCTTGGACTGTGGGTCTCACTGCTTCTTACCTGTGTTACTCTGGGCAGGTCTTTTCCTCTGTATGGATGGGCCTGGGTTTTCTCACCTATAAAATGACTAGGCAGTAAATGATTTTTAGGATCCCTTCCTTTATTCTCTCATCTGTCTGAGAGTGATGGCTGCAGCCTGAACCCAGATATCTGGGAATTGTCTCTGTTTTCCAAAGGGCCTGATGTATTTTAATGCCAAGCTGAAGGTCCTGGAGAGGAGATATCAGCGGATCAAGGAGATGGAGGCCAAGCACGGACTCCTGAAGGAAGAGCTTGAGGAGACCAAGAACCGACTGATGATGGATCCGAACAAGTGGAGAGAAGAATGTAAGTGCGCTGAAGTGACATCCGTCTGATACTCGGCTTCCTGTGCCCTGGAGCCCCCTAAAGCTCACTAGCTGCAGACACAAAAGCAGTGCCCGTTTCCTGGGGTCTTTCTTGCATTGTTCTCCTTGCTCTCTGAGTCTGGGAAGAGTCTGGGTAATAGAAATGGACAGAGAAGCTCAAGCTCTTGGATTGCTGGGCATAGTCTGAGGTCCCACCATGGGAAAACATTCATATTGGTTCTTCCTTTCAGGGCAAGGGCCAATGGGAATGTGCCTCTGGGATGTGTTAGGCACAGCCAGCTCCCCTCTATGTGCTGAGGGCTTCTGAGTAAGGACTACCATCACTATCTGTAGGCTGGCTGGAGTTTCATCAGAGGATTAGAGTATTTAGAGATAATCTTATCCAATCCCTTTATTTTCCAGGTGGAAAAACTGAGATCTGGGGGGGAAAGGTGATTTGTCCAAGGGCCAGGCCTGGGTGGGCAATCTGTGACCTCCAAGCCAAATGTGACTTTCTAGGTCCTTGGGTGTGGCCCTTACACAACATTTACAGTGAAATTTGTGAAATTTATAGTCAGTCAAAGGGCTGCTCTTGAAGATCTTCAGGGTCACATGTGACCTCAAGGCCTCAGGTTCTCCACCATCTTTTCCATCCTAGGGGAAGGGCTCATGAATAGGAACCAATCATTGATGATTGTCATTGGAGAGGAGGAGGGGAAGGACTTGGGTCTGGGCTGTTTGTTCTCCATTAGCACCTGAATAGTAACAGCAATTCAAATTTTAAAGTACTTTGAGGTCTACAGAGAACTTTCTTCCCAGCATCTTTTGTCAGGTATCTAGTACACATGCTCGCCTTCCATTTACTGAGGAAGAGACTGAGGCCTAGAGAGGGACAGTGATTCACCGTTGGCTATACATTTGCAGCCAGAGGACCCTGGTTGAAATCCAGGTTCTGTTGCTTAATTTCTATGTGATTTGAACACATTACTGTACTTTTCTGGGCCTCAGTTTTCTTATCCGAGAAATGAATTGTGCAGATGTTTTCAGCTGCGGAGGTGATAGGAGGGACCTCATTGACTGCATCGTGATGTTACAAGTATTGAAGGAGTTTTGGATATTTGCTTATGTGACACATCAATCAACCAGTCAGTTAATATGCATTTATTTACCTCTTACCATGTAGCAGATATTCTGCTAAGTTCTGGAGACAAAAAGATAGATGGATAGATGGATGGATGGCTAGATGGATGGCTAGATAGATGATGGATAGCTGAATGGATAGATAGCTGGATGGATAGATAGCTGGATGGATAGATAGATAGATGGATAGATAGATGGATGTATGGATAGATGAATGGACAGATGGGTAGATGAATGGCTAGATAGATGATGGCTAGATAGATGGCTAGATAGATGATGGATAGCTGGATGGATAGATAGCTGGATGGATAGATAGATGGATGTATGGATAGATGAATGGACAGATGGGTAGATGAATGGCTAGATAGATGATGGCTAGATGGATGGCTAGATAGATGATGGATAGCTGGATGGATAGATAGCTGGATGGATAGATAGCTGGATGGATAGATAGATGGATAGATGGATGGATGGATAGATGAATGGACAGATGGGTAGATGAATGGCTAGATAGATGATGGATAGATGGATGGCTAGATAGATGATGGATGGATAGATAGATAGATGGATGAATGGATGATAGAGCACTTATTAAGTGCTTACTGTATACTAGGCACAGTACTCACTATGAGGCCACAAATAAAAGCTCCTTAGTCATTCCTTGCCCTCAAGTAGTTTACCTATTAATGGGAGAAGACACAATATGGTGTGTTGGAAAGCAGGAGTTGGAGGTGAGAGCAGAGAGGTTATTCACAACAAGGAATGGTAAGGAGATGACACTGAAGGAAGCGGTGTGGAGAGTTGGCTCCTTACAAGATAATGCAAAGAGGTTCACCTGTCAAAGCTGGTAGAGCCAGTCCAAGTTTCCATTGGGTGTGGAGATGGTCTTAGGGGTGAAGATGCTGTAGGAAGAAATACAAAAACATAGTCATTGCCCTCAGACATATTGCGCAACATGCGAATAACTATGTACATATGAAATCTATATTGTGTTAATGAAAGTAGTCTCAGGGAAGTGGGAAGGCAGGGAAGACACAACTGGGAAGGGCCTCTTGCAGTAAGTGGGATTGAAGGAAGTCAGGGAAGCTCGGAGGCAAAGATGAGGAAGAAGAGAGTTCCAGGAATTGGGACAGACTGGGAAAACCATGGGAATTAGTTGGGAGGTGGAGGAGCCTGGGTGTTTATTGAATATGGGGATGGCAAGATCACTTCAACAGCTGAGTAGAGGATGGATTGTTGTGGAGGTGGGGAGACTTTCTTAGAGGGCACCTGGACATCCAATGTTCTGACCCCCATTGTAATCTTGGTTTGCAGTTGAGGTGGACCCAGAGCTGGATAAAGAGTCTGAGGAATACCTGGAGGCTCTAGAACAAGCTACAGAGGACCTCGAGCACTGTGTGAATGTGTGCAAAGCTCATGTCATGATCGTCACCTGCTTTGACATTGGCGTGTCAGATGTACAGGAAGTAGAAGTCTGAGAGCAGACTAGAATGGACAGGATGGGACAGGAATGGGATGGAAAAGGGATGAGATGAGGGAAGGGACAGAAAACAGAATCCAGGGCGATGCCTTGTTGTGCCAAGGTTGCAACGCCACAAGGAAGTGACAAGGGGAACAGGAATGTAGAGGTGAAAGGAACAGTGGGGTGGGAAAGTGTGAGGGAGGGAGGGGATAGATGTGGGCAAGGAACTGGAATGTTTCACAATCAACATGGTGCCTCATTCAAGACCAAACTGTACAGAGAGTGAGAATGAACCATGCCTGACTGACGGACAAACAAACAGACGGATGGACGGACAGACGGACAGACAGGAACTGAGGATTAAGAACACCAACAGACATTCCCCTAGCAATGCCAAGTGCCTTTCATGTTAATTGGATTTTTTTTTCTTCCTTTGGTGCTAGAAATTTGGAAGCCAGCAGCCCTGGCATCAGCTGTTTTCGTATAGAACCTTTGATATTGTATTATGTATTTCTGACCCCATGTAAACACTTAGTAATGAGAGCAATAAGCACATGACTATTTCCTACTGGCCTTGCCTTCTGGTTCCCTAGAAAAGTGGTTTGATGTAGCAAAACTTAAATGGCCGGAAAACTGATTTGGGGTTCGGATCCAAGAGATTTTTATGGGTGTTTTTATCTTTCCAAAGGGCATGGAATGAGCTCTGACAAGGACTAGTTTTCACTCCCTCCTCAGAGCAGAACCAAGACTGGCTCTTATTTCTGGTTGATTTTTTTTTTTTTATTAAAAGTTTCCTGCCATCCTTACCGATGCCTCATTGTGGTGTGGAGGTGATCCCTAGGCTTTTGAAGCCTGTGTGTGAAGAGCTAGCCAAGCTAGAAAAGCTTTGAGTACCAGCCTCCATGGCAGTGTGGGGGCTGAAGATAAGCCTGGTGAAGGCCAGGGCTCATCACCAGAGGATCTGCCACTAGGGGATGGAATATTTGTGGGGGGGGCTGCATAGCAACTCATAAAGACTGTCTACTAAAATTGTGAGAGGGGTTGGGAGCTGTATTGTTGGAGGACCCACATGGATGAAAATAAATGTGGGGATCGAAGTATATTTGGGGCCAAGGGGGACTGTTAACTACAGAATGAGCTCATCTGTGGTTGAATTAACCTCATTTTCTATAAACCTGTTCTTCCCCCTTGGGGAAAGCAGTGGCCAAGGGCTTAGCAAAAAGCACCAAGAGCCTTCTTCAATGGCAGGAATAGAAGCCTCCAATTTCTTACCAAAATAAACCAGCAAAAAAAAAAAAGTTGGGGGGAAGAGTTTTGTAAATGTTTCATTAGGTTCATATTTTTCTATCGTTTTGACCATAAAGCCAATATTTGCATCAAAAACTTTGGAGTCAAAAAATCAACCTTTTCCCAGTTTTTGTACTGATGAATGAATGCTCAGGACGTGAGTGGGAGGGATGGCTGAATGGGTTTGTGTTGAGGATGGAAGGGGGGAAGGGGGGAAGTGGGAGGGAAAGAGGCTGGCCCAGAGGTCCCCTAGGTGGGGGGCAACTGGGTCAATCAGTTGTTGCCAAATGAAGAAAAAAGGAAAAAGAAAACAAACTTTTCCCAGGGTTGAATACTGTATGTAAGGTCCCATTTCATACGAATCATATTTTCTGACCATTTTGATTTATAGGGGTTTTATGAGCCTTTGTATAAATGTGTATGATAACATGGCATCCCCACTTTTACTTGTGAATAAAAGATACATCTATTGTTAATGTTTCTTTTTAGTGAGTTTTTTTTTTTTGCTTTCGAAAACGGTAACAAAAACTTACTTTCATATGGTACTTCTTTTACAAACAATTAAGAAACATCTATTTCATGTGTCCTGTGTGCAAGGAACTGAGAATACAAGGATAAAAATGAAATGGTTCCTGCCTTCAAGGGGTTGACATTCTAAGAGGAAGCAACCACTGGGAAGCAATGATTACTAGGGGGAGGGGGAGGAAAGAAGAGAAAGAGGAATGGGAGAGAGGGAGAGGGAGATCTGGTTCTGAGAGGCTCAGACAGGTCTCAGCCCTAAAGGAATTTGCATTGTGGTAGGTGGGAGGGGAGAAACCAGCCCAGGATACCTGTATCTACATATAAAAGGCAGAATATGGTCTGTGCTCTCTGTATGGTGCAGAATGTAACCGCTCTCTAGGAGTTCAGAGGAGAGAATGTTACCTTCCAGCTCTATGGCACTTCAAGGTTTACTGAACACTTTCTTCAAAATACCTTTGTTTTGGTTAAAACACACTTTCTCAAAACACACATGCTATTATCCCTTTTTAATATATGTGGAAACTGAGGCTCAGAAATGTTCAATTACATCCAAGCTCAAAAGACTTAAATATTAAATTTTTTTTGCCTTTTTTTTGAAGGGGAAGTTGGGGTTAAGTGACTTGCCCAAGGTCACACGGCTAGTAAGTGTTAAATGTCTGAGGTCAGGTTTGAACTCAGGGCCTCCTGACTCCAGGGCTGGTGCTCTATTCACTGCACCACCTAACCGCCCCTTAAATATTAAAATTAAATTATTAAATATTAAACTATTAGAGTTGGAATTTGAACTCGAGTCTCCTAACATCCCTGTGCTCAGTTTCTTCATCTATAAAACGAGAGATTTGGGATGGGTGGCCTCTGAGGACCCTTCTAGCTCAATATCTCCGATCCAATGAATACATCTACATTGCGTTCCACCGTCCAGATCTTACATCACAAAAATGTAGACATGGAATGAGAGCCACGGGGTCCCTGAATCCTGAAGGAGGACATATTAAATGAAGTAACATCAGCTTTGTCTTCCATCACAACCATTTGGGGGCTCAGTTTCCTCATCAGTGAAATGAGGAGGTTGGATCAGATGACTTCGAACATCCTTTTCAGTTTTAACTCTGATCCTGGGATACGGAATTTGAGCCCTTAGCAGGGTCCTGTGATGGGGACCTCCAGTTTTCTACATTCTCCATTTGTGTGTGTGTGTGTGTGTGGGGGGGGGGTGATGGTTAAGAAAGCTTTGGTCAAATGCAGATTATAAGAACAAAGACCAATTTATCTCTCTGGAGCCTAATGATTAATTACCCTGTGACACAAATCCCCGAGGGTGATCCACATTATACTGAGGAGGAAACTGGCAATTGACTTAGCCAGAGTCTGAAGCAAGATTCAAATTCACATCTTTCTTCCAGAGCTGAGAAAGACTAGAGTGTCGCAGCAAAATTACATCATTGCTTTGGTTTGAATGTCAAACACTCAGCCTTTATTGGGAGGTCTGGCTCGGCTTCTTTAAATTCCCACTGCCTCTTTGTCACTGGATGGAGAAGTCCAGCACTAACCATTTTGCCACACTTCTTCTTTCTAGCATGTCATAGGCTTTCACAGGAGGTGGTAGAGGAGGAGGAGACCTGGATCCTGCCCTGGAGAGTTCATAGACAGAAGGGAAAGGGTAGGAAGGGAGATACCAAAGGAGTGGATTTGAGCTATAAATCGGGGAGCTCGGTCTGAGAACACAGGAGTAGATTGGAGTCCTGCTGTGAGGATGGAAGGTGGAGAAAGATCATATCCAGGAGTCAGGGCATACCACCTGGGGACCATGACATTTGGGTTGGATTTTTAAAAATGGATGAGAATTCAACAGGCAAAGATTAGGAATGACATTCCATGTGAAAAGGCATTTCACAGAGGCATTGAAAGGTGCAGAGACCCAGTTTGACTGAAGCCTGTAGACTATAGAGAGGAGGAGCATGGGTAAATTGTCATAAGTAAGGTGGAGCCCAGATTGGGGAAGGTCTGAAAGTGTGGCTAATGGTCTGAATTTACCTCCAGAGAAAAATAGACACAGAAAACTTTTGAGGAGGGGTGTGCTGTGATCAGTTCCATTTGTCAGAAAAATTAGTGAGTTAAAACGTTTGTTGATGGTTGCTAAATTCACAATGAAAGAAAAAAAATTTTAAGCAGTCATTGGTGAAAATGATTGCAGACAGAAGCCTGGTTGAATAGAGATATCCCAGAAGGAGGTTTGAGGAGAAAATTAATGAGCTCTTTCCTCATCTGTGAACTACACAGGTTGGATCAGATGACCTGTCAAGATTCTCTTTCAGCTTTAAATCTATGATCTAGACCAAAAGTTCTCAAACTTTTTGGTCTTACACTCTTAAAAATTATTTTTTATGCCCTTAAAAATTATTGAGGATAGGGGTGGCTAGGTGGTGTAGTGAATAGAGCACCAGTCCTGGAGTCAGGAGGACCTGAGTTCAAATCTGACCTCTGACACTTAACACTTACTAGCTGTGTGACCTCAGGCAAGTCACTTAACCCCAATTGCCCTGCCTTCCTTCCTTAAAAGAAGGCAAAAAATAATTATTGAGGACCTCAAGGAGCTTTTATTTATGTGAGTTATATTTATTGTAATAGAATTGAAAACTGACAAAATTAATTTTAATTCTAATTCATTTTAAAATAGCAATGACAAAGCCATTATATGTAAATATAACTAAATTTAAAAAATAGCTATATTTTCAAAACAAAAAATTTAGTAAGAAGAGGGGCATTGCTTTACATATTTTTGTGAATCCCTTTAAATTCTAGTTTAATGCTGGATTCTTCTATCTGCTTCTGCGTTCAATCTGTTGTGATATGCTCTTTTGATTGAAGTATTTGAGGAAAACCCAGCCTCACAAAGATATGCAGTTGGAAAAGGGAGGAATGCTGTAGTAGGCAAATCATGCCTTAGTATTATTATGAAAACTCTGGGGCCCCCAGGAATCTGTGGACCATATTTCCATCTGGATGCTCTCTCTGTAGTTGGAGATAAGGGGTCTGGGACAGAGTTTAGGAACCAAAGTCAAATTCATCAGCATGTAGAATAAAGACTCCATCCTTTATCTTTTTTAGGAAATGAGGGAGATCTCCAGTCATGGGGGCACTTCTTTAATTCTCTGATTCTGATTTTTTAAGATCACAAATATCCACCCACTCAAAAATTACACAGAATCATAAAATCCCTATTAGAGATCACTTGGCCCAACGATCCCTTTTTACATATTAGGAAACCAAGATACAGAGATATTAGGTGACTGGCTTTATCTTGTTATTGTAGGAGTTATGGTGTACGTGGAGGGACTGGAAGGAAGAGGTGGGGAGGCTTAGTTGGCCAGTGAAGTAGATTCAGTGAGAGGGCTGAAAAGGCAGGGTGGTGGGGTGGATAGGAGAGACCTAAATTCAAACGATGAAAGTTAACACTCAGAAAATGCTTTAAGATTCACAAAGCTCTTTACAAATATTATGTCCCCTGAGTTTCCCAACAGCCCTTTGAGGTAGGTGCTGTTATTATCAATCCCCAGCCTCAAGACACTCCATCTTCTGACTCTGGGCATTTTCTCTGGCTGTGCCCCCTGCCTGGAATGCTCTCCCTCTCCATCCTCTGGCTCCCAGCTTCCCTGGCTTCCTTCAAGTCCCAGCTAAAATCCCACCTTCTCCAGGAAGCCTTTCTTGATCCCCTTTGTGTCCCTTCCCTGTATTGATCACTTCCAATTTATCCCATATGCCTCTTATTGGTACATAATTGTTTGCATGCTGTCTTGCCCATTAGACTGAAAGCTTTTTGAGAGCAGGGACTGTCTTTTTCCTTTCTTCATATTCCCAGAACTTAGTATATGGCATAATAGGTGCTTAATAAATGATTATTGACTGACACTGTAAGAGGATCATGGAACTTAGAAAGGCACCCCATGGATCATTCATTTTACAGATGTGGAAACTGAGTCACAGAGCACAGAAATGATGAACTCAAAGTCACACAGGTAATAAGTAGAATTGCCATGATTCAAACCCTGGTCTACTGACTCTAAATCACAGGTCCCTCCACCAAACAGTCACTTACCATCTCTAGGCCTTGTCAGTTGCCTTGTCTGTCAAATGGAGTCACATATGCATTATCCATCTTATAGGACTTTTGCAAGGAAAGTGCTTTTTCTAACCTTAAAATGTTCAAGAGGTATTAATTTTATAGACATGGGTGAAGGAAGCGAAAGAGGTCTCTGAGTAGCCACAACAGCTTTCCCAAAGCCTGTGCCCTAAATCCACACACTTTTGAAACATAGATTTAAAGTTGGGAGGCACCATGGAAGATTTCATTTTATGGAGGGAGCAGGGAGGAAGGGGAAACTGAGGCATAAATCTGGGATTCATAAGATATATAAAAGATTCAGAGTTGGAAGAGGCTTCGAAAGTCAACTTGTCCAATCCCCTCATCTTACTGAGGAGGAGACCAGGGTTCGGTTAGGTAAAATCCAAGGTCCATGCAGGTGGTGAATAACATTCAGATTTTGAACCCAGGCCTTCTGACTTCAAACCCATTTCTTCTCTCCCTCTTCCCACTCACTCTCTGCTTACCAGTTTTTGCTGTTGTTCAGTCATTTTCAGTCACGCATGACTCTTTGTGACCCTACTTGGGGTTTTCTTGGCAAAGACACTGGGCAGGTTTGCCATTTCCTACTCCAGCTCATTTTACAAAGGAGGAAACTGAGGCAAGCAGGGTTACATGACTTACCCAGAGTTACACAGCTAGTAAGTGTCTGAGGCTAGATTTGAACTCAGGAAGAGGAATCTTCCTGACTCTAGGCCCAGAACTCTATCCACTGTGCCACCTGGCTGCCCCTCCACTTAACTGTAACAACTCCTATCAACCAGGTACTTCAAGGTTTGCAAGCTGCTTTCCTTATAATAATATTATGAGGTAGATAGTACAAATATGATTATTCCCATTTTATGGATGAGGAAATTTAGAGGTTAAGTACTTTATGTATGGTCAAATAGCCCATAATTGAGATGGGAGGTGAACCTATATCTCCTGACTAGAAGTCCAGTCCTTTTTCATTATGTTAGGCTAACTTTCAGAGCTTAAAAATATGGCATAGTGGGAAAATACTAGATCTGAATCCTAGCTTCTATTGCTTATGAGCTGGGTGCTCCTGTTCAAGTCATTTAATTCCTCTGGGCATCAGTGTTCTCATCTGTAAAATGCGATGGTTAGACGAGAAGATCTCCACAGTCCCTTGCATATTTAAATCTGATGATCCTGAGCTATCTGACTTGCAAACATATCATTTGGTCAACAATCATCCTGAAGTACACTGAAGTCAGTCTGTCACTCAAAAAGCATTTATTATTTATTAATTTGTTTATTACGCTATACCAGGCACAGCGCTAAGCATACAAAAAAAAAAGCAAAAGCAAAAGAAAAAGAAAAAGGTCTCTGTTCTCAAGGAGCTCACAGTCTAATGGGGAAGCAACGTGGACCAACAAGCTATAGACAGAATAAATGGGAAATAATACACAGAGGAAAAGCACTGGAATTAAGAGGGTTAGGTGAGGTGGGGGGGGCGGGGCGGTGGGGAAGGCTTCCTGCAGAAAGCAAGATTGTAGCTGGGACTTGAAGGAAGCCCGGAAAACCAGAAGGCAGAGATGAGGAAAGGGAATGTTCCCCAGGTATGGGGAACAGCCAGAGGAAATGCCTGGAGTCTGGAGATGAAGTGTTTTGTGTGAGCAACCACAAGAAGGCCAATGTGAATGGATGAAAGATTGCAAAGAGTTTGAAAAGTACTCTGGATTGTGGAGGGTGTGAAGTGTAAGAGGACTGAAAAGGTAGGAAGTAACCGGATGATAAAAGGCTTTGGACGCCAGAGGAGTTTCTATTTGATCCTGGAGATGATGGAGAGCCATTGGAGTTATTGAGTAGTGTGTGTGTGTGTGTGTGTGTGTGTGTGTGCATGTGTGTGTGTGTATGTGTGTGCATGTGTGTGCATGTGTGCCGTATGTGACATGTAGGGAGATGTCATAGCCAGATTGGTGCTTTAGGAAGGTCATTTTGATGGCCAAGAGGAGGATGGATTGTAGCGGGAAGAGACTTGGGGCAGGCATATCCATTCTACCAGCATCCACTCTACCAGCCTCCTGCAAAAATCCAGATGTTGGAAGCTGAGGGCCGGCAGCATGGTAGTGACAATATCTGAGGAGTGAACTGGGCATTTGCAAGAGTTATTGCAAAGGTGTTATCAAATTGACTTAAGAAACATACTGAATATGGGTTGCAATGGTATTCAGTGTCAAGTTTAAGAAGGCAGGGTTGTATGTGATCCATAGAATATTATAATTGGAACATATTAGAGATGAAAGAGGGGTTAGATAATATAGCAGAATATAGACTGTCAGGACTGGAAAGTACCTTAGCACATGAAACCTAGAACATAGGAGCCATAAGGGACCTTGGCACCTAGAACATAGAATGTTAAAGTTGGAAGATACCTTGGAAATCACTTAGTACATCTCTCTCATAATACAAAAGAAGCTACTGAGGCTCAGAGAAGGGGAGAGTTTTTCCCTAGGTCACATAGCCATCTAATGTCAAAGGTGGAATTAGAGCCCAGATCTTCCACTCCCAGTTCAGGATACTTTCTACTACAAAATATTGTAAATAATTGAAACCTTAATTTTTGTATGGGTATAGCGATGTCATTGATCTTCTTTAAGAATAAAGGATGAACAACAACAAAAGAGTCTTCATCATATGTGTTGGGAGATGAGGAGGAAGGATAGGTCATGGGATGGCAAAGATGGGGTATGGGATGGGAGGAGGCTGCTACAAAAAAGAGGATTACTCACATTGCCATAGCCCACTTCTTCAGGAGGCAAGCAGTCGACTCCAGGCATCAAAACTGATGAGCTCAAATCTTTCACCCAAGTCTTTGGGAGGCAGCTGAGGTTAATCAGGTATGTCCAGCGGTGGCCTTGTAGAGATTTATGGCCACACTTATGGTTTCATAGCTCCACAAGATGCTTAGAATTGTAGAGAGTACATAGCAGATACTTTCTACCTCTGTGACCTTAGGCAAATCATTAGACATTTTTGGACTTCATTTTCTTCCAATCTAAAAAGCAAAGAGATCATTCTTAAATGGTCTGTTAGGAGACTTTCAGTTCTAAATCCTGCCTGTGATCCTATGCTCTTCTGACCTGGTTTCTGTCACTCATTCCATACCTACATGAATGATGACAGTCATCACTCCCTGCCCATCTCTGGACCTCAGTTTCTGTAAAATGAGATCCTGGATATAATAATCTTAAATATTCTTCCTTGTTCTAAGCCCTATGATTCTCTGATATACCCAGCTCTGTCTTTGGTACTTTCTGCTGTAGAAGCTTTCCATTCAAAATAGTTAAAATTTTTTAAAAAAGAGCTTTTATGATCACCCATCAATCAGCATTGGAATACAAAGACAAAAATGGAACTGTTCCTGCCCCCAAGGAACTTATATTCTATTGGGTAAAAGCATATAACATGTTGTAGATGTGACTCTAATACCAATACCCTCTTAGTTCAGGGTCAATGTTGGGATAAGAGTCATTGAACATTTAACAAATGAGAGGGGTATTCTGTGCCCTAATGCAGCAAGGATATACCACAAGGATATGGCGGTCCTTAGCTTCTCTGATCAGGGCACCCCTCTTCTCCATCTTGGTAAGTTGGTCATCAGGGTAGGGCGCCTACAGTTCTCTCTGGCACCCATCAAGTCTGAGAGGCTCAATTATAGACCATTGGGACCTTTGTGCCGCCAGACCAGGAAGCTGCATCAGGAAAGCCCTGCACCATCAGGTTGCATGGTCGGGGGAAGCTTTGGAAAGGTCAGGGATACTGAGTTAGGAAATCACTTATCTTATAATGCATGTGTAACCCACATAAGGATACCGGTTGGCCTGGAGCCAGTTCCAATGGGTTTTTTGACGGCCGACTATTAAATTTTCAGTATGAGCATTTACACATCGGAAATCAGTAAATGATAAAATTTGGTAGAGGGTGGGAAAGGGAATAAATAAATATGACACCTACTATGTACCAGGCAATGTATTTACAATATTTACATAATATCATGTCATTTGATCCTCACAACTGCCCTGAGGGGTGGGTGCTATTATTATCTCCATCTTATTAGTTGAGGAAACTGAGGCAAGCACAGCTTAAGTGACTTACTCAGGGTCACACAGCCTGAGGCTGGCTTTAAGTCATGTCTTCCTGACTTCAGGCCCAGCCCTCCATCCACTGCACTACTAGCTTTTGCTGATGGTCTAGACTTATTCCATACCTACATGAATGATGACATTCATCACTTAGGAAGTGATGCAAAAAATGTTAATAATGAAGGTTAAAATGAAAAGTATGTCCAGTGTACATTTTCCCCCCTGGGACACTTGGTTATTAAATATTTACCAGCTCCAGAGGAGAAAATGAGGCCAGTGACATTGCATGGCCCTCCCTCGCTTTTGCCTCCCTCAATTCACTTGCAATTTATGGCATCACCTTCTTGATGTCATGGTCCTCTTCCAGAAGGTGGGACAAACAGCAACAGCACAGAACTATTATATGCAAAAGAAATCAATTGGAAGTAACCTAGGTGGGAGTGTACTTCTGACTGGGTCGGGTTTTGGTGGGGGGAATAGGGGAAGGTATTACGCAGGACATGGGATTGGAGCTAAGCTATCAATTCTAAGCAATTATGGTAAGGTAAGTACCTTTCATGAATGAGGACATTGTGCAAAAGTGAAGAGAAAAGAGATGCAGGGTTCCAGTACAGGAGTTCCAAGAAGGTTCCTTTGTCTGGGCTGCAGAGTATGTGAAGGGCAGTGATTATCACTGGCCAGAACTTCTCAGCTACCCAGAAATATGACTCTCTGGTATTGCTCAATGTTTGAGGAGCCCGGGAGGGCCACAGAAATGGCCAGGACCAGAAACAAGAAGACAATTCCTACAGACAGAAGCATGTTAGCAAGCCCTTCATACAGTATTGGGAAGAGAAGAGGAGGAGAGGAGGGAAGGAAGAGAAGAGGCTGTAAGGGGGTGTTAGAATTGTGTGGGCACACAGGGAGGGCTGCTGGGAGAAAAGAAGTCTTGATCAGGCTCTTGAAGGAAGATGTGAAGAACTTAATTGGCTATGCAAAAACTAATGATGATGATGATAGCCAGTATGCATGTACTGTTGTAAAATTTGCAAAGTTGAACAATCATCTTGTTTGATTCTTACAACAACCTGGGTAGGTGCTATTATTATTCCCATTTCACAGCTGAGGAAAGTGAGGTTCTGAGAGGTTACGTGATTTGGGGTGAACTTTGTGATACAAGGCAGAAAGAGGGAGAGTGGAACCACTAAAGTAGAAATGGTTAAGAGAAATGGGGAGAATGAGGGAGAGGCTGGAGAGAAAGGATTCAAGTACAGTTGCAGTCCTTGGTGCTTGAAGAGGACCAAAATGCCATCGCAATGTTGGGGTCAGTGTACAGTGTGTTTGGCTGTGTCTGATCAGGCCAAAAGTCTACAAATACTCCACATGAACATCTGGAGTGGAGATGTCTCTAAATTTGTGCATCTCACGTTTCTTTTAAGCTACTACATTTCTGCTTTGCTCGTAGAGCACAGTGCCTTCTTTGATGCAGGCACGCCGTGCTGGACAATCCTCTGTTGGTTTCTCTTGTGTCTCACAATCAATTCCAAAGTTCATCAGAGAGACCTTGAGAATGTTCTTGTATCGCTAGGGGACTGATGTTGTCATTTCTGAGTAATTTTCAGTTATGTCTGACTCTTTGTGACCCCATTTGGAGTTTTCTTGACAAACATACTGGAGTGGTTTGCCATTTTTCTTCTCCAGCTCATTTTACAGGGGAGGAAACTGAGGCAAGCATGGCTAAGTGACTTGCTCAGGATCACATAGGTAGTAAGTGTCTGAGGCCAGATCTGAACTCAAAAAGATGGGTCTTTCTGACTCCAGACCCAGCACTCTATCTTCTGTGCCCCCTAACTGCCCCAGAGGCCAGTGTTAGGGGGTGCAAATTTGGGCTCTGGGCTTTTCAGGAGGACTTCCCAAGTTATAGGGAGGGTAAGCAGAATGGGATGCAGTGGTTAGAACATCTCAGCAGAGGAAAGAGAAGAAATAGATGCAAGACTTTTCCTCAATGAGTTCACAAGGTGATGGTGTCAGAGTTAGGGGAGAAGAGAGAGAGGGGGAAGAGACCTGGGGCTGGTGTTAGAAATCTGGGGGAGACAGAGGAAGGGCAGACTAGATTTTGTCCTTAGAGCATTCATGGTAGAGAAGACAGAGGCAGAGTGATAGTCCTAGGCCCTGACTCAAAGGAACTCACATCTGAGTGCGGAAACATGACTTTACCCATGGCAAATGACTTAGTAATTTTAATAACATTTCTGCAGATACAGAATAAAATTGAATACACAAGGCACATGCTAACAACTGAGGCTGATCAAATGCTTCTAGCATTGGCCTTGTGGAAAGCTACCCTTATAGTCTCATGGCTCTACAAAATGCTAAGAACATGCATTTCTCTATTTCTTTAAGATGCCTTCCCTCACACTGACATGGAGAAAATAGCCTAGATCAAGCTTCCCAATTTTACAGATGAGGAGACTGAGACTCAGATGTGCTAGATGATCTTTTCAAAGAAAGCAGATGTCAGAGAGAGAGAATGTTTCAGGGGCAGATATGAACCCAGATTTTCTGACTCTCAGTCCATTGCCCAGAGTGAGCTCAGCCAGGTAGAGGATGAACCAGCAATGTTCCCTGGAACACGGGAGCTTTGAGTTCCACCCTTGTTTCTAGCTCACTGCACAGAAGCTAAATGACTTTCATGAGGAGGAGTTCATTCTAGGAGAATTGGCCTGAATTATCCAGATCACCATGACCTCTTACCTCTTCATTCTCTGCCTTTGGAATTTTTGCCCTACAGCTTTAGAAATTGACTTTGGTTTCTTCCTGCCACTACCTGAGTCTCCAGGGCCTTGGGCCAGTCACCTTCAGGCATTAGTAGTACTTTGGGAGACAGATGAGCCTGGGGCCTGCCACTATTTATCATATTTTTATAATATGCCATAAGTCATTTCATTAAGCAAGCCCTTGAGCAAAATTGCTTCTTATCAGCTAGGTCTTTACGCTAATAGTTCATTAGGACTAAATTCAGAGGGTAATTAATTCCCTGTTTAGAATTAAGTAATGGAATCTGGGAAAGGTGTATCTGCCACTTGACATATTTTTTTTTTTTAATTCAAAGAGATTCTGTGGAGGCCTTGAGGAGTCTGCAGTTCTTTCCTCTTCCCCAGAAAGGGTCTACAATCCTAGAATTTGAATGCTATAGAAATGTTCTTAGAATCCAGAAGCATCGACTTAGAACTTGCAATATAGAATGTCAGCTCTGGAAGGGGCTTTAGACTCTTGTCCAACAATGCAGTGCCTTAATTGGGAAAATGGAAACACAAGTTGGTTAAACAACTTGCCCAAAGGCAGAAAGAGTTTACAGGGGACCTACTGCTGGTACTCGGTATGAATGGTGCTGATTGGCAGCTCTATTGACCATATGCAGTGCCAGGGGAGAGAGGAGCCTTTGTCTGTCACAAGGGAGCAGGGGCCCTAGTCACAGTTCCAGGGCCAAAAGGAGGGCTTGTGCTTGTGGCTATAGGAGAGCAGGAGCCCCTTCTGGGTAAAGACTAGAGCACTGAACAGGAGGGCAAGAAAACACACTTCTTCTCAGATCATACCACCTTGAAAGCACCAGAAACTTTCAGACTCCTAGAACTAGCTCTGAAAAGCAGCAGCATGAAAAAGCCTGAAGCTTGGGGCAGTGCCTCCCCACACTGAGGTGAGCAGAGTCCACCTTTAACATAAAGTTCAAAGTCAAGAAATGTGAGCAAAACAACACCAATGAAAAAACGAGCAAACAACAACAAAAAAAGAACTTCACCATGAAAATTTTTTCACCACTATGGTGAAAAAAAAGGAAAAAAAAGCTACTATGGTGGCAGGGAAGATCAGGACACAAACTCAGAAGAAGACAAAGCAAACATAGATATAAGTGAAGTCTCAAAGGTAAACTTGTAATTTGACACAAGCCCAACCAGAGAGAGAAGAAACAGAAGAAATTGGGATAGAGGGAAAAGCACAGTAATCTTAACTGTGAATGTGAATGGGATGAATTCACTCATAAAATTGAAGCAGATAGCAGAAGAGGCTGAAAACCAGAATCTTATGATATGGTCTCTACAAGAGACACACTTGAAACAGAAAAGACATACACAGCTAAAATAAAGATTTGGGGCAGAATCTAAAATGCTTAAGTTGAAGTAAAAAAAGGCAGACGTAGCAGTCATGATCTCAGATAAAGCACAAGCAAAAATAGATCTAATTAAAAGAGATAATCAGGGGAACTACATTTTGTTAAAAGGCACCATAAACAGTGAAGTATCATCAAAATTTTTTTATGGCAAATTTCTCTGATAAAGGCCTCATTTCTCAAATATATGGAGAACTGAGTCAAATTTTTAAAAATAAGAGCTATTTACCAATTGATAAATGTTTAGAGGATATGAACAGGCAGTTTTCAAAGGAAGAAATCAAAGTTATTTATATTCATATAAAATGCTCTAAAACACTATTGATTAGAGAAATGCAAATTAAAATAACTCTGAGGTACCCCATCACACCTATAAGAAATGACAAATGCTGGAGGGGATGAGGGAAAATAGGTATACTGAAGGTTGGTGCAGTTGTGAACTGGCTCAACCACTGGAGAGAACAATTTGGAACTATGCCCAAAGGGCTATAAAACCGTGCATACCCTTTGATCCAGCAATATATTACTACCAGGTCTGTATCCTAAAGAGATCAAAGAAAAGGAAAAATAACCTATGTGTACAAAAATATTTTTAGCAACTTGTTTTGTGGTGTCAAAGAATTGAAAGTTGAGGGAATGCCCATCAATTGGGGAATTGACTGAACAAATTGTGTTATATGATTGGGATGGAACACTATGATGCTATAAGAAATAATGAGTAGGATAGTCTCAGAAAAACCTGGAAAGATTTACAGGAAGTGATGCAGAATGATCCAGAACTGGGAGAACGTTGTAAGCAATAACAGCAATATTGTACAATGAACAACTGTGAATGACTTAGCTAGTCTCAACAATACAATGATGCAAGACAATCCTAAAGGATCCTGGATGAAAAAATTCCTCCACAGAAAGAGCTGATGGTATCTGAATATAGACCAAAGCAAACTATTTTTTTTTCTTTCCTTCTTTCATTTTTTTTGGTTCTAGTTTTCTTCCACAAAATGACTTACATGGAAATGTGTTTTAGGTGATTGCACATGTATAACCTATATCAGATTGCTTACTGTCTCAAGGAATGGTTAGGGGAGGGAAGGAGGGATATAATTTGGAACTCAAAACTTAAAAAAAAAACAGAGAATAATAAAAAATTGTTTTTACATGTAATTGGGGGAAAATGTGGAATAGGAAGGAGGGAAATATACAGGTACTGGGGTAGGGAGATCCATCTTGCCCTGCTGGAAAGTCAGAGGGTTGATGGGAGAGGATATAGAAGAGAGCAGAATGGGGGAGGGGTATACAGTGGGATCGCTGTTTTGGGGTGGTGGGTAGGGGAAAGATGGGGAGAAAATTTGTGAATCAAAATCTCATGAAAATGAATGATGTAAACTAAAAATAAACAAAAGTTTAATAAAATATTATTTTAAAAAAGAAATGACAAGGGGATGGTTTCAGAAAAGCATGACAAGACCTATATGAAGATGCAAAATGAAGTGAAAAGAACTAGGAGATCTTTCTGTACGGTAACAGCAATGTTATAATGATGATCAACTGTTAAAGACTTGGCTACTCGGATCAATGCAATGATCCAAGACAATTCCAAAGGACTCATGATGAAAAATGATGTCTACCTCCAGAGAGAGAACTGATGAACTTGGTGCAAATTGAAGTCTAACTTTCTCACTTTTTTTTGCAATGTGGTTAATATGGAATTATATTTTGCAGAGTTACCCATGTTTAATTGATAACATATTTCTTGCCTTTTCAGTGGGTGGGGAAGGAAGTGGAAGGGAAGGAGAGGGTTTGAAACTTCAAATTTAAAAACAAAAGAATGTTAAAAATAAATAATAAATGTTAATTAAAAAAAGATATATAAAATTAAAAAAAAATAGACTCCCGTCTTCATGGAGCTCACAATTTAGTCAGAGAATAAGACAAACATAGTTAATTACAACACGCAGTATTTTGTTCTAACTGCATTAGGTATAAAGCAAAGGACCATGTGAGATTCAAGGGAAGTGGGGATGGTAGAGGGAAAGTAACCGTTGACCAAGAGGATCACCTTCAGAGACAGGGTGGCATTTAAGCTGGCCTTTAAAGGATAGGTAGGAATTTACCAGGCAGAGGATGAGGGGAAGACAGGATATTTTCGGTATATAAGCAACCGTAGGGGATAAGTCTAGACCCTTTCTGGAGTATGTGCTCAGAACTGAAGGATTTGGTACTTTAGGATGATGCAGCAAAGCTGGGTGGTCCTCTCATCCCTTCTCCTTGAAGAATGGTCCTTATGCCTAAGAAGACTGACCACTGAACCAGGAAGTGATGATGCTCAGTAGACTTGAAAGGTGCCACTCAACTTCTACCTCTTTTTCTTTTGGTCCCTAGAACATTTATGGCATGTAGTTCTCTTTTGAGGGGCCTCTCATGAGGGAGTAGTAAAGGGGCCCTCTTCCCCACTCCAGAAGAAGTGGTCGCTGCTGTCATGTGCTTGCTAAATCAGGGGCTCAGATGGGCCAGCTGGAGTCTGGGCTGTGAGCTTCCTCTTCTGTTTTATGTTTTTTTCCCTGAGTGCGGGTGACTGAACAGTGATCCTTGGAAGGACATTTTTAGCCTTATGGGCAACCTTGTGAATTTCAGAGTTACTGGATCCCATGGTAAGTATCAGTTACACTTTTATGAGGTAGCCCCTACAGTTGTAGGATTTGAATTCAGGTCTTTTGACTGTTCTCATTCCTCTCTACCTCTTATATGTGGCAATACTGTCTCCCCTCACACACCATAAGCTCCTTGAGGTCAGGGATTGTGTCATTTTTGTCTTTGTTCCCTGAGGACCTAGTAGAGTCCTAGTGCATTTTGATAGTTTTAGTCAGAACAGCCTTTTCATGACTCCATTTGTGGTTTTCTTGCAAAGATACTGGAGTGGTTTTCCATTTCCTTCTCCAGCTCATTTTACAGATGAGGAAACTGAGGCAAACAGGGTTGAGTGATTTGTCCATGGTCACACAGCTAGTAGGTGTCTGAGACCAGATTGAAACTCAGCAAGATGAGTCTTCCTGACTCCAGGCCTGGCACTCTATTGTGTCAGCTAGCTGTCTTCCCACCACATAGTAGCCATTTAATAAATGCTTGGTGATTGATTAGAAACGAGAAGCTAAGAGGAACACATTAAAGATAATTCCAAAGTTTTCAACCTGGCAGCCTGGACGAATGATAGGGATAGAGACAAAAGTAATGAAGTCAGAAGGAGCAGATTTAGTGGGAGAGGTGCGGATCTGGGTTTTGGACACACTGAATTTGAGCACTGTCTCATAGGCAGTGGGAGAGGTGAGTCAGAGAGTTAGAGAGGCAGGAGGAAAAACAGAAAAATGAGATATCTCTGAAGCCAAGGGAAGATTTCACAACCAGCAGCAGTGCCAGGAGATGCTGAGGCCAACAAGTGAGGGGAGCGGCATCTGGATTTGGCAATGAGGAGGTCACTGGAGGCTTCAGAGTAATTTCAGCAAAATGGTTGGGGTCGGGGAGTAGTCACATTTCACTGGGGAGGAAGAGAAAGAACTGGAGAGACCAGAGCACGTTTGGAGGCAGATCCTAAGGAGCTTTTATTGGCCTTGGGCTGTTCAAGACTTATAAACTACTTGAAGGAACTCATAGATGGCAGACTTAGAGATGACACAAAAGCCTGGGAGGGATAACTGAAACATATGAGTTAGCTGACTCTAATGCAATAAAATTTAATAGAGATGAATTTAAGAGCCTATAAACGGGCTTAACAAAAAAATCCCACAAATACAGGATGGAGGAAACATGTGACTAGACATTTTTTTCTTATTTAATTTTGTTGAATCATTTCAGGAATGTCTGACTCTTTGTGGCCCCATTTGGGATTTTCTTAGCAAAGATATTGGACTGGTTTGCCATTTCCTCCTCCAGCCCATTTTATAGGTGAGGAAACTGAGGCAAACAGGATGAAGTAACTTGATCAGGGTCACACAGCAAAAAAGGCTCTGAGGGCAGATTTGAATTCAGGTCCTCCTAACTCCAGGGCTGGTGCTCTATGCACTGTGCTACCCAGCTGCCCCATTTCTATTTATAGTATTAATTTTTTTACTTCTAAATTCTCTCTCCCTAAAGTCCCTCCTCCATTTATTGAAAAGGAAAGCATCAATATTCCCGTTAATATGATACCCATTGTACATGTGATGTGTGATTAGACAGTTTATGTGAGAAAGAGCTGGGAATCCTAGAAGACTCCATTCTTGACAGGAGTCATCAGTCTGACCAAGCAGTCCAAGAGGAATGGGGTGTTTGTGTGGAAAATGGCCCTTCTATATATAGTTCTGGTTAGACTATTTGTGGGACATAACTGGGGCCACATTTTAGCAAGGATATCAACACATTAGAGTGTATCCAGAAGAGATGGAGCAGGATGATGAGGAGAGTGGAGACTACCTTATGAAGATCAGTTGACTGGAGATGTTTAGCCTGCAGAAGAAAAAAGGAAGGATTTGAGGGGATTTGATCACTGTGTTCCAGTAGGTGGAGGGCTTTTATGGGAGAGAATTTCACTTGTCTTTTACCCCAGCCTGTGAGGAGAACAAAATATGATGGGAGCAGGTTACAGAGAAACAGACTTAGGTTAGATGTGAAGAAAAAAATTTTATTAAATAAAGTTGTCCAAAAGCAGTTTAGGCTTTGTAAGTGGGCAGTGGGCTCTCTACCTGCCCTACAGGACATCACAAGACAGTGCCTGACCTACAGAGCATCAGTCCAGAAGTCATCAAGCAGAAGATGAATGGATATTTGTATATATATATATAGAGGGGATCCTTGCTTAATATGGTTGAATTACATAACTTCTGAGGTCCTTTCCAACTCTCATTTCTGCCAGTTTATAGCAGATGAGAGGGAGCCAATAGAGAAAGTGGGACTAAAGGTGTATGAGAGAGAGATGACTTCCCATTGAAATATGACTCTACTCCCCTTCCCCCAACCATTTGGCTGAATTTAATTTAATTAATATTAAATTAATACACCTTCTCCATCTTATTATTAAGACTCCAGGAGGAGAAGGAGGTAAGTAGAGGGAATGGGATAAAACATGCAGATAGTGGGATTTACTTTAGTGAATAACGACCTCTTCTGACAAGATGGAAGAAGAAGAAGAAGAAGAAGAAGAAGAAGAAGAAGAAGAAGAAGAAGAAGAAGAAGAAGAGAGAGAGAGATATGAGGGAGAGCTATGATAAATGGAGGAGCTTGAGCTGAGGGGGGTTCATATCAGATGGTTCCAGACTTCTCAACAAATTAGGAGACTGAGCATCAGCTATAAAGGGTTAGGCACAGTGGGTATGGTTGGGAGTGCTTGAAAGGGAAGAAAAAGAGTTGCTGTTCAGGGGATAGGGTTAAGTTGATAAGGGCAGAGTAAAGGATTGTTGGGCAGCAGAGAAGGCCAGTCATTGTGTCCTTGAATTTGTGGTGGGCAAAATCAGTTCAATATTTTTTTCAGTGATTTTCAACAGTTTGAAATCAAGAATTGAGAAATTGAATGGTGGGAATCACCCAAAACTTCAGATTTGCTTTTTGGGAATTACAGAAGGTCAGGGGGATATAGGATTTGGGGGTAATGCCTAGTGAGATAGCTATGGCATAGTGGATGGAGCCTGGGTTCAAATCTTGCCTCTGACACACATTGTGTGACCCTGGGTGAGTCATTTAACCTCACTGTTCCCAGGTAGTTCTGTAGGACTATAGATTGTTGTATAAGTGACCATCTTCATTGGTAGAGGGAATTTTCTCACAGGGATTTCCAGGCATGAGTGACAGGTCCTCTACTACCTGCTCCTCTCCCTGAACTCCTCCAAATGCAGTGATACATTATAGTGGAAAATCATGGGGTCAAGCTTGGTTTTGGGAGAAATTGAATCCATCCATAGGGAGACGGGTTAAGAGAATAACAACGTGTCAAAAGCAGCTGGGTGGCACAGTGGGTCGAATGTTGGGCCTTGAGTTAGGAAAACCTAAGTTCAAATCTGGCCTCTGTGTGACCCTGGACAAGTCAACTAACCTCTGTTTACCTCAGTTTTCAATTGTAAAATAGAAGTCATAATAGTACCTGCCTCCTAGGGTTGTTGTGAGCATCAGCTGAGATAATATTTGTTACTTAGCACGGTTCCTTCCTCCTTCCCTTCCTTCCTCCCTCCCTCCCTCCCTCCCTCCCTTCCTCCCTTCCTCCCTCTCTTCCTCCTTCCCTTCCTCCCTCCCTCCCTCCCTCCCTCCCTTCCTTCCTTCCTTCCTTCCTTCCTTCCTTCCTTCCTCCCTCCCTCCCTCCCTTCCTTCCATCCTTCCTTCCTTCCCAGCAGAATGTCTACCTTTTGGACATGGTATAATTCTAAGAGCTGATGATAAGTAATGTGTGAATGCATCAGTGTGACATGGGAAACAAAGGGATTGATTGGAGCTGCTCTCACTTCTTTGCATATGCTTCATTCTTATTGGTGTCATTCGTGCTGTGTGCACATCCCACTCTTCCTTGGGTGGTCAGTTATGGAAGATGAGGTCTAAGGCGTTTTTGTATCCATACTGAGCCTTACATTTAGTAAGCCATTAACACATATTTACTGACTTGGATCGAGACACAAGCACTTGAGGTCTCAGGGCCAGCATTGCTGGTGGGCAGGTCTTAAAGGCAATCCAAGGAGCTGTGCCTCAGATCCCCCAACTATGTCCCATCTAGGATGACTTTTCTGGGGAAAAGTTCAGGTGCTTTAGTGGAAATCCCTGAGAAGTGGGAGGGAGAGGAGCCAGCCTTAGCCTAGTCAGGGGCTGGAGGGGAGCTGAAGCTGCTGACGCTCCACAGAGTGCCAAGCTCTCGCTAGAACACTAGGTTCAAATCCCAGCTGTTTTTTGCCACTTGCTATTGGAGCTACCACATCACAAGGCCTTTTGTGAGGAAAGGGCTTAGGAAGCCTTCAAGGACAAAAAAATGGGAGCTTTTATTCGGTGAGGGTCGCAAGATTTAGAATGGGAAGGAACCTGAGAGATAACTTAGTGCAGTGACCTCATTTATAGATATGGAAACTGAGGCTTGAGAGTGGATGCTGCCAGGACTGGAGGTTGTTGTTGGGGCCCCTTCCAGGACAGATGCTAACACCTGCCTGCCTCCCTTTCAATCTGGCCTTTCTCACAGGCCTTTTTTTCCTTTCCCTCTTAGCAACAGGATTGGTTTTCTTGGAAACACTGTTGTTCTTTGCTTAGAACCCTTTGAACTTCTAGGATCCCTTTCATCATGGAATATCAAAGTACTTTCCACACCTTTATGAAACCCTTCACCACCCAGCTGGGCCACAGCTATGATTATACCCATTTAATGGATGGGAAAACTGTAGTGTTCAGGTGTGGCTCCCTCAGGCCTTGGAAGGGGGAAAGGTGAAACTAGATTCATAGCTTCATAGACTTTAGAGCTGGTTGGGGCCTTAGAATGCAGAATTTCAGAGCTAGAAAGTAACTTAACTTAGAGCATAGACACAGAATGTCAGAGGTAAAAATTATTTAAGGACTTGGAATACATAGCTGAAAAGGACCTAAGAATCACAGACTGTAGGGATGTGAGGGACTTTGGAATTACAACCCCCTCATTTCACAATCAGTTAGTAGTACAACTGGGGCTTCAGCTCAATTCAGACTCTGCACTGAACACTTTTTATGGAGCTGCTGAGTCTTACCTGGCGGTCTGAGACCAGAATACAGGCGACATCTGACCCAGATTACACAGAAGCTGCTCATGTAACCCTTCCCTCTATGACTCCTCATGTCCAAGCTCTTGGCTGTGTCCAGCTTTATCTATTCTCAATAAAAGACTAGGCCACGTCATGTGATAGGGTCTGCCTAAGACCCCTGGGTGAGATGGTATAGATTAGCTGATTTTGAAGACAACCAAACTGAGAAGTCTTAAGAAATAGTGAGGTCCACATCTCTGGAAGTGTTCAAGTAAAGGCTAGATGCAGGCATGCAGTAAGGGAGATTCTGGTCCTATACAGGTGGTCTGGTAGGATGATCTCTGAGGTTCTTTCCAGTTCTCTGATTTTATAATCTTAATCAGTTAAATTCAATAAACATTTGCTAAACATATATCAAGTGCTATGTATACAGAGACAAAAATGAGATCATCCCTGCCCTCAATGAATTTATAATTTACTGGGAGGAGAAAGCATGTATACAGAAAAGTAACTATAAATTATAGAGAAAGGAAATATAAAATAATTTCTAGGGGTAGAGGTACCAGCATCCGAGAGGTTGGGAGGGACAGAATAAGTTTCTTGTAGGAGGTGGCATGGGAGCTAAGCGTTGAAGGAAGCTAGATGCTCTGAGAGGTGGAGGCGGGAAGGGAGTTCTGCCCAAGCATATGGAATAGTTTTTGCAAAGCATGGAAAATTGTAGGTAGACCAGTTTGGTTGGAATGTAGCATGCATAAAGGAGAGTAAAAGGAGAGAAATCTAGAAAACTAAATTGGATCCTAGTTGAAAAGGATTTTAAAAAATCAAAGAAAGAATTTGCAGTTCACCATGAAGACAAGAAAGTTGGAGTTTCCTGAGCAGCCAGCTGACATGGTCAGAACTGTGCCTTAGGAATATCAGTTTGTCATCTGGGTGGAGACTGGATTGGAGAAGGGAGAGGAGGGAGGCAGGCAGGCCAATGAGGAGGATATTGTAAATGGTACAGGGGAGAGGTGATGAAGGTCTTAACGAGGGTGGTGCTTCTGTGAGTTCAGAGGAGGATGCAGGAGAGATTGTGCAGGAGGAATCAACAAGTCATGGTAACTGGTTGGACACAGGGATGATGGAGAGGGAAGATCCCCCTGATGTTGTGAATCAGGATGACTAGAAGGATGATGGATTCTTCCATGGGAATAAAGAAGGAAGTAGGGAGAGTGTGGGGAAAGAAAAGATGAGTTTAGCTTTGGGCACCAGTCTATGGAACATTCAGTTGGAGATGACCAATAGGCAGCTGGTGATATGAGACTGGAGGGCGTTATCATGGACACTGAGGTGGATCTGAGAACTGTTATCATAGAGGTGGCGGCTGGTTTGCTCTATGCCCAGAGCTTGTTTAGTGGTGATGTTGGCATCTGAGCTCAAGACTTTTAACTTATTTTATCTAATTCTACTATGCCTTGCTGGCTTCTTATGGCTACTTCTAGCTCTAGAGGTCCATGATTCTGTGATTCTTTGTTAATGAGATAGAAAGAGAGTTAGTTCCCAGGCACCTTTAAGGCTAGGGGGAGGTTCCAGAGGTGGAGGGATGGGGCACCTCCAGATGTATAGGACTTAGCAACTGTCCTCTCCAGGTACTGATCTCATCCTTCACTTGTGAGCTAAGGAAATAGGCCCAGTTGGGTTTTATTCTGTGAGGAGAGGATAACTGACCCTCAAATAAAGAGGTACAAGATCTGCCAGTATGGAGATGTGTCTGGCCCCTGCTGACTCACAGGCCCTTGTCTGGAAATACTTGGCATTTAGCCCTGGTGCTGGAACTCCCAGAAAGCAGAGGCAGAGCCAGAAACAAGACTGGTTGGGGGAAGGGCAGGGCAGGGGAGGCTGGGGAATCACTCACTAGGCTTGCTTCCCAGTCTTACTTCCTTTGAGATTTATGTCTTCCCTTCCCCTTTTCTAAGGAGCAACCTGGAGGAGTTCCGTGAGGCTCCTTGGAAAGAGCTCTGGGCTGAGAACCTGATGACCTGTATTCTATAACAAAGCCCTGTCCCAAAGTCCTGTGTAACTTTAGTAAAGTCACTAGCTTTTCCTGGGCCTCAGTTTTCAGACTCATCTTCCTAACCTCAAATCTGACCTCAGACACTTACTAGCTCTGTGACCCTGGGCAAGTCACTTAACACTGTTTGCCTGAGTTTCCTCATCTGTAAAATGAGCTGGAGAAGGAGATGGCAAAGTACTCCAGTAACTTTGCCAAGAAAATCCCAAATAGGGACATGGCTGAGATGATTGAACAAAAAGTCTCACTCTAGCTTTATGGGCAGGGAGATTGGTGATCTAGTCCCATGGTCAAAGCAGTATCTTCATAAAGGTTTCATGGCTGGGGATGGTGATGGTGATGATTAGTTAATGATTGCAGGAATGATCATAGGCCTACAGATCTAGGGCTGGAGGGGACCTGAAAGCTCACTTAGTCCATGTGTGAGGTGGTGAGAGACTGCACCAGGATGGTGGGTGCAGCAGAGGAGAAAAGGGGGCATATGAAAGAGATGTTATAAAGGTAAAATCAAAATGCACTGATAACCTATTGGCTATGTTGAGGGGTGGGGTGAGGGGTGGGGAATGGTGAGAGAGAGTGAGGGGTTGAAGATGATACCAGGGT
Source organism: Pseudochirops corinnae (assembly GCA_028646515.1). Lineage (NCBI taxonomy): Eukaryota > Metazoa > Chordata > Mammalia > Diprotodontia > Pseudocheiridae > Pseudochirops > Pseudochirops corinnae. The sequence continues at coordinate 313,950,110 of CM053585.1, read as the reverse complement.
TGTGAGGCTGGTGACTGGGAGGGTGGTGGTATCCTCAACAGTAACAGAGAAGTTTGGAGGAGAGGCTGGGGAGGGCTTTTGGGGAAGGATCTTAATGAGTTCTGTTTTGGACACATCTGCTTGGGATGTCTATTGGGCATCTAATTCTGGTTGTCTAACAGGCGGTTGGAGATGGTAGACTGGATGTTGGGAGAGAGGATGGGGTTGCACAAATGAGAATCATCTGCATAGATGATAATTAAAACCATGGGAAATAAGATCATCACTTGAAATAGTTTAGACTTAGAGGGCCCAGGGCAGAGCCTGTGGCAGTAGTGACTTGCATTTCTAGAATGCTTTAAGATTTATAAAGCACTTTTTTCAAAAGGCCTATAGGAAGTCTGCAGTGGAAGGCTTTCTCTTTCCTTCTGCTAGGTAAAGGGACCAAGGCTCAGAAAAGGGGCATCCCAGTAGGGAAAGGGAGTGAAGAGGAAGGTAGGAATGGTGAAGGTAGATTGTGACTTGGTCTTGAAAGTGCCTTATGGGGATGGTAGCCCAACATAGGCCTTATCACCTTCCCTGACTCTAAGGGCACAGGAACTTTGGAGACACATCCATCATGCCTGTTTTAGGAGGAGCGTCGGCCTCAGACGCCAAGGGATTTCTCTCCTTTCCTTTTGCAAGACCCTTACTTTGTTGGTTTCATATTCTGGGCTGCTGGAATCTGTGGAGAGGCCGGTGGTCTCCCAAGTAGAAAGAACCCCGAACTAGTAGTCAGAAGGCCTGAGACTGAAAGTCAGCTCCTATACTTGTTTTCTATGGAATCTTAGACAAGTCACTTTCCTTTTCCGAGACTGAGTTCCCTTACTTATACAATGGGCTCATAGGACTGTTGTGAGGAAGGTACATTTTAAGCCTTCAAGTATTACAGAAATGGGAATTATTAGTATTATTATTCGTGTTATTCTTATTATAGTAGGGAGAGAGGGAATAGAGAATTTAGAATAGGAGACAGGATTTTGCTCCTGTACCACTGACAGTGTCTCTAGCATCCAGTTTCCCATTCTGTGAAATGGGCCCAAGGCAAGATCCCTGGCTAATAGCCCTGTTTATCATTAACTCCTACTGGACCTCAGAGAGCCCTGGGTGCCGGGTGAGGTGAAGAATGGGGCAGGAATATAGCTGAGATGGTTAGGAAATGTTTGGAGAGCCTCAGATGAAAGAGTCTACATAAATATAGAGTAGGGTCATTAATCAGTTAACCGCGGTGTCGCTTAATCATGAGGCACTGAGCCAGAGCCAAGTCCTGCCCAGGAGGCTCTCAGAGGGCTGAGCAAGCAAGGATTAAAGGCTCACAACTTCCTAAGAGGTGGTTAAATCGGGCCACCTCCTCTTTACAGATGAAAAACTGGTCTCAGAGAAGGTAAGCAAATTTCCTTTGGTCACACAGCTTGGTAGAGGTAGGGGCGTGTGTGTGTATGTGTGTGTGTGTGTGTGTGTGTGTGTGTGTGTGTGTGTGTGTGCGCGTGTGTGTGAAGATGACATGGGATCAGAGCAGAGTTCTCCAAAAGCACAGGGGAAATTTGTTTTTTCTAATTAGGCCCAGTCAGGGGTGAACTGGAGCCAGCTCAAGGTTGTCAAGGAAATCCTTAAAGGTCCAGTCTGAGCATTTACGCCTCTGAAACTGACAAATGCTAAAAATCAGGACTTGGCTCGTTCTTTTCTTGATTTTCTAGACTTAATAAAGTGATGAAGAAAATGTTAATAATTTAGATCAAATTTAAAAGTGTGTCATGTGAGACATCCTCTTCCCTCCCTCACCAACCCCCCCAACTCAGTGCCATTATTCCTACATCTTACTTTTCACCCCAAATAGTGGGTTCATAGATAGGATTTAGAGATGAGAAACACCTTAGAGATCATCTGGTTCAACATTCCCATTTTAAGAATAAAGAAATGAGATGCAGAGAGGTTAATTGATTTGCCCAAGGTTGCACAGGCAATCATAATTAGTCACTTTCTGACTTTTAAAAAGCATTTTCATTTCTGTAAAGCAGAAGTGAGTTTATTGTCAGCAGTCTACAGATGGGAGAACCGAATCCCAGAGGAAGGAAAAGACTCGCCAGGATCACACAAGCCAATCCTTCTGGCTCCACATCCCTACTCTTCCCCATCACCAGGAGTAGCTCTGGGCTGCTCTGCCAAGATAGCCAGCCCCTACCGCCACTCCCAGTCCCCAGGGCCTTGGTCCAGACTTGCTTAGGTATCCTACTGCCCCCTTCAGGGCTGAGATGGTCAGGGCAAGGTGCCCTTGGAGTAAGATTGCCGCAGATGCATCTAGGCCCTGAGGGAAGGGAAAGCCTGGGAGAGGATGAGGCAGGGCCCTAGGAATGGAAGTAAGAATGGGCCTGGGCAGGGTGGGGAGGCAACAGAGGCCATGGGCTGGGAAAAGGGGTCTTTATCTGATTGTTGGACATGGCCTCCTTGAAGTCCCATCAGCATCTCAAGCTCAATGTGTCCAAGATAGATCCGATTATCTTCTATTTACTCTAAGCCCACCCTTCCTCCAAGCTTTCCTCTTTCTGTTCACCTCTCCACGGAGTTCACAATCATGGAGACATCTTTGACTCCTTCTTCTTCATCTCTCACAATAGCCTTTCCCCGCCTTGTTTTTATTTTTTTCTCTTAAATACTAGCTTTAGCCCCAAATCACTCTGGTTTCAAACCAAGTCTTACTTGGTCACTGTTTGGGACTGATTGACTCAGAATGAATGTAAATAACAATTGCTTCTATTTTTGCCAGAAACACTGGCAGTCTTCCCTTCCTAGATCTATTTTTTAATTTTTAGAATAGGCCATTCTTATTAAGCCTTAATCACTGAATGGGTGCAGTCTTGGTCAAAGGGAGTCCTGTTAAAGACTTTATCTTGAAAAGGCCAAGGTCCCCCAGTGCATCCTGGGCCATCTGCAGTCATCCTGATCCATATCTGGCCACTGGACCCAGTTGGCAGGAGAAAGTGAGGCTGGTGACTTTGCAAGGCCCTGCCTCACTTAAATCCAATCTTGGCATCACCTCCCTGATGTCATGGTCCTCTTCAAGAATGAAGGAGGAACAGCAGCTCACAAGAGCCACTTAGATGCTAAGTTTTGATAATACAGAGATGACACTTCTTCTATCAGGTCTCCTGTTATTCACGCTCCCAAAATCCTCACTTGGACTCTTTCATTGGTCAGCCTCTGCTTCTGTTCGTTACCCTTTGTTAGTTTGTCTTCCACATAACTACCAAAATCATATTGCTAGAGCACAGATAGGACGGCATCACCGCCTTGTCCAAAACCTTCAGAGGCTTCTTTCCAGAAATAGGTATGACTTTATTAACAAGAACATTGCTAAAGGGTACGCATCATGTGTATTATCAGCATCAGTGTTGTGGCTGCAGCCTAAGGACCTACTAATGGACCTCTCCGAGTGATTTATGGCTAAAGCCTCCTGTGTTGTCTCCACCTCTCAGAGTGGAAACTCCTTGAGAGTAAGGACAGCTTTGTTTTTCTATTTGTATCCCCAGTGAGCACATATGAAATACTTAATGAATACTTGGTCCTATGCTTTCAGAGTTCCTCTGTGCTATTAGCTTCCGGACTTCATTCCTTCATCCTTCACAACAGTGACAAATGCCTTTGGTAAGCTTCCTCCTCCTCTTCCTCCTTCTCCTGTTCTTCTTCCTCATCCTCCTCTTCCTCTTCCTCCTCTTCTTCCTCCTCCTCTTCCTCCTTCTCCTGTTCTTCTTCCTCATCTTCCTCTTCCTCTTCCTCCTCTTCATTCTCCTCCTCCTCTTCTTCCTCCTCTTCCTCCTCCTCCTTTTCTTCCTCCTCCTCCTCTTCTTCCTCTTCTTCCTTCTCCTCCTCCTCTTCTTCCTCCTCCTCCTCTTCTTCCTCTTCTTCCTTCTCCTCCTCCTCTTCTTCCTCCTCTTCCTCTTCCTCCTTTTCCTTCTCTTCCTTCTCTTCCTTCTCCTCCTCCTCTTCTTCCTCCTCCTCTTCCTCCTCTTTCTCTTCCTCCTCCTCTTCCTCTTTTTCCTTCTCCTCCTCCTTATCCTGCTTTATGCCTGTATTATGCCTTATTTGATATTGTGTCTGAAGAAGACCATTTAACAAAAATTATCTTTGTGGTTGTATCTATCAAGGAATTTCATGTGTTGTTACCATAAACATGGCGGAGATCTTGCTGAAAAAGAGCCTTTTTATAGATAGCATTGAGTCAAATGATTTTTCATAAACAATTAAAGCAAACAAAGTAGTTTCCACACTTCTCAGGACACTGTGTAACTGTGCAGATGAGGTCCAATGCAGAAAACCATTTGGAAAAGGCAGTCCATCCATTTCTCACGCTTTCATCAAGGATGCCTACATATGTATGTAGCTCACTCTCATAAATGTTTTAATAGAGATGAGAAAGTGGTAGTTGGCTGATGTCATTTTGGTCACCTCGTTGCATAATGATATGAGCCACGGTTCTTTTTATTCTTTTGGAATTCCAGGAAAGGGAGTAATGGATTGTGGAGCTGTTTGGACAACTTTGTAGCTCATGTTACACAACTCTTTTTTTCTTTTAAAGTTTTTTTTTTTTATGGATGCTGTTTTTTTTTCTTTTGTTTTTAGATCACTGTCATTTCTCAACAACTTCCCCCATCAATTTTTATAATGAATCCTTATTATTCCATCTCCCCTCCCAAAAATCATGCCATTTCACAAGCTCTGCCAGCAGAGCAATTGAGGACATGGTACACAGTCCTGCCAGTGGTTTATTTCATCATTTAAAACTATCTTTTCCAATGAAAAGAGCCAAGTTGCATTTCAGAGTTCTTTTGATGTGTGTGTTTCTAATTGTTAAAGGAGGGCAGCTATGTGGCATAGTAGATAGTGTGCTGGCCCTGGAGTCAGGATAACCTGAGTTCAAATCCAGGTCCAGACATTCACTGGTTGTGTCGCCCTGGCCAAGTCATCTAACCCTGTTTGCCTCAGTTTCCTCATCTGTAAAATGAGCTTAAGAAGGAAATGGCAAACCACTTCATTATCTTTTACAAGGAAACCCCAAAGAGTCAGACATGATCGAAAACCACCAAACAACAACAAATTATTAAAGAAAGGGTTGGAAGACTTTCCTGCAACTACTGATAATTTGTGTCTCTTCTTTCAAAAGTTGTTCACCCATATCCTTTGACCAAGTACCTATTGGGAAACTGATCTTATACTCAAAAATATGCATCAATTCCTTACGAATTTCAGTTATTAAGCATTTAGCTAGTGATTTTATTCCTCACAAAAATGTATGCTTCTTGAAAGTAGGGATTGTTTCATCTTTTCTCTTTGTATCATTGGTACAGTGCCTGGCAAATTGGTGTGTTTAATAAATGCTTATTGCCTATTAATTTATACTGCAAATATTTAAGAATATTTCCCCAATTTTCCCAACTTTCCTTTTTAGTCTAGATGCATTCTTTTTTTTACCATGCAAATCCCTTTATTTTTATATAATCAAACCTATCTATTTTGTCTACTATAGGTTTTCTACTTGTTGAATGTGTAAAAATTACTTTCCTCTCCTCAATTGTGATAGAAATAACTTTCTATTATCTTCTAATTTTTTTATACTTAAAAAATCCAGATCACAGATCTAGTTGGAATTTACTTTTGTATGCACATGAGAAATGGATCTAATCTATTTTTAAATCACATTCCTATCCCATTTTCCCAACAATTTTTATTAAACAATAAATTCCTTCCCCATTGTTTTGTAGCCTTAAATTTATTGAGCACCAGTCTATTGTCTGCCTTTGGGTCTTGTTCTAGATCATCTAATCTATTTTTCTCTCTTTTATCTAATACCAGATAGTTTTGATAATTACTGTTTTATAGGATAATGGAAAGTTTGGTTATGCAAGTCCCCATCCTTTCCTTTCCTTTTTTCATAAGTTCTCTTGATATCTTGAACACTTATTCTTCCATATAAATTCTGTTATTAGTTACTAATTCTGTGAAGTATCCCATTGGTATTTTAATGGGTATTACAATTAAATATATAGATTAATTTAAGTTGTATCATCATTTTTATGATATTGCCTCAGCCGGGCTGTATACAATGTATCTCTCTCTAATTATTTAATTATTTCTTTATTTCTCCAAACATTATTTTATAATTATCTTTGTTTTTATTATTAAAATAATATGTTATTAAAATTAAATTCTAAACCATAACTGTCAACAAGAGCGAACATAAATACATAATAAGGAATAAAATCTTACATAAAATCTTCTAATATTTAACAAAGTGGAATCAGCTACATTAACAGACGACAACAAAAATAATGTGTGTGCCCTCTGTCCTTTTTCTGTTCCAAATGAAGTTCTGCAATATTTGGCTGTGTGAATAAGGGTGCGTGTGTGTGTGTGTGTGTGTGTGCGCGCATGTGTGTGTTTGTGTGTGTGTGTTTGTGTGTGTGTTTGTGTGTGTGTGTTTGTGTGTGTGTGTGTTTATGTGTATGTGTGTGTGTGTTTGTGTGTGTGTGTGTGTGCGTGTGTGTGTGTGTGTGTGTGTGTGTGTGTGTGTGTGTTTGCCTGGTCTCTGCCAACATATATGCTGAGATGGATTTCACATTACTTCATTTCACATGCTCAACATTGCAGCCAAGTTCACATACTTGCTGTTTCTCAGAATCATTAATGGGACAATCAGGGGCACTCTGCAGATGGGCTTTGACTAGAGTGGTCACCTACCCCTCCATGGACCATGCCTGGAGCTGGGCCTTTTCTTGTGTCCCATGTACATTCCTAGGAGCTGGGCCCCTTCTGCTGACACATTTACACTGGCCCTTTCAGATGGGCCGGATGTGCTGACTCAATGCTGAAGGGCTTGGTACTTGGGATGACACAGCAATCTTTTGGCTCCACCATGACAGCAGCAGGGGAAGGGAGCCTTCCTCAAAGAGGACTAGCCCCTGAGACAGGAAGAACCACCTACTTAGAGTTTAAAAAAACTGACTGGCTTTCTTTTCCAGAAAGTGTGACATGTAATCAGAGGTGTCCTGGTAATGTTGAACAATTAGTTCTCTTTAAAAAAAAAATATGCATGCTATACCTTTAAGTTTAATTGGCATTATTAACAGTTTCTCCCTTACTTTCTTAAGTTTAATTAATTGAGTTTAATTAAATCTTTAAAAAATCAGCCCCTGATTTGTAGTGTTTGCTGATTTCCAAGATACAAATACTCACCCTGAAAATTTAATAATCAGCTCTACTGAGCTGGATTGAGCTGGTTCCAGCAAACCCAAACCTTTCTTTCTCCTTCCCCCACATGTAACTTTCTCTCTCTCTCTTTCTCCCTCTCTCGAATTTCCTGCGAGGCAACGGGAGAGGGCCCTCTTCACCCTCACTCTTACAGTGACTTTGAATAGGTGTTGCTCATTAAGTTTGAGCCTGGTCTATTTTATTTATTTAGTTTTTTTTTTGTGAGCATCATTGACCAAACAGCAATCCCGATATGAAAGTGTCCAACCTTGGAGGTAACCTTGTGAATTCAAAAGGTTGGAAGGAAGCTCTTGGGTCCCTCAGTGCTAGCTTTTCTATGGGAGGGGACCCCAATAGCCACTGCAGGACTTTCTGGAGGAAAATATGTTCCCTGACAGTAGGATGATCCCTATACCTCGCCTGGCTTTTGAAGACCTTGAGGGTGATGGGGCAGAGCTGAAGTGAAGGTGAAATGTGAATTCAGCAGTCTTGCAAAATATTTCATGTTTTGATGTTTTGAGTATCAATCTTCCAGAAGAGTATAATAGTATCTATAAATTACTGCTTCATGTTTAAGTCTTTGTCAATATGTGCTTGTGAGCCTTCTGTCTTTTAAGCATTTCTGTTGTTATTATAGAGAAATAAATAGCTGCCCTATATTTGATCTATATTAGACATTGAATCTCTTTCTACTACCTCTTTTATAGATTCCCATTGACATTATATAAACCTAATCATTAAGGGATTCCTATTGGACTCAAATAACAACAACAAACATTTACATAGTGCTTTAAGGTTTGTAAACCTCTGCATATATTTTCTCATGTGATCCTTGCAATAACCCTGTGAAACAGATCCTATAATTATCCCCATTTTACAGATGAAGAAACTGAAGCTAAGAAAGCTTTAATGAATTGGCCAAAGTCACATAGCTGATAAATATTTGAGATAGAAGTCAAATTCAGGTCCAGTGTTCAATCCACCACAATTGTAACATATGTAGGTTTGGGTTTTTCATCATCAGGGTCCTACAGATTGTATTTGCACTTTGAACCCTATTTAAAAACAAATAATTCAGTAACTGTTTTGACAACTCCTTGGAATATAGTGTTCAAATTCTTATTTTAAAATAGTAACTCTTAACATTTTTTTATGTATTTTATATATTTTTGTATATATTTTAAAATGTATTTTAAAATACATTTTTAGAGTCAGTAAGTCTTAAAAATTTTTATGTATTTTATGTATTTTTGTATATATTTTAAATACTTTTTTTTAGAGTCAATAACTCTTAAATGTTTGTAGATCTATCACTTGAATAGTGTGCTTTCTACTTTTTTAGATAATTCAGTAATTTTTTATAAATCTGCATTCCCAGCAGGAAAATTACTTTTTTTTCCTGCTGAACTATCTGATTCTGGTCAGTTCTGTGGGTTTTTTTTTGAGGTTTTCTGTTATTGTCTCCATAGCTGCCGTTTTCCTCCATTACTCTGTCTTGACCTTTATTTTAAAAGTTTTTAATTCTTTTAATTCTTCTCTGAGTTCCTTCTGTGAATATTTTTACTTTCTCTATAATCTCTCATTTATTCTTATAACTTTCTTATGTGGTTAATTCCTACTTGTTTTCTTTAAGTATGACACCTTTCTATTTGAGGTTATCTTGAGCGTTTCCTTGTTCCATTTCCATTGCTTCTAGTATTTTCACCTATTTAGTTATTCCAGGTCTTGCTCATTTTCTAATGTGGGTGAGTTTTATTTTCTTGTGCAGTTTTTAGCTGTTCTTTTCTTCTGTGCATCTCTTTGTTGTTTTTATGTGTGCGAGAAGATTGTTCATGCTTCTCTCGTTGCATCATCTTGATTGGAAAGCTTTTAAAATGACCATTATAAAAATCTTATATGTGTCTTGATAAATCAAGAAAAGTATTTGTAAATTTTTTTTTTATTATTCTTACTCTTTATTCTTCCTATCAATTTCTTCTAGAGTTTTTGTTGTGGTTGTTGTTCAGTCATTTTTCAGCTGTGTCCAATTCTTTGTAACCCCATTTGTGGTTTTCTTGGCAAAGATGCTGGAGCCATTTGCCATTTCCTTCTCTAGCTCATTTTATAGATAAGTAACTGAAGTAGCCAGGGTTAAGTGACTTGCCCAAGGTCACACAGTTGGTAAATGTCTGAGGCTGTGCTTGAACTCAGGAAGATAAATCTTCCTAATTCCCAGCCCAGTGCTCTATCTGATTTGATGCCTACCTACCCTTTGTTTTCGTGGTGGTGGTTAATGAGATAGAGAGATGCTAGTAATGTTTTTACATTTATTTTATATTATTCTGTATATTTTATCAAAATTAGTTGATTTTTAAAATAAATTTCTTGGGTTTGAGTAAACCATTATGTCATCTACAAATAGAGATGTTTAACTTCTTTTAAAAAAATTGTTTATTACCTATATTTATTTGTTTTCTATTGCTATAATTATCCTATTCAGAACAGTGTCCAATAGTGAGTGTGAGAAGGAAAAGTCTGGCTTTACTCCTAGTCTTAGTAGGAAAATTTGAGCTGTTTCTTTCACCTAATGCTAGCTCTTGGTTTTAAATAGTTACTTCAGAAAAGATCAGATCTATGGGGCAACTAGATGGCACATTGAATAGAGCACTGACCCTGGAGTCAGGAGGACCTGAGTTCAAATCTGACCTCAGATGCCTAACATTTACTAGCTGTCTGACCTTGGGCAAGTCATGTAACCCCCATTACTTAGCCTTCCCCCCTTCAAAAAGACAAAAAAAAATCATATGTAGGAAGAATTCTTTCACTCTCAATGTTTTCAGCATTAAGGGCTGTTATATTTTAGCCAAAAGTCTTTAATACATCTATTGAGATAACCCATCTATATATATGTGCATGTTTTAAATTAATTTAATTATTAAGATAATTATTTCTTAATGTTGCCTTACTGAATCTGATTTAATCAGAATTATAATTTGATTATGATTATGATTTAATCATAATGTATAACCTGAGCTTTTTTCTGCTATTTGACAGAATTTTATTCAATGCCTTTGCATTCATTGTGAATCAATCCATCAATCAATACACATTTATTAAGTAATTACTGTGTGCCAGTTTTCATTTCTCTCTAGGCTGCACTCTTGACTCTCCCAGATTTTCTCTGTAATGCTCCATAAAACACCCTAGAAGCTCACTCCACTCCTGGACTTCACACACTGGAAAGACCCTCCAGGCCTTCAGCCTCTCTCTCTGACTGACTGATTCCTCCTAGAAGCACCATTTTAAGGAGGCCCAGGTCCACCATGACTTCATTCTTCTCCAGACTGTTCTCCCAGAATTTCTCAACCATGACCATACTGCAGTCATATTCCCCTTTCCCTCATCAATTCCCTTTACGTATTGTCTCCAGCCACTGGAACATGAACTCCTTGAGGGCAGGGACTGTCTTTTTTGCCTATACAGTCAGTTCTGCTATAACATTTATTTTGAAAACATGAATTTGTTTCAATGCAATTGATATATTGGAGCATATATATATATATATATGTATATATATATTTGAGCATGAATTTTTGCTTCTGCATGATTTCTTCCTCAAAAAACAGTGAGAAGACAGAATATCTTGCTTTGGAATAACACACAAGCAGCAGCTCTTCTGATGGTCTCTTCCACAAGCCAGTTTCAGTTTTTTTGTTGAGATAAAGTGCATATTTCTTGCATACGGTTTATTGCTTGCTGTAGGAACAATGGGTGGAGAAAGTCTGTTCCTCCCCACTCTTTCCACCCCATGGCCTCTTGTGCCCAGGCCTTGAACTTTGGGCCTGCTCAACATAGGGGAGACTGTGCCAGGGGAGGTGTGTGTGTGGGAGGGTGTCCTGATACCCTGGGTGTAGACTGAGCTGCAGGCTGAGGCCTCAGAGTTCACAACTATTGGAGGTACGTATTTCTAAACCATCTAACATGCATAAAAATTGTGTTTAAAATTAGGTTTCTATCTATTTATGATGTCATCCACAAACTTTTTGAGTATTATGCACCTAAGCCCATCTCCCCCATAAGCCTTTTGTGATTTTTCCTGTGAGATTTTGCATCGTGTAGGTGTTTTAGGGAGCCTATGTGTCGTATTATAGCAGAATTGACTGAGTTTGTATTCCCAACACTCAGCACAGTGCCTGGCCCATAGTAAATTCTTAGTGACTGCTTGTTGACCCTACTAAGTGCTGAGAATAATAATGAAAATTAACAACAACAACAATGACAAACAACAACAAAAGGGCTTTGTCCTTAGCACATAGATTCTAACCAGGGAGGTCACACATACATGAGTAGATCTGTATCTGACTCATGCATCAGTGGATGAAAGGCAGCCCTAGATGGAAAGGTAACATCCTCTAGGGCAGGGCCTCTCAAACTTTTTCCACTCTTGAACCCCTTGCATGTTTTTGGCCAAATTTGTTGGTGCTGCATGGCCCGAGGGCATGTGCGGTACAAAGTGCACATGCTTTGTGCTCAGAACCAAGGCTCCAGTCAAGTTGTGGAATGCAACATGTACAAGAGCTGCCAGAAACACCTTGGATTCATTACACATTGGATTTTTAATTAATTTTTGGTTGTTGTCTGTTTAGCAACTTTTTACTATTTCCAATTTTTTTGCTACTCCAGATGGGGTCACACCCTACAGTTTAAGAAGCACTGTGGGAAGTAGGACCAGGACGTGTTACACAAGGTGGAATTTGAACTGAATCTTGAGGGGGACCAGGAATTCTAAGAGGTGTGTATGAGGAGACAGGATATCCCAGGCTTGGGGGATGGTCTGTGAAAAAGCCAGAGATGAGACACGGAGTGTCCTGAGGAATAGCAAACAGTCTAATATGGTTGGATTTTAGGTACTTTAGGGAGAATAACATCATAATAATCATTAATTAAATATAATTAAATTAATTATACAATATAAATTTAATTAAATATAATAAATAATTAAAATTAAATAATAACATTTAAGGTAGCTAAGTGACACAGAGGGATAGAATACTGGGTCTGGAGTCAGGAAGACTCATTTTCCTTGAGTTTAGATCTGATCTCAGACACTTACTAGTTTCGTGACCGTGGGCAAGGTACTTAATCCATTTGCCTCAGTTTCCTCATCTGTAAAATGAGCTGGCAAAGGAAATGGCAATCTAGTTTGCTGATTTTTCCAAAAAACCACCAAGTTGGGTCATGAAGACTCAGACATTCCTGAAAAGATAGAACAACAACTGAACAATATTTAAGAAGACTAGAAAGATAAGAAGGAGCTTGTCAAGGGTTTTAAGTGCCAAACAGAGGAATTTACATTTGATTCTATAGGTAATAGGAAGCCGTTGGAGTTTAGTGTGTGTGTGTGTGTGTGTGTGTGTGTGTGTGTGTGTGTGTGTGTGTGTGAAAGGATTGATATTGTCAGATCTGTGCTCTAGGAAAATCAATGTGGAGGATGGATTGGAGTTGAGAGAGATTTAAAGCTGTGAGACCAATGAATATGTTATTCCAATAGTCCAGGCAAGAAGTGATAAGGGCCTGAACTGGAGTGGTGGTTATATGAATGGGTGTAACAGGATGTAGCCAAGGGATGTTGTGGGGAAGAAATGGAAATGTTGGGCAACTGATTGGGTTTGTGGGGTTATTGAGGGTGAGGAGTGAGGGTAACACTGAAGTTGAACCTGGGTGACTTGAAGCCTGTTGATACCTTCAGCAGTAATAGGGAATTCAGTAGAAGAGTGGGTTTCAAAGAAAAGATAATGAGTTGTCTCTGGACATGTAGAGTTTGAGATGACTGTGGGACATTCAGTTGGAAATGTCTAGTAAGCAGTTGGTGATGTGTGACTGTAATTCAGGAGAGTGCCTTGGGCTGGATATTTAGATCTGGGAATCATTGATATAGAGTTGATAATTGAATCCATGGGAACTGATAGGGCCAGGACAGAACTCTTGGGAGACACCCAAGGGTAGTGGTCATTACTTAGTTCTAGCAAAAGAGACTGAGAAAGAGCTGTCATATAGGTAAGAAGAGAACCATGAGAAAACAGTGTTGCAGATACCCAGAGAGGAGAGAATATGTAAGAGGAGGTGGTCTACAATAGGAGTAGGGGATTTGAAGCCTTGAGGCCGCACACGTATGGCCCTTGGATTAGAATCCTGCTTGATTGAAATGATTAGTTTCCTTCCTTACCTTTGGCACATGTCAACAAACTTGAGTTTGGGATTATTGGGAACAGAAACATCTAAAAAAGATCAGTTAACAGAGGATGGGACTACAATAGTCCTCAAGGAGCACAGACATCCAGGCATTGTGTGGTTTGCCCTTCATTCTTGAAGAGGACCATGGCATCAGGGAGATGATGGTGTGACTTGCAATTGACTTTAAGTGAGAGAGGGCTGTTCAAGGTCACCAACATCACTTTCTCATCTAGAGTCATCTGGGTCCAGTGACCAGATACAGATCAGGACTACTGGAGATGGCCCAGGATGCATTCGGAGGCCTCAACTCTTTCAAGCTAAAGTCTTTTCAGGTTCTCACTTTGAGTGAGGCAATGCCCATTCAGTGAATAGACCTCTTTACTAAGTGAGTCAAGGGATGGTCCCTTTAATTAAAAAAAAAAAATCAAACTAGGAGAAGACCCTCAAGGTGGCTGGCCAAAAGAGAAACAGTTGAGTGAGGTTATAGGTCAGTAGCTATAAAAAGAGTCTCTTCCTATGTGCCTAGCATCCTTCATTGCTTCTTTTTGAACACTATGTTCATATGACTTCATAAAAGGAGGTTGGTGGAGTGCTCTCTCCAGGCTTGAAAGTCCTTTATATTGTTTAAAGATTTATTAATTCTTTAAATATTTGACAGAATTTACTTATAAATATGTATAAGTATGGTCCTGAGATCTTTTCACATGACATTTCCATAATAATCTGGTCAGTTTATCGTTCTGATGGTGGTTGATTTGAGCCCTCTATTTCCTGTTTTATGAATTTGGACTTTTTATGTTTTTGCAAATATGGATTAATTTCTTTATGATTTGCCATATAATTAATCTATTTTTTCATAGAGTTCTTTTATGTTCTTAGATTGGTTAGTATATAGTTATTTCTAATAATGACTGGTAATTTTCTTTGATCTTAATTTGTTATGATTTTCCCTCACTCATTTTTAATTTTGGAAGAGCTATTCATCTCTCTATTCTTTTTGATTAAACTTGCTAATAGTTTATCAGTTTTATTGGTCTTTTCACAAAATCAACTCTTTTATTTTAAAATTAGATTGTACTTTCATCTTACACTTTATTATTTCTCTTTTCATCCTGACATGTTCTTGTTTTGTGCTTTTGATATGATAATTTGTTCACTTATTCTTGAAACTGTAACTAAGTAATTTTAATTTTTCTCTTGTTAATATAAATGTTCAAAAATTTTGCAAAAATGTAAAATTGCCTTTCAGTTCTGATTTAGTTATCATACATATATTTTCATGTGATATATTTATATTATCATTCTCTTTAGTGTAATTTTATTCTTTATATAATTCAATTTTTAAGTCAAGATTTATTTAATTGTAGCAATGTCAGACTGTGTCTTGTTAACAATTATGGCCTTGAAATATTTGGCTATCAAACATCCATTGCTCCACCCCTCATCACTGCATTCCAGGCTTTTTATTTAGGGGTATATGACAAATCTTCATCTATCATAGGTGGTTCTGCCCCTAATTGCTAACCATATTCCTTCCTTTCCAGATCCAGGATATGGTTTTAGTCACCTATTTAATAGATTGGTTCAACAAACAATTAAATCAAGTTTGATGAGAACATAATAAATTTCAAAAGTCATAAGTGCATTATTGAAAAACATAATAGACACTCCCAGTTCCAAAGCTACATGCAATACAAAAAAAAAAAATCTGCAAAAAAATCCAATCCTCTCAGGTTAGAGTTCAATTTCTCCCTCTTCTGCCACTCCGAAGATAAACAACCTAAGACTTGGAGGGACCTAACCTATCTCTAATTCAACGCCTTATTCTTTTTCTAAAAATATACATTTTTATGAGTATCTTCTGTTTCTTACATAGTTATCTCAAGCATCCCTACCTCTCCAACACCCAGACAGCCATCCTATATGATAAATAGTATTTTTTTAGAGAGGAAAAGAATCTGCATGATGGATAGATACATTGGAAAAATAAAAACATGTGCAATGCTCAGCACCTGTCGACCCCCACCTGCACAAAGGGAGATGTGTATCTCTTCATTAGAATCCTGCTTGATCATTAATTTGTTAGATTTATTTTGAATTTTTTGGTGTGTCATTTTTCTTTCCACTTCCATTGTTGTTCTTGCATCTATTGCTTTTTTTTTGGCTCTGCTTACTTCAGTCTGCATCAGTTCATATAGACTTTTCCATGCTTTTTTGTATTTATCATATATATAATTTTTTGTAGCACAGTAATATTCCATGGCATTCCTGTTCCATAATTTGTTTAGTCATTTCCCAATGGAAGGTCATCTACTCTGGAGTTCAGTGCTTTTGTGATAGACCTTCCATCTCTCCTGATTGAGACCACACAGGAAGAAAATCAATATTGCTCTGGCTGTGAGTGCCCACTAGAGTGGGCATGGTGCTTCTCCATTAGGGTTGGTGCTGTTTCCACAAAAGTAAAGCACCATAGATAGGCTTAGCTGTGGCTTGCAATGTCTCTGTCCTTACAGTGGCTTCCAGAGCATAGGAGAAAGGAGGAGGAAACTCTCAAAGTCTTGTGTCACTTGGTCAAAAGAAGGAAGAGAAAGTCTTGGTTTTCACAGTTTGTTATTTCTTCCACTTTGAACCCTGCCTGTGGTCCTGTGTCTGATGTCACCTCCTTATGTACTGTCCATATCACTTCCTCTAGGACCCCTCTTCTGCATTAGTGTGCATCCCAAGAAGCAAAGAGGCAATTGGAACTTTGTCAGAGATGGAAAGAGCACTGTCTCTGGAATTAGAAACCCTAGAAGTCTCAACTCTGACCCTGACTACCTGTGTGTCCTTGGGAAAACTCACTTAAATTCCCCTTAAACCTCAGTTTCTTCCTCTTTCAAATGAGGGGTTGGATTAGATGACCTCTAAGGACCCTTGTAACTTCAGATCTATGATCCTATGACTCCATTATTAATAGGGCACTCCCTCTAGTTCCCCTCAATAAATTATAATTTAACCTCAATCAAGTCCTATGCCTTTATTAAATTATCTTACTTTGCATTACAATGTAATATTTAAAGTTTCTCTCTCTCTGAATTAATTTGTAGTAGAGGTGTCAAACTCAAGCCGGGCAAAACTCCTGAGTGAGACCTGAATCAGATTAAAACATAATTGGGAAATGTTTAATAAAATATAATACACTATAACTAATGTTATTTTGTGGTTTTCTAAGTCAATCGATGGCAGACAGGAATCTGTTTCTATTTGAGTTTGACAGCACTGATTTATAGCTTCTTTGTGTCCCCCATTACCGTCAGGAACAGGGGGTCTTTCTGCTCCTGCCTGGATGTTTGGGGTGCAGGGGAAAGAGATGAAAGGAAGTCAAAGAAAGAAGAGCTACCCCAGTGAGGGTGGGTCTTTGTCTTGTACCCTTTCCCCTCTCCCCTTCTAGAGAATCACTTGTATAACAAAGAATTTTTTTAAAGAATGAGAAGAGAAAAAGAAATTCAGCAAAATCAAGCAAAGCATTGATAAAGTCTACCATATGCAATACTTAACAGCTGTGCACCCCCCAACACTGTGGATGAGCAGATGAGGTGTCTTCTTGCATCCCTTCTTTGGCATCATGTGTGACCTTTGTGATAGTACAACATTCATTTCTGATTTTTTGTAGTTTTCCTTTCCATGTAGTTCCTTGTATATATTGTTTTCTTGCCTCTGCTTACTTCACTTTGCATCAGAGTTTATCTTTCCATGCTTTTTAGTTTTCATCACATTTGTCATTTCTAAGAGCAGTTTATTACATTATTTGCCCCCCTTTTTTTGGAGGGGGGAAGGCAGGGTGATTGGTGTTAAATGACTTGCCCAAGGTCACACAGCTAGTAAATGTTAAGTGTCTGAGGCTGGATTTGAACTCAGGTCCTCCTGACTCCAGGGCCGGTGCTCTATTCACCGTTCCACCTAGCCGTCCCAGTACATTACATTTTTGTATTTTTGTACCACAATTAATTTAACCTTCTCCAATTGGTGGGTGGAATGGAGTGAGTAGACAAGGGAACAAACATTTATGAAGCATTTACTGTGTATCAGACACTGTACTAAGCACTTAACAGGTATTGTCTCATTGGGATCTCTATTTCTAATTCTTCACTATCCCTCGGTTGTCTTCTAATTCAACCCATATCACTGAAAAGAATAACTTCTACAACATACCTTGTAAGTGGTCACCCACTCTTGATTTGAAGACTTTAAAAAAGGGGGAACCTATTACCTCCTGAGGCAACTCACTCTATCTTTGGATAATTCGAATGGTGAGGAAGTCCATAAATCTTAAATTTGCCTCTTTGCAATCTGCATCATTGCTCCTGTTACACAATGAACAAGTCTAATCCCTTCCCCCTTCATACGGACTTTGAAATCTTTGAAGGCAGATGTACCTTTCTTAGTTGAATTACAGGGAGAAGAAGAGAGCAAAATTATAACAGTTGAGGATATCAATGCACCCCTTTCAGACCCAGGCAAATATAACAAAAAGATAAACAAAAAAACTTAAGGACTCCAATAGAATTTTAGAAACGTTATATATAAGAGGTATCTGGCAACTATTGAGTAGGAATAGAAAGGAATACAGATTTATCTCAATTGTTCATGGCACTTTTTCAAAAATTGATTATGTTAGGGCATAAAATATCAGAAATAGAGAAAAGCAGAAATCTTAAGCACATCCTTTACTGACCATTACATAATAAAATTATAATCAATAAAGAATATATGAAGAAAAGATTCAAAATTAGAGACTAAAATAATCCAATCCTAAAGAATTGGTGGGTCAGGGGTGGCTAGGTGGTGCAGTGAATAGAGCGCCGGCCCTGGAGTCAGGAGGACCTGAGTTTTAATCTGACCTCAGACACTTAACACTTATTAGCCATGCGACCTTGGGCAAGTCACTTACCCCCAATTACCCTGCCCTCCCCCCTGCAAAAAACAACAACAAAAAAAGAATTGGTGGGTCAAAGACAAATCATAGAAATAATACATAATTTTTTCCCAGAAAATGACAAAATTGAGATATCACACACCAAAACTTTTGGAATACAATCAAAACAATCTTTAGGGGAAAACTTATATCTCTAACACTTTCATCAACAACAAAAACAGAAAGCTAGGTATAGTGGGACACGCCTCTAATTTTAGCTACATGAGAGACTAAGACTGAGGTTGAGTGGATCTCTTGAGCTTGGAAGTTCTGAGCTGCAATAGAGGGAGACAAATGGATGTTTTCATTAAGTGTGGCACGAATATGGCAAGCTCCCCAGTAGAGGGAAGTGAAGAGGCCGCTGGGCTGCCTAAAGAAATGTGAACTAGCCCTGGTAGGAAACAGAGCAGGTCAAAGCTCCTATGTTGATCAGTAATGGGAGCTCATGACAAGCAACAAATAAAAAACAAACAGAAAAATAGAAATCCTGAAAATAAAAAAAAAGATGAAATTTAAAAATCCACATTAAATTAATTTTTGAAAGAAAAAAAGACGTAAAAAAATAAACTAATCAAATAAAGAAACCATTGGCTAATCTGATAAAAAAGAGAGAAAAAAACCAAAATTCCAGTAAAAAATTAAAGAATTTACAACAAATAAAGAGGAAATTAAGGGAATTATTGAAAATTATTTGCCCCCACAACCCAATAAATTAAATAGATGAATATTTACAAAAATATAAAATATTCATATTAATAGAGTAAAAAAAGAGAATCTAATCCAATTTCAGAAAAAGAAACTGAATAAGCCATAAAGGAACTTTGAAGAACTCTTGAGTCTGAATGAATTTTCAAGTAAGTTCTCTCAAAAGTTCAAAGAACAATTAATTAAAATATTACATAAATTGTCTGCAAAAATAGCATAAGAAATGATCAAATGACATTCATTCTATTACATAAATATGGTCTTGATACCTAAACCAAGGAGAGACAAAACAAAGAAAGAAAACTATAGACTAATATTTTAAAGACTATTGACGTAGGAATATGGAATGAAATAGAAGAAGGTGTATTAACATATTACAAAGATTTTACACTATAATCAAATTTAATTTGTACTAGGCATATGAGACTGTTTCAGTAATAGAGTGACTATCAATGCAGCAGACCACAAAAATACCCAAAACAATAAAAACCACATCATTATATCAACAGATATACGAGACTCTTTTGGTAAGATACAGCACCCATTTAGGTTAAAAAAAATTTTTAAACAGAAGAAAAATGGACCCTTCCTCAATGTGATAGATAGTATCAAAATAAAATCTGAAAAAAAAAAACTTTGTCTATAATGAAGAAGTGCTAAAGGTCTTTCCAGTAAGCCCAAGGACTTAAAATAAGGATGTAATTGGCACCTCGGTTATTTATTTAGTGTAATTCTAGAAATGTTAAGTTATAACAACGGAAAAGAAAAAAAACTTGAAGAAATAAGCATATACAATGAAGAAACAAAATTATTGCTTTTTTACAGAGAATATTATGGGTAAGTAACAGGACATAAAACAACCCTCAAAGTCATCAGTATTTCTATGTAATACCAAGAAAACCCAACAGAAAAAGAAAGAGAAATTCCATTCAAAACAACTATGAAAACATAAAAAACATAGGAATCCATCTACCAAGACACACATAAATTATATGAATGCAGCTATAAAATGCTCTTTACAAAAATAAAGATAAATAATTGGAGGGATATTAATTGTTGATAGTTGGACTAGACTAAGTGGTTGTCATAAAAATGACAAGAGTGGTTATCATAAACTATCTATATAATACTATATAAATTAATTTACAGAAAAAGTGCCACAACAATCAAAGTGCCAAAGGGATGATTTGTGGAGCTAGAAAAAGAATTCATTTGGAGAAACAAAAGGTCAAGAATTTCTGGAGAAATAATGAAAAAATGTGAAAGAAGGGGCTAAACAGTACCATATCTCAGACTAATAAACAAAGGAATAGTAATCACCAAAACTGTTTTATTGTGGATTTAAAAAATTAAAAAGCTGATCAGTGGAGTGGAGAAGGTTCATAAGATCCAGAAGCAAATGGCAGGGAGGGGAATAAATCTCAATATAGTACCTATTATGTGACAAGCACTGTGCTAAGTACTTTATAACTATCATGGCCATATTTTCTCCTGTTGTTATATTATCTGATTTTATTGTCTCATTTGATCCTCACACCCACCTTTCAAGAACCCATTTTACAGATGAGTAAACTGGAGCAGACAGAGGTTGAATGACTTCCCCAGGGTCACACAACTGACAAATATCTGAGACTGGGTTTGAATTTAGGTTTTTCTGATTTCATGCTCTATCCACTGGGACCACTTAGCTATCTCAGATGGAGAAAGTAGCATGGTGTTAAACTCAAGGACCTCAGGAAATGGGATAAAAAAAAATCACTATTTGACAAAAATTGGTGGGAAAACTGGAAAGCAGTCTGGACAAAATCAGGTTTAGATCAACATCTCACACCACATGCCACATTAAACTCTAAATGGATATAGGATTTAAGTATAAAAGGTTCTGCCATAAACAAATTGGAGTCTCAGGGAAGGAGATACCTTTCACAACTATGGATAGAAGAATTCTTGATTAAAGAAAGGCTAGAGAGAATTAAAAGCAATAAAATAGACAGGATTACTTCGTTTTAAAATTTTTATATCACTAGCTTCTAACATAATACCTGGTATACAATGGCATGTAAAAATATTTGCTGATTCCATAAAATTGAAAAAATTCTGCCCAAACAAAATTAAAACAATTAAAATTTGAAGCCAGATAGTCAACTGGGAAAACAATCATTGCAGCAAACTTCTATGATAAAGGTTTACTATCTAAGACATATAGGAAATTGATTCAAATATATAAGAACAAGAGACATTCTCCAATAGAGGGCAGCTGGGTGGCACAGTGGATTAGGGTGCTATGCCTGGAGTCACAAGCCCTAAGTTCAAATTTGGCCTCAGATATTTACTAGTTGTATGACCCTGGGCAAGTCACTTAAACCAGTTTGCCTCAGTTTCCTCATCTGTGAAATGAGCTGGAGAAGGAAATGGCAAACCACCCTGGTATCTCAGTCAAGAAAACCCCAAATGGGGTCATGAAGAGTCGGGCAGACTAAAAGAAAATGAGAGAGCAACAAAAACCATTAAACAGAGGGTGAGTGGGAAGGGAGACATAAAAAATGAAGAGGAATGTCTCAAGAGAAGGAATGTAAATTATCAACAACCTTATGAGAGGTTGTGAAAAATATTCTCTAAAGCACTGATCATAGAAGAAGTGCTAATTAAAGCAATGTTCAGGTTCCACTTACTTCCCATTGAATTGCCAATGATGACAAAATAAAATAGAAAATGACCGTTTTTGGAGTCACCGTGGGAGAACAGGCACACTAAGGCACTGTTGGTGGAGCTGTGAATTGGTCCAAGCAATTGGAAAACAATCGAGAAGGGCACCCCAAAAGTCACTAAGCTGTGCCTTTGACCTAGTGACGCCACTACTGTTCATAACAGCATTATCTGTTAAAGAACTGGAAAGAAATGGGGGTGCTCATCAATTGAGAAATGACTGAATCAATTATGCTATATAAATGTAATGGAATGTGATTGCCCCATAAGAAATGGAGAGTGATACTGATGTAGGGTAACCTGGGAGATGTGTATGAACGGATAAGGGAAGGAAGTGAGCAGATCCAAGGCAACAAATTCTAAAACAACAAAAAACATTATAAAGAAAAACAACTTTGAAAGCATTAAGAACTCCACTCAATGCAATGGCCAATCAATCACAACTCCAGAATGCTGCTGCTGAAACAAGCTTCCCATCTCTTAACAGAGAAGTGGGGGACCAGAGATCTAAAACGAAATGCAAATTTTCAGTCATAGCTTATGTGTGAATATTTTGTTTTTGTTTGGCTGTATTTGTTTGTTTTCAAGGAAGACTTTCTGGGGGCAATGGAGAGAGGAAAGCTGATGATAGTGATTCCAACAAAAAAAGAAAACTATTATCAATGAAACACTTAAAAATACAGGGAAGAGAATAGGAGGAAGTACAGGGGGAGATGCAGACAAGCAGGATGGTTTTAGAACTAATGTGTGGAATTTATTGTAAACTTTTTAAAAAAAATAAGCAGTAATAAAGATTTGTATTTCCCTATATGATCCTCTTTTTCTGTTCTTTGTATGTGGAAATGCTCCTGTTTGTTGATATTTGTCAAATTCACAGTGATAAAATATGTGTGTACAGATGCATATGTACATACTTGTACATTCTTGAGAGTAAGGATGCTTTCATTTTTATCTGTATTTAGCAAAGACAGCGCTCAGCAAAGGGTCTGGCATGTAGTAGGCACTTAATAATGACTTGTTGATTTATGCATTGAGTCTCTTTCCAATCTCCATGCCTCAGTTTCCTCATTGATACAATGAGGGAAATTCAGGGTCAGAAAATCCTGCTTCTGCTTTTTTATGGCCAGCCAGCTAAGAATGTTGTTTACATTTTAAAATGAAGTTTGGTTATGTTTTGCATTTAAAAATGTAAGCACTGTTCTTAACTCGAGGACCAAACAGATGCTGGTGGAATTGGCCTTCAGAGTACAGGTGGATTGATTCCCTAGTTCCCAGATGATCAGTCACTAAGGTCTTCTTCAGTTTTGATTTTCTGTTGTATGATTTCAAGGTTCTCTGACTTTGTAATTCCACAAAATAGGATGCATAGAGCCCTGTCCACACAGCCCCTGGAGAGTGGATTTTGGGTGACACGGGCCATGGAAGCAGCCAAATCAGATAACTTAGGCCCCAAATTCTACCTTAGGCACTTACTCTTGAGGTTTCCTGTCTGTGTGACCAACATTACTTTCCTATGTTTCCAGCTGGATTATAAAGATGTGGCCTGAAAAGACGTGTTTTGGAAAACTAGATCCAGCTGCCTTGCCCAGACAGTCCTTGTCTTTCTGACGTCAATGACAGAGAAAAAGGAGGCCAGCTCCCTGCCCTGTGGGTAAAACATATTTCATGATCTGATGACT
Organism: Pseudochirops corinnae; assembly: GCA_028646515.1. NCBI lineage: Eukaryota > Metazoa > Chordata > Mammalia > Diprotodontia > Pseudocheiridae > Pseudochirops > Pseudochirops corinnae. The sequence continues at coordinate 313,926,593 of CM053585.1, read as the reverse complement.
CTTAGCTGGGCCATTGCCTGACGCAATTTTCTCTTGTCTGCCTCTCACCAGAGCAGCTATTCTTTCCTTAGGGACAATGATTGGAACTAAGCCCGTGGAGTCATGGAAAGGAGAGGTCTGTGGGTGCTGGAGAACCATAGCATTATAGGACTTATTGCTGGAAGGGGACCTTAGAGATCAATTAGCCCAATTCTCCCCTTTTACAGATGAGAGGACTGAGGCCCAGAGAGGTCTTGGTCCTTATATCTTGGTTGTGAGAGGCCATGTGGGCTACTCAAAGTTCAGAAGAGTCCCAGAGCTTCGACATTTCTAGTAGTCATGTGACCCTGTACAAGCCACTTCATTTTCTCATCTGTAAAATGGGAATGATAATGCTTGTACTATACACTTCATAGGGTTGTAAGGAAAAGAGCTTTGCAAACAAGCCTTTAATTTTACAGATGAGGAAACTGAGGCTCAGAGACAATTCAGAGGGTAAGGAAATTTCCCAATGTCATATAGCAAGCAAAAATTGAAGATTAGTAAGATTTGAACCCAGGTTGTCTGACTTGAAATATAGTGGGTTTCTTACTACTCCAATGGTCTCTTGGAATAGAGCTCACCAAGCCAAAAGAGGAGCAATGGTAGAACTGTGAGGCTGTCAGAAGTAGGCCAGTGGGTTTCCAAGTTCTGAAGCAGTTACTACATACTATGTACTCTCTAGACCTGCCCAGAAGCTGCCGATATTCAGGTCCATTAATTAACACAAGTCATAGCTCCAGGGCCAGACCATGAGGGTATAATGGGCCTGCCTTTGGTTCCATGCCCAATGGGAAGGTAGAATGGAAGAACTAATGTCCTCACCACCTGATGTCACTGGCTGGACTGAGACGTGCTAGCTGGGATGAGTTCTGGGTTCATCTGGATGAAATCCCAGCTGACATCAACCTGATTGCTGACTGATGGCCTTGAACTGCCTCAACCTAGGCCCTGTTCCTGTCTTCATTGGCCCTCGTCTCCACTTGGAGCCTTTTATAAGAGCTGGGGAGAGAAAAAAGAGACCGTAGAGAAACCCAACTCTTCTCCTCAGGCTTATTATGTTGTGCTGGAAAGAGGCAGGGGTCAAGTGGTCAAGGGCGTTAAATGTCAGATGTCCTGAAGACACTGGAGTTTATTGTAGCGCAATCGGACCTATGTTATATATAGGAAGCTCACTGGTAGTTCAGCGGAGGATGGGTCGGAGTGGGAAGAGACTTGAGGCAGGCAGACCCACCAGCAGGCTGTTTATGCAGTAGCCCAGGAATGAGGTGATGAGAACCACCAGAGTGGTGACAGTGTCAGAGAAGACAAGGGGGTGTATGTGGAAGATATTAGGAAAGTAAAACTGACACGTCCTTGGCAACAGATTGGGTATGGAGGGGATGAGAATGAAGAATCAAGGTCAACATCAAGGTTACATATCTGGAGGGAGGTTGTGTTAGGTAGTGATAGGGCAGTTCAGAAGAGGGAGGGTTTGGTGAAAAGATAATAAGCTTTATTTTGGACATATTAAGTTAGAGATTTCCAGGGACATCGAGTTTGAGATGTCCAAAAGGCAGCTCATGTGAGACTGGAGCTGTGGAGGGAGAGAGGTTAGGGCTGGATATATAAATATGAGATCATTGATATAGAGATGATAAATGAATCCATGGAAGCAAACAAAGTTCCCCTGTATGAAGCTCCAGCTAAGATAACTAGAATTTCAAAGGTCAGCTAGCTCGTCTTACAGATGAAGAAGAACACGGGACAGAAGGAAGAAGGGATTTGTCTAAATTCACACATGTAGTCAATTTTAGAACTAGGTTTTTAGCTTAGATCACCTGACTCCTACTCTAGCATTCTTTCCCCCAAATTCAGTCTCCAGATCTCAACATTAAGCAAACAGAATTACAATGCCAGGCAGGTGAGGGAGGAAGTACATCAGAGGATGGAAGGTCACCTCACATTACACCAGAGACCCTGCTCCTTTAAAAATGTTATTCCTTTTTCTCGCCACACAGTGTAAACTCACTGAAGGGAGGCCTAGTTTATTTTTTTGTCTGGTATCACCAGTACCTAGCACAGTGCCTGGCACTCTTTAAATTGGATTTATGTCTCTATGTTGTGTAGACAGCTCCTGGTGAGGAACCCTTTCCTCTTCACCTCTCACTGGCAACTGCTCTGAAATTCACAGCCTTAGAAAAATGCCAGTGGGCATTGAGTGAAGTTAAGGGACTGGCTCAGGGTCTTACATTCAATATGTGCCAGAGACAGGACTTGAACCCAGATCTTCCTGACTGACACTAATTCTCTATCCACTACTCACTAATGTATTTCTGAGATACACACACACAGGAGCATGTGTATATGTATGTACATACAGTATATGTACATATACACATATGTATACATACTATGTATATTGTATGTATGTGATATGTATATATGTACATGTGTGTGTATGTCTATATACTTAACAATTTTTTTTGATTGATTGATTGATCTCAAGAATCCTCAGCCTTTTGCTCAACAGCACAGTTTCATGGCTCCAATTCCATTCTCTCTCTGCTCCTGCCTGTGGACACTGTTTGGAAATAGTTGATAAACAAGATGACTATGGTCACAGAATATCAGAGACAGCTTCAAAGGAAGATCAGAGGTCAACTAGTTGAACCCATTCATTTTACAGCTGAGGAAACTGAGGCCTAGAAAAGGAAAAAGACTTGTCTAATGCCAGAGAGCTAGTAAGTAGCAAAGCTTCTAGGGAGCCTTCTAACTGTGAGGTCCTATTTTTTTTTGAAGCAATTGGGTTAAGTGACTTGCCCAGCATCACACAACTAAGCATCTGGGGGTGGATTTGAACTCAGGTCCTCCTGACTCCAGGGCTGGTGCGCTATCTTCTGTGCAACCTAGCTGCCCCTAAGATTCTAGTATTTTAAGAGACTATACTTCTATGATACTGAGTAGATTATTCCCAAATTATAAGAATGTCAGGTTTGATTGCTCAAATATGTGGGGTGCCTAAGAGTCTATATTCCTGGTCCTGTCACTGGATGTAGGCAGAGCTGCCCTCTAGTCCCTACTGAGAGAACAGCTGGCAGAAGGCAGTACATGTGGGAGAGGTTCACAGAGGCCTCAGCCCATAGTTAATTTTTTTTTTCTCTTTGGCTGAATAAATCTCCTCTGCTCCAGAGAAGCACCAGCAGTGAGAGCGAGGGGCTGTATTTCTTTCTTCCTGGGCAGGATTGTTCGAGGAGCGGCTAAACCCACCTATCCCTGGCAGGCAGGTGATAGCATCTTCAATCCTGGGGCCCTGAGGCCTGATTTGTGTTCCTGCTGTGCTAGCAAAGGGCTTGCTGGCTTTTTTATGAGCCTGAATGAGACTTACTTAGCAGAGAACTTGGCCCATGATGGTGCTGATCTGTAGGCTGAGGAAGCCTCTAATCCCCCTTCTCTTCTTAAGCCAGTCCTAGTTGGGGGAATTGGGAGATGGTAGTAGGGGGGTGGGATTCCAGGCTTGTGTAATCAAAGGATGCAACCCCCTTGGGTTGCTTAGTTCATAAGCCTTCAAAAAGGGATAAGTTGTGCTCTGCGTCCTGGGTTGGACTACTAAGGCTGAATCACAAAGAGCCTTCCTCTAGAGATCCTAGAAGCTAAAGTAAGAACACTGGCCTTCCCAGTGAAAGAGACATTTCTGCTGAAAGTGAGAGCTCTGTCCATCAATCCACAAACCAAGGAGATCTGCATTTCACACTGTTTCAATGTTCTCGTCTGTGCTGGCCTCCAATGTAGTGGATAGAGTGGAGAAGCAACCTGTGGGTTGTGAGAGAGAGCAGGCTTGGAACCTGCTCTCCCAGAATGCCCCAGGGTGATTCTCAAGTAGCAAGGGCTGTTCTAGCTGGTCAATGCCCCCATTCTATTTACTTCAATACTGTGAGGAGCACTGGTTTTCACTGATGTGGCTGCTTCCTTCAGTGAGGCTAAGCCAACCTCTTCATGCTTTAACCGATCGTTCTTTCTGAGATGTTTTGACCAAAAAGTGTTATTACCTGGTGTCCAGCTTCTGGAGTGATGAATCTTTCTACTTTTAGTCAAACCATCCTCCTGCAACAGGTACACTTACTGTCCGTCACTCGTTCCATCCTTGAGGTTTTTCCAGCGAACTTCATTGGCAATGCCTGCTAAGAGACAAAGCCCACTCCATGCCAAAGTGAGGCCCTCCTGCTTTTCTTTTCTGCCATTCTTGGCTGATTATCTTTTTGGCTTCCCTTCCTTTCCTTTCCTTTCTCCTTCCTCCCTCCCTCCCTTCTTCTCTTCCTCCCTCCTTCCTCTCCTTTCCTCCCTTTCTCCCTTTCTTCCTTCTTTTCTTTCTTCCCTCCCTTTCTCTCCCTCCTCCCTCCCTCCCTCCCACCTTCCCTCCTTCTCTCCCTCCTTCCATCCTTCCTTCCTTCCCATCTTCCTATCTTCCTCCTTTCCTCCACATCCCTCCCTTCCTCCCTTTCTTTCCTTCTTCCTATCTCCTGTCTTGTCTGCCAAACTTTATTAAGCCCCTTCTATGTGCAGATGACTGTAGAGATGCTAGGAGGACCATAAAATTTAGATGGCCACTTTACAGAGTATGCTGAGGCTCAGAAAAGAGGGAAATGACTTGTTAGAGGTCCTACCTAGTAAGTGGCAGAGCTGGGACCTGGCTGACCTTGGGTTGCTCTGGACTTAGCCTTATTTTCACAGAGACACAGCTGTCTGTCTCTCCTAATGGGACACCCCTTTAGATGGTAGTTAGTGCTGGAGTAGAAGTCATTTTGACCCCACGGGGTCTGTTCCATTGTCAGGGTAACACCTCCCAAGTCTTCAAAGCACATATATCTTTGCAGACTCTCCTGGCAACAGACAGTAGAAGCCACTTTCTTTCAATAGGCTGGGGTTCTTTTCTCTGTGTAAATTGAATCCCTCACTTAAAATCCTATTCCTGAAAATGATCTTTAAAATGTTGAAATAATTCAGCAGGGAAACGTCTAGAAGGATTTCTTTCCTTTTCAGGGTTGGAAAGGTCTTCATCTAATGCTTCCCGCAGTTTGTGTGCAGGATTTCCACTGGCCCAGGCTTGGGTTTGTATTTCATCAAAAATTGCTACAAATTTAATGAAGGGACCAATTTTCAGGAGCCTTTTTCCTAAAGGGATTAGACAGCTAGTGTAAATGCTCACTGTGGGGAAATGAGAATGAAACCCGAGAACCAATCACTCAGGATGTCCTGATAGAAATGAGGGTCTCCTTCCTGTGCCCCTCACCTTTCCCCTTGACGGACCATAGTCATAGAGCACAGAATGTAAGAGTTGGAAGGAGCCTTGGAATCACACACCATGCCATGTTAGAGCTTATGGGGCTTAGAAACACAGGACATAGAATATTAAACATGGAAGGGACCTTGGAAGATCATCAGGCAGAACCTCTTCATTATAGAGTAAATGGGGTTCAGAGGCTTCTCCTCTAAGCCTCCCTGAAACCCACCTAGATGCAGAGAATGTCTCTGGTCTCTAGGCATTCAAAACCATAGCTTCTGATTCCCCACCTTGATTTACAAATCAAGCAGAGGTCTGCTAGTTCAAAACAAAGACAGTAAATTAAAAAACAGAGCAAAATTAATGACAAGGAAAATCAATGCATACACCCAGGATATAATCTTCCACCATCACATAGCAAATCACCTCCCCACTTCCTGAGAATCTTATCTCTGTTCCTTTGGTAACCTTTCCACATCATAGGAGAGGGTTGCTGTTCTTGTTTGTCCTTCATTCTTGAAGAAGGCCATGACATCAGGGAGGTGATGCCATGACTTGCAAATGAATTGGATTTAAGTGAGGCAGGGTTGTGCAAAGTCACCAGCCTCACTTTATTCTCCAGACTCGTCAGATTCTAGTGATCAGAAATAGACCAGGACAACTGGAGATGGCCCTGAATGCAGTGGGAGACCTAGGCTTGGCTAAGGTCTTTAATAACTCTCAGTTTTACAGAGACAATGTCCAATCAAGTCTGAGTAAGAAATGAAGCAAAGAATGGCCTCTTTTACTTACTCAAAAAAAATCAATCTAGGACAGGAAGATCCTTAAGGTTCCTGGCTAAAACAGAAACAATTGCTGTTTACACTCAATCTGAGGGACTCTTGCAGAGGCTAACCAAATAACTCTTCTGCCTTCTCAACATAGTTGGAAGGGCTTACCCACTCATGGGAGATAGTAGGAACATGCTACAAAATCTTGGACTGAACCAGGAGTGTCAGCAATGGAACTACGTAGGATTGAAGCCAGTGGTATGGTAACCATAGGTTGGAGTTGCTCCTGAAGGGAGAAGCTTCTATCTGGGAGGCCCTGCCCTAGCATTGGTGCCAGTGAGGAGAAAACCAGCTAGAGGGAAACTTGAACCCTTCATCTTGTTACTTTGGTAACACTCCTGCTTCCATTACCTGGAATACTCTGGACAGAGATTAGACCCAAGAGCCAGGATCATCTTCTCCCTATGGCTTTTCCTTCCTGACTCTCTTTAAAAACCTCCCATACATATTGCTTCACTTTGTGCCTTGAGCAAAGCCCTCTGGCATAGGATGTCCAGAAACCTCTCTCAGTAATCACAGTTTACTGTCTCAGGTCTTCTGAGTGATAGAGTCCAATATGGTTCATTCCATAAAGACTGAGAAACTGAGGCCTAGTTTGGGAAAGTGGCTTCCTTGGGATCACACAGTAAGAATCAGAATCAGAACACAATACATTGGGAGAGGTATGGGTTGAATTAATGACCTCTGATGTCTCTTTCAACTTTGAGTGCCTGTAATTTTGTGATGCTATGAAATTTTCTAGCCTAGAATTGATACGCTTCATGTTGGTTACAGTGGAGAGGTCAAAGGCTCCCAAATAATTTTGGCTCAATAAAAGGAAAAAGATTTCCTGAAAGCCAGATCTGCAGTCGTTTACCTAGTGAGGTAGTGAGTGCAGCGTGAGTGAAAATATTAAAACAGAAGATGAATGACCCCCTGTCAGCAGACAGGATAGTAGTGGGGTTTCCTGCCCTGACTGGGAGGTTTAGTTCTTGCCATCAGTGTCACTGCGAGATTTTGTCAGATGCCTACAGAGCTGGAGTGGAGAAGGAAATGGCAAATCACTCCAGTATCTTTGCCAGGAAAAACCCTAATGGGATCATGAAGAGTCAGGCATGACTTGAAACCACTGACCACCACCACCAAAAACAACAACGAGCTGGTGATTTCTAGGCAGCCTTTCTCCAGAGAGTTTGACTACAAATCCTTGGGCACTTGTATAAAGGAAAGTGTGGGATGGAGTCCAGGGTTAGGGGAGCAGGGAGGTTGCTTTTTTCTCTTAACAAGTATAGAGATTAAAAAAAAATTTTGCCCATCAAAGTTAGCCTCTGTCCTGACATGAAAGTGATGGGAGGTTTAAGCCATGAGGGAGTGGAAATTGTATGCTGCATCTGGGAGTAAAATTGTAATAAGCTGCTGACATGCACTGTGTCAAGGGCAGCAGCCTGGGCTGAGCTGAGCAAGCATCTTGGGGATGGCAGCCATGTGGGGGGAGCAAAGAAGTGGGCTCGCTCTGAAGCCAGACTGCAACCTGGGCTCGAGGCTTGACTCTGCATTTTACTACCCAACTCACTTGGGACTTGGTTCCCTTCCCTGCTCTCAGTTTTCTTGCCAGTAAAAGGAACATATTGAACTATCACAGGATTATAGAATCAGTATTGAAAGGGCTCCCAGAAGTATCTGGAAAGGTATGGGGTAAGAAAGAAAGGGAATAAGCCTTTTTTTTTTTAAAGCCCCTGCTATGCTCCAGACACTGTGCTGAGCACTTTACAAATATTATCTCACTTGATCTTCACAATAACCCTGTGAAATAGGTGCTGTTATTAGTCTCAAATGACACAGGAGGAAACTGAGGCAGACAGGGGAGGAATGACTTGCCCAGGGTCATACAGCTAGCTGTCAAGTGTCTGAAGCTGGAGTTGAATTCAGGTCTTCTTGATTCCAGGTCTAGAACTTTATCCATTGAATGTTCTAGCTGCTGAGTCCTTTCTTCTGCCTCCAGACAATACCCTTCCAGAATCAAGTCAATCAATAAACAAGTGTTTGTTAGGAGCCTGCCACGTGCTGGGAATGGTGGTAGGACTGAGAATGCAAAGACAAAGCGTTTGCAGTATCTTCCCTCAAAGGAGTTTTACAGGAGAGAATCAATCTTGCTTTCCAAGAACTGTACGGAAGAGGATTTTACAGTCCTAGTGGCCTCTATCCCAACATTTATTTCTTATTATCAGGAAAGTCTAGCCCCATATCCTTAAGCCACAGGAGATGACTGTGCCTACAGTCTTTGTCTACAGTCGCCATCCCTGGTCTGGTAAGATGTGGATGTCATTCCCAAGGTTCCCCTAATTCAGTGACCCAGGGACCTGACTGGGTATGAGCCTATCCTTGGAGTCTTACCTCTGAGGGCTCTGACTGTGGGGCTGAAAGAAGATCACATACACAGAACCACAGATCCAGAGCTAGAAGGAACCTTAGAGATCATCTAGTCCAACCTCCTCCTTTACAGACGAGGAAACTGAGGCTCAAAGTAACTGGCCCAAAGATCACACAGATTCTATGTACCCCAACCCTGTGACTCCAAATCCCATGTTCTTTGCATTTATTATTTGGTATGTAAAGTACTTTACAAACCCTAAAGCAGAGGTTCTCAACCTGTGGGTTGCGACACTTTTGGGGGTCGAAAGACCCTTTCACAGGGGTCACAGGGATTGCCTAAGATCATCAGAAAACACATATTTCCGATGGTCTTAGGAACTGAGACACCGCTCCTCTATCTGTCTTCAGGCGGGTCCACCCACATGCAGATACACCCACATACCAGTATTAAAGGGTCGCGGCATTAGGAAGGTTGAGAACCATTGCCCTAAAACCTTAAATGGGGCAGTAGATAGCACAGTGGATAGAGCACCAGGCCTAGAGTCAGGAAAAACCCGAGTTCAAATCCAGCTGCAGATAACTTACTAGCTGTGTGATCCTGGACAAGTCATTTAATCTTAGTTTCTTTATCTGTAAAATGGGAATAATAATAGCACTTTCTTCCCAAGGTGGTTGTTAGGATCAAATGATATAATTATAAAACCTTTAGCACAGTGACTGGGACATGATAATCACTACATAAATTTTTGCTGTTGTTGAGTTGCTTCAGGTGTGTCTGAGCCTTTGTGACCCCACGGGGATTTTCTTGGCAAAGATACTGGAGTGGTTCGCCATTTCCTTCTTCAGCTCATTTTACAGATTGGGAAAGTGAGGCAAACAGGGTTAAGTGACTTGCCCAGGGTCACACAGCTAGCATGTGTCTCAGACCAGATTTGAACTCAGGAAGATGAGTCTTCCTGACTCCAGGCCCAGCACTCTGTCTACTGGGCCACCTAGTTGCCCATATAAATGCAGGCTGTTGTTGTATGAACATTAGTTATCATAATAGTTATCTGGGTACTGATCAAGAATGGAAGGACTAGCTCTAATTTTGGAGACATCAGTAATAACATTATGGCTTATGCCTCTATCCAGAGAGTCTTCTGGAAATGTCTGACTTTGGTTTGCTTCTAGGATATGTGAGCCAGATTGCCTGTTAGCATCAAAGGCAACCATGAATGCCAGGAGCATAGATATTTATTAAAGCACATGTGTTATAAGGATACTAGCAACTGATTGCTACACAGAGAAGGACATAAATGGGAAGCGTACCCAAGTCCAGGAGCAAGTAACAAACTCTCAGCATCCACTGGAAAATCCTTGCCTCCCTGGTTGGATTGGAGTTCCTCTGGTCTAGAAGTCAAGGTCTCCTCTTGGCCCCCATCCTTCTTGCCTCTGACTTCCCCTTAGGGCTGTGCCCTACCTGCCTCCATTCTCCCCTCTTTTCTGCACAGCCCAGTCAAGGCCCAATTCCTACAGATCCTAACTGGGCTCTGAAAGTCTCAGACTTTCTGAGCAGCTCTGTCTCTGGCACTATTGTCACTATCCACTTGGCACTTGGTGCTTGTTTCTGCCATATGCCTTTGGCTCACAGCGCTTTGGGAAATGCAGTCTTTGCCTACAGTTGCTGTGCCTGCCCTCATGGGCTCAGCCTCCTCTCAGAACTGCTTAGATTCGTTTATTAGGAAGTCTTTCAGCCTGAGGAGAAGCCTTATCCCTGCTCTGTTACAATATTATCTAGTTTGTGCTTGAATACCTTTAGTGCTGCTGAGCTTACTTCTTCCTTGGGGAACTTCTTTCCTCGTTGGGTAATTTTGATTGCTTGGAAGTTATTCCTTTAACGAAGTCCAAAGCTGCCTTTCTAAAACTTCTCTCCATTGATTTCGAGCTTTGCTCTCTCTGGCCAAATGGAATAAGCCTCTTTGCTCTCTTCTGTCTTCCATGGTGCCTTGTGTAGGACTGCACGTTGCGGTCCCTCAGTAGCTGGTTGTGCATTGATTGTTGGCCGATCTTTCCTTGGAAAAGATTTATCTCCCCTCTTATATTCCTGCATTTCTCTTGAAGGAAGGATGGGAAAATCTGGAGGTAGATGGCCCCTGAAGAAGAGATGAGAAAACATATCTCTTTTGCCTCTTGGCTGAGGTGGGAGATTAAGGGTATGGAATACTGTATCTACCGTTAGACTCAGTGGTTGTGTGGGTCTTGCTGAACTGTGTTTTTTTTCCTGTTTCTCTTAAAATCTTAATTATGAGGGATTGGTCACTGGAGGGGAGAAGGATAATTGGGAAAAGAGGATGATGTAAGAAGAAAAGATACTAGCAAGGACAAGATATTTTAAAAATCTAGGTTTCCTGGACTGAGCTTTGGATTCAACTTCACTGTGGGAGATTTCAGGGAAACCTGTGGATGGGTGAGAAGGCCGTGAATCTTGGTGATTTCTTATTGGTGCCAAAGGGATCTTAGTATGTATCATCTGGAAAATGAAGGGGTGGGACAGAATCTATGACTTTTAAGGCCCTTTCCAGTTCTGACTTTCTATGGAAGCTAGATGGGGCAGTGGATAGAGGTCTGGGCCTGGAGTCAGTAAGTCATGAATTAAAATCAGATATTTGCTAGCTGTGTGAACCTGGGCAAGTCACTTAACTCTGTTTTTCCTCAGTTTCCTCATCTGTAAAATGATTTGGAGAAGGAAATGGCAAACCACTCTAGGATCTTTGCCAAGAAAACCCCAAATGGGGTCACAGAGAATTGGATCTGACTGAAATGACTGAACAACAAGTTATGTGATCCCAGACATGTCTCTGTCTCCCTTAGTTTCCTCCGTTTTGAAATGGGTATCATACAGTGCCTGGCATATAAGAAGCATTTAATAAATGCTTGTTACCTCCACTCTCCCTCTAAGGACACTCCAAGCCCTGAAATCCTAGGAGTAGATGGTTCTGTGGGAAGGGGCCTAGTCCCTCACTGACTCCATGCTACTGTCTGACCTTTGAGGAGGGTGCTGGAGCAGAGAACAGGAGAATGGGGGGCAGGAATTGATGAATGAGATGAAGCCTTGTAAAAACATCGTTATTTAAAGAGCTTTTCCAAAAGCATCTGGGGAAATGATGGTCCTCAGAGGAGCGGCTGTTAATAGAGACATATAAAGACGCGTCTCTGGCGTGTCAGTCTCATATATATGGATCAGCATTTGCGGCATGCACGGGTGACAGATCACCGCTCTTGGGTCTAACGGGCTGCTTCAGATTTCAGAGAGACAGCACTAAATATTTTAGAGCCCTCGGAATTTGGAGTGTCTGCTTTATCTGTGGGAAGGGAATAGTTCTGGCAAATGGTTTCTCCTCTCTCCTGGAGCTGTGAATGAGTTATGGTTATGATTTGAGTAACTGGGATAACTTAGGGTGCTGTCCTAAAGGATCATGGGATTTAAGGATGGACAGGCTCTTAGAGGTCATCTAGTCCTCCCTCCCCCATGCCATTTTATGGATGAGGAAACTGAGGCCTAGAAGGGAATAGTTCAGGCTGCCCAAACAATCAGTAGCAGAACCATGATTCAAAACTAGACCTTCTGATTCTAAATCCAGGTTTCAGAGGAGACTGTGTTAACCTCACAGGGAATTAACCTTGCATGAGGTGCTGGTGAGGAGCCTGCTTTTGTCACCCAGAAAGGATGGTTTCATTGAACCCTACTTAGAGAAAAACCATCTACTCTAGCTAGACCAGTGGTTCTCAGCCTGTGGGTTATGTTTAATTTGTAACAATGAAAATACATCCTGCATATCAGATAGATTCATAACAGTAGCAAAATTACAGTTAGGAAGTAGCAACAAAAATAATTTTATGGGTGGGGGTCACCACATGAGGAACTGTATTAAAGGGTTGCAACATTAGGAAGATTGAGAACCACTGATCTAGACCATTCTTAGTGGGTTTTTTTCCCTTTTATTTTTAGGCAATCAGGATTAAGTGACTTGCCAAAAGTCACACAGCTGGTAAGTGTCAAGTGTCTGAGGGTGGATTTGAACTCAGGTCCTCCTGATTCCAAGGCTATCCTCTACCCTCTGCCCCATTCTTAGTGTTCTTGACAAAAGCCTTGAGCAGTCCTATCACCATACCTTTGACTTACCATTCTTCCCCTACCTGAAGTATTCTTGCTCCTTATTCTCTGCCAATCTGAAATCTGTCTATCCTTCAGGATTCCACTTAAGTCCCACTTTCTTCAGGAAATTCCCAACCTGCCAAATCTACCGTGAGATGAAGCCTCCCTTTTCTGAGCAGTAGAAAACAGCATAAAAAATAAACGACCTAAAATTGTATTAAAGATAATGAATGTTAGGTATAAAGCTTTGTAAAGTTCACAAACCCTTTATGTCACTTGTGGCCCAGGGGATCCCTTCCATAATGGACCTCTGCTCTGGACTTCACTCTGGCTTATTTTGAGAGGCCTGCCCCCAAACTTCAGTCTCTATGTTCCATCATGCTCTTCATGTACAGCAAAACTCTGGAAGGCAACCTCTAAAGAGACCTTGTTGTTCAGTCCTGTCTGACTCTCTGTGACTCCATTTGGGGTTCTCTTGGCAAAGATACTGGAATGGTTTTCCATTTCCTTCTCCAGCTCATTTTACAGATGAGGAAACTGAGGCAAACAGGGTTAAGTGACTTACCCAGGTCCAACAGCTAGTAAGTATCTGAGGCCAGATTTGAACTAAGAAAGATGTGTCTTCCTGACTTTAGGCCCACTGCTCTATCCACTGTGCCACCTAGCTGCCCCAAAGAAAACTTAGAAATGATTCATGTCTAGGGTGTCCCCAACAAAAGATTAACAAAAGACCCTTTTAGTAAAAGTACTCAGTGTGCAAAATTGGCACGGGTACAGGGGAGACATTGATTTCCTTTACCCCCAAAGAAGCGTTTGAAACACTAACGACTCACAAGCATGCTTATATTAACAGATACTTAAAACATAAGCAGTAGCCTATTGTCATTGTTATCATTTCCCTGAGAGGTGAAGGAACTTTGGGGGGGACTGCTGATCAGATATTTTACTTTCACCTCAGATCTGCTCTGTTCAAGAACACACACAGTCCAGTTTTCCTGGTCATCCAGAGACAGCTCTTTAGTCCATTTCCATTCAGAATGATCTTTTTTTTTGGGGGGGGGGGAGGGTAGGGCAATTGGAGTTAAATGACTTGCCCAAGGTCACACAGCTAGTAAGTATTAAGTGTCTGAGGTTGGATTTGAACTTAGGTCCTCCTGACTCCAGGGCTGGTGCTCTATATTCATTCAGAATGCTCCTGATGGTAGATGTCTCAGAGAATCAGTGTAGGTCCAGGGAACCCTTCCCACTGGGAAGCTGGCACCAAGCCAAGAACCCTGGATCTTTCAAACTCTTGAAGTAGCTGTCAAGGCTAAATGTCTGTCTCTTGGGATCGCTGGCTGCCAACCTATATTCAGGGAAGAAATATGAACGTAGAGGAATAATGATAATGATAATAATAATAATAGCCTGCATTTATGTAGCACTTTAAAACCTGGAACACTCTTTACATATATCATCTCATTTTATTTTCACAATACCCCCATGAGGTAGGTGCTATTATTACCATCCATTTTACAGATGAGGAACAACAACCAAAATGAATATCTTGAATCCAAAATCTGCTGCCTTGGGAATAATCCATAGAGGGGAGGCAGATGGATTTATCCAAGGTCCTTCAAGGCGTCTGCATATCCTGTTACTGGTTGACTGTCACTCAGTCTCAGATCTTTCTAAATATGATGCGCGATGGGTCTACGAGCTCATCTTCATGAAGGTTTTCTTGATGGATAGAGATGACAATCCAGTCTTCCATAGCTCTTCATACTGTGTGCGTCTCGTCCACATCCTTCCACAAATAGCCTGCAGAGAATCAGCCTCCTGCACTCGAGTCCTCCCTCTATTTCTTTGAATATTTCATGAACACCAGTACAACACTGGAAGTGTTAATCTGTTATCCTCTCCTGCCCCTCAATACATGATTAATCCACCTCCTTTGTCTGGGTATCATGTCTTGGATGATATATTTCAGGTCATTTCTTTGGTGCATGTCATCATTGGTTAGGTGTTGCATCTACCCAATGTCTTTTCATGATTCTTAGACCACCTGCAGCATTGATTTCTTTTGAAATTACAATGCACCATGATTTGCAACCATAAAACATTGCTTAGAGGACTCGTTGTTCAGTCATTCAGTCATGTCTGATTCTTCATGACCCCATGGACTATGGGGTTTTCTTGGCAAGGGTACTAGAATGGTTTGCCATTTTCTTCTCTAGTGTGTCCCCCTTTTATAGATGAGGAACTGAGGTACTAGAGGACTAGTTGCTTAAACTATAAAATTTTGCAGCAAGGAGCAGGTTGGGACCAATAAAAGTACAATACTAGTTCCCAAATGCAATTAAATGTTTTATTCTCCCAAGTCAGTTCTGGTCCCATTTATTATCTACCTGTAGTGTTTGTCCAGGCAGCTGGGTAGAGCAGTTGATAGAGCATTGATCTTGCAGTCAGGGAGATTCATTTCCCTGAGTTCAAATCTACCTCAGACACTTACTAGCTGTGTGACCCTGGGCAAGTCACTTAACCCTGTCTGCCTCAATTTCCTTATCTGTAAAAGGAGCTAGAGAAGGAAATGTGATCCCAAATGGGATCACAAAGATTCAGACGTGGCTGAATAACAAAAACTACAACAGAGTCTGTCCAACTTAAATGGATACATGTATCAACTTATACCCTCTCTATTAAACCGTATCCAGGGAATTTCCTGAACCACTTCTTGCTAGGCTGATCTCTTTTAGGCAGCCATGGATCTTGCTAAGGAGGCTCTGTATGATTCTGGGGCTTGGTACAATCAGCACATTGTCATCTACAAACAAGAGTGTCTGGAGGACCTTATGATATCCAGGAAAGTCTTCTTCCCTTTGGACTTTGTGTAAAGAATCCTCCATAACCATCGGGACTACCTTTGTTGAGCATATGTCTTCCAGTTTTCAGATGATCAATGAACTAAGTTAACTCTATGGTTACATCTAGAGGTTTAGTTTGAAGCCTTTCCAAGATCTGTTGCCAACACCTGTATAAGAAAGGGCATGAATGCAGCTGAGCAGATCAAGAAGACAATGACCATGCATCTTTGCACCTGTATTTACCCATTTATCAACGTGGAACAACAAAAGAAGTCCAAGGGTAGAGAATTAGGGAAGTTTGAACCCCCAAACTCACCCAGAGTTATTGGATAAATAGCTCTTATGCGCATATTTTTTTCAGAGATTAAAATTAGGAGGCATAAGAAAGACTTCCATAAACTAAGGTGAAATCTCTGATAGAGAGAACAAAGTCTCCCCACCAGGAAGTCCACTCTAAGGAGAAGATTAAACATGAGGACATGAGTTCACTAAGAGGATCTTGCTCCACATCCTAGAACTTGGCACCATGGGCAAAGAAATTCCTGCTAGATATGGATACATATTTTCTAGACAAGAGTATGTGATAGGAAAAAAAGACTCTGAGAATGGTTTATCCTTCAGAATACTTATAGTCTTATGACCAAAGCAGTGGTCTGCTTTTCTAGATTTTGAATGAAGAGAGCATTCCAGAGCCCACTCTTCTCCTGAAGAAGAGATAGACAGTGAGAGAACTTCAGCTGAAGCAAGAAGTTAGAAGCTTCTAAGAGGTGCACAGTAGCTGGTAGCTTCCAGCAGATACTACAACTCTTAATCAAGAGAAGTGTCTTGCTGAGAGGCTTTCAATGGAATTGGATCTTACAAAGACATGGGACCAGTATAGATCCCTAACCTAGTTGGAACACCATGATGGCATCACCAGAAGACAGCAGTCTTATAATGTCAGAAGCATGAGGTGTCCCTCCATGGGTACACTTTTCCCTGGTCACACATGTTCCTATATATGTGTCCCTCCTTCTATAGGCTTTGACCACATGTATATCCCACATGTGTGCCCCTATACATATATTTCTTATTTGTGTCTACACTTTTCACTGATGGAATCTATATTTGTGGGAAATGTTTCTAAACCATTTCACTAAATAAATGCCTTTGCTTTGAACTAATTGTGTTTTCTGTCAACTATTACCAGAAGCAAATACATAAGTGATGGTTTTTGTGGATGCTGATCCAAGGAAAGAAGAAAGGAGTAGCTTGAACTTGGGGTGGACATTTCTAGGAAATGTATCCTGTGAGTAGTGGAATATCTCTGGGAGCTGCATATTTATAAAGAAATCTCCAATCTTCTTAACAAAGAACCTTTAACATGCACTAAAAATCATAGCTGGCTGGTGTAATGTGGATTGACAGCCCTACTGACCAATGACACTGTATGGATGCCAATGAGGCTGCGGTATCCTCCTGCTACATGTTTAATTTCCTGGATACTACTTCCTTTAATCCAAGATACCACGACCAAGACCTTGTTCTCCATCTTTGATATCTCTGTCTCCTTTCTTCTTTTCTTTCTCTTGGACAAGAGATAGGGAAGGACAGTAGAAAGAACACTAGGTGTGACATTAGAAGGTCTAATTTTAAATCCTAGCTCAGCTACGTGTTATCTGTGTGAATTAGGGAAGTTCCTTTTAATTTTGGGTACTCAGTTTCCTCACTTGTTAAAAAAAAAGGGGATCTCTTAGGTCTCTAAAACTTATGATCTTACTAGACTGTAAGTTCCATAAGGGCAGTGATTTCTTCTTAGCTAAATTTTATATTTCCCACAGGGACTAGGCTAGTACTCTATATAGTAGACACTTAATAAATGTCTTGCTGATTTTATTAGACTGATTATTTACTTTACTGAAAGATTTCTGTAGTATAGACTCTGGGCTCACCCTGTTTGATCCTGCTTCCTACACTGGTGGATTGGGTCCCTAGAACTTGGCTGCTCTCTTTTGGGTTCTAGTTTCTCTAGTAGAAAAGCCCCATTGATGTGTTCCTTGAATTGAATACCACTTAATATCCAGAAAAAATTTTGGAAATAGATGTCTATTTATTTATTTATTTATTTTTGGAGCGGGGAGGGCAAGGCAATTGGGGTTCAGTAACTTGTCCAAGGTTACACGGCTAGTTTTGTGTTAAGTGTCTGAGGATGGATTTGAACTCAGGTCCTCCTGACTCCAGGGCTGGTGTTCTATTCACTGTGCCACCTAGCTGCCCCTGGAAATAGATATTTATTAATGTGGTTGTTGTTTGTCCTTTGTTTTTGAAGAGGACCAATGATATCACAGTCTTAACTCTTGTGTGAATTGGATTTAAGTGGGGGCAGAGTTGCATGGAGTTGTCAGCATCACTCATTGAAATTCAGTGGCAAGACAAAAGTCAGGATGACTGGTGATGACCCAGGATGTGGTGGATGACCTTGGTGTCTTTAATAGTCATGAAAGGGGAAGTAGCACCTAACTTACAGAGCACAAGAGGCAAGGGTGTAACTCACAGCTCCTGGTTGTTTGGTATCTTTCTCCCTTTCATGGTGTCGTCCTGAAGTTGCTGAAGTTAGGCATGGTGCAATTTTCTTCTGGGCTCTGAAGGTCGGTGTCCTCATAGAATGCTGAGTGTGTCTAGTTCATCCTTGACTGATGATGCAGATGTTGTTGTCAGCCAGGGACCCTTTTATAATAGTTAAAGGGAACTCCCAAGTCTTCCACCTTTTTGGAGTTTGAAAAGGTCTTCTGGTCGATGGGAGTCGGGGGCGGTGGTGGAGGAGACACTGACTCTCCTCCCTCTCCCTTAGACTTGATCTCAGGAGCCTCCTGCCTTCCAGGAGCCATTGGGATTTTGACAACTCAACACTGGTCTTACCCATTTAGTGAGCCATTAATGTTTAGCTGCCGAGTGTCTAAGGAAATTGCTCTCCTTGTATAGGCAAGCATTTGTTGGCAGATCACCAACCACCAGTTTGGGACAGGGGTAAAGGGTCCCTCGGGGCTAGAGATCTACCCCAATTCAGAATTTTAGAGATCACTCTTTACTGATCATGCATTAGAACTGATTATCTACCTTTGAATTGACCGGGTAAATCAATAGGGAAAATGGAATTTGATTTACAAGAATTTAGAGGAGGTGTGACATTCTTAGACTATACTCTGATGCCGGAAAGATATTATTTCTGTGCAGGCTTAAGTATCTGCTTTGTATAGTATTGCACTAGGCCCTGGGGAAAAATATGAAATTTAGATAAGAAAGAATACCTGCCTCCATGGAGTTTACAGTGTAGTAGGATCATAAGTTTCATTTCTTTCCAGTCCCATTATACATTACTCCTCTTCAAACACTCTGTGGTAAAAGCAAACTAGTCTTTTTATTAATCTTTTCACACCACTCTTCATCTCCCACCTCCGTACTTTTGCACTGGTCAGTCTCACTACCTGGAATGCCCTTTTCCTCTCCTTTGTCTTTTAAAATCCCTAGTTGCTTTCAAAACACAGCTCAAGCACAATCTTGTGTATGAAGCCTTTTCTGATCTTCCTAGCTACTAGTGTGTCCGCACCCTCAGCCTCTATTATGTTGTATTTTGTATAATTTAATATATAGGGATGTCTTTCTTGATAGAATACAAGCTCAATGGCTTCAAAGGAAGCCATTTTTGTTTTTGTATCACTGGCACGCAGCAAGTAAATGTCTGTTGGTTGCTTGATTATCTCACAGGGGGTATTTGGGAGAGAGTGGCAATTTAGGCTAGAAAGCCTATTGTCTATTTGCCCTAATAGTTTATATAGAAGCAGGGGGATGGCCTAGATGACCCTGGAAGGTCCTTCCAGTTTGCAAGTCCAGATGTGGGTTCCTCATTATGTGTCTGGTGTTATGGTCAGTGTAGGGAAGGGACTTAGATAGAATTTTAGAGTGAGACCAGACTTCAGATGACAGCTCATTTTTTTTTTTTTTTGCTTTTAGGAAGGGGAGGGCAGGGCAATTGGGGTTAAGTGATTTACCCAAGGTCACGTGGCTAGTAAGTGTTAAGTGTCTGGGGTTGGATTTGAACTCAGGTCCTCCTCATTCCAGGGCTGGTATTCTATTCACTGCACCACCTAGCTGCCCCTGACAGCTCATTTTTATAGATCAGGAAACTGAAATTGGTGATTTGACTCCTCTACTATGGGCCTTGTAGTCACTCAGAAAACCCCAAGTCTAATTTCTTGTCATCTTCTCTATTGGCCACCAATAGCTCTCTCAGCTTCTAAGTCACATATGTACCCTGGGGCCACTCAAACAAGAGGTAAGGAAAGAGATGGAGAAGATGGCAGTCAGGCTACCTAATCTGGCCACCCTCCCCAGATCTTCCTCTAGAGCTTTCTTTTTGGTTCTGTTTTAGTAGGAATTCAAAAAGCCTCGTACAATGAGACAATGGAGAGAGAGCCCACCAGTATTACTGTATGTCAAACCTGCTTGAGTGGATGCTATTCCAAGGAGAGTGGCCAAGAGAGCAGGAGCCTAGGAAGATGAGGGGCAGTTCAGGTTTGTGGGTTCGGGCTCAGGGTAGGAAGAGATCCTAGGTTGAGCAACAATTACTACTCAATCATTATTTATTAAGCACCTACTTTTTGCAGCCTATATGAGCGTTCAAGAAGGACTAGTACCTCTGGCGTGAAGGCTTACTTAGTCCTTTTCAGGGACGTTCACCCACCTTTCCCTCAACTCTCACCTGTGACTTTAAGAAGCTGTAGCATGTGCAGTGGCCACACCCTGGGTAAAACTTGTCTCCAGGGGTGGGGCACCTGTGATCTCACATGTGACACACATAGCCCTCTAGGTCTTCAAGTGTGGGCCTTTTCACTGGATCCAAACTTCACATAACAAATCCCCCTAATAAAAGAATTTGTTCTGCAAGACTTGGACTCAGTCAAAAGACCATACCCAAGGACCTAGAAGGCCACATGTGGCCTTGAGGTTGCAGATTCCTCACCCTCGGTCTAGCAGACAAGCTAACAGAAGCCAAGGGTAACTGATGGGCTACAAACCTGATGCTAAGTTAGTGTGGTGTCTACCCCAAGCACAGGAAGACTTCCCCCAGTGGAATGGGCACATGAGATCAATTTGTTCCAATGGCCACAAAGGCAGCTAAAGTCGGCACCGTGGAGCACTTAGAGTGTGGTTAGACACTGAAGACACCAAGGTCATCCACTGCATCCTGGGTCATTGCCAGTTGTCCTGACTTTTTGTCTTGTTACTGAACTTTGATGACTCTGGAAGAGAGTGTGAGGCTGACCACTTTGTGTAACTCTGACTCACTTAAATCCAGTTCATGCACCAGTCAAGACATCCTGTGATGTCATTGGTCCTCCTCAAAAATGAAGGACAAACAAAAACAATAACAACAACTTATTGTCAGGTACCAGGGAAATAAAGATGAAAATGAAATGGTCTCTTGTCCTCGGGAACCTGTAGTGCCAGTGCAATATTTTTATCACCGACTGTGATTATAAATAGTCCCATATAGCAGTCCATCGTAAAATATAACAGATTCTCCATATAGAGGACAGAACCAAAACATTTATTTAGATACCAGAAAACCAAATCCGAAAACCAGTGAGCTGATTTCATCAAAGCGGCAAAGAAGCTAATAAACCATAATAACACAGAGAGCTACAGCATCCTTTAGTCTTCCCACAAACCAATACAAGATCAATATTTACTCACAAACCTCTCTATCTCCTTGCCTGAGCTCCTCTCTCTCCCATGTCTCTCTAGCTCTCACTCCCAGCTTCCTGTGGCTCTGTTCTACCTTTCAACAACCTCCTCCCACCACAGGCTCCATGTGACTACATTCAGCCAATTCGGGGCAGAGTTTACTTTCAAAGCAGGGAAGATCTTCAAATTCCCATTCCCATTACAGGACCTTACATTCTGTAGGGAGAAGTAATGCAGACACATAAAATTATACACAAAATATTGGTAACACATTCAGCACCTACTTTTATTGAATCTCAGACTTTGTGGAGGTAAATAGGGACACTGCTATCCAGACAAAGGAATTGGGGTGGTCCCTCTTCTTCCTCCCCCCAGCCATCTCAGGATGCCTCGTAGTGATTCCTATGTACTTTTGAGACTGGTCTGGATGGTTATCCTAACCTAACATTGCTTGAAAGTGACTCAATGTCCCCACTCCTGATATCCTCCTCCCAAGCATAAGCCTGAGTGGAAGGGACCACAGGTTCTGAGCACTAGACCAACAGAGCTCAAGTTCTGACAGATCCTGCAAAGCTAGAGAGAATTCAAGTACAAGTCCAGCAACAGCAGAGGTATCCACTGCCCTCAGACCAACATGGTTGAATATGGTAAGTGCCATCTTTAGAAAACTGACTTTGAGAGAAGTTTTTTACAAAAGCAATTTATAAAAATCTTTCTACTAAGGTGAGGATGAGCTGGGATTTGAATTGACAGAGGGAATAATCACATTGATGAAGTCACAGATATTTTGAAGTTCATCCGAGTAAAAAAGGTGGGAGTGGAGATACAGTAGGGAACCTCTACTACCTATTTTCAGTAAATACCTCCAGAAATTCCTCAAAGAGATCTTTAAGTCAGGGTGAGAAATCAGAAAAATACAAATTTTTACCAAAGTCTCAGCTTTGGCATTGAAGGCGTAGATGGCACACATCTCCAATTTGCAGAGGACGTGATGGAGGAAGGGAGAGCCAACAAGCTGGGTGACAGAAATCTGGATCCAAAAAAATCTCAATAAGCAAGAATGATGAGCCAAATCTAATAAGATAAAATCTAACAGGGAGAAATGTAAAATTCTATGCTTGGGTTTTAAAAAATCATGTGTGCAAGTGTGGGATAGGGGAGACATAGGTCTTTTATAATCCACTAAAAGGCATCCTGAGATGGTGAAGGCAGAAGAAGAGAGGCTGCCTGATTCCTTTGTTTGGGTAGCAATGTCTGAGAGTAAGTAAAAGTAGGTACTGAATGTGCCACCAAGATTTTGTATGTAATTTTATGTGCCTATGTTACTTCTCCCTACAGAACATAAGGTCCACAAGAACAAGGGGCCATCAAACTTTCATCTTAGTTTTCCTAGTATCTGACAAAGAAGATCTGGGGATTTCAGTGGACCCCAGAGTTCATTCAGAACCAACAGGTATGATGTGGTGGCCAAAGCTAAAATCATGGGCACATGATGAGTCAATGTGAGGATCGAAGGAGGAACAAATGTCTCCTCTGACCAGCTCAAAAGTGCTACGTTTAGTTCCTCACATCACGTTTCAGAAGGAGGTCGGCAAGATGGACAGTGATATAGACTATGCCACAATGAGAATCAGCTGAAGGAAATGAGAATGTTTAATCGGTAAAGAGAGAATTAGGAGGGCATCCATTATCTTCAAATTTCTAAAGGGTTATCATGTGGGGGCAAGGCTTAAACATGTCATTTTTGGCCCTAAGAACAAGAATTTAGGACTAATGGGGTGCCGAGAACAGGGAAGCAGAATTCAGCTCAATGTAAGGAATAACTTTTTGCCAATAAGCCGTACAGCAATGACAATCTCCTATGAAAGGCAGCAGATTTCCAGGGCATAAAGTAATCTGGGCAGAGGCTAGATGTCCTTTTCTTGGCTGTCATGGAGGGAGAGGATGCTTGTTCAGACTAACTGGCTTCTAAAGTCCTTTCCAGCTCTGAGATTCTGTGATTCTAAATCCTTTGCTCCTGGCAGGGATTAGATGCTGAGTTGATGCAGTAACTGGGGAAATGATGCAGGACAAAGGATCTGGGATGACAGAGGACCAGCTTCCATCATTCCATGCTTTTGTTGCAGATCCTCCCTGGAGCAGTTAAACCAAAGGGAAAAGAGGCAATCAAAGTTTTGGAAAAAGCAAATTTAAAAAAAAAATCACCTTCGAAACCAGGTAAACAATAGGGAGAACTCTTGAAGCAGAAGGGGATCTGAGATAGCCCCAAGGCCCCTTTCCTTTTCCTTCTCTCCCTCCACTCTCTTTCACCATTAAATTCCTCCTTATCTTCCCAAGACATAAGACAGACAAACCAGCCCTTGGAAGCCCTCCTGGAGAGAATCACATTGTAATCTAAATGTCAGTCAGATCTGAAAATTACAGATTTTTTTTTTTATTACTGGCCTTTGCCTTTAGAGAAAGAACAGAACCTGTTAGTTCTAAATTCTCCTGGGAGAAGAATTAAAAAGGAATAGAGGCCTCACAAGGGCTTCAGAGCCTCTGTTTAGGGAAGGGAAGGTTTAGGAGACTGAATGTCTGTGGCCACTTCTTAGAATCACAAAGCACGGAGTGCTCAACACTGGACCCAAACTTAGAGATTATTTCGTTCAATCCACTCATTTTGTAGTGGAGAAGATAGCCTCAGGGTGAGGGAGGGAAGTGATGAACATGGTCATACAGTTAGGCAGGTAGTTGTCACAGAGTGATGGACTTGGAACCAGGAAAACCTGTCTCTAAGTACCTGCTTGAGGCACTTATTTGCTAGTTATGTGATTCTGGGCAAGTAGCTTAGTCTTTCTCAGCCTCAGTTTCCTTATCTGTAAAATGGGTATAATCCAAGTTGTGGATCACCTGTTGTGAGGATCAGATGAGATAACATACATAAAGGCTTTTGTAAACCTCAAAGTGCCTACCTATTATGACCTAGGAACAGAGCTGGGAAGGTACTCCCTAGGCCCGCAGTAGTTCTCAACCTTTTAATACAGTTCCTCATGTTGTA
>CM053585.1:313890227-313901888 GCA_028646515.1 Pseudochirops corinnae | reverse complement strand
AGCCACTGCCTCTGACGCCGCTTCCAGTCCGCACCGCACAGAGACTAGCTTGGTTCCGGCGTTCCCTTGCTCCACCCCTTCCTGCTACATCAGCAAGCTCAAGGGGCGTGGAAGATCTTCAAATCCTAGTATCGTTACAGCTGGTGACCTGTGTTTCCATGTCACCTTCATTCCTGAGTTTCAGTTTCCTCTTCTGGGTTTGAACAAGTGATCTCTAAGGTTCCTTCTTATGGGGTGGGGAACCTGCAGCTTTAAGGCCACATGTGGCTCTCTAGGTCCTCAAGCATGACCCTGTGATAGAATTCAAACTTCACAGAACAAATCCCCTTAATAAAAGGATTTGTTCTGCAGAACCTGGACTCAGTCAAAAGGCCACAGCCAAGGACCTAGAAGGCCTCAAGGCCCAAGTTCCCCACAGCTGTTCCAGATGTTCTCTTGTCCTCACTGGGACCACCCTGTAACTCCTATATTGCCCATTTGCATCCCACATCTTATCTCCTTTGCAAGGCTTCTGAATGATCCTTGCAGTTAGAAACATAATCTCATTCACCTTAAGTCCCAAGGCTTTGCTCACTCCCTGAGGCTCTAACGCTGCTCCCACCTTCACCAAAAGTACCTTGTACTTAACTTGGTATAGACTGGAGGCACTGTGATATGGGATGGAGACCTTGCTGCAGAGACAGGAAGACCTTGATCCACTGGCTGCCCTTGATGCCTGAGCCAGTCACTTAGCTTTTGAGTTTCTTAACTCGAAGACTGCAAGGCTTGGAAAGCAAGTGCCCCGACATCTACATTGGCAAAGGGCGTTTCCAGGCTGGAGCTTCTTCATATCGATGAAATCACAAGTCTGGTTCAGTTTCAATGACTTATTGAAGTGCATATCAGTTGTTTTGCCCATACTGGAATATACAATTATCCCTTCCACATTGCGGGAGGTAGGGGATCAGTGCCCCCAGAATGAGATCTGGAAAATTAGCAGAAGTTTTTGACTCTCTCTTCATACTAGAGAAGAACTCTGAATTTTTTCTTTTTCTTTCATGGGATGTTTACAGGACCTTATTGTAAAATCCGGGTTAAGTATATAATACTATACATATATTTTATGGATCATTTTTTTTGCTTTTTGGAGGGGGAAGGCAGGGCAGTTGGGGTTAAATGACTTGCCCAAGGTCACACGGCTAGTAAGTGTTAAGTGTCTGAGGTCTGATTTGAACTCAGGGCCTCCTGAGCTGGAGGTCTGGTGCTCTATTCACTGAGCTACCCAGCTGCCCCTATTTTATGCATTTATGAGTTTCTACACTCTTTCTTTGTCCTCTGCCAGCTTTCCCGTGCTGTCTGGGGCTTCCATAAAACTCGCCCATCAATTCCAATTTAATTTCTTATGCCAACCCATGATATATTGAAATTGCAATGGGGAAAATTGTGATGTGGAAGAGATAGCCATAATATTTTTGAGGTCAGGAACTGTTCATATTCTTAGGGAGCTGACAAAATGCCCTAAACCCAAACTTGGTAGAAGTTTAATAAATGTTGGTGAAATTGAATTGAATCTTTGTACTCCAAACACAGGGACTCTGTGAGGGATATAATAGTGGGTTCTAGGCCTTAGCTTCTGAGGGCATTCCTTTCTTGGGACCTCTCCCAGACTTTGCCCTGAGT
This sequence comes from Pseudochirops corinnae, assembly GCA_028646515.1. Classification (NCBI taxonomy): domain Eukaryota; kingdom Metazoa; phylum Chordata; class Mammalia; order Diprotodontia; family Pseudocheiridae; genus Pseudochirops; species Pseudochirops corinnae. The sequence goes on along the minus strand of CM053585.1, from coordinate 313,900,229 downwards.
CCTAGGGCTTTCATCTTCATTAGCATGCCTAAATTTCTGTGATCAGTGAGTCTCAGTTTGAGGCCTGGAGCCTCTGCCCTCCCTGCACCCCTGGTGCCGACCCGCCTCACCCCTCCCTCCCCCAGGCAGCTTGGTTCCCTGACTTAGAGAATTAGAAATAAGCTAATCCTTCCACTATCTCCTTTTGCTGCCACAGTCACTAATGACTTGGCACCTGAAAAAGCTTGGCTAGCTTTAAAATGCTATATAAACATTGAATATCATTATCATCATTATTTCTCTTTTCTCCCATCTCCACATGCTCAAAAACTCAAGATTTTCTAGGCTTTATTGACAAGGAAAAAGAGAATATGCAGATTTAGAAGAAAAATGCATCAAGAAAGGTCATTATGGAAAAGGGAGAGAATAAGCATTGATTAAGCCTTTGTGTGGGCCAGACACTGTACTCAGTGCTTCATAAACATTATCTTAGGATCTTCATAACACTGTGAAATAAGTGCTATTATGACCCCCCCCATTTTACAGTTGAGGAAACTGAGGCAGGCAAGTTAAGTGACTTGCCCACAGCTAGTAAATATCTGAGATCAAATCTGAACTCAGGTCTTCCTGACACCAAACACAATGCTTTATCTATTGGGCCACCTATGGTACCATAGAGTACTATTTAATTGAGGTATATTTCCCCAGACTAAATGGGCCCTATAACTCTCTCTAGGCACAAAGATCTCTGGTAGATTCTTTCCCTCCTCCTGATAGTGTCCAAGGATATCCTCTACCCATTTGGTATTGATCTACTTGGGTGCTCTGGTATAAGCTTATAGCTCCAGTCTAATCCTTGGCTTACACTTAACCAATCACAAAGCTTCTTGCTTATGTTGTGGGTTGTCAGTTGAGTGCTCTGACCACATTCCTAGGAAATTAGTTGCAACCTAATTTCCCTTCCCTTCCTGATGGTCCTTCTCTCTACACCTCCTTCCCTGTCCTCTACCCCCACCCCAAGGAATGATCAATTCTTTAAGGACCTGTGATTTTTTTGTGGGTGTGAGAACTGTCCTTTCTCTGAAGTAGATTTATAACTTGTAGTCTTAGAGATTTGCCTGAGGCTCATTAGTTATGGGACTTGCTTACGGTCACATAACTAATAAATCAGACACGGAAATTTTTATTGCCTCAAAAAATAGTGTGTTATCCTGCTTGGAACATACATATGGGCAGGCCCTTCCATTCAGTACTCATAAACTGTTGAATGATTGAATGAAAGAATTCTAGGGTCTGATGAGTCACCTGTTTTACTGATCCACACATCTATTCAAACTATTTATCCACCAAGAACTATTTAATCACCAGGAGGTGCTGCTGCCCAAATGCTTGACCTTATTCTATGATTTATGCTCCATTCAACACCAGAGGGTACCTAGAAATAATGCTAAGCTCTCTATGACTCTCAGGGAGCTGGGTACCTCTATCTCCTGGCTCCACCCTTTTTTGGGAATGGTAGCAATCATTTCCTTAGGCTGGGGTATATACTGCATGGACTTATAAAATTAGACTCCTATGGCTAGTGGTGCTCCCACTCATGAAGAGGCTTCGACCTCTTTCCATTGCTATTTCAAATGAAAGTCAAACATAAGTATGACTTAACTGTATATAATTCCTTACTCATAACCATAGAAAAAGGTTAACAAAAAGAAACTAAGTATATTAAAACAACCACTATGAAGTTGGGTATTTGCGGTTCCTCTCAGACCCACATAGCTTCAAATTTTTTTGTCTATAAGCAAGTTTTTATTTTTAAAAATGATTTTCCTTTAAAAGTTTGTATTGATATCTTGTATTTTTTAATTCCTTTCATTTCACAATATATCCCTTCTCCTTTCCCACCCAGAGAACCATTCCTTATAGTACAGAGTGAGAGAAATAAAGAAAAGAAGGAAGGAAGGAAGGAAGGAAAGGAGGGAAAGAAGGAAGAAGGAAAAAGTGTTCTGCAAAATTAGCTAACACATCAGTTGATTCTGGAAATAGAGGCAGTGTTCCATTCCCAGAATCTCACCTTCTGCAAAAGGAGAGAGGTATATTCTCCTATTTCCTCTTTAGGGTCAGACTTAGTCATTATGATAAGACATTATTGCAGTGTGATTAATTTTGTTGTTTTTTTCCATTTCCTTTGTTGTGGTTATTGTGCATATTATTTCCGGTTCTGCATGCTTAACTTTGCATCAATTCATATAAGTCTTCTACTTCTCTGTATTCTTTATTACATCATTTCTTATGGCTCAATAATATTCCATTACATGCATATACCACAGTTTATTTAGTCATTCCCTAAATGATGAGTATCTTCTCTGTTTCCAGGATGTTGCTGTACAAACGGTGCAACCATAAATGTTTTGGTGGAAATAGGACCTTTCTTTCTGTCTTTGGTGTTCTTGGGGTCTGTGGAATAGGCAAGACTTTTTTTTAACCTGGTAGTTTAAAGAGACACAGTTCAGGTGCTTGGATTAAATCCCTCCCATCTTCCACTACAGGGAAAGAACAGCTTTAGTTTCAGCTCTTGCTCCCTTTCAGTGGTCATTCTAGGTCCTCTCTGGTTTTCAGGGCTACTTCTCCTCCATTTGCTGTTCTCCCTTGCACCAGCAAGTGCAGACAATGTGTATTTCCATAAGGCAAAACTGGTCTAGGCTTTTTAATCCACTCCGGTGGCTACAGGGGAATTACCCAGATACCCAAATGCAGTCACCTCATTTTCCTTCTCTCTATCCTTTTTCTTTCAATTTGGCCCAACCATATCCTAGTTAAATATCTACTCCAGTTTACCAAGTTTCCCTTGTTGGTCAGCTCCTTCCTCTGTTCCTCACACCTATGCATCCTCCTTTTGTGGGTTCAGCTATAGATTTGTGCTCATGCAGTGCCAGAGAGAGATGGAGGGAGGTGTGGGAAGCTACAACTGTGTAAAGTTGGGCTAGGATTATTTTAATTACTTCAATGGATCTGTGTTCTCACCCATATAGATATTCCCTCCAATAGGGTTAACTATATTCTGCAAATGCTAGCTCATCAAAATGCAATTCCTGTTCATATTTTCCCATACATCTTCCACAGATGTTTAACCCAATGTATTAAGGCCTTCCTCTTGTTTTTTTTACATTTCATAGCCCTGGCGCAACACTCAGCCTGCCTACTTATTATTCTTTGCTATTCTATATGACCAGATCACTTTTTTTCTGACCATTCACATCCTTGGTAACCTTTGGTATTATAATGCCATCTACTTACACCCACCATGTGTCTCCATTATCTTTTGAGTCCCCACCATTTTGATTAGTTGAAGATTTTGGTGCTTCATGATTTATAGCCATGTGACATTGCTAGATTATTTCTGTTAAAAAATGTTGGGCATGTGCCTGCCTATACATGTGTGAGGGAGCAAGTCAGGGATTATTGAAAGCTTTTGTATGATATCCCATTGGTCTTTTAGGCCTCTCTTTAAAGGCACCGGGATAGGACAGTGCATAGAGCTCTGGGACTGAACTCAGGAAGACCTGAATTCAAAACCAGCTGCAGATACTTATTAGCTCTGTGACCCTGGGCAAATCACTTAACCTCTGTTTGTCTCAGTTTCCTCTAATTGACGTAACAATAGCATCTACTCCTTAGGACTGTTGTGAGCATCAAAAATGAGTTAATATTTGTAAAACACTTATAGTACCTGGGATATAATAGGTGTTTAATAAATACTTTTTTTCTTCTTTCTTTTTGCTGTCATTTAATTCTGGGTCCAGCTCATTGTCCATCTGTGTGTGTGTGTGTGTGTATGTATGTGTGTGTGTGTGTGTGTGTGTAGATGTTTGTACATGTATATGTATTCATACATATATTATGCATGTCTCTATATGTATAGACACAGATGGACAAATTTCTTAAACTATTCCTCTAGCTGCTTTTCGTGGTTCTGTAAAGGAGACAGTCTTCATTTATTTGGCTTTGCTCATCTCTTAGTTTAGATTTTTTGGCTGATCCCTTCTGAGCAGTTATGGATTGAGTGGAGAAGGTCCTGCAAAGTTAGCCAGAGTAGTGCTTAGAGGGATAGACCTGGAGTTAGGACTTGTGTTCCATAGCTAGTAAATGTTAAAGCTGAGATTTGAACCCAGGTTTTCCTGATTCCAAAGTCAATACTCTTTCCACTCCACTTTGATTCTTCTTACATTGATGTAGATAATTAAAGTAGGTCACTGTAAGAACACTGGCAGATTTGTTCCATTTTCATCTATTTATTGTTCTTTCAGTTTCGTTTGTAAATGATCTTGGGATGATCTGCCTGAATTGGGTCTCAGGCCATACTTTCTACTAGCTAATTCTCCCTTTATCACTCTTTTATTAGTGTTTTTATGAGACATTGCTGCCACTATCCTCCTCCACAATATTTTACAAATGAGTTTACATTTTAAACTGGTGGCATCCTTGACTGACATGGTTTTCCACTTGGTAAGAAGATCATATGTTTGCTGGCTGAGGTGATTTCTGGTTAAATTTTTTTTTTTGCCTCCTTATTGTGGTACCTTTTGTTTTTATCAATTAACTTTAAGTTATTCAAATCAAAGTCAATATCTTTTTCATTTTCCATTTTTGACATCAATAGCATGTTTGAAGAGGGTAACTTGGAGCTGTTTGGGATCAACATGTCATCTTTTCATCTTTATCTTTTCTTCCAGTTTTGCTGTCCAATCTGACTTTTGCTTTAACTTGCTAATGGTCTGACTACAGGCAAATATTTAACTATTTACCTATCAGCCCCTTCCTATATAATGATGTTCAGTCATTTTCAGTCATGTCTGATTCTTTGGGACCTCATTTGGAGTTTTCATGGCAAAGATACTGGAGTGATTTGCCATTTCCTTCTCTGGCTCATTTTACAAATGAGGAACTGAGGCAAGCAGGGTAAAGTGACTTGCTCAGGGTCACACAGGTGTCTGAGGCCAGATTTGAACTCAGGAAGACTGACTCATCTTCCTGATTCCAAGCCCAGTGCTCTATCCACTGAGCCACCTAGCTTCCCCTCCTATATATTAATATATGGCTCTTTTAGTTTTTTTGTGATGTTGTTCTATGACCGTCGCATCCAGTGTCTTCAAAATCTCTCTCAGAACTAAGTATTCATTATATAAAGGCAGAAGACTCAAAATTATAGCCTCAGAGATTTAGAGCTTGAAGGGATGTTAGAGTCTAATCTTCTCATTTTACAAATGTCGAATCTGTAGCCTAGGGAGGACAAGTGACTTGCTCAAAGTCACACTGACTTCAAGTCAATTTATTGGCTATACCTCTATAAGCCTTTGGCTTATTCAGTTTAATACTGAGCCATGTTTTTAAAAGTACTTTTCTTTGTCCTTTCCTATATTCACTTTCACTTCAAATTCAACAATTATAACATACATGTTGACTTTTAACATGAAGGATTTTTGCAAACCTTAAAGCATTGTACAGATGTAAGTTGTTGTTATCTTGATAAATTCTTCATAAATTCTTTTTCTACTTCCTTACCCTCTACAATGACTTTGATGTGTAAGTTGCAATTATCTTCATTGTGGTTTTTTGCTTATGTTCACTGTCATGGAAAGAAAGCTACTGCTTATGCTTTAGGGTAGAAGTCAATAAAAAGTACTTTTTTTGTCCATAGTTACAAGCCATGGCATGGAGAAGCATTAACAAGCACCAAGAAAAAGGAATCTTTAAGGGGCAAGTGGGCTTCTGAATATGAACTATTTCCCGTGTATTGTTATCATACACAGAAAAGTATTTAATCATTCTGGGTTACAAACTTATAGCCACTGCCCTTGTGGGCATTTTGTTGTGTTTTAGGGCAAGGGACAGAGACTTATTAACTTGCTCATCCATCCTTGTTCTTGGGATCCAAAATAGGGTAAACTTGGTTTGTCTTTTTGCTGATCTTGTGCACAAATTGTGGTAAAAGAGTCCTCAAAGATAGTGGGAAGGAGAACATGATTACCTATTCACACCAAAATGGAGGTTTATTCTAAAATGAAATTACTGATATCTAGAGAGGGAACCTCTAGTCCCTCCTCCCACCATCATCATGAGAACTTCAGTGCATATAGCGTAACCAGTTTTTAAATTTACCTTTCCAACCTGGGAAGACCGTATATGAACAGATGCAAAGTGAAGTGAGCAGAACCAAGGGAACAATCTACGTAGTAATAGCAATATCGTAATGATGATCAACTGCAAAAGACTTAGTAACAGATCAATGCAATGATCCATGACAACTCCAAAGGACTCAAGATGAAAAATGCTCTCCACCTCCAGAGAGAGAACTGATGATCTGAGTGCAGATTGAAGTGCATTTTTTCTTGATTTTTCCCCCCAGAACATGACTCATATGGAAATATATTTTACACAGCTATATATTTTTAAGTGTATTATATTTCTTGCCTTCTCAATGGGTAAGGGAAGGAGAGGCAGGAGAGAAAGAATTTGGAATTGAAAACAAAAATTAAAAGAATAATAATAATAAATCATTTGACTTTCCAAGGAGAACCTGTGGACCATCCTTCCTTTTAGTTACAACTTTCTTTGGCTTCTGGTTTTGTTTCTATATAGTTCGACTGTCAGGATTGATAAGGTTCAGTTCCTCTAAGAATGTACTGACTCATTGTTTCTTGGACAAGGATCTCCCCTTTAGAGTACCGACAGTGAACTTCATGTTTATAGACAAGGTCTAAAAATAGTGTGGTTATCAGTAATCTCAGCTCCCTTTTCCTCCACTCTGCTGCCATGACTGTGAATGTTTTATGGGTGACCATGGCCAAAGAATTGACCGTCTATTGGCTTATTGATTGGTGGTGACTCCCTCTCTACCCGTGAAGTCTAGTGCTCTGATAGCAGGTGGATACAGCTGGTCTCTGGCACTGTTCTCCCACTCTGTCTTGCATGGGACAGATCCTGTCAGAGCTTGGGCTTTATTTGCAGAATCTTAGAGAGCTTTAGACTGTCCGTTTGCCAAGTTGATATGGGGCATTGGAGTGGTCCTTTCCTAGGACCTTACTGTTTATTACTATTTTATGTATAGTAATTATAATTATTCATATTGTTATTTGTTATTATGAATATCAATAGCTAATTTTTGTAATCATTACTGTAAACATGTTTGTAATCATGGGTCCATCTAATAAATTAATAATGTGTTGACCACTGGGATAATTACTTCCGCCTTACACAGACAAAAAAGAGATACTGTTCTTGGAGAACTTAGCATCCCCTTGAGGTAACATAGGTCTAGATTTTTTTGCATTAGGCCCTGGACCTGTGATTTTATTGCTGTAGGATATCTCTGATATGAGTCAGCACCTTTTATGCAACTTTTGGTCTTAGAGAGTTGTCCAAGGGAACCAAGAGGTTATTTGTTGCTATTTTTCAGTCATGTCCAACTTTTTGTGACCCCATTTGGGATTTTCTTGGTAAAGATACTAAATGGTTTGCCATTTCCTTCTTCAGCTCATTTTACAGATGAGAAAACTGAGGCAAATGGGGGTAAGTGACTTGCCCAGGGTCACACAGTTAGTAAGTATCTGAGGTCAGATTTAAATTTCGGTTTTCTTGATTTCAGATCCTGTGCTCTATCCACTTTGCCACCAAACTGCTAGACTGAAAGGTTAGGTGACTTGTCTTGCTATACACAATCAATACTTAAAATGGATCAATACATACCTGCCTACATTCATCCAGTCTCCAGGTAATTGCTCTATAGCAGGGGTGGGGAACCTGTGTCGTTGAGGCCAGATGTGGTCCTCTAGGACCTCAAGTGCGGCTCCTGGACTGAATTCAAACTTCACAGAACAAATCTCCTTAGCAAAAGGATTTGTTCTGTGAAACTTTGACTCAGTCAAAAGGCTGTACCTGAGGACCTAGAAGGCCACATGTCATCTCAAGGCTGCAGGTTCGCCACCTCTGCGCTATACTACACTTTATCTGTTGTTATATTGAACTAAGTTCTTTGTGAATGGGTACTGTTTCACTTTGGGGTTTGGATCTCTAGAGAAAGGATTCTTAACATGGGGTTTAAAGTTGTTTTTTTAAAAAATATTTTGATAGCTATTTCAGTATAATTGGTTTTCTTTGTACAATGCATTTTCTTTTATGCATTTAAAAACATTATTCTGTGAAAGGGTCCTTAGGGTTCTTCAGACTGCCAAAGAGGCCCATGATACACACACACACACACACACACACACACACACACACACACACACACACATTATTAAAAAAAAATTAAGAATCCCAGTCCTAGAGACTAGCACTATTTCTGGCATATGGTAGGAGCTTAATAATTGCTTCTTAATTGGTTGTCATCATACAGTAGGATCTCCATAAGTGCTTGTTGATTGATTGTCATCATATAGTAGGAGCTTAATAATTGCTTCTTAATTGGTTGTCATCATACAGTAGGAGCTCAATAAGTGCTTTCTGATTGATTGCCATTATTACTATTTTTTTTTTTTACTAATGAGAATTATGAGAAACAGCACTTACAGAGCCAGTCTTAGAATCAGAAAGAGCCAGATTCAGGTCCTGTCTCTGATGCATATTGGCTTGAGAATCTGAGCAAGTCATCTAACCTCTTAGTGCCCCAGTTCACTCTTTAAGACTGTACGTTATAGACCAATAGTTGATCTATGTGTGGAGGGAGTTTTCGCATTCTAAGTTCCTGATACTCATCAAATCCCAGGGCCCCCTTCCCCTAGGAAAGGAATGATGATGATGGTAACGTTAATAAGGTACTGTTAGGCTATTAAATGCTTTTTCTCGTGCTATAGATCTTTCTTTATTCACCTGCCCACATCCTGAGATGTTAAATGCACAAGTACTTTGCCAAGAAAAATCAAGAGAAAGCACTTTTGTCAGGCATGAAAGCCCAGAGGATTTGGTAAAATGAATGGATAAAAAGGGGCTTAGGCTATTTACCTCTGGCTAATGGTCAGAAGGGAATTGTTCTGGCCCAACTTATCAGACCTTCCAGGGCATCAAATTAGAGTGTGCAAATGATGGGGACATTCAGTGTATAAAAATGGACCCAGAGCTGACATTTTCTGTTATTCAGTAGGAAAGAGGCCCTCTCTACCCTGTCCAACAAGCCTTTAGGACTACCTTTACTGTCTCTCTGCAATTCACTGCAACAAATAACATTTATTTGACAACAACTGTGATGACAAGTAGCAGCATCCTGTGCTAGATGGTGGAAAAGACACAAAATTCAATTAAGAGACAATCTCTGGACCTGAATATTGAAGATCTTCCCAAGGAAAATTCAAAGGGAAGCAGATCATGTAACTTTCACATCTTAGGGAGGTAAATAAATTCATAAATTAGTGATGGAGGTAATCATAAAAAATAAAAAGATATCTTGATTGTATAAAACTGAAAAGCTTTTGCACAAGTAAAATGAATGTTTCTAGGATAAGAGAGTCAATTAGGGGGAAAAAAATCTTTGTTATCAAATATATCTAAAAAGGGTTGGCTAGCCAACATATACGGACGACTAACAAAAACACCAAGACCAAAAATCATCGTCTAAAACAAAAGTAGTCAAAAGATATGAACAAACAGTTCTCAAAAGAAAAATGCATACTTGGATAACCGTAAGACATAAGAATTGATGTCAGGACTTCAGCTTCCCTTCCAGTAAAACGAGGGGGCTAGATCAGCTGGCAAATCCCCCCATTTTTTGTCTAGATGTGATTTCTTTGTTGCAAGAGGTTCACAGGTGAGGGAACTTCTTTTACCAATGCAGGTAAGTGAGGAGAGATAATGTGGCCTAGAGCAGGCCTCAGGGTTAGGAAGATCAGGAGTCAGGTGCTACCTCTGATACTATACTCTGTTGTTTTCTGTCATTCAGTCCTACCAGACTCCGTAACTCCATGGACCATGCCTTTGGAAATTCACTTGTTGTCTCTGTGTCCCTGGCAATTAAACTTTCCCAAGTCCCCTTGT
>CM053585.1:313849226-313890127 GCA_028646515.1 Pseudochirops corinnae | reverse complement strand
AAGTGAAGCTCCCTTGGGTATGGATGAACTGAGTACTCTTAGCCTAGAGAGGAAGTCTTTGGTATATGGTCCATGTTTTCATTTGAATGTCTGTCCTTGGGAAAATGAATTAGGCTAATTCTGCTTGAGTCTAGAAGGCAGAACTTGGGAACCTAGGGAGAAGATTAGAAGAAATAAGAAAAAACAATTCTAACAATTAGACTAATTAAAAAATGAAATGGTTTATTGAAGGACGAGTCAGCCCCCATTTCCTGGAGATCCCTCCAGGCTGGGTCAGATGACCAATTGTCCAGGATTTTGGGCAGCAATTTTACTTGGGTACCACCAGTTGGATTAGAACAGGGGTGTTAAACTAAAATACAAGGGGATCTTTGCTGCTACATATTGACTTAGAAAACCACAAATTATCATTATCTATGTTGTATTGTATTTTTATTTATTTTTGTTAAATGTTCCCAATTACAATTTAATCTGGTACCAGTAAGATTCAGGAGTTCTGTGGGCGGCCTGGTGATTTGGACAATTCTGAATTAGATGACCTCTGAAATCATTTTAGCTGGGATTCTGTCATGTTGGAATGGAAGTCCCTGGCAGGTCACTGGGGGCTTGGCTCCGTCCTGTATACCAGGAGCCGCTGTCAGTTCAGTTTACAGGCTCCCACACTCCTCCTTCCCCTTCCTTTTGCTCATAACAACTTGCCTGCTGGTAATGAAGAGTTGGGAACTGATGTGCCTGCTACCTACTTACCCCTGCACCTCACCTTGCTCTGCTGCCAAGCAATGGGCTGCAGGCTCTGGCCTCCTTGTGTTAATGAACTTTAATGGCCGGCTATAAAAACGCCCTGTTGCTTGACTGGGGACGTTGAGTTACCCTGTTTAATGGTGCATGATGTAGGAACTGAAATATTACTGTCCCACAGGCGTCTGGCCTTAGAAGTCCTTTGGTGAAGGTAGGAAATGGCCAGCCAGGGATTTTTTTCCCTGCCCATGATGGTCACCAAGGCAAAAAGAAGTCATGACTGGGCCAGGGCCTCCATTGTTTACTGGATGAAAAACAATCATATCCAAAAAGACACTGAAAGTCTAGAATGGTGGGCTAAGTCTGAAAAGATGAAATTTAACAGACAAAAATGCAAAGTCTCACATTTACATTAAAAAAAGTTCCGTGTAAGAATACAGGAGGCCTAGCTCTTGTGGAGTGCAAGCTTGAGGTAAGCCAACATAGCAATCACATTCAAAAAGGGAGGTGATGGTCCCACAGTCCCCTGCCCAGCTGAGAACCCATAAGTCACGGCATCATTTCCCTGATGCCGTAGTCCTGTTCAAAAATGAAAGACAAACACAACCTAGTGAAAGCACCCCTGGAGCACAATGTTTAGTGCTGGGCATCACATTTTAGAAAGGATGTTGCCAAATAAATGAGCGTTTCTGGAGAGTGAAAATTAAGATGATAAGGACCTGGAAACTATGTCATATGGGTTTTGGCTGAAGGAGTTGGGGGAAACTTAGCCAAGAGCAGAGCAATCTTGGGGGGGAGGGGCAGAAATATAGTAGCTTCCTTCAGGTATATCAAGTCTTATAGGTAAAGTGATATGTTTTTCTTGGTCTCACAGGGGAGCACAAGTAGTATTTGTAAGGAAAAATTTCCTTATAATCAGAATTATGGAAGGAACTGTTGTTGTTCAACCCCATTTGGGGTTTTCTTGACAAAGATACTGGAATGGTTGGGGCAGCTAGGTGATGCAGTGAATAGAGCACTGGCCCTGGAGTCAGGAGGACCTGAGTTCAAATGCGTCCTCAGACACTTGCCACACTTACTAGCTGTGTGACCTTGGGCAAGTCACTTAACCCCAATTGCCTTGCCTTGCCCCCTCCAAAAAAAAAAAAAGAAGATACTGGAATGGTTTCCCTTTTCCAGATGAGGAAACAGACAAACAGGGTTGAGTGACTTGCCCAGGGTCATACAGTTAAGTAGTGCCTGAGGCTGGATTTGAACTCAGGTCTTCCTGACTCTAAGGGTTAGCTCTCTACCCACTGTACCACCTAGCTGCTCCATGAAAAGGATTATATAAAGTATAAAGTTGGGAGTTCCCTGTTGCTGTAGGCATTCAAATGTCGGGATGAACCCTTTGTTGGGGATATTGTAGAAGAAATTCTCCTAAGGAATGGGTTGGACTAAGTTTCTAAGGCCCCTTTCTACTTTAGAGATTCTTTGATTTGAGACTGTGATTCTCCAGCTGTTGAACTACTTCCCTTCCTTTAAGGCCCACCTCAGGCGCTGTCTCATCTCTCTGTCTCCTCATTCTTCTCCTTCTTCTTCTCCTCCTCCTCCTCCTTCTTTCTTTCTTTCTTTCTTCTTCTTCTTCTTCTTCTTCTTCTTCTTCTTCTTCTTCTTCTTCTTCTTCTTCTTCTTCTTCTTCTTCTCCTCCTCCTTCTTCTTCTTTCTTTCTTTCTTTTTCTTCTTCTCCTTTCTTTCTTTCTTTCTTTCTTTCTTTCTTCTTCTTCTTCTTCTTCTTCTTCTTCTTCTCCTCCTCCTCCTCCTCCTCCTCCTCCTCCTCCTCCTCCTCCTTCCTTTGTCTCTTTCTGTCTCTCTCTCTCCCTACTCTCTGTCTTTCCTCTTTCTTTTTCTTTTCTCTTTCATCTGTTTCTCTGTCTTTGTGTCTGTCTCTCTCTTTCTCCTCTGACTTTTTATCTTCCTTTTCCTGGATAGACTCTCTCAATGCTACTCATAGTCTTTCTCTCTCTTTCCTACCATCACCCTAACTGTAACATGAGTGTGTTTATGTATTTTTGGGCCCCAAGTGCTGACTAACAGTTCCAGGAGGAACTCTCACTCACAAAAGGGTTGGCCCTTAAGGAGAGGACTTTTTTGGTCACAGCTAGTCCTTTGGCTGTCAAAGAAGGCACAAAGGGGACACTGCGACCTGCATCCATGGAGGGAGGCCCAGGGTACACACAATAAAATCCCTGATCTTTCAAAGCATGTATAACTACAGTGTCTATAGATGGGAAGATAGAAACACATGCAACATATGTATGTATGTGTAAATATATGTGGTGTGAATGCTTGAGGCAAAAAGAGGAAGTTGCTAAAATGGAGCCAGATCAGTCAACTATTTATACTTGCAAATGAGCCCCAGCCCAGCAAAACCTGCCAAATAATTCAGGACAGCCACTGCCTTGGGGGACCACTTTGAGGCACAATGTAGCTGAATGCTTAGATCATAGACACCTAGAATGTCAGAGCTGGGAGGGGCCTTAAAACAGAGAACATGTAATGTCAGAGCTGGAGGAGGCTTCAAACCTAGGATGTCAGAGCTAGAAATGATCTTAGGGACCATTTAGGTGAACACTTTCATTTTAAAGTTTGGCAAACTGAGTCCTGAAAAGGAGATTTAATTTGATCAAAGTTAATTCCCATTCTCTGGTTTGATGGTCAAGGTGGGCATCAATGGAGTCCTGGGGTCAAGCTTCGAACTCTGAGAGAATTCTGCTGAATACAAAACCACTTCAGGTTGTGGCCCAGAGGGTGGAATCCTCTTACTTCTCCCTCTGCTGCCTCCCTCTCCCCCCATAACCCCTTTCCTCTCTGAGGTTTATTTGTTTTTATTGAAGAGAACTGATGGAATAGAAAATTTGCCAGAATCCTTTCTTGATGTTTTGGGGGGACCTGGCATGAAGCTGCTAGATGGTACAGTGGATAGAATTGAAATCTGGCCTTCAGCACTTATCTCCCATGTGAACCTGGACAAATCCCCTAACCTCTATTTGCTTCAGTTCACTCATCTGTAAAATGGGGATAATAAGATCACTAACACACCAGGGTTGTGGTGAGGATTACGACTGTGCTTGGCACAGTGCCTGGCATGTAGGGAGTTAAATATAAATTGTTGGTGTTGTTATTTTAGAATTTACCAGAATATCCCCTCAGTGTTCAGGGCAGCCTGGCATCAGGCATCCAGGTGGTGCAGTGGTTAGAGAGCTGGGCTTGAAGACAAGTTCAAATGTGAACTTCAGGACTTGATACTGACTAGAAATCTCTCTTCACCTTTTCCCTTGTGCCTTCTTCCAAAGTGCAGTGAAGGGGGATTTCTCTTCTTCTCCATCTTCCCACCCAAACTAGAAGCAGTTTAGTTCAAATCTGGCCTCAGATATTCACTAGCTGTATGATGTTGGACAAGTCACTTAACCTCTGGCTGCTTCAGTTTCCTGATCTCATCAGTTTCATCATCATAGTTAAAGCACCTACTTAATGTGGTGAGGATGAAATGAGATAATATGTGTAAAAACACTGACAAAAATCCAAGTGCTATTATGATGATCACACAGATAGTACACTCCAGGAATGAAACATTCGCACAGTCTCATAGGAATGCTGGTAGATTTTACCTGTATTTGTACTGGACTAAGAACTCTGTGAAGGCAAGACTCTGGTCTTATTCCTGATCATCCATCTATCCATCTCCCTTGTAAACATACATTGATTTGAATGGGAGACAAAGATTAGGAACCCATCCCTGCTTCCATGGAGTTTGAGGTTTAGTGGGGGATCGAATGGGCCGTAATAAAATACAGACACATTGAACTCATGGTTCAGGTCCCTTCCTCCCCCCTTGGCCCACCCAAAGACTGTACAGAGTCTGGTCCTGAGTGTTCTTCCCAAGATGGTCAGTTTCTCTCTTTGGTTCTTTGATACCACCTGGAGTCAACCCAGCACAATCTCCAAATAAAGATTAGGTATAGCTTGCAAGTGTGAGAAACAGAGGCCCTGACACATACATAGGCTCTCAATGTATTATATGCGTCTTGTGTAAGACACAGGTTTTATTTCAACATAAAACTCTTAAGTAGCTTGCCAAATCCCTCTCTAGGGGAATTATGTTTGGGGTTACTCTCAGACAGCCCTTTGTCAGTCTGTCTTTCCCATAGATTTGTAGTATTGCACTGTGGTTTAGATCACAAGGCCAATGTATTCTGAGGCTTGCTGAACAAGTAAACTTCTCATCGAACCTATAATATACAGTTAACTCACAGTCTTTGTTCTCCAAGTAGGACATTATGCAGAACCAGTGTAGACTGTCCTCCTTTTTTTTCCTCCCAAGGAGCACATTGCGTCAGGAAATATCTCTAAATACCTGGTTACCTGGACTTTTGAATTCAGAAATTCTCAAACTTGGCATACCTACAAGGCAGTTTCCAAAGGTAGGACTGCCCATCTCTCTTTTCTGGAAGAAGGCTAGGTTCTGGGACCATGCTGGCCAGGGAATTAAAAATCCCCCTCCTTTATATAGGAAGTTGGGGTTCAGGAACAGTGTCCTTGAATTCTGCTTCTAGTGCTCCAGCAATCACATGTGCACCCCTGCCATGAGATTCTGCTGTAACTCACCATTACTGCTTCTAGTTTGGGTGGGAAGATGGAGAAGAAGAGAAATCCCCCTTCACTGCACTTTGGAAGAAGGCACAAGGGAAAAGGTGAAGAGAGATTTCTAGTCAGTATCAAGTCCTGAAATAATTCTAAGTCATGAGTTGAGGAATAAAGAATTAACTGAGACAACAGGGTGGCAAAGCTGCCACCCTAGGGAAAGTCCCTTGAGTGCTGAGCACCATTGATTTCCCAACCCAGAGGCTCATGAAAAAGTTTTTTAATACTTTTTTTTATACTTTTAAGAGGGGAGGGGGATGAGGCAGCAGCAAGGCCTTGTCATGAGACCCTAGTGGTCCTTGGTGATCTGGGCAAGGAAAACCACTTCATTCTGGCCATTTTGTCTTTTATGTCATGAATCCCAATGGAAGGGGGCAAGGATCCAGCTTAAGCTAGATTCCTTTACAAGGTAAAATCTCTGGGCAAAGGGGAATTAGGTTCTGGTTCAGCTCAACCTGATCAAGAATAAATAACTTAAAAGTAGGAATGTAAAAACATTTCTGAAATTCTGACATTACTGGGATCATTAAGGGAGCAGTAAATAACATCACATTTGTATTAATAATTTTCTGTCACTATATTAACAATTTTCTGTCAAGAGCTAGAGTCTAAACGAGTAAAACCAGTTTGCTTTTATAGGCCATGAAGAGGGGAAATTGATCCTCAGTCAACCAAGCCTTAAGTTCCCTTGGTCCTATTGTTGCCTCCAAGCAATGACCCCTACCTGAAAATCTCTTTATACTGGTTAAAGTCCTCAAACTGGTCAGAGACTTCCCTTTACATACATGTCACTGTAATACAACTTGTTGTTATTCATCCTTTCAGATGTTCTGATACTTTATGACCCCATTTGGGATTTTCTTGGCAAAGATCCTAGAGTGGTTTGCCATTTCCTTCTCTAGCTCATTTTACAGAGGAGGAGACTGAGGCAAACAGGGCTAAGTGACTTGCCAGGGTCACACAGCTAGTAAGTATCTGAGATTGGATTTGAATCCAGATCTTCATGACTCCAGGCCCAGCACTCTATCCAAGAACATCAGTTCTATGAGGGTAGGCAGGAGCTCTTTTTCATCTGTGTATTTCTGTAAGTCACACAGTAGTTACAACATTTGCTTGATGGATTCATAAAATCCTATGACGATAGAGTCAGAGATGGAAGAGATTTAAATGATCCTCTTCTTTAGATGCCTAATGAGGCCTAGGGGACAATCATTTGCCCAAGGTCACCCAGACTGGATTGCCATGCAGCAGGTAGTAAGAAAAAGTCATTGGGTTTGAACTCAAGTCCTCTGGTTCCAAGCTCTGCATTTTTTTCCTTCGTAAAATTGAATTGAATATAAGGCAGTATGTGATGAGGGCAATGAAAGGTTGGGATTCAGAGGAAGAAGAGAACACTTCTGATTGGAGGTGGTGGTGAGCAGGGAAGACTTGCTGGAGGAGGCAGCATTAGAATAAACCTTGAAATACAGGTAGGATGTCTACAAGGGATTGAGGAAGAGGAAAGAGAAGTTAGAGGTGGGGAAGGGTGGGATGAGACATCTGTGTGTTTTTGTCAGGTCAGTGAGTCATCCAGTTTGACTGGAATATAAGGGAAGATGAAGGGGAGTAGGGGAAGATAAGGCTGGAAAAATGAGCTGGAGCCAGATTGGAGAAGGTTGTAAATGCCAGGCTTGAGGGCTTGGGACTTAATTTGACAGGCAAGATACTTAACTTGGGCCTGGCACCAAAGCAATGTAACATGAAGACACCAGCTCAGTGCTCTTCATCCTTCTTTATCCATCATCATAAAAAGGGTGTGGCCTGAACTGTTTGTCTCTTTGTAAAAGATTCCCATGAGGCACCATTGAGCTGAAGGTGGGGCTGGCAGGCCCTTACACTATGGAATTTAGATCCATGTGAGTCTTAATTAACTAGTCACAGGGCATTCCGAGAACATTCAGACACTGCCTTTCTGCCTCTCTCTTGAGAAAGAATGAAAAGCAACAGCCCTAGCTTTCATATTCCTCATTTGCCTTTTTATGCAGTGACAAATAGGCCTGCTCAATGTAGCCAAGGTGGTGAATTGATGTGACCGGATAAGAATATGGCCTTAGATCTGCTGGCCACTCAGACCTAAACATTCTTTTAGAATTTAGAGACCACCTAATACAAGACTTCATTCTTACAAACGAGAAAATAAGTCTGAAGAAAGGAGAGATCCTCTCCTTAGAGGTCCACAGAATTTAGAACTAAAAAGGACCTCAGATTCTCTCTAATCTAAGTACACAATTTTACACATGAGAAAAATGAGGCCCAGAGAGAAAAAAGAGGCTTTTCTTTTTAAAGCTTAGCTTAAGAAACAAACAAAACTTCTGTTTTTATATCACCTTCATAGCCTAATGTATTCCTCTTTCCCCTTCTTAAAGAACAATTTCTTATTACAGAGATTAAAAAGAGGAGAAAACAATCAGTTCAGCAAAACCTTCACATCAGCCAAAATCGACGTTATATATAACATTCTGCACTCATCATTCCCTATCTATGTAAAGGAGTGAAAGAGGTATATTCTCATATTTCTTCTTTGGTGTCAAGCTGGATTATAATTTCACAGCAATATTTAGTTTTAATTTTATTATTGTTTCCATTTATATTGTCATAGTAATTGTGTATAACATATTGCTTATCTGGCTTGGCTTGCTTTATTTTACATCAGTTCATAGAGATCTTTCTATACTTTTTTGTATTCATTATATTCATTGTTTCTGAAAGCAAAGTAATATCCCAATTTAGACACATACCACAGTTTATTTCACCATTCTTTTTTTTTTTTTGAGGGGGGAAGGCAGGGCAATTGGGGTTAAGTGACTTGCCCAAGGTCACACAGCTAGTAAACATTAAGTGTCTGAGGCTAGATTTGAACTCAGGTCCTCCTGACTCCAGGGCTGGTGCTCTATTCACTGCACCATCTAGCCTCCATCCCCTCCTTTTTTATTTCACCATTCATTAATCAATGAGTATCTATTTAGTTCAAAAGTTTATCTTAAGAGTTATCTCCTTTATGAAGCCTTTCTTGACTTCCCCACCTAGGAATATTGATCTTTTTCGGTCTGATATTTCTTAATTTTTTTTATAAAAAGTTTTTTATTCTGAATTTAATGAGCATCATAAAAGACAATATTTCCATATTGAAAACAGAATAGAAAAAGAGGCTTATGTGTGAAACCCCAAATATCTGTTACATACAACTTTCTTTTAAAGTACAAATTTATGTTACATAATCTCAATGGGGCCCTTACTGCAGCAAGGTGATATGTTTACTTCTCCTTAATTGATTCACTCTCCCACTCTTTGTCTCCTATTTTCCTGAAAAAGTTCAGCCATTTGCCAACAGCTCCATCTTCTTCCCTCCTCATCTCACATCAATCGGTTTGCATGTTGTCTCTTCTTGAGAGCAAAGACTTTGCTTTTTGCCTTTCTTTGTGTTCTCAGAGCTTAGCCCAGTTCCTGGCATGTAGTAGGTGCTTAATAAATGCTTGTTGGTATAAAAATGGCATACAATAAACTCAATGTATTTCTTTAAGGTTGTCCTGTTATTCTGTGTTTTCCTCTGAATTTCTTTCTATTTCTTTATGTGTATTTTTAAAAAGTTTCAATGAGCCTTTTTATTTCTTTCTCTCTTTCTTTTTTTGGCTACACTATTCCTAATGCCTTTCTTCCAGAAAAAGGAAAAACATAATCCTTGTAAATATATATATATATGTATGTGTGTGTGTGTATATATATATATATATATATATATATGCATGTATATATGAGTATATATACACATATATATGTATATAGTCAAACAAAACAAATCCATTTGTTTTCCACGTCCAGAAATGCATTTCTCATTCTATACTTTGAGTCCATCACGGGGGTGGTGATGGTGGTAATATTCTTTATCATTGGTCCTCTGTTTTTGTTGTTGTTCACTCATTTTTAGTCACATCTGACTCTTTGTGGCCCCATTTGGGGTTTTCTTCCTAAAGATACTGGAATGTTTTCCTATTTCTTTCTCCAGTTCATTTTACAGATGAGGAAACTGAGGCAAACAGGGTTAAGTGACTTGCCCAGGGTCACACAGTGAGCGGGTGTCTGAGTTCATATTTGAGCCCACAAAGATGAGTCTTCTTAACTCCAGGCCCAGAACTCTAGCTGCATGCGGCCTCTAGAGGTGGCCTAATTAATTTTTAAAAATTTCTTCTAGCTTGATATTTTTTATGGCACTCTAGATCTCTATTTTGCCCTTATGACATTCAATCATACTCATTTTCATACAAATTTCACTTCTCTCCCCCCCTCCCCTTCCCTCATTTGTTTGTAAGCACCTTGAGGTCAGTACCTCTTAATAATTACATCCTCTACTGGAGACCACAAGGCCTTGTATACTGTAGGTGTTTAATAAATATTTGGTGGATTTAATTGCTTTAGGGTACACTGGAGGTCAGAGACTGAACTGGGGCTAGAATCTATGACTATGCCTAATAGTATTTTCAGATCATGGGAGGGAAGATTTTTGTCATTCAGTGTTCAGAACCTTGCTAATACAGATAGTTGTTTCAGTGAGGATGGAATTGATTTTTGACCTGGAATCACTATAGATTTTATGCTCAACCTTACAGCTCATAAACTAGAACTGACCTTCTTTAGACTGTATAAGACAGGACACCTGAGAGTCAAGACAACCACAGCAACAATCACAGCAACCAAGACTATCATATAGTTATTCAGCACTTGTCAGGGTCTCATGACCTCTAATATGAATGCCCCCAAGAATAACAAGGAAAGTCTCAGAGGGTGTTGTTTAATATGTAGCCATTCCCAACCTTGTGAGACAGAGATAAAGCTTTTCAGCGTTTTAGGAGCCCAAGACCTCAGTCAGATTACAGCATGGACAAAACATAAAACTTCTTCGGAAATAATCTACAACACAGGAAGATACCAAGACAAATGTACAGGGAAATCCAGCTACTTAACTAGACTTCCCAGAGCCCACCAATTGGGGAATGCTAAACAAATTTCATGTGAATTCGATGGGATATGACTGTACTAGAAGAAGAGATGACTATGATGAATTGGAGAAACACGGGAAAATGGAGGGACAGTACAGAAAAACCAGAAAACGATATTTTATACATAATGACTATGGCAATGAAAAAAGCAACAATTCTTTGTCACAAGAGTACTGACCTGCCTCTTACGTTCTTCCCCACGTCAACACACCCAGCATCATAAGGCCCAGTCAAGGGAATGTCAGCACAAAGCCTTGCCAAACTTCACTCCTTTCTGGGCTCTATGTTTCTTGATAATACCATGCCTCGGGTGCAGACTCCCTCTAGAACCTCCCTCAGTACCTGGGGTCTCCTCCCTCTGGAACATGCATCCATTTACCATGCCAAACCCCCTTTCCCACTGGTGAGTTTCTCTTGGTGCTTCCATTTGGGGGAAGGGCCTGGGCTAGCCAAATTGCATTCACCTTCCAGTTGTACTTCTGACTTTTTGGGCTTGACTTCATCCACCTTTTTGTGTGTTGTCTTCCATGAAATATAAACTCTTTGAGAATAGGGACTATATATATATGTATACACACACACACATATATATTCCATATATTATATATATTCCATATATTATATATATTCCATATATTATATATATATATTCCATATATTATATATATTCCATATATAATATATAGAAATACAAGATATATATATACATATATATATCTATATATATCTCTTGTATTTCTATCCCCAACCCTTAACATGATACCCCATACACAGTAAGTGCCTAATAAATGCTTGTTGCCTTGTCTCTCCTTGCTTTTAATGAAGGGAAGCATGGTATGTAGTCACTATACCATATATTTTCCGCTACACCAAAGTGGAAAAAGAAATGAACATGGGATCAGGAGAGACCTGGTTTAGGAATCTCACCTCAAACACTAAATCTTAGTTTTGAGGTAATAATGTATATAAAGTACCTGTTTTGTTTCTGGTTCTTTGATACATCAAAAAGTGCTAGTATAAATATTTTTGTACACATGGGCCCTTTCTATCTTTGAGTATAATTCCAAATTACTTCCTGGAATAGTTGGAACAATTCACAGATATACCAACAGGACCTTAATGTGCCTATTGTCCCCCAGCCCCTCCAACGGCTGCCATTTTTGCCTTTTTTTCAACTTTAGCAATCTTATGGGTACGAGATGGGGCTTTAGAGTTGATTTAATTTTCATTTCTTTCAATATTAGTGATTTGGTATATTCTTTCATATGGTTGTTGATAGCTTTATATACTTTTTCATAGTCCTGAGAACAGCAGTTCCTCCCCCCCCCCTCCCCACCAAGACCCCTGGTTCTACTTCTATGTTCCTATAGCCAGTACTGAGGGGAGTAATTCTTGTGGTAAGAGGTCCTGTGGACCCCCCCAGCCCACCCCCTCCACCCCCTCACTGCTGCCTATCTCGGATGGGCAGGGAAGCCCAATAGTCCTGGGAAGAATGATGGAATTCCCCAGACCACTGACCCTGTTTCCACACCCCCCACAGCCATCAGGGAAGCAAACACTATGGAAATCTGACTGGTCGTTGTTCTGCTGGTCACTGTTCTGTTCTATAGCCTGTTTCTCATGAGCCTTAGATGATACACGCTAGGAAAAGAAACATCTTGATCCCAAAGCCCTTGGCAGTGTTATATGAGTTAACATGAGAAATGGAGAGGGTCTTATCAGTGGAAATAATATTGAAGAAGATGCATTACCATCTGCCTAAAGACTGCGAGGCCTTCGATTTGACTTCCAACTGAAACCTCCTGTTACATATTGTCTCACCTTATTAAAATGAGAGCTCTTGAGAGCACAGAGAGTTCTGCTTTTCTATTCGCGTCCCTGCTGTTTAGCTTGGTGCTTTGTACTCGGTGTTTATTTAATAAAATATTGTTTTCTTTCCCTCATAAACCCATTCATTCATTCATTCATTCATTCATTCATTCATGTGTTCCTTCCTTCCTTTGCTTGTTCCTTTGTTCATTCATTCATTCATGCATTCATTCATGCATTCATTCATTAGTTTCTTCCTTCCTTCCTTTGCTTGTTCCTTTGTTCATTCATTCATTCATTCATTCATTCATTCATTCATTCATTCATAGCTTTGCAAGGCTCTGACTGTGATATACCATTCCCCTTTATGTTTTCTTTGGTGCAGCTGAACAGACCTTGTGATTCCTCACATAAGGCACTCCATGTTCCATTTCTGTGCCTTTGCATACCTGGTCCCCTAAGTTTGGAATGTACTTCCCCCTCATATCTCTTTTTCACAACTTATAATTTCCTTCAGAATTCAGCTCAAATAGTGACTCCCACTAGAGGCCTTTCTTGGTCACCTTAGCTGCTAGTGCCTCCCGTCCCCCCCATTATATTTTAAAAATACACTTATTTTATATTTCCTTATATGTGTACATGTTTTTCTCCCCTAATAGGATGTAACCTACTTGAGGGCAGGGACGGCTTTGTTTTAATTTTGTATTCTTGGTGCCTAGGATATTGCCTGGCATGTAATAGGTGCTCAATAAATGCTTGCTAATTTTTCCAACACATGAGATCTCACTAAAGAATAGAGTGTCAAAAGAAAATTTGGGATGAACTATCCTTAGGCACTGACATGAGGCAAGGTAGGAGGGAATGATCACAAGGCTGGGAATTCAGAGATTTGGGTTACTTCGCCACTAATTCACTTTCTGATCTTCAGAAAGTAATTTCCTCTCTCCGGGCTTTAGCTTTCTCTTCTATTAAACAAGGTAATTGTACTCGGTCTTTGTACAGAGGCCAGCGAGAGAGTAAGCAACCCATGGATGAAGAATTCAAGAACTGGAAGAATTATCATTGCTTGATATTCAGCATTTTTGCTTCTAACAGATCAACTCCACAGACATTAATTAGGCATTTACTGTGTGCTAGGAGGCCCTGTTCTAGACATTTAAGAGTTACAAAGAAGAAAGAGGACTTAGCTTTTCTCTCTGAGGAGCTATAATGTAATAGAGGCTATATGATATATGTGGAAATAAATGCAAGAAAAGCTTTTGTGATTTGGTGCAGGGCAAAGAGACCATCAGTTGGGAGACCTTCATTTAGATCCTTATTCTGACCCTGGATGTGTGACTTTGGGCAAGTCTCTTCAGTCTTCACCTCCCTGCCCTCCCTAAATGTTTTAATCTGAAAAATGAGAGAAATACCTGAACGAACTGCTGCATAGGTTGTTGTGAAGAAAGTACTGTGTAAATTTTAATAGCAAGGAGATTAAGTTAGAATGTGATAGGCAAGGGCATTTATTTATTTTCTAGTAAAATCTAGTCTTGGATTTCTGGGATTCTGGAATTTCTGGGGTATTAATGATAGAAACATAGAATCATAGGATTTGAGTTGGGGAAGTCTTCAGTTAAAAATCCAGCTTCCTCATTTTACAGATGGGAAACTGAGTCCTTAACAGGGAAAGTGACTTGCCCAGTTTGTTCATAATTGCTGAGTGATATAATCCTCAAGGGTATGGCTCAATGTTTCACCCCTAATTGAGTTGGAAGGGAATCTGGTTTTGATTTCATTTTTCTTAAAATTAAAAAAAAACAAAAAACAATTTCTTTGTTAGGCACCACAGTAGGGAGTCTCCATGGGGCAGGTCATTGGTTGCACAGATTCTATTAATTCTCAAGGTCGGAAGAAGGAGATGCTGGCCGATGGTGGGTAAGCCATAAATGCAATTAGGGCCTGGAATCTGATTGCACCTCTGCCCAGGTCGGATGGTGTCTCTGGTAGCTGGTCCCCAGGGGCAGCGCCAGACACTCATTGCACTCCCAGAAGTCTTTGGGAGGAAAGGGAGCAATCCTAATACCCACTGCAAATGCTGAGAGAGCATGGTGGTGGGGGTAGCATGGAGGGGGAGTCAGTGGTGGTGATGTTCAACAAACACATTTCATCTTCCTCCAGCCAAGGTGAGAATGTCTTTCACCTGCGTGGTGCTGTGAGCCATAGTACACTTTTCTATTTTTTCTCATCCTGCCCTCTTAGGTCTCTGTGCCTTTGTTTAAACTATCTCCCTGAATCATTACCTTCACCCCCTCCCCCACATTTCTCCCTACTTAGGTCCCTCTCTTCCTCCAAAGACCTACCGAGTTGCCCCTTCCTCCATGAAGCCCTCCCCATACACTCCTTTCAATCTGAGCGTCATCTCTTCTTCCTCAGATTTTTCAAAGTACTCTCCGAGGACTTCCTCTTTGCAATTTCATTATCCCTTGATCTTTTAGATCCCAATGACTTATTTATATTCTGTAGGAGAGTGGGACACCAGTACACATACCAAAGCAATAAGGTTTTACATAATAAAGGCAGGAATCTGGGCAAAATTGGGGGAGAAAGAGGAAGAACAGTGATTGCCTCCTTCGCTTACTTTTCAGTTTTGTGCTCAAAATCATTTGCATGCTAAACCAGACAGGATTTGGAGAGCACCAAATGGACAAACTAACGAGTTAATGTAGGCAGCCTTATACTGTGGATAGAAAACCGACTTCAAACTATAAGACCTGGGTTCAAGTCCTCCTTCTGATACACAATGTTTGTGTCACCCTGAGCAGGTCATTGAATGTGTCAGTGCTCAAGGCAATGCTTATTTCCTTACCAAGGGATTACCTATACCCAGATCTAGTCCTAGGTCTAGTCCTTATCCCTACCCCATCTATAAGTGAAGGCTTTGACCTATGACCCAACCCTAGAGGTCAAAAAGAAAAGACTTAATCTTAACCCTAGACTGCTTTGGTTGGCTAGATGTGATGACTGTGATTAAAGAGAGGTCAGTTTGCACTTAAGAGGGAGAGGTTCTAGTTCCCAGACTCTATCAGACTAGACTTGAGATAGGCAGAAAGGCTAGTGGTGGGAACAACTTCCGTCCGAGACAACCACCAGGAGTGGCCACCAGGAGAGCATGGAATCAGGAGTTCAGGGATATTAGGAGTAAGTAGGTAACCATGTAGTGAATGTGGCTTTCCGGGGCTTAATAGAATAAGTATAATGCCTCTTCCAGGGACAGCTCTTCAAATATTTGAAGATAGTTATCACGTCTATTCCTCCCACCTCCTTGTCCCCCACTCATCCCACACTCTGCTTCTGCAGGCTCAAGTTCTTTCAATGTCTTCTCACAAGACATGAACTCAAGAACTTTCTCCATATTGGTTGTTTCTCTGACTTCTCTCTTGATTGGCAAGATTCTTCCTAAAATACACCACCTGAAACTGAATACGATGCTACAGATGTGTTCTGACGAGGGCCTGGTACAGAGGACTTGTTATCTCTTCAGTCTAGAAACTATACTTCTCTTCATGTAGCCCAAGGTCACATTAGCTTTCCCCTTACCATAGCACATTGCTGACTCATATTGGATTTGTGATACATTAAAAAACACTGATTTTCTCTTTTAGACAAACTATTATCTAGCCATGTCTCCTACAACTTTACTTGGGAAGTTCATCCCAAGGGCAAAAATATACATGGACCCATACTGAATTTTATCTTATTACAGACCCATGCAACTAGGCAATAGTTAAGGGCTAAAATTAAAATAGGCTAAACTTCTTTAGACTGCAGATAGTTTTTTAGCAGCTCACTTTCCAAATAAAGGTATAATTAATGATTAAACCATTGCAAATAAATCATATTTCAAAAGGGGAAATTCAATTAATATCGATTAATTACAGTTATTACTTAAGTTTTTATTTCTCATGAAATCACACCAATGCCAAAAAAATTACTTGGCTAAGAGGTAGAAGTTTTAATACATTTTTTCATATTTTCTGACTGTTTACATTTAGTAGCAACTGAAAACACAATAGAAAGATCCAAAGCTCACTTCTCAGACTAGACACAGACTGACCATGGTTGGTTGCTGCGGGTCATGTTGCCTGAGTACCTGCTAAGTTTCATTATGGGGACAATAGTGGGCTAGTGAAGGCGGGTTAAGCCCGGCATGGACAAAGTGCTCTGTACATCTATACTTTCTTTCACATCCTCTGCTTTTTTTGTGAGGAGCTCGAAATCCTTTGTTGGGCCTCAAGCAGCCCGTGGGCCTGTTTTATTAGATTTTCCCAGTGTTCTGAGCCCACTGCTCTCCAAAATGGTTCGTATAATCCTCAGAGGTCACCTATCTCACCTTGAATATTAGATGTTGTTGTTCTTCATTCTCAAAGAGAATTACCATATCAGGGAGGTGATGCAAGTGAATGACATGCGAGGGAATTAGAGTTAAGTGAGGGAAGGCTGTGCAAAGTCATCAGCCTCACTTTCTCCTCGAGGATATGCCCACATTTTTAACAATGACCTGAATAAAGGCATAGAGTATTTATCAAGTTTGGAGATTGCACAAGAATTTACTGACATGTCAGGTAAGCGTCAGTCAGTCAATAGACACTTTAAGTGTCTACTATGTGCTAGGCGCTGTTCTAAGAGCTGGAGATACAAAGAGAGGCAATGGACCATTTCTGCCCTCAAGGGTAGTGACTAAGTAACACAGCGCACAGCCCAAAGGCACTGGGCTGGGAATCAGGAAGACCTGTCTTCATGAGTTCAAATCTGGCTCAGACACTTCCTAGCTATAGTATCTCCTCTTCCTAGGTATCTTGTACTTAGAATCCCATTCTCCTTTCTCCAGAGCCATCTGGGTCCAATTGCCAGATGTAGATCAGGACAACTGGATGTGTCCCAGGATGCAGTGGGAACCTTGACCTTTACAAGATAAATAAGGTCTTTAACAGGTCTCGATTTGACTGAAGCAACACCCATTCAGTGATTAAGGCTTAATAAGAATTGAGACAGAGCATCGCCTCTTTTACTTAGTCAAAAATACAAAATAATAAATGAATAAAACTAAAAAAAAAACAGTCTGGGAGGGGAAGACTATCAGGGTTTCCATCTAAAACAGAAACAATTGTTGGCCTGGGACCTGTTGGGCTCACCAAGCCCCAAATATAACTCATTATCTTTTTCCCCCAAAAACCTTCTCTTCCAAACTTCCATGTTTCTGTCAAGGGTACAGCCATCCTTCCAGGCACCCTGGTTCACCATGTTGGTATTGTAACAGGGTGATGAGGATGAGGATGAGGATGATGTTGATGACATTCTTGACTCCTCATTCTCCACATCTCCATTAGCTGCAAAATCTTGCTATTTGCACCTCCACAACATTTCTCACACCTTTCCCTTTCTTTCTAGTCACATAGCTACTATTGCAGTTTAGGCCCTCCTCACCTTCCCCCTGGAAGATTGCAACAGCCCCCTGCTTGTTTTCCGTGCCTCATATATCTCCCCTCTCCAGTCCATCCTTCACACAGTTGCCAAAGTGAATTTCTTCAAGTGTAGATCTATGTCATTTCCCTACTTAATAAATTCAGGTTTTACCTTCTTTACCTTTTTACCCTTAACACCAAATACAAACTCCTGATTGTTATTTAAAGTCCTTCATAGACCAGGCTTAATCTACTTTTCCAAACTTGGTCTATGTTACTATCTTTCCCATAATCTACAGTCTAGGCAAACTTTCCTTCGTAGGGGCCTGGGCTAGCTATATGTATGTATGTGGCTGCCTCTGTTGAGGTTTGAGGGGCTTGGGGTAGATTCTCCTGACTTTTAATATCTACTCTTCCCAGGTGTTCTGTGCCTAAAATCCCATTCCCCAAACATGTACTGAGCATCTCCTATCCTTAGAACATTCTGTTGGGGGTGGAGGAAGATCCAAAGGTTAGATAAAACATGGCCCCTGCTCTAATGGAAGTCATAATCTAATAGAGGGACACAAATACATGTTATCCAATAGTAACTGTCATTATTTATTTAGCAGTCAAAGTTTGACAAGATACTTTTTTTTCCTCAGCTTACTGAGGTAGGTGGTGAAAGTAGGTCAGGAAACCAAGGCTCAGGGTGTTTAGATGATAAGGTAGAGCCAAGGATATGCCCACATTCTAAACAATGGCTTGGATAAAGGTATAGACAGAGTATTGATCAAAGTTGGAGATGGCACAAGAATTCACTAACACGTCAGGTAAGAGTCAGTCAGCCAACAAACATTTTAAGTTTCTGCTCTGTGCTAGGCATGGTTCTAAGAGCTGGGGATACAAAAAGAGGCAAGAGAGTCCCTGCTCTCAAGGGTAGTGACTAAGTAGCACAGAGGACAGAGCACTGGGCTTGGAATCAAGAAGATCCATCTTCAGGAGTTCAAATCTGGCCTCAGACACTTACTAGCCGTATGACCCTGGGCAAGTCACTTAACCCTGTTTGCCTCAATTTCCTCTTCTGTAAAATGAACTAGAGAAGGAAATGGCAAACCACTTTAGTATCTTTGCCAAGAAAACCCCAAATATTGTCATATGACTGAACATAGGCAGTAGCAGTAGCAGCCTTCAAGGAACTCACAACCTAATGGGAGAAGAAAACAAATAAATATGTGTAAACAAGTGAAACAGGAAAATTAAGAAATAATTAAGAGAGGGAAGGTACTAGAATTAAGAGGGATTGGGAAAGGCTAGAAGATGAATCAAGATCCAACATGATCTTGATGGGCTAGAAAGATGGGCAGAGCCAAATAAAATGAAATTTAATAAGGACTCATGTAAACTGCTATGCCTGAATAAAAAAAAAAATAACTATACAGTATAGGTGGGGGAATGTGTGGCTAAATAGCAGTTTAATTGAAAAACATCTGGGGGGTTGTAGTTGATTGTAAAGCCCATATGCATCAGCAGGGGCAGTTAGCAGCCACACATGCAGTGATGAGGTATGAGAGTTCATGGAATCAGGGACTCTCAGGATGAGAAGCAAATTCACAGTATACCTAGTCCAGTCCATACAAGAACAAAAATCCTTACAAATGTGTGACAAATGGTCATCCAGTCTTTGCTTAAAGTCCTGCCAGTGATGCAAAACCCATTGCCCCTAGAGTAGGTCAGGCCATTTTTGGATAATTATTAAGAGTCATTTGTTATTTTTCATTTTAAATGGGTTTTAAATTTTCAACTTGACAAACATCTACAGAAAAAGAGGATTGTATATGGAACTATGACTCTATTTTGTACAGTATGTTTTTTTAATAGATCAAATTTACTTTGCTAGGGTTAATTTTCCTCTGATTGCCTGACCTTTCTGAATTTATTTCAGTTTCCCTCTGAGTACTTCATCTTTCTTCCTTCAGAGAGACCTGAGACTTTGACCCTAAGAGATCAGGTTGGCTTCTGATTCATCTGGAGTAGAATGTCAAACACAATATAGAATGCTCTGGAGTTCAGTCTGAACCAGATTAAAATGTAATTGGGAAATATTTAACAAAATTTTTAAAATACAATAGAAGTTTGATCATATTGACATGTAGTTTTCTAAGTTAATAGGTAGCCTGCAGGAATCCTTATGTGTGGTTTAATGGCTCTCTTTTCTTTTCAGTTCCAAATTCTTTCTCTCCTTCTAGTCCTTTCCTCACCCATTAAAGAAGGTAAGCAACATGAATACTCATTACACATGTGAAGTCATGTAAACTATATTTTTGTATTAACCATGTTGCAAAAAAGGGCAAAACAATAAAGTGAAAAAAATACTTTAGTTTTATACCCATAGCTCATTAGTTTTTTGTTTGGAAGAGGATAGCGTTTTTCATCAATGAGTTCTTTGGAATTGTTGTGGATCATTGCATTGATCATAGCTAAGACTTTCACAATTCATTGTTGTTATAATATTGCTGTAACTGTGTACAATGTTCTTCTGGTTGTGCCCACTTCACGTTGCATCAGTTCTTATAAATCTTTCCAGGTTTTTCTGAAACCATCTTGCTTGTAATTTCTTATAGGATAATTGTATTCTATCATGATCATATGCCTCAATTTGTTCAGCTATTCTCTAGTTGATGGGAATCCCCTAGGTTTCTAATTCTTTGCCACCACAAAAAAAGCTACTATAAGTATTTTTGTGCAAAAGAGACTTTTCCCTTTTCTTTGATCTCTTTGCACTACCGACCTAGTAGTGGTATTGCTGGATCAAAGGGTATGCACAATTTTATAATCTTTTGGGCATAGTTCCAAATTATTCTCTAGATGGTTGGACCAGTTCACAACTCCACCAACAATGCCTTAATGTACCTATTTTTCCACATCCCCTCCCCCATTTGTTATTTTCTTTTTCCATCATGTTAGCTAATTTGATAGATATGAGGTGGTACCTCACAGTTGTTTTGATTTGCATTTCTCTAGTCAAGAGTGATTAAGAGCATTTTTTATATGATAATGGATTGCTTTGATTTCCTCTTCAAAAAACTGACTGTTCATATCCTTTGATCATTTATTAGTTGAGGGAAGGCTTTTATTTTTATACAATGTGGCTCAGTTCCCTATAAAATTTTTTTCTCCCCAGTTTCCTGCTTTTTTTCTAATTTTGGCTGCACTGGTTTTGTTTGTGTAAAAATTGGCCCCTTTTTCTATTTGTATTTGATAACTCTGCTCTGGGGCATCTCTCCTCATGGCTCCCATAAACTTCCAGCCCTGTGAGCTCATACCAGCCTTTCCCTGTTCAGACTGTCTGTAAGCTTCAGGTTCGTTACCAGAGTTTTGGCTGGTTTCTGTCTCCCAGTTTTGAACCTGCTCCAAAGTGCCTGAAGACTTCCAGCTGTAACTTCTTGAGCAGTCTTGGTCTGGATGGAAGAGTTTAATTCTGTTTTCCTTTGGTTTTCTGGATCATTACTCTTTCTGGTGCCCTTTAAAGTATATTTCCTAGAGCATGTGTGGAAAGGTCAGTTTCCTCTTCAGCATTTCATATTGCCATCTTAACTGGAAGTCTGGAAAATGTTTCTTAATGATTTTCTTAATCTCTTAAACCTTATTAATTGCTAGGAAGTTTTTCTTTACATCAAGCTTAAATCTCCCTCTTTATAACTTCCATCCATTTCTTCTTTGCCCTCTGGGGATGAACAGCACAAATCTATTCCCCCTTTACACGTGAAAGTCAAAAACAAAATTCATGTCCTCCCTAAGTTTTCTCTTCTCATGGGGCAAGTTGATGACAGAGTTCCAGCTAGAATCCAGGCTTTCCAGCTCTCCTACCTTTCTCATACTCCTATTCTTTTCCTTTAATCAAAGAGGGCCCTTTGAATAATGCTGGAGGAAGTTGTTAACATTTGATTAAAAATTCTTATCTGAGGGAGAATATAAATGCACTTAAAAGAATTACCATGTAATTCTCATAAGATCAAGACAGACTCTCCCACTTATAACCAGAATCATAGCACCACAAAGGTCAAGGTCTCATAAATGCTAATTGACAGGATTTCAAGATTTCTGATCTGGACATTCTGAAAAAATAGGGAAGGCTTTAGAAAGAGTTAAGGCAGCAGTTCTCATTCACCTGGTGACCTGGTCCTTTGGCTGTCTCTGTGGACAAGAACTCAAGCATAGTCTAATGCAAAAATCTTTCCCAGAGGGTCACACACTAGGGAGACACACATAGCATCCCAGATCCACACTGCTTTTCCACAGAAGCCTCATTTGGTTCTCTTGTTCCCTCTTCCATCAACACCAAGATTTGCAGCCACAATATAAAAAACAATTTGGGGAATAACAGCCTGGGACCTGTACTTTCCCTTCTTTTATCTCTCTCTTGCCTAGGGGCAACTTCAGAAAGGGAGAGAGGCCGGTGTCCTGGACAGGGCTATTGGTAGTAGCAGCTACTGGTCTCCTACCTTGTACCAGCTACGGGCCTTTCCTGATTGTGGCAACACCAGGTTTCTTCTCTTTGCAGGAGTGCGTTTCCCCTTTTCTTTAATCCTTATAGGGGCTATGGGCAGTCTTGCTGTACTAGTAAACTGCCCCGTGGCCAGAATGACAGACCCAGATTTCCATGCTGTCCTGTCTGCTTGACTGACAAGTGCCTTTACCGCATGCTGTATCATAATCACAATGCCTGGTGTGGGAGCTAAGGCCAGTATTAAAAATTAATCTGGCTGTCAATCAGGGGTCCTGTTTTACATTCGGGATAGCTGGAGGTGAAACCTGCCATTGTTCTTGATGGAGGGGACAGCAGTTTCAAGGTTTCCTTTTCATGATAGGGGAGCTGTCTGGAGAGGGGTAGGTGGGATTAGGGTTCTTTCCTTCTAGAAAGTGACCTGTATGGGGGAGGAGAAAGAATACTGAACCCAAAGGTTAGTCCGAACAGATAAAGGGCCAGGTAAGATAAATGACAGATTTTCTAACAAGAGAGACAGCATGGGTAATGGGAAAAGCCTATGGATGGAGAGTCAAGAACTCTAATTCTATTTCAGTTTCAGACTTGCTGTGTGACCTTGGACAAATCATTTTCCCTCTGTTTCTCAGTGTCCTCTCTAAAAAGAGGGGCTTGGGCTGTCTGATCTTTTAAGTCATCTCTAGTGCTGAAATTCCATGTTGACACTTCATTTTAGCTCTCAAAAGAGTTGAAAAATGTTTTATCCTTTCAGTCTTTATC
This sequence comes from Pseudochirops corinnae, assembly GCA_028646515.1. Lineage (NCBI taxonomy): Eukaryota > Metazoa > Chordata > Mammalia > Diprotodontia > Pseudocheiridae > Pseudochirops > Pseudochirops corinnae. The sequence goes on along the minus strand of CM053585.1, from coordinate 313,867,175 downwards.
GAAAGATTAAATGAATGCATGAATGGACAAGCCCTGTATGTGTTAAGTGGTTGGGATACAAATAGAAGCAAAAAAGACAATCCCTGCCCTCAAGAAGCTTCCAGTCTATAAGGGGATACAGCGTATGAAAGAGAGCTGGAGCTGGGAATGCGTATCTGGGAATTTCCAGGAAAGAGGACATCGAGTTTGAGCTCCATTGGGAGGAGGTGGGGGTGGCTGGTTTTGAGGCTATCACATGGCCTTTGGTACAATGAAGGCAGCCTTTTATGTGTGATAAAAATCAGTGTGTGCAGTAGGCTGGCCTGGGGGGGCGAGAGAGGGAGGACTGTGCAAAGTCACGGCCCCATTCTCTTCTCCAGAGTCATCTGAGTCCAGAGGCAAGATATAGAGCAGGACCACAGGAGACGGTCCCAATGTAGTGGGAGACCTTGGCCTTTCTCAGGCCTCAGTTTGATGGAGGCAATATCCATTTAGTGACTAAGGCTAGGTAAGAAATGAGGTGAAGAATGGCCTTTTTTACCTAGTTTAAAAAAACCCAACAACTGGAAAACATAAAAACCACAAAATCAGTCTGGGCAGGGAAGACCCTCAGGGTTTCTGACCAAGAGAGAAACAATTGCTAATACCGAGCATGGGTTAGAAATCCTAGGTTTGGATTCTGTCTCTGGCCTTTCAACATTGTGTGACCTTTGGCAGGTTAGCTGTCTCTTTGAGCCTCCATTTACTCATCTGTAAAATGGCAGTTATAGTACCTGAAATACTAATCCCACTGGGTTGTTCTGAGGAACAAACGGAATGAATACAAGGAGCTTTGCAAACTTCCAAGCAGGAGTAAAATACTAATGGTCACAGTGGAAAGAATAGAGGCTTCAGAATTCAAAGCCCTCCATTTGAGTCCTGGCTTTGCCTTTGTGAACCTGGCAAGGACTAGGGATGGCGATGGTGTCAAGAGGTAGAGAAACACTTAGATTGAACATAAAGAGATAGAGACACACACGCACACAGAGAGAGACACACAGAGAGAGACAGAAAGAGAGAGAGAGACACACAGAGAGAGAGACAGAGACAGGGAGAGAGAGAAAGACAGAGAGAGAGACAAAGACAGAGGGACAGAGACAGAGACAAAGACAGAGACAGAGAGACAGAGAGAGACAGAGAGACAGAGAGACAGAGAGAGGGAGAAGGAGAGGGAGAGACAGAGACAGACAGAGACAGACAGACAGAGAGAGAGAGAAGAGAGAGAGAGGGAGAAAGGAGATGATAGTCTCCATCACATCCCTATCCCTAGCTTGCCACACTAAAGACTTTGTGGAACTTTTCCTTGGGGTAGATCCAGGACTCCTCTCTATTGGTTTAGCTGATGTTTTTGGTTGTTGTTCAGTTGCTTTAGTCATGTCCATCTCCTCGTAACCCAATTTGGTGTTTTCTTGGCAAAGATACTGGAGTGGTTTGCTGTTCCCTCTCCAGATCATTTTATAGATGAGGAAACTGAGGCAAACAAGGTGAAGTGACTTACCCAGGGTCACACAGATAGTATCTGAGGTCAGTCTTGAACTCAGGAAGATGAGTCTTCCTGACTCCAGGTCAGGTGTCTAGATCCCCTTTGACCTGAATTACCTCACTCCTTATAGGAGAACTCCTTTACTCTGTATGTATTGTCTAGCATATATTCTCATATGTATAATTCCTCTGGCTTTTATTTTGTTACCAATTTGGACAAAATATTTTTTGGCTAAAACAAAGGTAGTAAGTTCCCCCATCATGGGAAGTCTTTGAGTAGAAACTGGATGAATGCATCTCATTTTGGGATCATCCCATACAGCCTTTTCACTTTTACAGATAATGGTGTTTTAGAGGACATTCCTATTCAGTTATAAGTTGAACTGGATGACCTGGGCAAAATAGGGAGACTCAGTCTTTGAAAAAAGTCCTAAAACAAAAAAGGATTCATTGGAGTTTATTACTCAGGAAAGAGACCTAGGACCTGTGCACTTTCCCAATTGTGTGGAGGATGGATTTGAGTGGGAAAAGATCCAAAGCAAGGAGACCAATAAGGAACCAGTCTACATGAGAAGTGATGAAGACCTCTTTCAACTACAGTGGTGTTTGTGTGAATAGAGAAGAGATCAGACATGAGAGATGTGGAAGGAACAGCCAGCTTTGGCCACAGATTGGCACTGTGTGGTGAGGTAGAGTCAGGAGGTGAGTATGATGCCGGGCTGCAAACCTGAATGACTGTGTTGAGGTGGTTCTCTCAAGAGATTTAAGGAAATTCAGAAGAGGAGCAGGTTTTGGGGAAGGGATAATGAATTCTGTTTTGGACATGTCAAGTTTGAGGTTGTATGATTTTATGATTCCACGTCACTCTCCCCTTTCATTGAGCTCTCATTTTCCTCATCTTTAAAATTAAGGTAATCGTTGCTGCTCTACCTGGTTCACCGGGATGTTGTAAGGATCAGACGAGATTATACTTGCTTCAAAACTTCAATGGAGCTGTGATCTCATTGATTTCTCTATGGGCACTCCCTTGTAGGAGGCAGCCCATTTACATCTTCTCATTCTGTGCTGTTCTTGTCTGTATCCTCTCATAGGAGAAGAAGCATAGGTAGAGAGTGCTGGCCTCTGAGTCAGGAGGACTTGGGTTCAAGTCCTGATCCTGACACCTATTGGCAGTGTGACCCTGAGCAAGCTGGCCATTCCCTTAGTATCCCAGGATACTCTTGAAGACTAAAAGTTTCAGAGTACCTGCTCCTCTATGTTGGTAGAAGGAATTCCCTTATCAGGTATTCCCTACATCATTTAAATCACAGGTGGGGACCATCTTCCATAAAAAAACCTACCCAATACCCTGAAAGCCTTCCTCTAGGTCAGAGGTTCTCAACCTGTGGGTTATGTTCAATTTGTAACAATGAAAATACATCCTGCATATCAGATAGATTCATAACAGTAGCAAAATTACAGTTATGAAGTAGCAATGAAAATAATTTTATGGTTGGGGGTCACCACAACATGAGGAACTGTATTAAAGGGTCATGGCATTAGGAAGATTGAGAACCACTGCTCTAGGTAGTTTAAATTTCCTGGGTATCAATCTATGAAAAATACTTTTTACCTTTTATGCCAGTCTGCACATTGTGAGGGATTCTTACTGTAATAAAGGTCGTTTATTTTTTAAAATTTTATTTATTTATTTTAGTTTTTAATATTCATTTTCACAAGATCTTGAGTTCTAAATTTTCTCCTCATCTTTCCCCTACCTCTCACCCTAAGATGGCAAGTATTCCGATTATTCCTTCCTCCAGTCTTCCCTCTCTTCCATTCCCTCCATCCCCCCCTTACCCTCTTTCCCCTTACTTTCTTGTAGGGCAAGATGCATTTTTAGACCCCATTACCTGTATATCTTACTTCCTGGTTGCATGTAGAAATCATTTTTTAACATTGGTTTTTAAAACTTTGATTTTCAGATTCTCTCCCTTCTTCCCTCCTCACCTACCCCCATTGAGAAGACAAGCAATTCAATATAGGTTATACATGTGTAGTTATGCAAAACATTTTCGTAGTAGTCATATTGTGAAAGACTAACTATATTTCCCTTCATCCTATTCTGCCCCTCATTTATTCTATTTTCTCCTTTGACCCTGTCCCTTTTCAAAATTCAGTATTTTAAATCTATCTATCTATCTATCTATCACCTGTTTTGGATGCAGTTGGGGTTAAGTGACTTGGACAGGGTCACACAGCTAGTGTCAAGTGTCTGTGGCTGGATTTGAATTTAGGTAGTCCTAACTCCAGAGCCAGTTGCTCTATCTACTGTGCCACCTAGCTGCCCCTATTTATTTATTTTTTTTAAAATGATTTTCTTCTTAAATTTTGAATTTCAAATTCTCTCTCTCCCTCCCATACCTCCCCACCCACTGAGAAGGCAAGTAATATGCTATATATATATAATCATGTAAAACATATTTCCATTTTAATCTTATTACAAAAAAAAAGAAAAAGAAATAAAGTGAGAAAATTATACTTAAAATTTCACCCAGAATTCATCAGTTCTCTCTCTGGAGTTGAACTTTTTCATCATGAATCCTTTGGAATTACCTCGCATCATTTTCTTGATCAGAGTAGTTAAGTCATAGTTGCTCACAGTTACAATATTGTTGTTACTGTGTACAATGTTCTCTTGGTTCTCTTCTCTGACTTCACATTGCATCAGTTCATATATGTCTTGCCATGTTTTTCTGAAGGGATCCTGCTTGTTATTTCTTATAGCACAGTAACACTCCATCACAATCATACACCACAACTTATTTAGTCATTCCTCAACTGATGAGTAGCCACTCAAATTCCAATTGTTTGCCACCACAAAAAGAGTTGTTATAAATATTTTTGCACCTATAGGTCCTTTTCCTTTTCCTTTTCTTTCGATATTTTTGGGATACAGACTTAGTAGTGGTATTACTGGGTCAAAAGCTATACACAGTTTTAAAGCCCTTTGAGTATAGTCCCAAATTATTCTCCAGAATGGTTGGATCAGTTCACAACTCCACCAACAGTTCATTAGTGTATTCATTTTCTTTCATCCCCTCTTTGAACCAATTCTGATAAGAATGAGGTTCAAGCATTGCCTGCTATCCCCACCCCTATTTCTCCCTCCATTGTAAAAGCTCTTTCTTGTGTACCTCTTTTATGTGAGAAAATTTTCTCCATTCTACCTCTCCCTTCCCCCTTCTCCCAGTTCATTCTTTTCTCACCCCTTCAGTTTTTTGGTAGATCATTCCAACACAACCAACTCACACCCATGCCTTTTGTTTATGTAAACTTCTTCTAACTGTCCTAATAAAAGTTCTTAGGCATTACATGAATCATCTTCCCTTATAGGAATGTAAACAATTTGACTTTATTGAGTGCCTTATTATTTCTCTTTCATGTTTGCCTTTTTATGCTTCTTTCGAGCCTTGCATTTGAATGTCAAATTTTCTATTCAGTTCTAGACATTTCATCAGGAATACTTGAAAGTCCTCTATTTCATTAAATATCTATTTTTCCCCAGAATGATTATACTCAGTTTTGCTGGATAGGTTATGCTTGGTTGTAATTGTAGCTGATTTTCCTTCTAGAATATCTTATTTTTCAAGCCCTTCACTCCTTTAAAATGGAAGCTTCTAAATCTTGTGTGATACTGACTAGGTGTCCATGACATTTGAATTTTTTTTTTCTGGCTGCTTTGAGTATCTTCTCCATGACTTGGGAACTCTGGAATTTGGCTGTGATATTCCTGGAAATGTTCATTTTGGGATTTCTTTCAGGAGGTGATCAGCGGATTTTTTCAATTTCTATTTTAGTCTCTGGATCTAAGATGTCAGGGCAGTTTTTCTTAATAATTTCTTGAAATATGACGTCTAGGCTCCTTTCTTGATCATGGCTTTCTCATAATCCAGTAACTCTTAAATTATCTCTTCTCAATCTCTTTTCTAGGACAGTTGTTTTTCCAAAGAGATATTTCATATTTTCTTCTATTTTTTCATTCTTTTGACTTTATTGTTTCTTGATATCTCATTGGAGCTATCAGTTTCCAGCTGTCTGATTCTAGTTTTTAACGAATTATTTTCTTCAGCGAGCTTTTGTACCTCTTTTTTTCCATTTGGCCAATTCTGCTTTTCTTCAGTGAATTTTTGGCCTATTTTACCATTAGGCAATTCTATTTATTTAAGGTTTTATTTTCTTCATATGTCTTTGTGTCTCTTTTTACAAAGTTGTTGGTATATGGGGTGTTCATGGAGGACTAGCACCTCTGGTTTGAGGGTTTGCCAAGTTCTTTTCAGGGCTGCTTATTTACCTTTGGAGTCCACCTGTCATCCAACTCTTACCTGTGGCTCCAAGAAGCCGTAGCATGCGTAGCAGCCACACCCTAGTAAAATGTGTCAACAGATAGGCCAAACCAAGTTGTGGGTAATTGAGTGGTTTCAAACATGTCGGTCATTTAGGAGGATGGCTACCCCAAGCATGTGAAGAATCCCCCTAGCAGAATGAGTGGATGAGAATAATTTATTCCAATAGCCATGAAGGAGACTGAAGCAAACACTGTTTGGAGCGCTTAGAGGTTGGTCAGTCGTCAAAGATGTCGAGGTCTTCCATTGCATCCCAGACCACTGCCAATCATCTTGACCTTTGTCCTGCCACCATATTTTGATGACTCTGGAGGAGAGAGTGAAGCTTACAACTTTGTGCAACTCTATCTCATTTAAATCCAATACACATGCAAGTCAAGACATTACCCATGATGTGTCATTGATCCTCTTTGAAAACAAAGGTTGAACAACAACCAAGCTGTTAATTTTTTTTTCATAATTTTCTTGCATCACTCTTGCTTCTTTTCCCAATTTTCCTCTACCACTCATTTTTTCTTTTCTTTTTTTTTTTGAGGGGGAAGTACAGGAAAATTGGGGTTAAATGACTTGCCCAAGATCACATAGCTAGTAAGTGTTAAGTGTCTGAGTCTGGATTTGAACTCAGGTCCTCTATTCACTGTGCCACCTAACTGCCCCCAAACCACTCATCTTTTCTTATATCTTCTAAGAATTCTTTTTGGGCTTGGGTCCAATTAGCATTTTCCTTTGAAGCTTTGGTAGGAGGTGTTTTCATATTGTTGTTGCCTTCAGAGTTTGTATCTGGTCTTCCTTGCCACTGTAATAACTTAAAGTAATTTCTTTTTCTGTTGTTGTTTGTACATTTTCCCAGCATGTTTCTTGACTTTAAACTTTATGTTAGAGTTGGGTACTGCTTGCCTAGGGGTGGGGAGATACTTTTCCAAGCTTCAAGCTTTTTCCTAGTTGCTATTTTCAGAGCTAGTTTTGGGATCTTCAAGGTTTTGGTGCTTCCAAAATGATGTGACCCTGGAAGAGGTATGGTTACTGCTCATTTGGTCTATGTTCTGGTCTTTACCCAGGAAGACCCCCTGGTTCCTGTAGTTGCAAGCATTAGCTTCTTTCTGAATCTAGAACTATGACCAGATCCCTTGCTCTCCTACAGCCACAAGCATTAGTGCTTTCCTTTGCCTTGGAACTATGACCAGGAACCCTTCTCCCTTATAACTGACCACAATCACTCCTCTCTGCTCTAGACCTGAGACCCAAAACTATTTATTGGCAATAGAATTGCCATCAGTGCCAGCCAAGGGTCCCCTATGATCTCTTTCTGACCAGTTGGCAGAAAGGGCAGAGACCTCCAGAAGCTGCTACTGAGGCCACTCAGACAGTAGCTTCCAAGACCCACTGCTGGTACTGCTGCCATGCTCCAGTCTGGAGCCTGCCCTGGTGACACAGAACTCTCCTGCTGACCTTCTAAATTGTCTTAGACTGGAAAAATGTCCCATCTTGACCTTTTGTTGGCTCTGCTCCTCCAAAATTGGATTTGAGGAGTATTTTAAAGTTGTTTGGAGGGGAATGTTAGGAGAATTCAGTTGGGTTGTTGCCTGCACTCCACCATCTTGGCTCCAACATGGGTCAAATCTAAATTTAGTAATTTCTCCCTCTGAATTTGCTGCAGTACCAGTACCACAGACCCATAAATTTGGATCTAGAAGGAACCTTGGAGAACATCCAGCACAGGGACATGCTGGTGCCTGTCTAACTGGCAGATAAGAGTGTTAAATTTTCAATGTGAACATTTATACCTCAGAAATCAGCAACAGCTGTAAAGCAGGGCTTGATTTCTTGTTTTGTTGATTGTCTACACTTAAAGAAGTGTTTAATAATGTAGATGAGGGGCAGCTAGGTGGCACAGTGAATAGAGCACTGCCTTGGAGTCAGGAGGACCTGAATTCAAATCTGGCCTCAGACACATAACACTTATTAGCCGTGTGACCTTGAGCAAGTCAGTTGACTCCAATTGCTCTGCCTTCCCCCCTCCAAAACGCTAATAATAATAATAATAATAATAATAATAATAATAATAATAATAATAATGGAGACGAAATACGAAAGCATGCACGTATATTTTTTTGAGCCTGATTGTTAAACATTTACCAGCACATCCCTGTATTACTCTATAAACATTATAGGATCCCAGCAGGAATGCAATAGAAACGATTCAAAACCTAGCGACTTTAGGCGAACAACAACAACAACCATAACCACAACTGGGTTTTACATAGAACTTTGAGGTTTGCACAGCGCTTGTATCCATCTTCTTGTTTGAGCCTAACAACACGGTTGCTGTGTAACTTTGATCAAATCACTTGAGCTCTCTGAGCCTCTGACTTCTTTTCCTCAAATACTTGCTCTGCAAAGGGCAGAAGTTTCCCTTCTGTGGGATTCGGTCCTGCCTCCCAACCTTGAGGCAAGGGAGAGTTTCGTACGCTTCCTCTTGGCTTGTTGCCCCAGAGTCTGACACCAAAGGAATCACTGAAGATGAAGTTGGTCTCTAAATGTTGGACAGTCCTCTGGCCTCCCCTTCCCCAGGATGCCAGAGTATTAGGCTGGGCAGGGGCCATCTCAGTGTGGCAGCTCAAATGCCCTTCCCCTCTCTGGTATGGCTCCATAGACCATAGTGTTCTACATCCCACTTTTCCCTCAGCAAGGCCACCTGGATATAGTTGTTCTTTTTTTTTCTTCTGTGAAATGATAATAGGTAATGGAACCAGGAGACTTGGTATAGAATCTGTCTGTGAGACTCACTAGTTATATGACCATCAGCAAATTACTTAACCCCTGTGCCTCAGTTTCCTCCGCTGTATAATGGAAATAATACTTCTGTTGACCACCTCAGAAGGTTGCTGTGAGAAAAGTGCCATAAAAATGTTATTGTCAGTCACTCAGTCTACAAATGTTCATTAAACACTTAACTCTGTGCTGGGTCCCGTGCAAAGTGCTGGGCACAGAAAGATAGGCAAAAACACAGTCCCAGAGCTCCCATTATCATCTGTGCTGATGCGTTAATGGTGCGCCTCCTAGATCCCCTCCAATCCCAAAGCACTTCTTAAGTGTCTATAGGCAAGGCACTGTGCTGAGAGGGGACTGGCTCACCCCTTCTAGGTCACACAGTTGCATAACACCTGGTGGTTAGAATTTTCTATCACAAGTTCATGCTCTTTCATGGACTATTTCTCCATAGTACACATGCAACCTCAAAATGTCCTGAAGAATCAATTCAACTAGTAAGTTGTCCTTGACATAAACTGAACTGCTGCTGACAATCACTTGGATGAACCATGAATATATAAATTGAGAATGCCATTTTGTTTTTTGAGACTAGGTCCCCCTATTTCACCCAGGCTAGAACTAGCACATCCATCAGTCGCACATAAACCCAATTCCACTGCTGACCTCTATGGGAGCTTTGACCCAACCTGTTTTCAACCTGGCTTAGTTCACCCCTCCTTAGACAATCTGGTGACAGTCTTCCCCTGGGGAGGCTTGACTTAATGTTGATACCTGATTGGTTTTAACCCATTGCAGCTCAGAACTAATGAACTCAAGCTGTCCACCAGGCTCCACCTCAGCCTCCCCACAAGCAGGGATTACAGGAGTAAACCATTTTTAGTAGATGTCCCCACAGCAAATACTTACCATCTCCAAAGTGCATGGGGCATGCAACATAGAACAAGTTGCATAGAATCTTTCAAAATATAGAGGCCTATAAGAAATTACCAAGGCTTGTAAGACTACTATGTGTCAACACTGTGCTAAGAGCTTCACAAATAGTATCTCTTTTCATCCCCTCAACAACCCAGAGGAATTATTATTATCCCCATTTTACAGTTGAAGAGATGCTGACAGAGATTCGATGGCTTTCCCTGGGTCACATAGCTAGGAAGTGTTGGAGGTTGAATTTGAACTCATGTCTTTCTGACTCCCCACTCAATGGCCTACCCTTGTGTCGCCTAGTGGACTACTATGTCTGTGGGAGCTCCGTTGAAAAAGATGAGAGGAAGGAAATAACAACAATAATAACTCCCATTTCTCTGGTCCCTTAAGATTGCTTTCCTCACAATGACCCTATGAGATACTAGCGTATTATGTGCCCTGTATTAATAAATAGGGGAACTCAGGCTGAGAAATTAAGTAGGTAATTAGTTAATCAGGATAAAGTGAATAGTCAGGATGTAGTCATATGATCAGATGGGATCGAGGCTGGTTCTGATGGCTGAATGTAAACTATGGGACTGGGTGCAGAGATTTTGAGACCTCAAGTTACACAAGTGTTCTAAGCTCCAAATTCTCCCTTAAGGACTCCATCAGTCAATGAGAATTTATCAAGCAACTACCACATCATAGATACTAGGGATATGCAGACATACACGAAAAATTCCCTGCCCTCAAGATGTTTACATTCTGTGGAGAGAGTGAACACATGCACATACAAGTACAACCAGGTATCAGCTAGTGGGAATAATGAATCCCTTGAGGTGTTTGTGTGCACTCAAATGAGTGCGATCTGAAGTTGTAATTATGTAAAATATGGTCATTGGTTCCAGCCCAATGGAAATACGTGGCGTGAATTCAAATAAAGTAACTGTTCCACAGAAATCATTGTTCCCGCTAATCAGAACCTAACTGTGTAAACACAATAAATATTTATAAAATATATTCAAAATAAATAAAAGGGAGGGCTACTAACATGTACTAGTAGTGCAGGGCTATCAGGAAAGCCCTGATATTGTAAGAGGTTGTACGTGAGCAGGGAAAGCTGAGGAATGTGTGTGTATGTGCATGTGTACACATGTATCTGTATATCCACATTTAACTGTACACAAACTGTATGTATCTATGGATGCACATATCTTTACACATGGGTGCACACACATACATATCTACACACATATTTACACATATATGATCTAGATATACACATATGTGTGAATGCATACGAGCCCATGTACACAATGCGTGTGTGTGTACATACATATATATATACACACATATACTTATATATAAGTGAATGTAAAATACTGTTAACATACATATCTACATATACGTGTGTGCAGTAAATACACATATGCACGCGTGCATAAATACGCATCGATAGATGTGCATGTACAATTTTTGTTGTTCTGTTGTTTTTCAGTCCTTCCTGGCTCTTCATGACCCCATTTGGGGCTTTCTTGGCAGAGATACTGTGGTGCTTTGCCATTTCCTTCTCCAGCTCATTTGACAGATGAGGAAATGGAGGCAAACAGGGTTAGGTGACAAGGTCACATGGTGTCTGAGGCTGGATTTGAACTCATGCAGATGAGTCTTCCTGACTAGGCCCAGCACTCTATGTACTGTGCCACTTAGTTCCTTGTGTGTATAATATACACATAGATCTGGATGTACATATACATGTATAATACACAAACACGTGTGTATATATAGATACATGTCACACAACACAGACATGCCTGTGCATACACGTGCACGTGTGATTTATAAATGAGCACATATATAATACATGTGTACATATATGGAGTATATATGTATTTTATGTGTATGTACCACACATAGACATGTGCACACAGCATAACACATATCTGTATGGGTATGCAAGCACATGCATTCACACATATACACACGTGTGTACCTATACCACAGATTTATAGGTGTGTGTTACACACATACACATACAAATATATATACACATACATATGCATATATACATACAAACGTTGACATCTCTCTATATACTGGGCTGTCAATTTCATCAAGGAGGGAGTTCCCAGTGGGACACTCCCTCTCCCAGTGGAGCTTGTCTTGTTCTCAGCAGTGCATAGTCCCAGGGAGCTGCCTGGGGCATTCAGATTGGGTGCTATTTTCCCAGGGTTATAAAGCATCCACATGTGTCTGAGATGAGGCTTTACCCAGGCCTCCCTGACTCCAAGGTCAGCCCTCTACCCACCAGCCCAGCAATTCTTACAGTGTGATCCAAGGACTCCTTGGGGTCCCTGAGACCCTTTCAGAGGTTTTACTAGGTCAAAACTATTTTCATCATAATCTAGAGACATTTATTTCCATCAAATATCAATATATCAAAAATATTCTAGCAAAGATTAATAGAGAAAACTCACAGGAACAAAAGTTCCCAACACTTTTATTGAAAGGAGTCCTGAGCCCGCAAAGTCTGGGGGAGGCTGCACCACTCCTGCTGCCTTTCCAAACCAGGGATTTTCAGAGGTGACAGTGAGGACAGAAGGTACTTTGGGGGCAGGGGACAGTCCCTGATAAAGCCTTGAATTGGGCTAGTCAGCCTGGCTCTGGGCTGGGTGGGGTGGCATAGAAAATGCCCCTTGAAATGAAGATTTTCCGCTTCTCTAGTATGGTTTTCTCTGAAGATGAAAGAAGCATCTGATAGAAGAGGGTCTGCTTATGGGGGATAGAAAGAGATTGCTTTTTGGAGATAGGGTGAAGGCAAGCTCCATCTTCAAAGTACAATGCTTTTTTTTGAAGGAGAAATCTCAATGGACTGAGAATGAATTTCTAATGTTTTTCTTTTAGGGGAGTTTGAGGCAATATGTGCCTACATATTTGTGTCCCTGCTTGTCTGCTCCCTGCTTCTAAGGTACGAATTTTTGCTGTCTCCATCTACCTGATGCAGATAGGACCCAAATGATTAAAAAGCATTGGATTTAGAATAAAAATCTGGATTCAAATCCTCCATCTGCTACTTATTAGTTGTGAGATCACGGCCAAGTCTGTTTCCCTCACTGAGACTCAGTTTCTCCACTTGTACAATGCAAGGGTTGGACTAGTTGGACTCTTAACATCCATTCCAGCTCTGCCATTCTATGTTCTGAGATCCCATTTATAGCTTTTCTAAGAGCTTGGAGCTTTTTTTTCAAAGAAGTAAAAATCTTTATACTCAAAGTGAAAAAGGAGGGAGCAAAGGAAAGGGTGTGTGTGTGTGTGTGTGTGTGTGTGTATGTGTGTGTGTGTGTGTGTGTGTGTGTAAGATATGCCAGACAACAAACAAATAACAGGCAACTTAGAGAATCATAACAACCTGAAGGACTTCCCACCATCTGTCTCCAGTGGAAAATTTACCGGGAAGCAGGCATGTAATTGCGTTATGAATCATGTCCAATAATGTCCCCCTTACAATACAAACAGACTTGTTACTAAATGATCTTTTATGATTATCAAGGAACCTCCAGGTAGTGGGCATTTGTGCCTAAACCCAAGAGTTATTTGTGGAGATGATAGAGGCCATCAATTATTGATGGGGCTCCCTACCTCCCTGCTACCTTGACTTAAAATTCATGCTTCAGCCACTCATCAAATATTGATTTTGACCAAAGCTGATGCTTTCCCTTTAACATTATTATAATGAGGGATAAAAATCCAATTGCCTTCTCTGAAACTCAATCATTCTACACTACCATACACATTGATCTCTTTTCCAGGTTTTACCATAAATTATTCTATTCAATTAAGTAAACTCACACATAATGACATTTTGCAAACTGAATAATTTATTGACTGCACTGGGCCCAGGCATCAGGCTGGGATCTACCCCTCTGTCCCTAGTGCTGCTGAGCCTGATAGTCAAAGGGAGATGGGGAGTGTGGTTTGTGGGGGACTTGACCTCAGCAGGCTGGCTTTCTGGACTTTAAAAGAAGGGTGCTGGGCCTTTGCTCATGCCCAGTATGACTAGCTGAATAGGCTTTTTTTGACAGGGGTTGAGCATGGAAGGTAAGGACTTCGGAGATGATCAGGAGAGTAAATAATGTTAAACTTAGATTCACAGACTCCTAGAAGTCATTTTGTTCAACCTGTACCTATAACAATAGCTTCAATGACAAGATAGTCACTCTCTCTTCTAGAAGGCTTTTAGGGATGGAGAACTCAATACCACCCAAGGAAGTCTAATCCACTTTGGGCTGGTCCTTACAGAGATTTTCCTCACATCAAACTGCAATCTGCCTCTCTGTGATTCTAACCCCTTCCCTCCAATTGCTCCTAGTCCTCATCTCCTAGGGCCAAGTAGAACAAATCTAATCCCGTGGCAGTCTTTCAACTATATGGAGACAAACCATTGTGGCCCCTGTTGCATTTTCATTTCCTTCAACTGGTCAATGGATAATGTTCTCCAGTCCTCTGATCATCTGTTTCCCTCCTCTGGACACTCTCTAGTTGATCAATTTCCTTTCTAAAATTTAATGTCCAGAACCGAACATACAACTTCCAATGAGATCTGGAAGACATCCCTCTCATTCTGGGGGCTGTGCTTTTCTTAAGGCAGGTTAAGATAGAATTACCTTTTTTTGGCTTCCATGTCATGCTACTCTCTCTAATTGAGCTTATGGTTATGAAACCACCATCTCTTTTGAAGTGCTCCCCCCATCTTGTACTCCCTAGGAAGATTTATTTTTTGAACCCAAACATAAGACTTTACATTAATCTCTATAAAATTTCATGGAATTAAATTGCATTTTGGTCTGCCCAGTGTCATTGTTCTTGCCTCTTAAGATCTCTGGGGATCTTCACTCTATTGGGCAATATGCTAGCAGATTCAAATAGTTATAGAATCAGTGTGAGGAAAGGCCTCCTAATAGTAAGAACCATCCTGAAGAGCAACAGTGGGGCCTTCGGGGTAGTGGGATCCTCTGAGTGAAGACTAGCTGACCAGTTGTCAGGGATATTAAGTGGGAGAAGAATCTTGGGTCAGGTTAAATTCAATTCAGCAAGCATTTTTAAAACTATAGATTGTATCCCCCCCAATTAAGTGTAAAGACATTTTCAATATCCATTTTTTAAAATAAGATTTGAGTTCCAAATTTTTCTCCCTCCCTCCTTCGTCAACACAGTAAGCAAACTGATATAGGCTACACATGGATAATCATGTAAAACATTTTCACATTAGTCATATTGTGAAAGAAGAAACAGAACAAGAAGGGAAAAACCATGAAAAAAGAAAAAGAAAGTGAAAATAGTCTGCTTTGATCTGCATTCAGACTCTGCCAGTTCTTTCTCTGGATTCTCATTTTCCATCATGAATCTTTTGGAAGTGTGTTGCTGAGAAGAGCTAAGTCTATCACAGCTGATCATTGTACAATGTTGCTGTTACTTGTGTACAATGTTGCTGTTACTTATGTACAATGCTCCCCTGGTCCTGCTCACTCCACTCAGCATCAGTTCACGCAAATCTTTCGGGGTTTTCTGAAATCTACCTGCTTATCATTTTATATAGCACGATAGTATTCCCTTACATTCCTATGCCGCAACTTGTTCAGCCATTTCGCAACTGACAGGCATCTCCTCAATTTTCAATTCTTTGCCATCACAAAAAGAATTGCTATAAATATTTTTGGATATGTAGGTCCTTTTCCCTTTTTAATGATGTCTTTGGGGTACAGACCTAGTAATGATATTGCTAGATTAAAGAGTATATGCAGTTTGAATGCCCTTTGGGCATAATTTTAAATTGCTCACCAGTATGACTGGATCAGTTCACAACTCTACCAACAATGCATTAGCGTCCCAATTTTCCCCCATCTTCTCCAAAGTTTATTATTGTCCTTTTCTGTCATATTAGCCAATCTGACAGGTGTAAGGTGGTACCTCAGAGTTTCATCAAGCATTTATTAAACACCTGCTATGTGCAGAATACTGGTAGGTTCCCATGGGAAACAAAAACCTCTCAAACCTGTTTGTACCCTTTCATTCTCTATTGGGAAATATATCATTTGCACAGATATGTTAATATAAGATAATTTGAAGAAGGAAAAACCATTAACAAATAAGGGGATCAGGAAAGGCTTTCCCTAGGGGAGCTAGGTAGCATAGTGGAATAAGCACTGGACCTAGAGTCAAGAAGACCCGAGTTCAAATCTGCTGCCAGACATTTACTATCAGTGTGACCCTGGGTAAGTCACCTTGCCTCTGTCTCAGTTTCCTCAACTGTAAAGTGGGAATAATAATAGTACCTACCTCACAGCTTAGCTGTGAGTATCAAAAGAGATAATAATTATAAAGAGCTTAGCATAATGTTTGACAAATAGCAAGTACTATCTAAGTGTTATTATTATTATTATTTCTATAGGATGTAATATCTGAGTTGAGCTTTGAAGGAAATTAAGGGAGGTAGGGGTATGGTGAGCAGAGTGAATTTTAGGTATAGGGAACAGTCTGTGAAGGGGAAGAAAGACTGAGTTTGAGAAACAGAAAATAGACTAGTTTAGCTGGAACTTAATAACCTGTGAAGAGTGATACCAAATAAGAATGAGTTAGAACTAAACTGTGAAAGGATTGAAATGCCAAGCTGAGGAATCTGTATTATATTATAGAGGCAATAGGGAACTAGTGAAGATTCTTGAGCTGGTGAGTGACATAGTCAGATCCATGCTTTAAGGAAATTCCTTTGGCAGCTCTGTGGAGGATGGATTAAAGAGGGAAGAGAGATAGGAAACTGGGAGACTAATCATGAATTCATCACAAAAATCTGGATTAGAAGTGATAATGGATTGAAGATGGTAGTGAATGGAGAGGAGGGTATGGTTGAAAAGTGCCTTCAAATTCTGAAATTCTCTGATTCTATAGAGAAACCTCCCTGACTTGTATAATCTTCAGATCTGATAAGCATGCTCTCTATGTTGCTGATGAATTGTTCTTCAGTCGTGTCTGAATCTTCACGACCCCAATCGGGGTTTTCTTGGCAAAGATACTGGAGGGGTTTGACATTTCCTTCTCCAGTTCATTTTACAGATGAAGAAACTGAGGCAAACAGGGTTCAGTGACTGGCCCAGGGTCACGCAGCTAGTGAGTGTTTGAGGCCAGATTTGCACTCAGGAAGATAAAGACTCCTGACTCCAGGCTCCTAACTCCTGACACATCAAATGCATTGCTGATATTCAGGGATATAGTACCAATAGCAGTCCCCTAATGTGCCAGCCTACTGACTCTGTCCAGAAAGGGAATGAGTTTAATCTATCATGACCTGCTCTTGATGGGGCAATGCGTCCTCTTAGTGAACCTCATCTCTCTTTCCTTCCTTTGCTGGTTTTCATTTCAGTCATTGAAAAATAGGATGAGCAGACACTCTGCTCCTGATCAAGGGCAGTTCTCTGGGACTTCCACTGGAGACCTCACAATCCTTCCCTTTACTGACCTGGTATAGATTTGTGTCAGCAATAGAAGTCAGGCTCTCTTAGGTGGGAAGCCTAATTCTGGCTCTTTCTAGTTGTGAGACTATGTTAAAGTAATTTTTCTCTCTCCAAGTCTCAGTTTCCACTTCTGTTAAATGGGGGTGATAACCATCATACACCTTAACCCCACAGTGCTGTGAAGAGGAAAGAACATTGTATATTTTTAAATATTATATTAATGGGAGCTGTTATTATACAGTAATTCCCAGATGAAACTATGCCCTGGGCAAGAAAGGAAAGAAAAGTACTCATGTTTTACATCAGTCAGTAGTTTATGGCCGTCCATTGAGGTCATAGCATCATAAATCTGAAATTGGAAAGAAACCCAGTTCCCTCATATTACGTAGAGGAAACTGAGGCCCAGGGAAATTTAGTGACTTGTCTATTGTTGTTGTTGTTCAGTTGTTTCAATCATGCTTGACTCTTTATGACCCCATTTGGGGTTTTCTTGGCAAAGGTACTGGAGTGGTTTGCTGTGTCCTTCTAGAGATCATTTTACAGATGAGGAAACTGAGGCAAATGGGGTTAAGGGTTAAGTGACTTGCTCAAGGTCACACAGCTAGTCAGTATCTGAGACTGGATTTGAACTCAGGTCTTTTTATTTATTTAATTAATTTGTTTATTTACTTTTGGTTTACAAAATTCAGTTCCAGAATCCCTTGAGTTTCAAATTTTCTCCCCTCCCTCTTCCCATTGGCTTTGTTTGTACAGAAGCTTTTCAATTTAAGGTAATCAAGATTATCCATTTTGCATTTTATAATGCTCTCTAACTTCTTTGGTCATAAAGTCTTCCCTTCTCCATAAATCTTACATGTGAACTATTCCTTGCTTCCCTA
>CM053585.1:313819683-313848726 GCA_028646515.1 Pseudochirops corinnae | reverse complement strand
AAACTCAGTAGTAAGCTTTCTCACCGGGCGGTATCTTTTAAAATAGTATTTTATTGTTTTCCAATTACATGTAAAGATAATTTTTAATATTCATTAAAAAAAATCTTTTCAGTTCCAAATTTTCCCCTCCTTCCCTCCCTCCTTCCCTAAGGAGGTTTGATATAGGTTACGTATGTGCAATCATTAAAACACAATTCTGTATTAGTCAGGTTGTGAAAAAAAGACAGATCAAAAGAAAAGACCTACCAAAAAAATAAAGTGAAAATTGTATGATTCGCTTTGCTTTCAGCCTCCATCAGTTCTTAATTTTTTCCAATATGAATCCTTTGAAATTGTCTTGGATCACTGTGTTGTTGAGCAGAGCTAAATTGTTCGTTGTTGATCATCCATGCAATGTTACTGATACCATCTACAGTGTTCTCATGGTTCTGCTCACTTCACTTTGTATCAATTCATGTAAACCTTTCCAAGCTTTTCTGAAATCTGCCTGCTTGTCATTTCTTATAGCACAATAGTACTTTATTACATTCATGTAACATGCAGTACCTTGCTCATAGTTATCTGCAACAGGGAAACACATGAGAAGACAGGATAGGGATAATGGGGTGGGGGAAGGCAGCTTGAGTGTTTCACTGAGATCCTTGAAATATCAGGAGAAAGCAAGGAAAGTCCCCCAGCTCACTGAGTGGGTGACCTTCATAAAAGTGTGGAAGGATATAGACATAGGGTTACATTGCACAAGTAGGCATAAATGGGTTACAATCTACATTGTAATGATACAATTTTCTCTTTTACAATTTCTATTGCATATTGTTGGAGGACACATCAGAGCCACGAGATCACAGAGCCATCTGAGCATTTGAGAATTTTCTGCAGACATGTTACTCCTCTTCAAGACACTGTGTTCTAAGAGGGCAGGGACCGTGTTTTACCTAAATTTTGTATCTCTTCCAGCATAGTTCTTCGCACGAAGCAAGAGTTTAAATAATAATAATGCCTTATTGTTGAATTGAAGGTACTGGAAAGGCCCCTTCAGAATTCTTTTTTAAAAATTTCGATGTTTGAGTCTGAAGAGGCATCAGTACACAAAAGAAAATCAGAGTTGAAAGGGTGCTTAGGAATGATTTGATTCAACACCCCACTGTACACATGAAGAAAATGAAGCCCAGAGAGGTTGTCAACTTGTCCAAAATCACACAGCAAGTTATCAGATCCAGGTTTCCTGTCACCCCAAGTCCCAGTTACTCTCTAAGTTTGGTTATTACTCTTCCGGAAATGAGAAAAGAGGCCTAAGCTGAAAGCCACCCTGGGAGGGCCTGAACTTACCTGTAATAGTATCCCTCTACCAGGTAAATGTCTAATCTTAAGACTTTTTCTAAGAGCAAGCTTTGGTGGGGGATTGGGGCTGGGAAGGAGAAGGGGGATTCCAAGATCACCAGGGACTTGAAGGAGTAAGAGAGTAGGACAGGATAGACAGCCCTTAGGAGAAACCTCACTTATTTTATGATTCTCCAGAGCCCTGGCTCAGAGCCACAGGAATGATAATAGTAACTTACGACAGTAGTGAGAACAGTATTAAGAACTCCCTTTTCTATAGGGCTTTAATATTTACAAAGGGCAAAAACCCAGGTAGCATAAATTCATTATTCCCATTTTACATATGTGGAAACTGAGGTCCCAGAAAGAAAAGTGAAAATTTTGTAGAGTAAAAACTGTTCTTGATGTGGAATCAGATTACTTGGGTTTAAATGCTAGCTTTGCATACGTTACCTTGGGCAAATCATAAATCTTCTCTGGGCTTCAGTCTCCTGGTCTAGAAAGACATACGACTTTTAAAATTCCCTTATTCCTCTAAATCTTATCATCTTAATTTGGCCAGGCTCACATAGCTAACTAGTTAAAGAGGATAAGTCAAGATTCAAACTAAGATCCTCTTTCCCCTAGAACTCTGAGAATTTTAGAATCACAGGATTCAGTAGTTTAGAGATCTCTTCTCTGACAGGAGTCACCCAGCCTCTGCTTGGATCCCTCCAGGGATGGGGGAAAATGATGTTATTGCCTCCATTTTCCACTGCCCTCCTCTCCCCTTCCAAGCCTTTGTAGTGAAATCTCTGGGGTGAGATGGCTCAGTCCATCCTGGACACAGCCACTGAACGCTGTTTGGAAGGGCCCTGTGACAGAGGCTTGCGGCAAATTGAACAAGATAAGCTTGTGCGTAGAAATATTTGTGAAATGTTAATTATAAAAACATTGGAACTGCCTGAGCTGCTCTCTATTCATGAGGAGCAAATTGCTGAGAAGAAATGCATAAAAATATGAAATGCCTTTTTTATTTACTCCTCCAAAGGCACCAGGGGCTGCTTCAGTTGAGGGGAGGGGGAATTGGAAAGAGATGGAAGGGGGGACAGCCCCCCACTGTGATAGAACATCAAGAGTTCTCACTGAGTCCTTGGGCCCTAAAACATAGGAGGGCCTGGGGAGCCACTTGCTGGAAGATATAAGGGCTTGAAATATGCAAGATAATCATAGCTCACCTGTGTATACCACCCTGAGGCTCACCAACAAATCCTCTTATGACCATCCTGTGGGGGCCAGAGATGAGCATCACCATTATACATGTAAAGTGAAGTCTAGAGAGGCCAGATGACTTGTGTGACATAGTAGAGAGAACACGGAGTTTGGAATCAGACTTGAATCTGGCATATATTTCTGGTATATAAGCCTGACTGTGGTATGTAGTCCCAATTATATCCCCGTATCTTTTTTTTTTTGTGCCAATCTTAGTTTACTCAGTAAAAAGAGGGGTTGGATGGTCCATAAGGGCTTTTCTAACTTTAAATCTTGTAATCCATCACCTATTGTGGCCCTTATCATGTCCCATTTACATTGTGTTTAATCTTTGTCTTGACCTAATCCTTCTTTCCCCCTTCTCCCTCTTCCCTTCTCTCTTTCTCTGTCTCTCTGTCTCTCTCTCCCTCTCTCTCCCTCTGTCTCTGTCTCTCCCTCCCTTTCTCTCCCTCTTTCTCTCTCTCCCTCTTCCTCTCTCTTCCTCTCTCTCTCTCTGTCTCTCTGTCTCTGTCTCTCTGTCTTTGTCTCTCTGTCTCTGTCTCTCCATCTCTCTGTCTCTGTCTCTCTCTGTCTCTCTGTCTTTGTCTCTGTCTCTGTCTCTCTGTCTCTCTCTCTCTCTGTCTCTCTCTGTCTCTCTCCTCTCTCTCTCTCTCTCTGTCTCTCTCTGTCTTTGTCTCTCTGTCTCTGTCTCTCCATCTCTCTCTCTCTGTCTCTCTCCTCTCTCTCTCTCTTTCTCTCTGTCTCTCTGTCTCTCTCCCTCTCTCTCTCTCTGTCTCTCTCTCTTTCTCTCTCTTCCCCACTCCCCCAAAGGATTGTAAACTCCTGTATGCACTTGGAGAGTCTGGAGCTGGTGTGTTTTCATCTGTGTAACTCAAATCAGTCCATAGAGTGCCTTGCACAGAACAGTTACTTAGTAAATTTTGGTTGTTTGAAATTATAAGCAGTATCTCACCAGCACTCAATTCATCTTGCTCTGTAGGTACCCAGTTTATTGCATTTAATTTTTACTTTTATTTTATGCACTATTCTAATAAGCTTTCTTTATCTTGTTTTCCCAGTCTAAGGCAAATGAAAAGCAATGAATTAGAAGCCATTTTCCGTATGTAAGCTTCAGTTTCCTCACTTGGACTCAGATGGTCTCAGAAGCATCTGGGTAACACTGAATCCAGTGTTGGATTTAGAATCAGGAAAACTTGAGTTCTAAATCCTGCCTTCAGACACTAACTAGCTGTGTGATCCTGGGCATGTCACTTCACCTCTTTTTGCATCAATTCCTCATCTGTAAAGTGGGTCCAGTAATAGAACTTACCTCCCGGGAATGTTGTGAGGATGAAATAAGATAATATTTGTAAAACGCTTAGCAAATCTTAATGTGTTACATTAATGTTAGCTATTATTATTTTTAGGGGCAGCTAGGTAATGCAGTGGATCAGCAGTGATATTAGGAAGTCCTGAGTTCAAATCCAGGTTCAGATACTCACTAACAGTGTGATCCTGGGCAAGTCACTTAACCCTGTTTGCCTCAGTTTCCTCATCTGTAAAATGAGCTGGAGAAGGAAATGGCAAACTGCTCAAGTATCTTTGCCAAATGACCCAAATGGGATCACAAAGAGAGGGAAAACTGAATGGATGACAATACCACCACCAACAGAGTTCTTTAAACAAAAGCTAAAAGACCCCTTGTTAGACCTCTGAATAGAGATCACAGAATACTGGAGCTGTCAAGGGTCTTACAATTCAATTTGGAATCAATAAGTATTTACTAAGTTCCTATACTCTGTTCAAGGCAGTGTGCTGAGGAATTGGAGATACATAGTAAGAACACCAAATGATTCCTGATATTCTACTGATTTGAGGAAGAGAGTGGTAATGAACTCATGGGATCAGGGAAGGCTTCCTGTAATTGGTGGTGACTGAAGGGACCAGTGAAGGAAGTCATGGATTCTGAAAGCATAGGTAAGAAGGTGTAATGGTAATGGGAATTTGAAGATCTTCCCTGCTCCTTAAAAGGCTGAATGTAATCACATGGAGCCTGTGGTAAGAGGAGTTTGCTAAAGGGTAGATCAGAAAGGGTAGATCAGAACCCACAGGAAGCTGGGAGTCAGAGCAGTTAGAGCTGGAGGGAGGAGAGGACTCACCCAGGGAGACAGCTAGTGAGTGCTAGTTTGTGGGAAGGCTAAAGGTTGGTGTAGCTCTCTGCTGTGTGGTGGTGTATTGAATTCTATGTTGCTATGATGGATTCAGTTTCCTGGTGTTGGGATTTGGTTTTCTGGTGTCTGAATAAATATTTTTCTTCTGTCTTCTATATGGAGAGTCTGTTATATTTTGCAATTGAGCACTTTGCTGGCATATTCACAGTCACTGTGGGTGCTGTGAATATTGCGTTGGTGCTACAGAAAGACATGGGTTCCAGGCAGGAGAGACAACATGGGAAACATCGGGATGGAATGTCTCTAGATCTTGGGAGCCTCCTAGGATGTTGGAGCTGGAAGAGACTTTAGAACAGATAACAAAGAGTGCTGAGATCCTATCTGTTGCTAACTCTGGTCAGTTCTGTTACCACTCATCTATTCCTTTCTCTACCCTCCCATAACCACTCCTAACTCAGGTCCTTGTCTGAAGATCATAACCTCATTTTACAGATAGGGAAAGCGAGGCACCTTCCCTTTGTTGATTATTTCCAATTTATCCTGTACACGTCTTGTCTGTAAATAGCTGTTCATTGTCTCCTCCATTAGATTGTGAATTCCTTGAGGCTAGGGACTGTCTTTTGCCTTTTTTTTTTTTTTTTTTTTGGTATCCCCAGCATTTAGCACATGGCCTAGCACACAGTACATACTCAAGGAATGTTTTTGACTTGATGGACTGATTCCCTTCTCCTGCCCCCCAAGCTGAATGTAAGTTTCTTAAGGACAGACATTATTTCGTTTTATGTCTTAGTACTCCCTACCTGTAATATAGTGCTTTGGATATAGTAAATGCTTAATCAATGGTTTTGGAATTGATTCGGATTTGTTGAATGACACAATAGTGTTGGGCCTCAGGTAAAAATGCTAATTTGTTGTTCAGTTCTTTTTAGTCCTGCCTGATTCTCTGTGATCCCATTTGCGGTTTTCTTGACAAAGATACTGGAGTGGTTTGCCATTTCCTTCTCCAGCTCGTTTTACAGATGAGAAAACTGAGGCAAATAGGGTTAGGTGACTTACCCAGGGTCACACAGCTAGGAAGTGTCTGAACTCAGGAAGATGAATGAGCCTTCCAGACTTTAAGCTCAGCACTCCTAGCTTCCCTAGGAGGCTCCGTTTTAGTGTTCTTAAATTTTTGTACTCAGATTTTTTTTTTTAAAGCATTCTATTTTTAAAAAAACTTTAAATGAAGATAATTAAACAAGAAAGCACTTTCTAAGTTAATCAGGCCTAGAGGATGGAAACCTGGCTATTTTGATCATGATGCCATAATGGGTGTTGGGCATTCTAACTACAGGCAAAGTGCCCGAGGAAATAACAGCCTTTTGAGTATCGATCTTGCATGTTTATGAAGTCCTTGAAGCTTTTTTTTTTTTTTTTTTAATCTTCTGGGTCCTTGTTTTTAAAAGGCAGCAGTGGGCGCTTCCTCCGGGAATTCATTTTCCTCCAAGTGTGGAGGTTCATTTCACATGGTAGAAGGTAAATCCTCCCCATTTCCCTCCTTATTTCCTCCCTCCCCCACCCCAGGTTTGACAAAGAAATGGTTGCTTTATGAAGGGGGGTTTCATTCTCTGCCAGTCCCTGTTTGCCTAATTGTCTTTCCAATTACTTAATTAAAGTCTGGGTTTTGGCATTTAAAAGCCCCCTCCTTTCTGTCAGGGAGAGCTGTCCACGTTCTCTGGTTCCCCCTGTGGTTGACAAAAGAGCCAAATAGAGTTGTTCAGGACATCCTTGGTCCACCTCTTGCACCCTAAGAATTCTGGAGGTTTTTGTGACTTTAGCTTCCTTGAGAACCTAGAAATTAGGTCCTTTGCCAAGTCTGCTCTTTGCTCCACCCCTACCCTCCTGTCTCCTCCCTCCCCATGTAACAAAACACTTTATTATTAGAGAAAACAGTGATTTCTCCCCAGGAGGCCCAGCAACATGCTCATTTTCTGTCATAGAATTGGTCCCCTCTAGAGGATGCAAAGGGAAACAATCGAGAGGTAGGTAACAGGAGAAAGAGGAACACAAAAAAACTGACCTTGTTCAAAGAGTGGCTTCCTAAAAACTGTATATGGTTTATTTGGAGACAAAGATCTAAAATGGATCTTTGTTTCCTGGGGGAAGTTTGGTGTTATTAAAATCACAATCACAACTTCCTAAATGCAAACCAACCTGCTCTCCTCCTTAACTTCTGTTCTGGCCTGGCTTATTGTTCATTTTTAGTATGTATGTATGTATATACACAAGTACGTATGTATGTGTGTATAAGTATATACACATACATAATACGTACACATGTATGCATATACACATGTGTGTGTCCATGTAAATATGTTTATATCTATCTATATCTGTCATCTGTCTGTCTATAATGTAGGACAAACTCTAAAGGTTGTGTGTATATGTGTGTTTTATATATTTACATATATACACATACACATTTATATACACACATCTTACATGTGTGTACATATGTATGTATATATACATATACATACATACATGCACACACATACATCATATATATATATATATGAAATCATCTGGACAATTTTCATCCATTTGGCTTTTGTTGTGTGGATAGTTAAACTGAATTATTTTGAGTGATTAAGGATCTCATTTAGGAGGCTCTTCAATGTTCCAGGGCTTGCCACAAACAACACAATGTCATCTGTAAACAGAAACATCTTGAGCACTTTATCTGTAAAGAATGACGCTTTGATTTGAGCTCTATACTAGGTGGCAAACACCTTTAGCAAGCACACATGTTCCTATTTTCTGTCTTATTTGATAATAATCAGAGAGTCATCAAGCAAAGCTATCTCTGTTACATCTTTTGTGGAAAATGGAAGGGCCACTTAGAGATCAGCCCATCCAACTTTCTCATTTTATATATGTGGAAAGAGAAGGGTAACCATACAACTGTCCAAAGGACAAACAGATAAGCACAGGGTTAGGATTCAATCTTAGGTTGAACCCATTATTCTAAATTCGGTATGCTGTTCATTGCGCCATGGATATTACATGCTTCTCACTCTCAGAAGATTAGCTTGAGCTGCCTTGAAAGTGAGTTCTCTGGCACTGGAAGTATTCAAGCAGAGACTGTTACGCATCCTACAGAAGGGATTCCTGCTTAAATTTAATATGGGCTAGAATTCAGGGCTTCTTAAACTGTGGTTTGTGATCCCAGATGGGGTCTTGAAAAATTTGGCAACAGTAAAAGGTTTCTGAACACACAACAACCAAAAATTTATTAAAAATCAAACATGTAATGAATCCAAGGTGTGCCTGTCAGCGTTTGCCCATGTTACATCGAGCAACTTCACTGCAGCCCTGGTTCTGAGCACAAGCCATGTGCACTTTGCACAGTGCATGTCCTCAGGCCACGAAGCCCCAGTGAAGGCTGCCAAAAAGTGAAAAGGGGTTGAGAGTGGAAAAAGTTTAAGAAAAAAAAAAAAGAAAAAAAAAAAAAAGAAAAAGTTTAAGAATTCCTGGACTAGATGACTTCTGAGGTCCTTTCCACTTCTGAGATGCTATGATTCTTCCAGTAACACATGAGAAAGGAGAGTAACAAAGATGATTAGGAACCTGGAGACCTTAACACATAAAGCTGAGGGAGAGAAATGGGGAAGTTTAATCTGGAAAAGAAAAAACACTCAAGGGAGATATGACAGCTATCATTAAGTATCTGAAGGGCTATCATGGAGCTTACTGATTAGACCTGTTTCACTTGACCTTAAAGGTCTTAGAACTAGGAGTAATGGAGTGCGTGTGTGTGTGTGTGTGTGCGTGTGTGTGCGTGTGTGTGCGTGTGTGTGTGTGTGTATGTGTGTGTGTATGGTGGGGTGGGGAACTACAGAGAGATAGATATTTAATCCAAATAAGGAGAAACTTCCTAAAAATGAGGGTCATTTTAGAAGGAAATGATTTGCTACAAGAGGCATGAAATGCCTCATTACTAGAAGTCTTCAAGCAGAGGATGGATGGCCACTCCTTGGGCATAATGTCAAAAAGATTCCTTGGTAGGAGCTCGGTAGAACTCTTCCTACTCTGAGGTTAGGAGAATCTGTGTTTGCAGAATCAAGAAAAAAGGTTGAATCTTCTCTAGTCTACATCTGTGGTTCGAGTTTTGTTTCTCAGAGGGCAATCCTTCAGTTGCTCTTAGCTGGAGCCACATCCTGGAACCTAGGAGAGCTCCCAGTCCTGACAGGATGAGAGGGGTGGGAAATGAGCAATGGGAAGAGAAAGGCTGGTTAAATTGGGGAGGCTGCCCATAGAAAGTATTGGAAAACTTGGATGGAAGGAAATAGTTTGGGAACTGGGTATCCAGAGTGGTGGTGATGCCAGCTGATGGAGGAAAGGGTTTCCTACACTTTTTAAAAAAACACTCTTGCACTCTTCTTAACTATATTGAAAAATAAAAATGACAACCACAACCACTAACACTACCATCACCATCACCTTCATCAGCATCATCTTCATCACCATCATCATAATATTTCACATGTATAAAATTCTTTAATTCTTTAAGGTAGTGGTTTTCAAACCTTTTGTCTCAAGACCCTTTTACACTCTTAAAAAAAAAAAAACTCCCCAAAGAGTTTTTATGTGGGTTATATCTAACAATATTTACCATGTTAAAAATTAAAGAGTCTTAAAAATAATCTAAATATCATGGATTTCCTGAAAGGGTTTGGCCTAGGGATCCCTGGATTACTCTTTGACAACCTTGACTTTAAGCTTCACAAAGAACTCTGCCTCTATGATCTGTCATAGACTTATAGAGAGCTAGGGTTGGAAAGGACCATGGGCCATCTAGTCTAAGCCCCTTGTTTTATAGCTGAGTAAACAGGCCCTGGTAGGTTGTGACTTAACCAAGGCCACACAGATAGTAAACTTCAGAGAGGGGATTTGATCCCAGGTCCTGTGAATCCTTATCTAATGCTCCTTTTATTCAATCAAGTTTTAACAGTCTTATAAGGTAGGCAATGTATTATTCACTTTTCATAAATAAGGAAACCAAAGCCCATCTGATGATAAGATTTAACTTTGGAAGGAACCTCAGATACCTAGTCCAAAACCTCTCATTCTGTAGATAGAGAAAATGAGATCCAAACCAGAGAAAGAACTTAGATACTTATTATACCCATATCCCACATACATATATATACTTGCACATGTACATACATACACACATGTATCTTATATGATGGAATTGCTCTCAGTCCCCTTGTTTCCTGGTGGTAGGCTGGGGAATGTGTTAAATGTGTTAAAAGCAGCAGCCCAAGATTGTTGGGTTAAGCACTAAGGGTGCTCAAGGTCCTGGGTCCTCCTCAGGTGGGTTTTCTCATCTGACTCGTCTTTCATGGGTAGGCTCCTACATTTGTGAGTGGTAACTCCTTCATTTGTGTTGGCACATTTGAGAGAGGGTGCTGGCTCCCTTTTCTCCTCCCAAGTATAAAAAGTTCCAATTTCCTTTTTTCATTGTTCTAGTCCTCTTTTAAGTGTAGTTTAAGATTGAATGGACAAAGCAATGTGGTAAAGTACAGCAGTGTCAAATAGAAAGGATCCCTGCCAGCTGCATATTGACTTAGAAAACCACAAATTAATATTATCTATGTTTTATTGTAAGGGCAGCTAGGTGGCAAGATGGATAGAGCACTGGGCCTGCAGTCACAAACACTCATCCTTCTGAGTTCAAATCTGCATTCAGATACTCACTAGCTGTGTGACCCTGTACAAGTCACTGAACCCTGCTTGCCTCAGTTTCCTCATCTGTAAATTGAGCTGGAGAAGGAAAGGGCAAACCACTCTAGGATCTTTGCCAAGAAAACCCCAAATGGGGTCATGAAGAGTCAGACATGACTGGAACAACAACAAAAATGGTTTATTGGACTTTTATTTATTTTATTTATTTTATTTGCTTTATTTTTATTATTTGTTTTATTTTGTTAAATATTATTTTGTAAAACATCTTAATCTGTTTGATTTCAGCTTCCAGTTTGACATCGCTAGTAGGGTAAGTTAACTTTCGAGTCAGGAAGACCTAGGTTCTAATTCTGCTTCTGACACATCCTGGCTATGACACTCTAGATAAGTCACTTAATATCTCTGGGTCCCCAGGCAACTCTAAGATTATAAGTTGCAAAGAAGGTGTTGATGTTCAGTGGTAGAGGGAGTTTCTTTACTAGGAGTCCTCTAAACCAATAAGACCATAGGTCTGGTCTAGCTCCTCCTCCTCCCAATTAAATCCCAGATTGCATTAACCTTTTTTTTGGCTGACATGTCAAATTTCTGATCCTTTGGCCCATAAATCCTCCAAGAGTCCTAAGCTTTTCAGTCCGTCCCCAAAAGGCCACTGATACCAGCTCTAGTGAGTCAGTCAATAAATCTTTATTAAGAGCCTAATAGGTGATGGACAAGAATATATGAAAGGAAGACCGTGCCTGTCCTCAAGGAGATTACAATCTAATGGGGCACATGACACACAAAAGGAAGCAGAAAAGAGAGGCGGGGGTCGAAGGTACCCAGTGGGGCACATGATGGAGAAGTCCAAAGAAATATAGCCCCACTCTTGTCTGAGTCATTTTAGCTGATTTAAAGAAGACCTCCCAGCCACTGAGACACAGCCAAGGGCCATGGAAAGAGAATCTGATCTTTGAGTCAGGAGACCTGGTTTGAATCCCTGATCTGTCAAAGACAAAATGTGAGATTTTGAGTGAGTAAATTGTGCTCTCCAAGCCTCAGTTTCCTCATCTCTAAAACGGATATAATCATCTTAGGAGCATAATGAATCTATCTCACAGTATTATTTCATGAGCTTTCCCAGTACTAGAGAAATGTGAGTGGCTATCATCATTTTATTCAGTGCAAGGGCCAACTGTGGGGGCTCAGAGGGCTTGAAGGGCAGGAGGATTGCCAGGCAACTGGTGATATTTCGCAGAAATATAGAGAACCAACAATTTTTGCCTTATGAGGTTCTGGTTCTCCCATACTCTCCTCTCCTCAACCTTTGAAATCAACTGCAGTCACACAGAAAGAGACCTCAGTTTCCATAGTCCAAACAATGCTTAGGGTATAGAAGCCTCTGTGAGGTGAGATGTAAAGTATTTATGGGGTGGGGGGTGGGGGTGAGGAAGGTAAGACAGCTAGGTGGCACCACAGTGCACAAAGTGCCAGACCTGAAGTCAGGAAGATATATCTTCCTGAGTTCAAATTTATCCTGAGACCCTTACTATCTGTGTGACCCTGGGCAAGTCACTTAACCTTGTTTGCCTTAGTTTCCTCATCTGTAAAATGAGCTGGAGAAGGAAATGGTAAGCCATTCCAGTATCTTTGTCAAAAAAACCCTAATGGGGTCACAAGGGGTTGAATAGGGCTGAACAACAAGAAGCAGAGGGTAGAGATGGTGAAGCAGAGGGAACCAGTTGTGGGTGGTGTTTGTGTGAAAAGATTTCTTTGATGAGAAACCCTGCATGCCACCTTGTTAGGCCAAACCAGACCTCTGCTGCGCTTTGACATCTTAGAGAGCTGCCCAGAGATCAGAGAACTTAAAATGACTTTCCCAAGATCACACAGCAAATATATACTAAAGGTAGGTCTAGGAACTCAGGTCTTCAGGGTTCAGAGACCGACTTTGTCTCCACCACACCAAAATGCCTTGCATTTGGTCAACCAAAACAGTTTTCAAAGAGTCAGGTGGGTATTGTGGTTCTGTTACGTGCTCTGTCTTGTGTTCAGCCTTACCGTGGTGAGGGGGTGATGATGGGGTGAGAGAAAGACAAGACCTGATTTCTGACCTTTGGAGCCTGAACATTCATCTGCCTCAGAAATGGCATGAAATGCCCAGTGGGAAAAGCTCTGGATTTGAAGTCAGGAGACCTGGGTTCTGATTCTGACACGGCTACTCTGTGACCCTCTGACCTTCTGTGGGTCTCAGTTTCCCCATTCTGAAAATGAGGGAGTTATACTAGGTGATTTGCAGGGCTTCTTCCAACTCTGCTCTATCTTCTCTCATAGAATCACCATGTAGCTTCCAATTAAGAAGAGCTGGATGGAGGAAGGGAAAACATGAATCTGGAAGAATGGTTAGGAATGGGATAAGAGAAGGGGAGGAGAAAGACATACAATTAGGGCGAGGGTGGCAAGGGGGAACAGCAGGAGCAAAGTAATTTAGGCAGGAAAGATCTTGGGTGTATGTTGGAGACAGTGGTAAGACCCATTGAGCAGGCGCTGAGGGGAAGGATGAGTCAGGAGAGCTGAGAGAGAATAGGTAGATAAGGCCTCAAGAATCAGGGAGAGGAATCCAGATTTGTCAGTGACTGCCTTTGACAAATGTCCTATTCATCTGCCTCAGACTTACTATTTCAGACCATAGGATCATATGTGGTATTGGAAGAGTGCTGCAATTGGAATCAGGACTTGAATTCTGTAATGTACTACTAGTGTGACCTTGGTCACTTAACATTTTTCTGTGACTCAGTTCCCTTGCCTATAAAATGAAGAGGTTGGACTCCAAGAGATCAGCTTGTCCAGCCCCCATCCCCTCAATTTGCACAGGAGGAAGCTGAAGTCCAGAGGAGGATGCCACCCTCTCAGGGACACAAAAGTAGAGGCAGACCTGGGATCTGAAGTCAGGTTGAACCCAGGATTCTAAGTGCAGTGCCCTGTTCACCACCCCTTGGATGTCTCAGCTTTCCTACTGATGAGAAGGCTGGTTTGATTTTCTTGGGGGACACTGCCACGAGGGTTCAGGATGATGAGACAAGTAAGAGGCCAAGAAAAACAAAGGAATTGAAACAAAGCCAATTCCCCCCCTGTTCCCCTCTTGGAAGCCTTCAGACTTGAGCTACAAGTGAAGGGAGGTTGATTTTCTAGAAAGGGGTAAGTGGACACATGTGTCTGTCTACTCCATGGGACAGAAGACACCTGGAGCGTGGGGGACAGACTTGCTATCTTCAAGTTGTTTTGTTAGGTGAAAGTTGCAGATGTCAAACTGATGATGACTTTGGCAAGCCTCTTTCCCCATCTTGGCTCACCCAGAATGAGGCAGGGAATGGGGGAGAGGATTTAGTTCTAAGCACCA
Source organism: Pseudochirops corinnae (assembly GCA_028646515.1). Classification (NCBI taxonomy): domain Eukaryota; kingdom Metazoa; phylum Chordata; class Mammalia; order Diprotodontia; family Pseudocheiridae; genus Pseudochirops; species Pseudochirops corinnae. The sequence goes on along the minus strand of CM053585.1, from coordinate 313,834,902 downwards.
CACTGGCAAATGAGTATTTATAAAGGAAGGTGACCAAGATGGTGAGAGGACTGGAGACAATGGTATCAGTGAATTGGTTGGATGAACTGGGAGTGTTTAGCCCAGAGAAGAAAAGATTTAGGGAGAATGATCATTGACTTCAAATATACACTCACGAGATCATAGACTTCTTGGGTGACATGGGGCAATCGCTTTACTGGACTCCTGTTTTGTCACCTGTAAAGTGAGAAGGTTGTACTTCATGATTTTTTAAGTTCCTTCTAGCTTTTTGACTGTCATGTCAAAGAAGGATTAGACTTGTTCGGTCTATCCCCAGAGGGCTGAATGATGAGCAGTGATGGTAGCAAGTTGTAAGCAGGCAGACTTCATTCAACATAAATAAGGACATTCATACATAAGAATGTTCTCATAGAACTATCAAACCGCGGCCCAGGCTGCCACGATAGGTAGCCAAAGGTATTGTCCTGGAGGTGTTAAGCTGGCTGACCACATGTCCACATGACTTTATAGAAGGGATTCACATTACATCTCTCAGAGAGGCTGTCTTCTACTTTTCTGAAGTTCTATTACTAGATAAACTTTTAAGGTCGCTTTTACCCGTAGTGGGGGGCAGCTAGGTGGAGCAGTAGATAGAGCCCCAGGCCTGGATTCAGAAAGACTTACCTTCCTGAGTTCAAATCTGATCTCAGACACTTACTACCTGTGTGACCCTGGGTAAGTCACTTAGCCCTGTTTGCCTCAGTTTCCTCATCTGTAAAATGATCTGGAGAAGGAAATGGTAAATACTCCAGTATTTCTGGCAAGAAAACACCAAGTGGGATCGTAGAGAGTTTGGACACAACGGAACAACAACAAAACCACAATCACCCTTAATAGTCTACGTTAGAAATTTAGGAGTCAAAGCAGGAAAACAAATACTTTTGAAACCTTTTTCTAGCAAGGACCAGAAGCCAGAGATCCACCCCACCACTCCCTCATCATTCTCCTACCTATTCAATCACTCACCGCTCCACTGAGACATTTAGCCTTGGCTCCCAGACAACATAAATATTTAATCTTTTCTCTTCATGTCTTCCTTCCATGTTTATTATTCCAACGTCTGCATGTTCCCTACGTGTTCCTTCATCATATGCTGTCTGTTTGGAGTTTATCCTCAGAGGACACGGGTGGGGCAGGTCAATAAGCCTTTACTAACCACCTTCCCCCACCAAACTAAGTGCCTAGCCTAGTGTTCTGCTTAGTAGAGGGAAAGAGAAGAAGCAGATAGGGCCCTGGAGGAGCTAACAGTCTGGAGGAAGCTAGAGAAACAGGTCTAGGTCCTGCCATCAGGGAACTCCCAGACAAAAAGGGAGAAGACCCTGGCCCTGCCCTCAGGGAGCTCATAGTCTTGGGGAGACAGAGGAGAGGCAGACTCAGGCCCTACCCTTGGGGAGCTCAGTCTGTCTGGGTAGACACAATAGAGGATATTGTTTCTGCAAATTCATAATGATGTGGTTCTGACTAGAAAAGCTGCCAGAATTCAGAGAAGAGACATCACTGTGAGCTGGAGTTAATCTGTGAATATGAGAGTAGACTGAGACTTTAGAGATCATCTGAACCCACCTCAGCTTTCAGAGTGGGGAAACTGAGGTGTAGAGTTAGGAAGTGACTTACTTTTATAGCCCTCACAACCTAGCCTGAACCTACCATTCCAGACTTAAAAGTAGATTTATAAAGTGCTCAATACATCCTCTCCATCCTCTCTCTGTTCAAGTCACACGGGCCTGTTTGCTTTTCCCTCTTCTCAGCATTTCACCTGCTATCTTCACAACTGCTTCCACCCATGCCTGGCATGTGGTCCCTCCTTCATCTCCACCTCACAGAAGCCCCATCTTCCTTCTTGAGCTCAGCTCAACCACCTTCTGCAGAAGCCTGTCTCCATCCCCCTCTTACTGGCAGATATTTTGCACATCTTCCTCTGTGGACATGCTGCTTCCTCCAATAGAATGTCAGCTCCTTGAAGGCAGGAATTATTTCACCTTTGTGCATATCCTCAGTGCCTAGCACACACAGTACCTGGCACACAGTAGGCTGTTGTACATACTTGTTGAAATGAATTGCCCAAATTCACATGGCTTGAATTAAACATGTTAAACTAGAAGCAGCAGATCTGGGATTAGAATCTAGGTCTTCACAGAGCAGTTAGGTGGCACAGTGAATAGAGCTCTGGCCCTAGAGTCAGGAGGACATGAGTTGAAATCTTGCCTCTGACACTTACTAACTGTGTGACCTTGGGAAAGTCACTTAACCCCAATTGCCCTGCCTTCACCCCTCCAAAAAAAAAAAAAAAGAATCTAGCTCTTCTGATTCCCAGATTATTTTCACTGCTCAACATTACCTAATTAAGTGCTTGATGGATTGGATTGCCTGGATGATAAGAGACAGCCAGACTGGGAAGAGAATGAGTGTGGGTGGTAGGAGCAGAGAAAGCTTCCTGGAACCAAAGGGGTGTTGCTTGAAGTAAATTGTATGTATAGAAAGCATAAAGAAGGTGGGAGTATTCCAGGTAGAGGAAAAAAGAGTAAGCACAATTATGATTCTGTTTGTCAATTCTCAGAATAGGGTAGATATTTATTATACTTGTGTAGCCAGAATTACAGACCCATTCACTCCTCAGCTTAATGTTTCACTCATTTCTGTATCTAGCTATCTATGCACTCATTTATCTATTTTTCATTCACTCATTTATTCATCTATCTAGCTATGTATCTTTTTATCCATTTTTTAATTTGTTTGTTTGCTCTTATTCCAAATCACAGGACAGGGATTCTTAACCTGGGGGCTGTGAACTTGTCTCTTAAAATATATTTCAATAAGAGTATTTCATTATAACTGGTTTCCTTTGTGATCTTTTGTATTTTATTTTATTCATTTAAAAACATTATTCTGAGAAGGGGTCCACAGGCTTTACCAGTATGCCAAAGAGGTCCATAATACAAAGCACACACACCGACACACCCCCACCCCTCCACCCACCACCCCCAAGAGCAACCAAAAAACCCTTGTTCTAGGGTAATCCAAGGGGTAGGCTTGCATTTTCCTTATTAATTAATAACATTTTAATATCTTTCTCAGTCATTAAGTTCACACCCTCAACTAACTTCCTTATGTAGTAGTAACATGTCGCTATGTTAAATCCCTCAATCTCCTGTTTATTAAATAAATATTAAAGCTAGTGAATGGACAATTTACTAAGAATGAAATCAATAATGAAACAAAGATGTAGATACTTATTTACAATATTTTAGCTTTGGAAACAACCACGATTAGAGTTACTTCCAACTCTCATTCTAACAGCAGATGACTTTACTTCTGAGAGGAGAATCTAATACCATTTAGTTCACTCAAGATACCAAAAGTCTTCTAGCATGGATTCACTTTATCCTCTTTCAAAAGAAAGGTTAAAACAGTTCCATCATGAAAGGAATTCCCTCCATCTTTTTTCTTCTTTTTCAGTTTCTCTCTAGTCATGACAAAGAATAGTAACTTTAGCATTTCTCAAATCATTATCTTCAATAGTTCCTCCCCAGACTCTTTTCTCCCCAAATTGTCTTTATGAGAAGCTCCTTATGGAAAGGCAGCTTTCTAAGACAATGCATTATAGACCAGTTGTGGATCTCCATTGGTGAAGGCAGTTTCGATGGTGGGAGTTTGCCATACCTGATGAAATGAAGAGGTCCAGAACACCATCCCTTGCCCACAAAACCATCAACAATGGCACCAAAAGTAAAAGCGGCAACAGAAGCAATGACAACAACAGAAGTTAGTCCTGAGTGTAGGCTAGGTCCTGCCTCTTTATTTCCAAACAGACTATAGCCATTATGAATCACTTTTTCCAAGCGAGGAAACTGGGGTTCAGAGAAATCATAGCTTGTAAACTAGGATTCCCACCCAGGGGTTGTAGGAATGTAAGGTCATACAATGTAGATATGAAAGGCACATTCAAGATCATTTAGTTCAATTTTTTCATTTTGCGTATGAGGAAATTAAAACAAAATGAAGAGACGGAAGCTTAAGGTCACACAGCCAATCAGAGTTAGAGCCAGGAGTTCAGCTCAGTTGTTCTGACTCCCAAGGCCAGTATTATTTCCAAATGTATATACCATATGGCCTGTAGGTGTATGCCCTGTGTTGTCTGGTGGAGGCTACTCACTCCATCCAGTTCTAAGTCTCGCTTCCTTTTTCCTTTTCAAAGATTTTTAAAAGCCAAATGAGGGTTTACATGGGGAATCTCAGTTTGTCCCATGGGGTGGGTGCCCTGGAGACTGGGACAGGGAACAGCAGTGGTTTGGAGCTTTCTGTGATTAATGGGCCCCCATGGCAATGGTGGCATTTTCAACTTGAATCAGTGAGAGAGCTTTCCAATTCAATGGATTAAGCCATATCCTTAGCGGGGAGGGCCTTGAAAACTAGTTAAGTGAATTTTACTGATGAATCAATAGAGTAATAAGAGTTGAGCTATAGAATAACAGTTTTTGCTTCCTTCTTTTTTCCAGTTTGTAAATCTCAGGGTCACTTTCTTTCCCAGTGGCTTTTAAAGGCTAAGACAGGGTTTATGATCCACGTTGGGGGTGGGAGTGGTGATGATGAGCCAAAGATGCCCTAACGTCGGCCCTGGACCAAAGTTAAGTCAGAGAAGAGAGAAAAATGACTTACGTTTATATGGAGTTTTACTGTAGAAAAAAAGCACTCTAAACACATTTTCTCATTTGATCCTTATAACAACCTGTGATTTAGATAGTACAGATAAGGCATACATTTCACTCCCCAGACTTTTTCTCACCAACTTGGAGGACTTAACCCTTATATGCCTGGAACTCCTGCCCTGGGGCCCCTGAAGTCCTCATTGTTGCCTGCCTCAGTCTCCAACCAGACCTTTACTCCCTGGTTCTTCAACCAAAAAAAAAAAATCCCTTCTTGTTCACCACTCCTCTATATATCCCATCTCTTGCTTTCTTTATTAGAATATAAGCCTCCTGTGGGCAGGAGCTCTCTTCCTTTTTGTATTTATATACCCTGTCCTCAGCATAGGGCTTGGCTCCACAGTAAGCACTTTAATAAATGCTTTCCCATTCACTCATATACCCGGAATATTAATAGAAGTAACAACTTACATTTCCTCACAATTGCCTTGTGAGAAAGGTGGCACAAGCATGACTATTCCCATTTTATAAATGTTAAAACTGAGGCTTAAAGAATAGAGAAAAGAAAAAGCCTGTGGTCACATAGCTAGTAAATGTCAGAGTTGTCACTTGAATCCAGATCTCCTGCCTTCAGATCCAACACTTATTCATGTGAAATGCTTGTCTTTCATTTTTATAGAGGTGGAAACTGAGGCACAGACATAGGAGCCATCATTTTCATTCATTAAAAACTCCTCTCAAACCCAGATTTCTCAGGATGGGTTTCTGGTCTATATGTCAACCCAAGGTAAAAATGGCAAAAGCCCCCATGACTCAGTGATTGTTGCTGGACAATGAGAAGATCTGCCTGTGGCTGCTGCCACATGACTTACGATGTCATATGGGGTTTAAACACTCAGAGTGAGGACAGCGCTTTTCTTTCCCCTTTCTCCTAACTAGTAGAGACAGATTAAATTTTAAGGCAATTTAATTTGTCAGGTTGTCACAAACAACCAATAACAAATTTTCTGTGTACAGAAAAATGCATCACACCTGTTTCATTGTACACCAGATGTCCTGGAGTTGCTAACAAGCGGAAGTCATAGTTCCTGATCATGTATTTACTGGGGATTCTCTGTTCTAGACATTCATTTGAGTTCATCAGTCATCCCCCCGGGGGGGTTCCTTTTCTTCCAAGGAAGAACCCACTCCCGGGGCATAATAATAACACTAAAAAATCAAACAAAACTACTTCTTAGACGATCAGAGCTCAAAGGACTGGTCCTTAGAGTATAGAATTGAAGGAGTCAATGTGAGGGGTCTGTTTAGTTCAAAGCTCCATTTTGTAGGTGGCAAAAGTGAACCACAGAGAGTTAAAATGACTGTGAATTCACATCCATTTATTGGTCAAGCTGGGTCTTGAACCCAGGTGTCTTTCTCTGGATAGAAATCTCTTCCCATTGCCAGATACTGCCTCAGCTTAGATAGGCTGGCTGGCCCCTTTTCTTGTTTTTGGGTTAATGAAGTTCTTTTCTGGGATCCATACAGCATGGGAGTTATTCCTGTAAATGTGAACCCTGAGGTTCTCTGAAGCCACGTGAGTGATCTTTGTACATGTTGCAAGGCGAATCTTCAGAAAACATGTCAGTCCTCAGCTCCTGAGTTTATATAGCTGAGAATAACCTGCCTGTTTGAGAGGCAAGCTGGAGGAGTGAACAAAGTGCTGATGGAGACCTGCCATCAGACACTGCCTTAGGCATTTACGAGCTGTGTGACCCTGGGCCTGTTTCTTAACCTCTCTGGGCCCCACTTTCTTCATAAGGAAGAAGTTAGACCTGATGACTTCTAAAGTCCCTTCCAAATCTATGTCTATGATCCTATAACCTTCCATTTCTATGGCCCTTTAAGGTTTACAAAGAGATTTCATATTGACAACCCTATGAGATAGTGTAAGAATTATTATTTCCATTTTACAGATGAGGAGACTGAGGATTCACAGACAAGGAACTGGTTCAAGGTCACCGAGCTACTAAGTGGGAGATATACCAGACTATCTTCCCTCTGCTGAAAGGATCAAGTCCACACTCAGCCTGGCCTCCAACGCTCTCCATTGTCTATCCTGACTCAATCTAGGTAACCTGATTTCCCATGATCCCTAGGGCTCATACTCTCTGCTCTCTACAGATTAGTCTCCCTGCTACGCCTTATATGAGGTATGTTCTTTCTTGTCTTGTCTTTCATATGCCCTGCTCCTGTTTGCTCCCTTATCAGGGAACACCATTCTTGCTTAGACTATTAATTGGGCTGGGAAAGCCTTCATCCCTCATTTCTCTTTACTCAAGTCCAGCCTGTCCTAAAATCTTAGCACAAGCCCCTTCTCCTCCAGGAATATTGTAGCTCTGGAAAAAGTGGTGGATTTAGAGTTAGAAGGCCAGATCTGAATCTTGCTACTGACATTTATGACCTGTGTGACCTTGGACAATTCTCTCTGGGCTTCATTAGTTGAGCTTGAAAGTCCCTTTCTGGTTTAAGGGTTTTTGATTCTATGAATTATCCCCTGTCCATCCTAGAAATAATACTAATACTAATAATAAATATTTTATTAATATTCAATAATAATATAAATAATTATAAATTATATATTTATATAATATATTTCTATATAAATTATAAATATAAATGTAAATAATGATAATTAATAATAAAATTAACATTTTATATTTTATAATGTTTTATAACATTTATATATTTATATATAACATTTTATGTTTTATAACATTTATATATTTTTGTACTAATATTAATATTTAGCATTTTTATACTAATGCTAATAATTAACATTTAACTAGGTGCCAGGCACTGTGTTAAATGATTGACCTTCACAATAACCCTGTGGGATAGATACTATTATCACTCCCATTTTACAGATGAAGAAGCTGAGGCAAATAGAAGTTTGAATGACTTTCCCAGGATCACACAGCAAGTAAGTATCTGAAGGCAGATTTGAACTCAGGTCTTCTTGACTCCAACTCTAACACTCTATCTGCTCTGCCTCCTTACACACAGGAATCTTGCTTTCCTCTAGACACCTATGTCCTTAACTATATGTGACCCTCCCAAAAACTCTATCTAGTTCTAAGGATCGGGAGTGTGGATTTAGACCCAGAAAAGACCCTTTTGATCATCTAGCCCAACCCCCTAATACTATCTAAGAGGAACAGAGACTCAGAGAGGTTATGTAACTTGCCCAAAGTTGCACAGGTAGTAAATAATAGAGGCAGAATTTGAACCCAGGTCCCCTGACTCCAAGTCGAGTGTGCTTTCCACTGTCCCAGATGGAATTCTCTCTAGGATGACCCTGACAAGTGGTCATCCATACTATGTTTATTTTCTCTAGGCCAATGATTCCTAAATCTATTATATCTAGCCTTAATCCCTCTTCTAAACTCCAAGTTTGTTACTGTTTGTCTGCTGGGCATCTCCACTTCAATGACCCATCAACATCTCTAAAATTCATCTGCTCTAAGATGGAATTCCTTTATTTCTCTACCAGATGTCTATATCTTTGTTAAGGGCACTACAATCCTTCTAGTAACCTTGACTACAGTCATAGAGTCCTTCCTGACCCCTCCCTTTTCTTCATCTCTCATATTTTACAACCTACTAATTCTGGTTGATTCCACCTTTACAATATCAGTGACATCCTCCCCCTTCTCTCCACATATGCAACTTCTACCCTTGTTCAGGCTTTCTTCATTTTTCACCTGAACTGTGGCAATAACCCCCTTGTCTCTGGTATCTTCCCTCTTCAATTTATCCCACACACAGATGCCATATTGCTATTCCAGACTATAGTACTCTCCTGCTCAAAATGTTCAGTGGCTTCCTATTGCCTACAGAATAAAATACAAAATCACAGTGGTGGTCTAGCCCTGCCAAGCCCCAGACACATTATCACACAGTTACTGCCTTTACTCCTATTCACATGCTGCTCTGAATGAAGCCATAGAAAAATAATCATGAAACTGGGCTTACCAGGTTCATTATAAATTTGTATTTCAACTGGGTCCTCACTGAGGCAAGGCAATCTTCCTATACTTTCTCATCAATTCTCTATGCTACTTATTACCATAGCTTTTTAAAGTCTTTTTTCATCCTTCCTCAAACCTCCCTTCACTCTTCCCTTCCCTCCCCTCTCAGCTGAGAATCTAATCTTATATTTCACTGAAAATATTGAGACCAATGTGCCTCTACAATCCCCGCTTTCTTAGTAATCTTTAGTTCCTCCCTGGCTGCTTCCCCAGATGCCTATAAACACATCTCATTTTTAAAAAACCCTCACGTAAGTTCTATCTCATATCTATTGGATTGGCTAATATGACAGAAAAGGAAAATGACAATTGTTGGGGGGCTGTGGAAAAATTGGGACAGTAATATGAAGTAATGCAATGTGATGTAATGTGGAGTTGTGCATTGATCCAGTCATTTGGATTTAGAACTATGCCCCAAAGGATAAAAAACTGTGCATTCCCTTTGACCTAGCAATACCACTACTAGGTCTGAATCTCAAAGAGATCAAAGGAAAGGGAAAATGACTTATATATGTAAAAATATTTATAGCAACTCTTTTTGTGTTGGCAAAGAATTGGAAATTGAAGGATCCTGTCAATTGGGGAATGACTAAACAAGTTGTGGTATGTGATTGTGATGGAATATTAGAAATGATAAGTAGGATAATTTCAGAAAAGCCTGGGAATGCTTATACGAACCTATGCAAAGTGAAGTGGGCAGAACCAGCAGAACACTGTACACAGTAACAGCAACATGTATGAAGATCAACTGTGAATGATTTAGCTATTCTCAGCAACACAGTGATCTAAGACAATTCTGAAGGACTCATGATGAAAAATTTTATCCACCTCCAGAAAAAGAATTGATAGGAGTCTGAATGCAGACCAAAGCATACTAATTTCCACTTTCTTTATTTTTCCTGTCTTTTTTTTTTGTTTGTGTTCTCTTTTGCAACATGGCTAATATGGAAATATGTTTTGTATGATGCCATGTAATCTAATCAAAATGCTTTTCTTTTCAAGGAGAGGGAGGGTAAGGAGGGAAAGAATTTGGAACTCAAAAATTACAAAAATGAACATTAATTTTAAAAAATGATAAATTTTAAAAATGATAAAAAATTATGAAATTATATGATGTATAATATATAATTAGTGAAATTATTAAAAATTAATGTTAAAATTTGTTTTAATTATAATTAATTTAATGTAATTTAAAACAAAATAAAAACATTCATAAAAAAAACTTGAGCTATCCATCCCTATTTGATGTCATCCCACATTTCTCCTCCCTTTTGTGGTTAAATTCCTTGAAAAGACTGTCTACAATAAGTGCTGCTTCTATTTCCTTTCATCTCACTCTTTAAAGTCTGGCTTCCAACCTCATCATTCCCCCAAACTGTTTTCTCTAAAGTTATCTGTGGTCTCTTAATCCTTATCTTTCTTGACCTATCAGCAGCCTTCAACACTGTCAACCACCCTATTCTCCTTGACATTCTCTTCTCTGTAAGTTTTCATGACAATGTTCTTTTACCTGTCTGACTAATCTTTCTCAGTCTTCTTTGCTGGTTCATCATCCTGGTCTCATTCAATAAACATGAGCGTCCCCCAAAGACATGTCTGAGGCTTCCTACTCTTTTATCTGTATATTATTTTACTTGGTGATCTCATCAGTCCCAGATGATTCTCAGATCTCTTTAACCCTAACAATTCTCCTGTTTCCAGTCTCTCATTTCCAACTACCTATTGAATATCTCAAATTGCATGTCTTGTAGACATCTTAAATTCACTGTGTCCAAGACTGAACTCATTGTCTCCTCTCTACCCCATCCTAAAAGCCTTCCCTCTTCCTAATTCCCTGTTACTGTTGAGGGTTCCACCATACTCTCAGTCACCCAAGATCACAACTTAGTCCTAGGTGTTATCCTTGATTCTTCACTCTCTTATCTGTTCTTCAAATAAGAAATTCCATCTCTTAACTCTTCATTTTCACTGACTATTCCTCATATCTGTAATTTTGTCTTTCCTGATCTCTGTCTCCTGGCTTCCCTGGTTTCCTTCAAGGCCCAGCTAAAATTCCACCTTTTGCAAGAAACCTCTCCTAATCCACATTAATAATGTCTTCTCTAAGATTATAATTCTTATTTATACATAGTTGTTTCAATACTGTCTCCCTCCACTAGGATGTGAGCTTCCTGAGGGCAGAGACTGTTTTTGTCTTTCTATTCCCAGGCCTTAAGTGAGATGCCTGGGCCATAGAAAGCTCTTAAAAGTACTTGTTGACTTGATTTAAAAAGCCAGCGGAATCAAAGAGGTGAAAATCTGTTCTGGATCTTATTCTCACTAAAAAAAAGGAAGAACTTGTTGCTGGGGTGAAAATGGAACCCTGGGATCAGGGAAGTGGGTACTACCTTCTAGAATCTGTGATAAAGTAGAGGGCATATGAGCATAGCCCTAGATTTGGGTCAAGTAGATTTCAAAGGATTCAGAGAAAAGATGAATAAGATCTGATGGACTAAAATCTTCCAACAAAGGCAATGGAGTGACTCAACAATGAAATTCTGAAGACAAAAAGGGAAGTACTTCCAGTGAGGAGGAAAAATGGGATTTATTTGAAGAGAACAAGGATCTCACCAACCAACTTAGATTTTAAAAAGAAGTATTTGTACGTAAAATGGAAGCAAGGCAGTAAGGTAACAAAGAATGAGTATGTGGGTAGACTGGTTCTGTCAAAATAGCACAACATCTCCAGGGTTTAGCATAATATCTGGCTTATTGATTGATCGATTATAAAGTTTGGAATGAGCCTGAGCCTGGCTAGGGAAACTACTGACAACAAAAATTCCCTGTAGACTCCTGTCATTGTTGTTGTTGGTTTAGACTATATTGGGAGAAAAGGGAGGGTCAGAGAAGGGATAGGACATTCGCTTGAATTGCGTGCAATTGTTGATAACCTACAACAGAGCTTATCTTCCTTCTTCCCAGCCAATGACAATGAATCACATTTCCTTCGAAATGATAGAACAAAAACAGCTATCAGGGAGTTGATACCCAGGATGAGTAAGGAGGCACAGGAACAAGAATGTACCTGGTTACTCTGAAAGAACTGGCAGGTGTGATTTTTGGAATTGTTGTCACTGGTAGATAACAAAGATAAGGGAAGACAAGAGAGGAATTGCAAGATCGGAGAAGGGCCAAGGTCCTGACTTTCAAAAGTGAGCAAGGGAACAGAACCAGACTACAGACCAACGAGTCTGACTTAAATTTCTAGAGATATTCTAGAAGTAATCTTGAAAAGATGGTTCGTGATTGTCTTGAAAAGAAAGGGATGATTACAAAGAGTTAGTAGAGCTTCATCAAAAAACCCATTATTCCAGATTAACCTCACTTTCTGTTTTTGTTAGGATTGTTAAACCCAGAGAGGACGGTAATACTGCTAATGGAGTTGACTTAGATGTTAGCAAAGCTTTCGATAAATAGTCACATGATATTCTTGTGGAGAAGGTTGAGAAATGAGGACTAGATGCTAGTACCATTAGAAGGATTCAGAAGTTTTTTGAATAGTCCAACTCAAAGGGCAGTTGTTAATGGTTCAATGTCAGAAAGGCAGAAAGTCTCCAGAGGAGTGGCCTAGGGATATCTATGCTTTACCTTATGCTGCTTTACATTTTATTAATCCCTTGGATAAGGTCATAGATGACTTGTTCATCCTATTTACAGATGGGAAGGGTGCTACCATGGGATAAGAGATTCAGGATCCTAAGAGAGCTTGGCAGGCTACTGTTTTGGACTGAATCTAATGAGATGTAATTCGGTAGGCGTAAATGTAAACTCTTACACTGAGGTGCAAAAAAGCAATTTCACAAGTACAAGATGGAGAAGGTATGATTAGATGGTAGTTGTTCTGAAGAAAGATCAGGGGGTTTTAGTGAACTACAAGTTCCATATGAGTAAGCAGTTGTAGGATGAGATAGCCAAAAAAGTTAATGCCATCTTGGACTATATCAAGAGAGGCATCACATTTAGGTTAGTGTGAAGCTAGTCCCATTGTATTATTCTGTTGTCAGATTTCATCTGGAGTATTATGTGACACCACGGTTTGAGTTGAAAAGTGTCCAAAGGAAGACTATCAGGATGATGAAGAGTTTTGAGTTCATGTCATATGAAGATAGGTTGAAAGAACTGGAGATGTTTAGCCTAGAGAAGATTTGAGAAGGGAATGGCATTTAATGGCTGTCTTCAAATATTTGAAGGGATGTCATATGAAGGAAGGATTAGATTTATTCTCTTTAGTCCCAGAGGGCATAAGCAGAATCAATGATTAGAAGTTTAAAAGAGAATAATTTGGTGTGATGTCAGGAAAAACAAACAAACAAAAATATTCCTAATACTGGAACTGTTTAAAAGTGATGCTAGTCATCAGATCTATGCTGGCAGTTTTTACCTTTCCCATTCTTTTTCAGTTTGTGAAAAACTTCCAGCCGTCTCAAGAGTTAGCAAGTTTCCTTTCCCTGGCACTCTTCAAGCAGAATCAGGACGACCACCAGTTTGGTATGTTATAGTAGGGGATTCCTTTGGCCTGTGAATTAGACTAATTGATCTCTGATAGCTCTTCCAATGCTCAGTTTCTGAGATTCTGTGAGGTCTTGGGTAAAAACTGAAGACCTTAACAGCAGATGTGTTTTGTTTTTCTTCCATCACTACTGTTGATTGAAAGTAAAGGATTCAGAAAAGAAGACTAGTTTTGGGAAGTGAGTCAGATCTATTCTGATGACTGAGAATAGAATTTGGATATCTGGACCATGGCTTAAAATAGAGACAATGACAATTTCTTGACCAGGGATCAAGTATACCTCAAAAGGGTGACTCTTTTCATGGAGTTTTGCAAACATAAACAATAGCTAATCCAAACTGAAAAAGAAGGGGAAAGGAGAAAACTACCAGCATGTATTGATAAGACTGGTGCCATAGAGAGTAGCAGACACATCAGAGGAAGAATAGCTTCCTAATGGAAAGAAATACATGTCTCCCCTTAGGTATCACTGAAGGGTGGGAGAGATGACTAGAATTTGTGCAGGAAGGTAGATTCTATTTCAAAGTAAAAGAAATGTTAAAGAGGAGAGAGGTATTGGATATTTTGAAAATGATATGTGAGGGGGGAATATATTTTAAAAAATACATTTAAATGTATGTAAATATAATTTAAATTATATAAATATAAATATAGATATCATATATAAGATAGACTATATGAGGGAAAATTAATATCACAAGATAGGAAACAGAGGAGACCCAATGGTCACTCTAAGTCTCTGGTAAAGAATAACCCAGTCTATTTTCCTCCTTTCCAATATATGAAGCCTAAGGATTGCTGAAGGACTTACCCCTATTTTAAAATCTCACCTCTACTTATGCCCTTGGTCTCATCTTAGCAGATGACCTTTCATACTACTTTGTTGAGAATATTGAAGTCACCCATTGTGAGCCTCCTTCTCTCCCCTATTTCTCACCTCCAAACCATTCTGCATTTTTTCCTGCTCTTTCTTCCTTTTCTCCAGTCTCAGAAGATGATACGGCCTCTGTCTTTGCCAATACTAGTCCCTCAACTTGGGCTCTTGATCCATTCCTCTCTTTGTCTCCTCTGGTAACTGGTCCCTTCAATCATTCCTTCACTCTCTTTCATCTTAGAATTTCTCTTTCAACTACCTTCTTCCCTGTTGTCTACGGACATGTGCAGATTTCCCTAAGACTTAAAAAAAAACCCCAACCTAATTAAAACCAAAAAAAAACCCCTTCATTTGACCCTGCATCCCCTCAAGCTACTTGTCATATCAGTTTCCCCTTTCACTGCCAGAGAACAAGAAATAATCACCTACACTCCCTACCTCCATTTCCTCACCACCCACTCACTTTTTCATGTCTTGTAATCTGACCTTCCTTTGCACCACTCAACTGAAACTGTTCTCTCCAAAGTTTTCTAACTGCTGAATCCAGGAGGCCCCTTTCACTCCTCATTGGTGGCATTCACACCATTGGCTGCCTCATTCTCCTGGATGCTCTCTCCTTGGTTTGCTATTTCCTGACTCTGACATTACCTTTTACCCCTTCAAAGGCATTCTCAAATGATATTCCCCTTGCTTAGAATTTGCTCCCTTCTTATTTCCACCTCTCCAAATCCATGTCTTTCTTAAAGTCTTAGCTTAGCCACCATTTTCCCATTAAAACCTTCCTTTATCTCTACAGTTCTTTATTCTCTCTCTCACCTCAAATTGCCTTCTACTTATGTATCTGTGAATGTATTGTATCCTCCAGTAGAATGTAAGTTCCTTGAGCGAATAAGCTACCTCATCAGTGTTTAACATAGTGCCTTTCACAAAGTAATCACATGATTAAAATTTTCTTGACTTGATTTTGGTTTTGATATCATATGTTCTATTTTTAAGGATTTTTTTTTTACATTTCTGTCAGTCCCCAATATTTTACCCATGCTA
>CM053585.1:313798060-313819183 GCA_028646515.1 Pseudochirops corinnae | reverse complement strand
TTATCCTGGATTCCTCACTATTTCTCCCCTTTCATATCCAATCTGCTGCCAAGGTCTGTTGATTTCATCTTTACAACATCTCTCCTATATGCCCCCTTGTCTCTTCTGACACTGCTCCCACTCTAGTGCAAGACCTCAGCCCTCATGCCTGGATTATTGTAATAGCCTGCTGGTGGGTCTGCCTGCCTCAAGTTTCTCCCCACTCCAGTCCATCTCCAAAGTTTCTTTGAGATCTGGTGTTCTGTAGCTGTGCCATCCTTAATATAGTAAATGTGAGGCAATCAGCCTAGATCCCCTAGGTCTAGGTGGCCCTAGGAATCAAGGAATGAATAAGGGTCCGAATTTCTTGTCTTTCCTGACTCACCCATCAATATGTGTTGGGGTCTGAGATGTAGGTCTTCATATAATAGACATTAGTAATATTACTAGTTTTGGTCCATATGGACCACATGTTTCCATGTGGAAGAGTATAAGTGTGGAAACTTCCTTTAACAATTATAGAAATAATACTAACTGTCCTTTAAATAACTGTCCTTTAAGAGATACATACATACATATATACATATACATACACACACATATATATTATATCTATATATATTTATACATGATCTCATTTGATCTTCACAACCACCTTATGAGCTGTGTGTAGGTACTATGATAAGGTCCATTTCATGGATGAAAATATCAAGGGGGAGCGAGCATGACTAACTTGCTCAGGGACTGACAGCTTGTGTTAGTGGCAAGATTAAAACCCAAGTTTTCTTGATCCTGCCTATTATGCCAAGCTGCCCCTCACCTGTGACTTACAGTTTGAGAGAGTCATGTGGAAACTCTCTGATGGGAGAATCACCTGGAGGTTCTGAGAAGCGTGTTAGCCATGACCACATGGTGAGAACTTTTAGGTATCAAATTTCGATGCAGGTCTCTCTGACTCCAAGACAGACTCTCCATCCGTTTTGCCAAGCCGTCAAATAGTCCGCTTCTATAGATGCTCATTAGATCTCTCTCCTATCCCCCATCCCATGCCATATTATTCATCTTGAATGAAGCACATGGTATAGTACCAGAAATCAAGTCTCAATTTCATAAAACCATAGGAATTAAAGCTTAGAAATCAGCTTGTTGCAATTCTCCCACTTAATAGATGAAGAAACCAAGGAGGTGAAAGGATTTTCTTAAGGTCACATGGACACAGATTCTAACTATGGTGTCCTGATTTCCAGTCTTTTCACTACGCTGTGTTCAGGCTGCTTTTACGAAAGGTCTATAGGGACCATAAAGCACCATGGAAATGAGAAGAAATATGATTGTTATTCATTTATTATAATAATTACTCTCAGTCACTGTAGAGGAAGTTTGCTAACATTCTGCTCTGTGGTGGCGGGACCTGAGTTCTCCCACTCTTGTTTCATTAGACTACTGATTTATTTCTTTCCCTGAGGAAAAATAGTAAAGCAGCTGTTTCCCAGATTTTTTCTCCCAACCTGCCTCTCTCTGTTGTTCTTTCTCTCTCTCTCTGAAATCCCAGTA
Source organism: Pseudochirops corinnae (assembly GCA_028646515.1). NCBI lineage: Eukaryota > Metazoa > Chordata > Mammalia > Diprotodontia > Pseudocheiridae > Pseudochirops > Pseudochirops corinnae. The sequence goes on along the minus strand of CM053585.1, from coordinate 313,817,650 downwards.
GTTATGCATTTCTTTAGAATATTCAATGGGAAGGATGGAGTACCAATGGAGGGAGAGGAGGTCCCCAACTTTGGAAGGTCCCCATTTGCCTGGCCTGGTCTAGCCTCCTCTGGCATCTTGGATATTGGGCTTGGCTAAAGAGCATGGTAGCTGGATGCCAGGGCTGGTAGCAGAGCTTGCACCTCACACATCCTGGGGATGGGTAACCATTGACATTGGAAGAACATGGACAGAAGTGAGACTCATGGGGATTTACTTTATTCTCTGAGCCCACCTGACTGATGGAGAGCTCCCTGTGCTTTTTCCAAGCTTCAGGGAATGAGATTTTTTGAGTGAAAACCAACTGAGAAGGTCCAATCCCAAATATTTTCATTGTCTTGGGTATGTCATTGATAATGGTATTGGGTATCTATGAGACTCTTTTGTAGGAGGAAGGGAAAAGAAGGGCATACGTATTAAGTGCATACTATGTGCTAGGGGCTTTATAAATGTTATCTCATTTGGTCCTCACAACAACCTCAGGAGGTAGGGGCTGTCATTAGCAGATGGCTGTTAAGTGACTTGCTCAGGGTCACATAACTAGTAACTGTTTGAGGTTGGATTTGAACTCAGGTCCTCCCAATTCCAGGACCAGCCCTCTATTCACTATGCCACCTAGTTTTGTATGGATGTGTCTTTTCCCAGGGTTGAGGCAGAGTCCCTGCTAGGTCTTCCCTTGTTAGAGATTTTTAGATTTATAGACTGATAGAACAAGGAGACATCTTAGAAGATATTTGTTTTATAGATTGTCATTATGAGGCCATCTTATCTAACTCTTTCATTTTACCAATGAAGGCCCAGAGAGGTGACTTGCCCAAGTTCACACATAAGTAATAAGTAGCAGAATGAGAAAATTTGAACCCAGATCCCTAACGCCAAATTCCATGTTCTTTTCACCACTGCACTTTCTGTCCCTTAATTAAGGTCAGATTTGGAGAGGTGGGGAATGGGGTGGAAGGAGTGCATGAGGTGAATGTTGCTAAATGTTCAACGGACTCTCCGAAAACGAAAAATAAGCGGAAAACAAACAAGACATCCTTTTAAGTCAAACCTGCATAATTAACATTTCTCCGTCATTTTCTTAAGCCTAGACAGTCAATAAAACAAGAATAACTCATACCCTGATTTGTGGCATTTGCTGATTTTCAAGGTATAAATTCTCTCCCTGGAAATTTTATAATTGGCTCTCACTAGCTGGGCAGAGCTGGATCTAACATACTTCCACATGCATGAGAAGTATCATGGAGGCATATTAGATTTGAGTCTGAGGACTTGGATCTGAATCCCATTGCTTTCTTAATGTTACTTGAAACCAGACATATTGCTTCCTCTTTCTGGGCCTCCTTTGCTTTTTAATCTGGAAAATGAGATTGGATTAGATGACCTTTGAGGTCCCTTTTGGCTCTAAATCTTATGAACCTATAATTTTGTTGGACATGGGGAGTGAGGGGTGACGCCTTCTTTGAGTCCTAACAACCCCATTGGTATCATTGAGCTATTCTAGAAAGTGAGAAGGGAGTAGGGGGAGGGTAGCAATGGGAAAACATGAAGGACGGAGAGGGAGAAGACAGGCTTTGCAGTTTTGTTCGTTTTTTTTCAAATTGTTAAGAGGCCGGATGCAGACAGGGCAGCAAGACTTGAAGGGGCAGGAACAAGGCCCACATAGTGAGAACCAAGGTGAAAGAGAAGGGGGAATGTTTAGTCTGATTATCTTAGAGAAATACCAGGGAGAGACAAGAATCATTAGGTGATAAGATTGTCTTGATGGGAGCAGGAAAGAAACCAGGCACTGCAGACATTTGAAATGAGATAAAGAAAAATCCTTGGGGGCATATGTGGGGAGCCATCCCACTCTCTATAGAGCCTGGGAAAGGACTGACTTATTTCTTTTATTAAAAAGATACCATAGTATAGTGGAAAGAGACCTGAGCTGGGAACCAGGAGTTCTAGCTTTGCCCATAAATCCTTGGGCAACTCCTCTGGGCCTCAGTTCTCTCCATCGGAAAGAGGGAGCCTAGAACTTCAGAGTTCAAAGGAATCTTCAAGGTCATTTACTCCAGTTTCTCTCCCAATATTGGAATCTTCTCAACAATCTCTAATGGAGGGTGGGAATAAGTTCTATTTTAGGATAACTCTGGGTGTGCTTTCAGGAATTTCAAAGGACCTTGAAAAGCAATTAGTTTGTCCTCCCACCAAGTAAAGAAATCTCTACACTGGAAGAGTTGGAGAGAAGGAGCATGGTACCATGGTAAGAGCGGCTGGCTCTGAAAAGATCTGGATTTTCTATTCTAGCCTTGCCTTTTACTGAGGAACCCAGGGGCAAGTAATTTCCACTTTTTAAAAAGTATTTTTTATTTTCTTAAATCTGGAGGTCATTCCCAACCTTCACAGTTACACAAAATCAGCTGCTACAGTGACCACATCAGGCAGCAAATGCCTCTTTCTGCACCTGTCGTCCACCACCTTCTTATGGAGAGGAGGGTGAAGCCTGTTTCTCTGTCAGTCCTCCAGTCATGATCTGTGATTGCATTAATCTGAGCCCTGCGATCTTTTGTCTTTATTTTCATTTTTATATTACTGTAATCTTCGTTCCTATTTTTCTCTTCATTGTGCTCTGTTCATTTCTTCCTTTCTGGGTGTCAGTTTCCCCCTTTAAAATGATGATAATACACTACATCTCTGGGTTGTTTTTGAGGAAAATGCTTTTTAAACCCTACTGTAGAAGTGGCAATTCTTAGTATTTGTCTTACTATATATAGGCTAGGGGTTCTTTATCTTCTGTGCAATGATGAATCCCTATAGACCCCTTCTGAGAAAAACGTTCTTAAATTCACAAAATAATCTCCACAAAGAAAAGCAATTATGTTGAAATAGTTATCAAATTTTTTTTTTTTAAAGAGAAATGTTAATTATGCAGGTTTGACTTAAAAGGATATCTTGTTTGTTTTCCGCTTATTTTTGGTTTTCGGAGAGTCTGTTGAACATTTAGCAACATTCACCTCATGCACTCCTTCCACCCCATTCCCCACCTCTCCAAATCTGACCTTAATTAAGGGACAGAAAGTGCAGTGGTGAAAAGAACATGGAATTTGGCGTTAGGGATCTGGGTTCAAACCTTCCGTACCTTAAACCCCAACCCCCAGGTCAAGAACTGCATTCTCCAGGTAGATGTTGGTGGGAAGAGTCCTTGATTTATAGTAAAAAAACTTGGGTTCAAATCCTGTCTCTAACAATGACTTGCTGCATGATCGGTAGCAGCTAATATCCTCAGTTTCTTCCTCTAAGATGCAAATAATAATTTCAGCTCTGCCTCCCTCACAGGGCTGTTGTGAGGCCCTGGTGAGGGAATGTGTTTGAAAGGGCTTTGGAAGCTCCAACCCAGCTGGTGTGGCTATGATCACTACGATTATGAGAAGGCTTCAAGCATTCTCGGCCCCCCTGAGGGTGCCATCTTTCTTAGATGTCACCACAGGCACCTGCCTGTTGGATCCCTGGCCCTCTTGCCCTGGGGGTTGGGGTTTAAGGTACGGAAGGAGCTTGGGGCTTTCATTGATCACCTCCTCATTACTGAAGCACAGAGGCAAGGGGGGGCCTTCCGGAAGAAGAGATGAAAAGGGCCAGCATCCTAGGGGATACTGCACTGTCCCAGAGAATTACAGGGAGTACTGATATCAAGTAAGCTGGAGAAAGATACCAATTACTGTGTGTCAGAGCTGTGGTCCCCAGGAGGGCCTGTAGCCCAACCCTGCCTTGAAAATCTAGTGGAGAATCGACATCCCCCACCCCCAAATCCCCTAGATCTCCAAGCACCACAAAATAGAATTATTAGTATAACCACTGGCTGCTGACAAAATGTAAATTCAGCAATTAACCTTTTCCCTGGTGGAGGATATATTTTAATGAACAGAGTGGCTAGGTCCTTAGGTTGCTGTGGGAGAGTATGTGTTTTCATGTGTATGCATATACATATGTATGTATGCATATGTTCATGTATGTATGTGTATATTTGTATGTATGTATGTTGAGATGGGGATATGGTGTTAAATGAGGGAGGAGGGAACTTCTGATTTAGGGAAAATTCACAGGCCATACAGGACCTTGCTTCAAATGCAAAAGGGCAATTGTTCATGGCCAGGCCTGCCTTTACCAGCACTGCCAGCCAACAGCTGAGAGTTTAGGGGTCTCTCTTGTGCCCCCCTAACCCCAAGAAAAGAGGGCTAGATGGGTGATGGAGGGACTGGGTAAGGACATATCTATGCTTAACCGAGGGTTCAATGGGTTCATTTTGAAGCAAGGTTAGACGATCAAGTAATCATAGAGTGTTAATATTAGAATCAGGAAATCGTAGAATCAGATATTGCTAAATTTCAGAGCTAGGAGGGACCTCAGGGACCATCTAGTCCTTCCCATTCTTAAGCATAATTCTTCGTGTTCCTGACAAATGATCATTCAGCCTCCTCTTGAAGATCTCTGGTCATAGTGGGCTCACCACCTACCAGGCAGTGACATTTCCACTTTTGAGCAGCTTAAGGGTTGTTAAAAAGGTTTTCTTGGCTTATACCAAGTCAGGCTCTGCCTTCTTTTAGCCCTTCCCCTCCAGATGAATACCCCTTACACTTCCAATTCCACTCTCTGGGGTCAAGCAGGCCAAGTCAAAGTATGCATTCTGATTTATGTCATACTTACTTGTACAAATGTTTCATCTTGGCTCTTGAGGACAGTGCAAGAGTCAAGAGACTCTTGAGTTTTGGTCATCTCATTTTTTGGCTTCTGTTTTCTTATCTGAAAATGGGAATAATAACACTTGCTTTATATACTTCATAGCAGCTAAGTGGGACAGTGGATAGAACACTGGACTTGGAGTGAGGAAGACCTGAGTTCAAATCTGACCTTAGACACTCACTAACTGTGTGACCCTGGGCAAGTCACTTAACTCTGCCTCAGTTTCCTCATCTGTAAAATGAGTTGGGGAAAGAAATAGCAAATCATTCCAGTATCTTTGCCAAGAAAACCCCAAATGGGGTCATGAAGAGTCAGACTCGACTGAAATGACTGAACCACAGCTATATACCTCGCAAGATTGTTGTGAATATCATAAGAATCATAGGATTCAAGCTGAAAGGGATCTTAGATGCCAGAGTTCAGTCTTCTCCTTTTATAGATGAGTAACCTGAAGTGCAGAGAAGGTGAGTCATTTGCCCAGAGTCATACAGATACTAAGTATTTGATAGGATTCTTCCCCTTCAGTTCTCTAGTTGAGAAACCTATCCTTGACACCACTGTTTCTCAAAAGAAGTCATTTGTAACACGCAATGATCACATCATGGATCTGCAGTGATAAGAAGTCTTTGAGGTCATCTGGTCCAGCACTTAGCATAGTACCTGAAACATAGTAATTTGTTCAATTGTTTCAGTGTGTCCAACTCTCTGTGTCCCCATTCATGGTTTTCGATACCGGAGTGGTTGCCATTTCTTTCTCCATCCATTTTACAGATAAGGTAACTGAGGCAAACAAGGTTAAACATCTTGTCCAGGGTGACACAATTATTAATAGGTACTTAATAAATGCTAATCAACTAAGTGACTAGTTCAAACTTTTCATTTTGTAGAGAAATGACTTGTCCAAGGTCACACAAGTAGTAGATAGGAGAGCCAGGGCTTGCAATGTTAAGGGAATTTGAAGATCTTCACTGCCCACAGCTTGAGTCACATGGAGCCCATGGTGAAAGGAGCTTGCTGAACGGGTGGAACAGGAAGAGAAAGTGAGGCAGAGCTGGGAGAGAGCTGAGGCAGAGCTGCTAGCGTGAGTGAGAGAGGAATTTTGCCTAGGGGAGCTTGTTTGTGGGGAGGCCTAATGGAGGAAAGGCTTGGGGATGTTGATATTCCCTGACTCTTTGTTACCATGGTGGAATTGTCTTTCTAGTACCTGAATAAATATCTTGGTTTTGTCTTTGAGGAAGAGAGTTATTTATATTTTTCCATTCAACCCTGGAAATACACCTGCATATTCATAGCAGCTGCTGTGGGTATATAGGCTTCATTTAAGGTCCTGGACTGCAGATCCAGGAGTCTCTTCCCACTGTGCCTCTGGATGTTCCAAACAGATGGAGAAGATCACAAAAAATAAAAGAGACAAATGAATGAGATATTCTATCTGACAGGGTTGCTGCAGAAATCAAATGAGATAACGTATATTAAAAATGTTGTGTTAACAGTAAAAGCATATTTAATATTAATCCATTGTTATTGTTATTGCCATAATTATTGTTATCATTATTATAATTAGACTTAGTAATAGAAAGACCCTCACAGGTCAGCTAGCACAACCTCCCCCTACCAGAAGTGAACACTGTTTGAACACTCATTCCATTCATTGCAGGGCAGCCCTGAGTTTTAGAAAATTACTCTTTGAAGACATAGATACTGAACTCAGGGATGAAAAACATTCCCTCTGTTCATACTGCCTTGTCAGAGGCAGGATTTGAACTCAGGTCTTCCAGGCTCCAAAGCTAACTCTCTATCCACTAATAGCAAACAAAAATTATTGGTATTGACTTGGGGTCTGCCTTTGCAAATCTTCCCTCCCTCATCTCCCCAACCTCTCCTTCCCCCCAATTGCCTCTCCATTGACTCTTTGGGAACACACAGAACAAGTGTCTTAATCCTTCTTTCACAGGAGGAGTGATGGGTGAGGGGAAAGGTTGGGAAGCCTACATAAAGAGTCCTAAAACAAGGTATTATGTAAATTATGCAGAGAAGAGACATACACCATGTATCATTAGAGTTTAGAGTTAGACTAAAACAGGCATGGAGAACGAGGCCACATACAGCCCTCTATGTCCTCAAGGGCAGCCTTTTTACTGAATCCAAACTTCACACAATGAATCCCAGCCTTTTAGTCACTAAAAGAATCTCTCCTTCGTGGCCTTCAGCAAATCACTTCTGCTCCATGGACCTAATGAGGAATTTGGATTAGATGATCTCAAAAGTCTTTTCCAGCTCTAAATGATCCTATGATTATTTGTAAATAAAATCACAGAAACTCAGAAATGGAAAGGATGTTGTAACACAACACAGATTGTCAGAGCTGGAAGAGGTTCCTGAGACAAGTCCCTTTATTTTACAGAAGGAGAATCTATAGGCCAAAGGAGAGTGACTTACCCAAAGTCTCACACTGACTCACGGGGAGTAGGCTGATGTCTGAAATCCAGCTCTATTATTAATCTAGATCCACTGTACCTACTGCCTCTCACCAGTATATTAGACTCTTGGCTAAGTGAGTTCAGAACTCACAGGAACTATTTTGATGTGAGCTCCCTGAAAGCAGGAGCCCTGTCTCTTCTTTTTCCTGTCTCCACAGTAGCTGAGCCAAGAATGGGACCAGGAATTAGAGGGGAGCACTGGAAAGACATCTGTCACAAGTGAAATTTAACAAAAAGGTAAACCAAGGCAAGTTTCTTTAAGCAAGATAACATTTTATTAGCAGGAATTGAACCTGAGAATAAGATGGGTCAATGGATATCTTAGTTTCTAGCCAAAGACCCCCAGCAAAAGCATAGCTCTGATTTTATAGGTTTGGGGGAGTACAGAACAAAGAAAAGAACAGGGCAGGTGCCATCATGGGGTTGAGGACAACGTGACTGGTTATGCAGCTGAGGAATGGGGAACAGCATGATTGGCTGGAAGTTGGAAATGAGGGGCTAACAACAGCCCTCTCCTTCCCTCCTGTGATGAAGAAAGAATTCCCCCTGCAAGGTCAAAGACTTCTTTAGATAGCAAATCAGACATTCTTGAACGATAGGCTGGTGATATAAAGATACAAGACCCAACTCCCTTGCATCCACTCGTATCCCTCCAGGATAACAGATTTCCTTGAGGCAAGAACAGAATGGTGATTAGCAGGAGAACTGGATTTTTAAACATAACCCATTACAGGACAGCTGAATTCTGAACTAGGTTCAGAGACAGAGAATCATGACTTGAGCAGTTGCAGGACAAAATCAATTAATTGTAAATAGGATAAATAAAAAAAATGATACAGAATCAATTTAATCTTCTCATCTCTTTGAATCAGTGAATACAATCTCACTTGGATGAAAAAGCTCCAGGATTCAGGTTGTGAGTAGAAACATAAATAGATAGTCTGGCTTCACCCTTACTTTCCAGTCTAATCATTCCTAATAATAAAGTGAATGCTTTGATGACATTCTCTGACCTTCTCTTCCTCTCTCCTGTTTCTTTGTGACATCAACCTAGGCCAATCACAGTCTTGAAGCACATTTTTTCTTTATCTCCACCTACTGAAAATCTTCTTTTCTCTCAAGACTCAGCTCATATGTCACCTCCTTCATGAAGCCTTCCCTGATTTACCCAACAGAATACCATCTCTCCTTGTTCAAATGTTCCTAAAGTATTTTGGGTGGATTTCATTTTTCTTATTGTAAAATCAATCAATCCATAAGCACTTGTTATGTGCCAGTCTCTATGCTAGACTCAGGATACAATAGAAAAAGTAAAACTCTAATTGGGGGAGATAACACACTAATGAATGTTCAGTATCAGGGTAAATCCTAAGGTGCAGCAGTGGAATGGATGGTGAGACCCAGAGGTCCTTAGGTTAGCTAGGTCAGCCGGTCAAAGGATGATATTTGGGGTCTGCAGGGCACAGAAGCAGGGAAGATGGTGGGGCCTGGAGGACATTGGGAGGCAATGGCAGGTAAGAACAAGTGGTCTTCCATCTCACTAGAAGGAACAGAATGGATACTTCTCATCCAAACCATATGAGAAATTCAGCAGCTGGATTGGTGGTAAAGGGTAGGGAGGAGACAAGAGGTTTGAGTGCCCCCCCCCCCCCATTGGTGTTGGGTTCTTCCTGGTGACAGCCCTGATTGGTTCTAGAATGGCCTGTTATGGTGCAAAGGGTAAAGTACCCCGGTAGTGACAGGGATTCTGATTGCCCATTCCTTCTGGATTTGAGTATGCTAATCCCTGCTGGACAGGTTCTAGAAAGCTTCCTGGGAAGGGAAAGCACAATGACTTTAAATACAGGGCAGTTTGGGTGGGAGAATTATTGATTTTGAGCTAGAAGGGACCTTTAAGGGCCCAATATCCCCAATACTCCCATTCTGCAGATTTAGAAACTAAGGTCTATACACATAGAAGTGGCTTTCTAGCTTATGCCATTTTCATTTGTGGTTTCTCCTCACCCCCATCCCTTGCAGGTGGCAAGATCCTTGAGAGCAGAGACCGTGCCAGTTTTGACCTTTTTATCCATAGCAGCAGTACCTTGCACATGGAAGGAATTTTTGGTATGTATCTTGAATTGATTTGGGTGAACACAGTTTCATTCCACATTCAGGGCGACAAGAGACTTAGGATAGAGAGGAAATTTCTAAATTTAAACTGTTCTCCCCTGCTCCGAGAGAGAGAGAAAGAGAGAGAGAGAGAGAGAGAGAGAGAGAGAGAGAGAGAGAGAGAGAGAGATTATTTATTTTTTTTACCTTTTAAAAATCATAGAGAGAGGGACAGTTTTACAGACAGTGGACAACAGGGCGTTAATTCAAGGGTAGCCCCAAGCCAAGAAATTTCTTCTCTGCATGTCCTGGTTCCTTAAAATCTTCTTTCTAGTAGTTTTGTGATTCTGGGCAAGGCAATTAACGTTTCAAAGTCTCAGTGATTCAAAAATTGTGATTCATAAAATGGGGAAAATAATACTTTCTTATCTCTCTGGGCTATCACGAGCAAAGTACTTCGTAATCTTTAAGGTGCTATAGGCATGGGAATTGTTATCTATTTTCTCTTGGCTAATCCCAGATGCCAAAAGGGTTGAGGGTAGATCTAGACCAGGAGGACATCTTAAAGGCCGTCTGGTCCAACTCCCTCATTTTACAGATGAGAAAATGGAGGCCCAGAAAGGTTAAGTGTAACAGAGATGGAGCTTCAGTATTGGTTCCGGGGTGTGGGAGGGAAGAGAGTGGGGAATCACATCTTTCAAGAGTTCACTAATCCAATTTAGCATAGTGCCTGGTAGGCATTTAATAAATGTTCATTGAACTGAATTGAATTGAATCGAATCTCCATATCCTTCCAATTCTAGACCTGAGCAGAACACCTCTGCTCTCAGGTTCAGGCAGGGGAGCTGTATCACCTACTTTACCAAATCCTGCAGGGTCCAGACCTTCTTCCTCTGAGATACACAATGGGATTCCCTTCCTTGGAAAGAGCTCAGAAGTGACAAATAGGCAGAGAGAAAATCCCAGAGTGTGGAGAGGAAAAATTTATTGTGAGGAATCCGTGCTCCAACTGTTGTAGTTTTTATAAATAGACTTTGCAGTACATAAATCCCACAGCTTGAGCCTCTCAGATAAGCAGGTACACTCCATCTGCAGGACGTTGGGAGTGACAAATAGTGTGGTGGGCCATGGAGACAGAGACTGAATCCTGGGGTGTGTCAGGAGCAGCTCCAGCTGGTTTGGAAACCAGCCTTCATAGGCAACATTATTCTTGTATCTTGCATCTGGGATGAAATCGTTGGATGGCCCAGCCCAAGAAGGGGGTCGAATTGTCTGACTCCTAATTCTCTGGATTGTTGCAAAATGAAGGTGCCAAGGACTCCTTCTCAGGACTGAATGCTTGCTGAGATGTTCTAATAGCCTTGTACAGAAGCATAAAGGTTTATTGGACTGTGACCTGTTCCTTAAGAAGATGCAGTGAGAGTCCAGAACCTGGACTTAGAATCCCTTTGTCTTTAGTCAGCCTTTATCTGCAGTGCTATATTCAGCTATGGAAAGTTACATTGAAAAAATTTTAGTTTAATTTTCAATTAACAAGCTTTTTGCTTTTCTAGCCTTTCCCCCCATTCCCAAATGAAAAAGAAAATCCTTGCAATAGAATGCACAGTGAAACAAAAATCAGTTCCCATATTAGTCACACATACATACATACATATACACATATATGTACATGTGGGTATGTATATATATGTGTATGTGTGTGTAGATAGATAGATAGATAGATAGATAGATAGATAGATACATAGATGTCTCATTCTGTAGCTTGAGTCTATCACTTCTTGGAGGCTATATTTTAAAATGGACGTTGGTGTCCAGAGAAATGCATCCAGAGGAATTGGGGCAGACAACTGACCCCTTCCTATATACACAGCAGTAGAAAGCATTGAGGATGTTTAACTTGGGAAAGACTTGGGGCACATGATGCATGCTTTCAAATATTCAAAGGGTTGCCATGGAAGACGGATGAAACTTGTTCTATTTGGTCCTACAGGGCAGAACAAGGAGCAATAGGGAGCTTGATATGACACTTATCCCTGCCATGTCAAGGGGGTTAGGGGTACAGAGCCCCCATGATCTGGAAAATGCGCGTAAAATTTTTTGGCCCTTCCTTTGTACCAGAGAAGAAGTTGGAATTTTTCTTTTTCTTTTATGAGGTCTTTACAGTATCTTATTGTAAAATTTGAATTAAGTAATCTGTGTCATTTGCTGGTCTTTACTTGTCATCTGTGGCTTCTGCAAAACTTCCAAAAAATTCCCACTTAATTTCTTATGCCAACCTGCAATATATTGAAACTGAGATGGGGAAAGTCATGATGTGGAAGGGATATTGATAGCAGAGCTGGTATAGTGTATATAGAAAAAGAAGAGGATTTAAAGATTTGGGTTTGAATCCTGACTTTACTATTTCCTGCCTGTGTCACCATGAGCAACTCATTCCCTCTGTCTGCATCTTGGTTTCCTCATATGTAGGATCCTTTCCAAGTCTAAGTTCCTGGCTTATAGAGAGAGAAGTGGGATAAAAGATATTGTCATCAAGGACATCAACATGGGACCATGGTTTTAGAGCTGGAAGGTAACAGAGATCTAGTGGAGTGAAATGATTTCCCAACCTCACAGAAGTAGCATGGGGGAAGTGCCAAAATTTGAACCCAGGTTCTCTTACACTAAATCCAACACTCTTACCACTGTCCCCTACTATCACCAGGGCATGACCAGGAAAAGAAGATGGGCTGTCTATGCAGTGAGAATGAAATACCCCAAGTGAACAGCTACAGTGCTGAACCTGAAACCATGAGAGGCAGAAAAAAGACTGAAAATGGCATCCATTGCATTAGGTAAATTTTCTATTAGAAGATATATAGAATGCCATGAATGAGAATCATGCAATCAGCATTTAAATATGAAAATGACAGCCTAGGGTAAACTTCTTCTTTTTATAGATGAGAACGTTAAGGGTCAGAGAGGAAAAAAAAAGACTTATCCACAGTCCCATAGATATTCAATAGCAAGGCTGAGACTCAAATCTGAATCCCCTGGCTGTGGATTCAGTGTTCTTTTTGGAAAATTAAACTATCTTCTTGGGGCTTAGGATCTACAATAAATCAGAGGAGTTTGAATCTACTTTGAATTGGAGGAGTACCATGGAAATCAGGTTTCCATCAGGGTACCAAAGTGTTGGTGCACCAAAGATGAGATCATGTATGATGTCATAGTAGCAGGTCTCTTTGTCTCATGAGCAGGTTATCCACCCCTCATTCTTGGAATAAATAATGGATGTAGTTTCCTGGTCCCAGGAAATGAACTGCCTGATCAGCCATCCCTCAGTACAATAATTCTATCTTTGTCCATGGTTACATGCCACCTCCACCCTTAGAATGTAATGTTTTTCCTGGAAAGACTTATATGAACTGATGCTGAGTGAAGTGACCAGAGCCTGGAGAACACTGTACACAGTTATCAGCTACATTGTGGGATGACTGACTTTGACAGACTTATCCCATCTTAGCAATGCAAGGTTCTAAGACCACTCTAAAAGACTCATGATGGAAAACGTCATTCACATCCAGAAAAAGAACAAGGGAGTCTCAATGCAGACTGAAGCACAGTATTTGCTCTCTTTTTTTCCTTCTTTCTCATGGTTTCTCCCCTTGGTTATAATTCTTTTTTAAATATTAAATACCATCTTGGGGTAGTGGGAGGGGAGAGATTGGGGAGAAAATTTGGAACTTATAAACTTATAGAAGTGAATGTTGAAAACTAAAACTAAAGAAAAAAAGAATGTAAAGTTTTTGAGGACAGGGACTGTTTCTATTTTTTCTTTGTATCCTTAGCATTTAGCACAGTGTCTGGTGGAGGGACTTGGTCATACCCTTTAGAGCCTGTATGAAACCACTGAGGAAGCTGGAACCTGGGATTCGAGTGATCTGTGAATCAAGAGAGAGAATTCTAGCCTAACCTCTGAGAAGGGGTCACTTGGCAGGGGTGGGGAACCTTATGAGATTTGAGGGATCCCAGGGGTTTTGGATTTTGTACTGGCATCTTGCAGAATCCACAGAAAGCAGAGATTTGCTGACAGTGTCTGAATTAGAAGCCAAGGATAGACAGGAGGAGAGGGTTCTAGGTGCTAGCTACAAAGAGTCTGTCATAAAAGCTATATTATACTTATTGGAAATGTCCCAAAGATGCCAGCAAAAGGATTTTTACAAGCTAGAAGTTGCCCTTTTGCCATATATCCTCTAAGACTGAGTCCCTTTTCCAGCTTGGTTTCTGTATGTAGTTGTTAGAGAGTAAAATAGACTTGGGTAGGGGAGATTTTTTTTGTACCAACTGCTCTTACTATGTCACCTTAGTAAATACTCCTTTCAAGGAGCTAATTAAGGCTGACTAATTGGTATCAACTGATGATCATGGCAGTAGGCACTGTAAGATATAGCTTAAAAAAAAATTCTCCCAGTCCCTTGGGCCTGCCATTAGAGCAGTGAAGGGAGATGCAATAACCATGCTCTGGATATCCAACGAGTAAACATGACTAGGAGTTGCCCCAGAACATTTTGAGCCTGGGTGACTAGGAGGACAGTGGCACCATCAAAAGAAATGGGGAATTGGGAAGAATAAGGACAGCTTGTGAGTCCAGTTTTAGATATTTTTTGGACATTTTTGGGTTTTGAATTTGGAAAGGCTATTGAATATTCAGGTAGAGATGTCCTATAGGCAATTGGAACTGCAGGACTGGGACTCAGGGGAGTGACCATGGTGCAGAGATAGATGTGGGAGTCATTTTATAATGCATTACAAAAAGTGCTGAATTTATAGTCAGAGCACATGGATTCAAATCCTGGCTTTGCCAGGACTGTAAGCAAACCACTTGTCTGTTCCTTAGTTCCTTAACTCTAAAATGATCAGGTTAAACTAGAAGATCTTAAAGATTTCTTACATTTCTAAATCTATGATCTTATAATCTTCCCTGAGATAATAAAATGCTCTCCCTCCTCGTAACCCTTAGGCCCTCAAACCTGTTTCTAATTACTTATTAGAGCGAGCAAGGAAGGATGACTCCAAGGGTGGGCATACTAGATACATTTGCACAGCAGGAGGGCCATGTCTGGAAATGGGGGGCAGGGGATGGGAAGCAGGTGGCATCAGCTCTGCCTGAAGGGAAACAGAGCTTGGCATTGTTCTTCTAGCTCTCTCCCTCTGATGAGCTGTCTCCATGGTACCTGGGCCTTGCCTGAGGCTATGCCAGCTGCTTTGGGCTTCTGTGGTGAGAGGGCTGCCTGTCTAAACCTCCACCTTGGCTCAGCAACTTGGGCCTGAGGCAGCATGATACAGAGGAAAGAGGACTAGATCTAGAGTCAGAAAACCTGGGTATGAATTCCATCTCTGCCATTTACCACCTGTATGACCTTGGGCCACATAAGTTATCCACGTGGTGTCTCTGGGCCTGGTTTTCCTATCTATAAATGAATAGGTTGGACTAGACAATGGACCTGGTTCCTTCCTACTCTAAATTCCATGGTTTGTCTGGGATCTGACTGGGGAAATGCTCGTGTCTACTTAGGGGTGAGGAGGGGTGGAAGTTAGTGGAGAAAGGGCTCTGTGTTCAGCCCTTTGTCTTGTGATCTGAGGGGATACTGACCCTGGAAAATATTTACTGATGTGCTAGTTACACTGTTAGCAGTAATGGTTGTAATTATTATTTCACACGGCATTAGGAGGCAGTGGGGTGAAACGGAAAGAATCCTGGCTGTGTTGCTTACTAGCAGAGAGGGTGACTTTGTGTCAAACAAGTGTGTGACCTTGGACAAGTGACTTCACTTTTGTGCATCTTAGTTTCCTCATCTGTGCTGACTTGAGTACCATATAGCGAGGATTTGAGTGGCGGTAATAGAGATGATGGTTGTGGACGTTGTGATCATCACGGTAATGGTGACGACAGTAACGATGGCGATGGTGTGGCGATGTTGAGGGGAGTGGTGGTGATCATCGTGGAGAGGAGGATGGAGGCCGGTCACGGTGGCTGTGGTCACGTATGCTATTTATACAGAAATCCGAACCCTTTCTGTATCCTAACATGCTGCTCTTTATGAGGTATTATGGTAACCAAGCGATATGATGGACAGAGTCCTGGACTTGGAGTAAAAAAAGATCTGAGTTCAAATCCTGCCTCTAATACTTACTGTGTCTGTGTGACTCTAGGAAAGTCACTTACCTCTTCTTAGTTTGTTTCCTCATCTGAAAAATAAGGAAAAATAGCCCCTGACCTGGTTCCTATGATCCTCCTTTGTCATGTCAAACGAGATAACACATGTAAAGTGTTTCATGAACCTTAAAGGGCTATTTAAATGCTAGTTAGCTCTCTCTAAAAACAATAATCCCTTCCCGGTAACCAACTCTGGGAAGATGAACCTCTTCACACTTATCTTGGCTTGCCCCGTCTTTGGTTTGCTGACACACTGTGTGTCACCCGCAGTGTGGCATCATGGTCAGGAGAGACACTGGTTTGAATCCTCTCCCTAGCTCTGTTGTAGAATGACCAAGTGACTTGACCTCTCTGAGCCTGCAAAATCAAGATGATAATATTCATAGCCCCTATTTCCAAAGGGTCGACGTGAAAAGCAAATTACTTGGAAACCTGCCATGTAAGTGTCAGCTGCTGTTAGCAAATCACTCTTCACATTTGTAAAGTACCTCATACTTTTGAAAAGAACTTTGGTATTTTATTTCACTTGATCTTTATAGCTATGCTGTGAAGTAGGTAGGGCTGATCAGTCCAATACAATTCAGTTCAATAAAAATTTATTATATGTCTGCTCTGTACAAGGTACCATTCTCAGTCTATAGAAAATAATAATGTTTTCTGTTTCTCAAGAGTTTTGCCATTATTGGAGATCGCATAGTTTTTAGTAAATCACCACCTCAAGCTGGCATCAGTAAATCTCTGGAACGAATGAAGGTGTAGGGCAGTGGTTCTCAACCTTCCTAATGCCACGGCCCTTTAATACAGCTCCTCATGTTGTGGTAACCCCCAACCATAACATTATTTTCATTGCTACTTCATAACTGTAATTTTGCTACTGTTATGAATCATAATGTAAATATCTGACATGCAGGATACATTGTTACAAATTGAACACAACCCACAGGTTGAGAACCACTGGTGTAGGGGAACTGTTAATGCAGTCTTCATCACCATCATTGTCACACGATCGTTTCCACCATCGTTGCCCCGTCACTCCCACCACCATCATCAGATTCTAGATTTACAGTTGGTGGGGACCTTAAATGCTGCAGAGACCACTTCTACCCATTTTACAAATGAGGAAACTGAGACACAGATCATTTACATGATTTGCCTTGGATTACATAGCTAGTAAATGTCTGACACATGATTTTTTTTTTGGAGGGGGGGGAAGGTAGGGCACTTGGGGTTAAGTGACTTGCCCAAGGTTGCACAGCTAGTAAATGTTAAGTGTCTGAGGCTGCATTTGAACTCAGGTCCTCCTGATTCCAGGGCCGGTGCTCTATTCACTGTGCCACCTAGCTGCCCCCTGATACATGATTTTGAAGCCAGTGCTCAAGTTCACTACTCTCTGTACCTCTGTACCACTCTGACCATTACTGTGCTTCATCATCCTCATGCCAACAATTACTATTAGCCTCACTACTATTAGTGTCACTGTTAACCAGTCATTACTGTGTCCATGCCTATCGTGATCATCACTGCCATTCCTATCGACAATGGCTATCAGCTAAAACAGTCCCAGGTCAGGGTGATTAAATGCCCCACCTAGTCCCACATTCATAGGGTCAACCAGCCCCTACCCCTTTCCTGAATCTCAATGTCACTGTTGCTACAGCTTCCCAAGTCTATTCCCACCAGGTCTCTGAATGGACTCCTTTCTCCCAAATTGGCATTTTCTGCCTAATTCCTGCCTCTGCTCACACACAATTCCTCAAATCTGAGATATGCTCTCCTCTTTTCTGGCTCTTAATCCTAGCCATCCTTCAATGCCTACTTCAGATGCTAGCTCCTCAATGAATCCTTTCTTGTTCCCCCGAGCTCTAAGTGGTCCTTCCTTCTTCAGCTTTCTCAGAGCGCTGTTATCTAATGTACATATCGCAGTTTTCTTTGTGCCGTGCCTATGTCAACATCGTATCTATGCTTCTAGACAGAAGGAACTGAGTGTGTTTAGCTTGGAATCCCTCAGAAGAACGGGGCATGTTTAGTCTGGAGAAGAGAAGATTGAAGGGGAAGAGAGGCATGATGGTTGTCTTTAAGCATCTGAAGGGTGGTCATGTGGGAGGAGATTCGGTTTTTTCTCCTTGGTCGCGGAGGGATGAACCAGCAGCAATGTATGGAAGTTACAAGGAGGCCAGAAAGAACTTCCTAGAGCTACTTAGAAGTGGAATGGGCTGCCTTGAACTGGTGGGTCCTCTTCCTGGGAGGCTGTCAAGCGGAGGCTGGATGTTCACTTGTCAAGAACGTTCTGATGAGGATTCTTTTCATGTATGAATTGGACCACATGACTGCTGAGGATACAATCATCCAGTTCTGTGGTTCTGTGACCTTTTATTCTTATTATTTACTTGTCTTTTCCTCCCTGTCCTTCCAGCTCCAGCTAAGAGCACACAGTAGGTACTTCAGGTATTTTTATTGA
Source organism: Pseudochirops corinnae (assembly GCA_028646515.1). NCBI lineage: Eukaryota > Metazoa > Chordata > Mammalia > Diprotodontia > Pseudocheiridae > Pseudochirops > Pseudochirops corinnae. Next base: position 313,799,661 of record CM053585.1, on the reverse strand, counting down.
CTGAAATGTTTGAAAGGATGTTTACACTCTGAACTGCATCCAAAGGAGGGTGACCAGAATGGTTAGGGAAATGGAGAGCAGGATTAATAGATGAAAATGGAGATATTTAGCCCAGAAAAGAGAAAACTTAGAGGTTATTAAAGCTGTCTTCAGGTATCAGAAGGATTGTGGAAAGGGAATTTAGATTTGGTCCAAGGGGGGAAAATTAAGGTCTAGGTAAAAGTCAAAAGGGCATAAATTTTTGGCAGGATATAAGAAAATACTAATAACACTATTTGAAAGTGGGATTGGTTTTCTTCAGGAGATAGTGAGTTCCCCTTACTTGAGGTCTAGGTGTGGAGTTTGGATGACCATTTGTCAGGATCATAGGGTAAGGTATATTCTCTCTGTCTCTCTGTCTCTCTGTCTCTGTCTCTGTCTCTCTCTCTCTTTCTCCCCTTTAGGATTTCAGGTGCTAGCCCTGAGGACTTGGGGGTGTCTTTTCTACTCACTCCAGCTCTATCCCCTACACCTGTGTTCTCCTGCATTGTTAGGGACTAGAGACTAGCATCCCAGTTCTACTTAACCACTTAGAATTGATTAGCCTTTAATGAAAAGAAATGCTAGGGAAGGTGGCCTAGCTGTGCCAGATTTTAATCTGTATTATAAAGCAGCAGTCATCAGAACTACTTGGTACTGGCTGAGGAATAGAGTAGTGGATCAAGGGAATAGATTGGGTACAAAAGACTCAGCAGCCAAAGATTATAGCAATATACTGTTTGATAAACCCAAAGACCCCAGCTTTTGGGATAAGAACTCACTATTTGACAAAAACTGCTGGGAAAATTGGAATATTGTAATGCAGAAACTGGGTATAGACCATCATCTAACGCCGTACAACAAAATCAAGTCTAAATGGATGCACGATCTACGTATGAAGGCTGATACTGTAAGTAATCTGGGGAAGCAGGGAATAGTTTACCTGTCAGATTTATGGAGAAGGGAAGACTTTATGACCAAAGAAGAGCTAGAGAGCATTATAAAATGCAAAATGGATACTCTTGATTACATTAAATTGAAAAGTTTCTGTATAAACAAAGTCAATGTAACCAGGTTTAAGAGGGAAGTGGGAAACTGGAAAAGAATTTTTATAATCAGTGTCTCTGATAAAGGCCTCATTTCTACAATATACAGGGAATTGAGTCAAATCTATAAGAATACAAGCCACTCCCCAATTGATAAATGGTCAAATAATATGAACAGGCAATTTTCAGAGGAAGAAATTAAAGATATCTAGAAGCATATGAAAAAATGCTCCAAATCACTATTAATTCAAGAAATGCAAATCAAAACAACTTTGAGGTACCACATCTCACCAGTCAGATTGGTTAAGATGACAAAACAGGAAAATGACAAATGCTGGAGAGGATGTGGAAAAATTGGAACACTAGTGCATTGTTGGTGGAACTGTGAACTGATACAACCATTCTGGAGAGCAATCTGGAACTATGCCCAAAGGGCTATAAATAATTGCATACCCTTTGACCCAGTAATACCACTTCTGGGTTTGTATCCCAAACAGATCATAGAAGTGGGAGGAAGAGCCATATGTACAAAAATAT
>CM053585.1:313781405-313797560 GCA_028646515.1 Pseudochirops corinnae | reverse complement strand
TTCCTTCCTTCCTTCCTTCCTTCCTTCCTTCCTTCCTTCCTTCCTTCCTTCCTTCCTTCTTTCTTTCCTTCCTTCCTTTCTCTCTAAAGGCATCTTCGAACCTTGAATTGGAGTGTTAAAGAACTACATCAACAAAGTCTTTCTGAAGCTCCTTGAGGGCTATTGGGGGAAACAGTGGCTCTTTCCAAACTGATGAAACAATTTACAAGGGTCTCCCTCCAAACCCACTCTCTGTGCAGATGCCTTGCAACAATAGCCTGAGTGCATTGAAGGCTTAATGAGAAAATTCCACTTTTCACACCTTCCATTGTTAAGGCTGTCCTCCTGATTGCCTTTTCACACCTTGGAATCAGCCTCAGCAGTAGAACGAAGCTCACAACTGGCCTCATCCCCTCCACCTTCTTCCTCTCAGGGATTAGAGAATATTGCTGTTCTGGGTAATTTTGCAGCATCCAAGAATGTGAGTGTGGAAAGGGACCTCAGAACATAGATTGTCAGAGTTAGAAGAACCATGTGGTCTAACACACTCATTTTACAAATGGAGAAACTGAGACTGAGAGAGCCAAAATGCCTTTGCCCAGATTCATGCAGCTGGTGAGTGACAGATGAAATCTGAACCCAAGTCTCTTGACTCCCAAGTTCAGGGTTCATTTCTAACATATCAGATAATAGTATACTCCTAGTATGGTAGAAAGACTTGACCCTATGTGGTCAGAAGTTGTGGATTTTAGTCCCAGACCCAACAATATCTGACCTCAGGAAAGTCATTCCCTATTCTGGGCCTGTTTTCCCAGTTGTAAAATGAAAATGATAATCCTCGGGGGTGGCTAGGTGGCACAGGGAATAGAGCACCGGCCCTGGAGTCAGGAGGACCTGAGTTCAAATACGGCCTCAGACACTTAACACTTACTAGCTGTGTGACCTTGGGCAAGTCACTTAATCTCAATTGCTCTGCCTTCCCCCCTCCAAAAAGCAAAAAGAAAATGATAATCCTTGTATTCTATACCTTAAAGGGCTTTTTGCAGAGCTGAATGTAATAATAAGACAAAGGAAGCATTTTGTACGGGTAGTCTGGAATAGCACAGAGAGCCCAGAATTTCAATGACAAGAAGGGGGTGGAAGCCCTGGTCTAATTTTTGTCCCTTGATTTCTGTGTGAAGCCAAAGGTCTCTAAGATCCTTCTGAGTTCTAAATTTGATGATCTTGGGTCAGCTATTGACTGCTTGTTTGGCATTGGACAGGTCTGTCCCCTTTCCATGTCCCTACTGATAAAAGAAGGGGGTCAGATTACATTTTAAAGGTCCTGAAGATTCTAAGGTTCCATGCTGCCTTACCTTTCTGGGCCTGGGGATTGTGGAAAGGGCATAGGGAGGTGATAGGACTAAGGGCCAGGACATGCCCCAGGAAGGAATTATTGGAGAGAACCCATGACACCAACCCCATTTTCTTGCCATTAACTTCTTTGCCCTGAGTAGGCAAAAAATAGTGAGAGATTAGTTATAGTTTCTGGTCTATTGGGCTCAGGTCAAGTAGGTCTGTCTCTGTGAACCTTTGTTGATTTGATTAGATTTTAATTCGATTCATTGGGTCTTGGTTAATTGAGGCTTTCTATACATGGAAATCCTATATTACAGAACATTCATTTATTTATTCATTAAATAAACATTTATTAATAACTATGTACTGTTTTAATTTAAATAATTAAATTTAATTTAAATAATTTTATAGTGTTTTAAAGTTTGCAAAGTCATCTCATGTGTTCCTCATAGTAGGTGTTCTTTTTGCTGCTCTTGAGTCTTTTCAGTCATGTCCTGCTCTTCGTGACCCCATTTGGGTTTTTCTGGGCAGAGATACTGCAGTATCTCAGGTTTGCCGTTTCCTTCTCCAGCTCGTATTACAGAGAATGGAATTGAGGCAAACAGGGTTAAGTGATTTACCCAGGGTCACACAGCTAGTGTCTGAGGTCAAATTTTAATTCAAGTCCTCCTGACTCCAGGGCAGGATCTCTATCCATTGAGTCACCTAACTGCTCCCAGGCGCAATTACTATCCCCACTTTATAGGTGCGAAAACAGTGGCTCAGACAAGTTAAATGACTTTCCATTCATTTCTTATATTTACCTCTGTTTAGACTTCTTTTACCTGAGGTAAGGGAGAAAGTTGTTGAGTAGAGGAGTCATTTGGTTTTTGTGCTTTTACCCTAGTGCAGGGCCTGGGGCATCGGTGCAATAATATACGTAAAGTGCTTTGCAAATCTTAATGTGCTATGTAAATGTGGATTATTATTATTATTTGGTAAAATGAGGGAGTTGGATTGGATGATCTCTGATGCCTGTTCCTGCTCTGGAGCCTGGGTCATGTGTTCTGTGAGACAAGCCATGGTCCCTGACCTCAGGAAGCTTGCAGTCTAGGAATGGAGGCAAGACAAAGTCACCCACCTTTGTTAAATGAAGCAGGCTGTGAGGGATTGGTGCCACTAAGGGCGGTGGCTTCAGGAGAAAAGGTGCTGAATTTGGGAACTGGGATACCTGGCTTAGATTTTGACTCGCTGATTTTCTGCTCTTTTTGTTAAGTCTCTTTATTTGTCAGAGGGCAGCTTCCTCTTCTCTAAAATGAGGGGCTCCTGTGACTCACCCCCAAGAGCGTTGGGAGGGAGGACCACTGTGTAAAGCGGGGCATGCCTGTGGTGCTTGACTTGGCTTCTTGCTACCAGACCTCAGGCACCCATGGCATCCAACAGAGCACGTATCCTGTCTGCTACATACCTTTCTATTCAGTGTGGCACCCTGGGCTCTCAAAGATGGTCTTTTCGGAAATGCAGGCAGTGTTTAAAAGGGCTAATGTTCCTTTAGGGCCTGACACTAAAGCTAATTGCTGCCTAATTGCCCTCCTTGCCCTTTTCACTGCACACAAAGAGCTCACTTCCCAGGCCTAGCAACCAAGAGAGACATCCCCACCTGGAGCTGTTAGAAACTCAGGTCTTCTTAGTAGAAAATCTGACTTCCATTGTTCTAAGGCCACTCCTCCAGCTCTGATATTCCCTGTTCTAAGACCCTCCCTCCAGCTCTGACATTCCCTATTCTAGGTCCCTCCCTCCAGCTCTGATATTCCCTCTTCTAGGTCCCTCCCTCCAGCTCTGACATTCCCTGTTCTAGGACCCTCCCTCCAGCTCTGACATTCCCTGTTCTAAGGCCTCTCCTATCCCTGACACTGGATGTTCCAGGTGCCATACTAAAAGTCTCTCACCTCAAGGAATATATATCCTATTTAGCACTTTTAAAATAGAAAATTAAGTCCAGAAAGAAGTGACTTACCTAAGGTCACACAGCAACTTTATGGGACAAATAGGAATAGAACCCAGATCTCTTGGCTCTTATTATAAACTATTGAGATTATCACCACATGAAGGTGATTTGAATTTATTGCTGCGGTGAATGTTGAAATTCACTGTTAAAATTATGATGTAATAATCATACCTATATTTTTCTGGTTCTTTAATAGAAACATTTTATTAACATCTGATTGAATTTCACATCAAACTCTGTCAAGGACTACAAGCTCACACCTCCATTTGGTAGATAGGGAAACTAAGTCCTGGAAAGGGGAAGTGATTTCCCCATTCAGGTCTCCTGATTCCCATTCTCTTTCCACTATACCTGGGAAGAGCTTTGTCTAAAGTAAAAGTTACCTCCCTCTCCCTCCACCGCAATCTATTTTGTGAAGTTTCTCCCTTCTCTGACAGGAAATGGAAGGCTGCATATCTTTGGGATATGACTCAGTATTTATGAAATGTCTGTTAAAAGAGTATGTTTGTGATTAAAGAGCCCCTAAAACAAGCCCATTTGCAAATCTCTTTCTACTGGACCAACACTTCCCATTTCTGTTGGTGTGACCAAGGCTCACAATCTCTCTTCCTCTGTGGAATTCTTACCTTCCCTTTAAAGCCCAAATCAAAAGATAACTCCTCCGGGACTCCTTTCCCCACTGCTGGTAACAGCTATCCCCATCAGATCTTACACAGTATTTTGTTTTAAATTTACCCAAAGCATCCTTTAATATCGTGCATTTTCATGATGTTTTGGACCCTCTTGCTGACTGTCAGTCCCAGGATAATTAATTAATTGGCTCCCTAAATCCCAACCTAGAAATCACAGTAAGGGGAATAATGGGTATGCTGAGCCAGAGGACTCCTTTAAACTTTGTATTTCTCCTATAACTGAGCATAGGTCTCTGCATACAGTAGGTGCTTAATGGAGGCTTTCTCACCTGCTCTAGTAATTCCCCCAGCTCTGGGTGTTGCATGGCATGGCTGTTTGGGGTCTTTTCTGGTCTCTCCCTTAGCCTCACTGGACCTTGGGAGGGAGAGTCTGTCTAGGGTTGACACAGTCACTATGGAAGATGGGGGTGGAAGGGGGAAAGAACAGCCCAGAGCCAAGCTCTGAGCCGCTGCTGTCTGTTTCTTTGGATAAATAGTCAGCCGTTGTCTTTAAAGCAGCTTCCAAATGAACTGAGGGTTGGCAGAACAAGACAGCAAGGAAAAGTCCCAATGGAAGGGGCAGGCCCAGACAAGCTGGAACACGCTTCTAGCCCCCAGTGAATGGGGAGTGGCTGGGCTGAGTGAGAGGGGTATCTGGGCTGAGCGCCTGCTCCCCACCCCCTCTGCCTGCCAGTTGTGGCCTTCAAAGAGCCCAGGGCCAGAGGCTGTCTGAGTGCTCTGAAATCTGCTGTTTGCATAAATTCATAATTAAATGCAGTTGCGTGAAGGGGGAGGGAGACACTTTCCCTGGTGGAGTAACAGAGCACTCAGTGTTGTGTGTGCAAGTGGAGGTGTGAACTCGTGTGAGAACGTGTCACAGGACCAGGCATAGAGCTAGGAGGAACTTTAAGACACTCAATCCCCTCATTTTCTGTGTTTTTGTTTTCTTTTGGAGGAAGAAACCGAGACCCAAAGAGGAATGCTTTGCTCAGTGTCACCAGCGAGTGGGCAGCAGAGCTACCATCCGGCGTGCTCCCCACTATTTGGGTAGGCCTAGAAATAGGTGAAGTCTGGGTCTGCATTTATACGTGTACGCACAGGAGATTTTTTTTTCCCCCCACTGGCTGACAATGCTTCCTGGTGTGCAAGGAATGGTCCCAGACTCCTGGATTGTGTTCTGAGGTGAAGGAAAGAATCCCCGATTTGCCTCAGGGGGAGCTGGGAAAGTGCTGATAGATTGCAGCTGTTTCGGCCCAAGCACAGAGGGAAGGATTTGCCCCCCTCCTCCCACCCCTCCTTCAAGGCTCTCTCTGCTGCAGCCCGAGTCAGGGAGTTAGGCTTTACTCCACATTCCCGGACGTTCTTTTCCCTCCGGAGAGAGATCTAATAATAATAACAAAAAATGACAACAGTAGCTGATATTTCTGTACCTTTTAATGTTTACAAAGCATTTTACATGAATTACCTCATTTGATTCTCATCGGCCAATCAATACAACTCAGAGCCAAATCCACTGATCCCTTACAGCAAGAGTCTGAAGGATTTCTCCGGTATGTGATTGCTCAAGGTCTTTTCCCAATGTGGCTTAAAATTGAAATTAACCTATTAACTTCCCATCTAGATCAACTTTTTCCATTCAGTTTATTTTTTTCCAATAGATAAAATTTTACTCCCTTCACTAAATGCATCTATAATGGGGCCTTCCGAGCCTGCCAAGAATCTTCAGGCAATGGGGGCCTTGTGGCCACATTACACATCAATTAAACATTATTGACATCTTTTATTTTTATATCACCTACATTTCCCAATATACCTCTCTGTCTCAGAGAGCCAGCTTTTGGAACAAAGGGGGTGAAGCCAGTTCAGCAACACTAACCCGGGCGTTAATTAAATACAGTGTTCAGTATTCCACATCCATAGGTCCCCACGTCTTTAGAGAAGGGTAACAGGATGCCTTCCCGTAGGGCTTTTTGTGGCCAATGGGTGCCATTAGAATTTTACAGTTTTGGTTCTTTTCTTGGTTTTCTATTAACACTGTTATAATGCTTTCACCTATTGTTTTTTCTATTTTTGTTTACTTAATACAAGTGTTCTAGGGACATTTTCTAAATTCATCATTTTTGCAACATCTTCTATGCAGTTTCTAAGTTCAAATTCACAGTAGACTCATTTACCAAAGAATTTAGCAGCTGCTTGTGAAACATTGTTTTCTCAAAAGAGGAGTTATTTTGAAAGGTACAAAAGTTTTGTATTTTGCTATCTTGCTAATTATTTTATAATTTCATTTGACCCATTCCAGTCTCTTTTAGTCATTTAATCAGCCCCTTAAGAAAGTTTAGAATAAAAGCTACTTGGAGTATATCAATAAAAAAAGGGGAATCTTTCTTTAAAAAAAACAAAACCCAACATTCTTTTCTCTTGTGCTTGCCTGTTTTCAATCAGGTTCCGGAGGAAACTGGTTTAGTTGAGGACCCTGATTGTGGGCTCTATCAACAGGCTCCTTCTTGTTATATTTATTTCACAAAACCCATGACTCTAATTCTAAGGAAATGAAATATTAGAAAGCGTATCGATTTACTCCAGATGCTTGCTTTCTTCCTTTCCAAGGAGCTCTAGTCCTGTGCAGAAATGAATTTGGCCATTTTTAGTTCTCTGGGAAAGACAAGGTCATAATAGAAAGAGCCCTGGGCTGGGAGTCTGGACACCTAGGTTCTAGCTTAGGCCCTGCCACTAAACTAGCTATCAGGTGATGTTGTACAAATCACTTCCCTTTTCTGAGTTTCTGTTTCCTCACTAGATTTAGCTGGATTAGATTTGCTCTGAAGCTCCTTCCAAGCAATGCTAATCTACATTCTATGCTCTAAAGTTCCTTTTAGCATGAACATTTTATGTTCTATAATTCTTTGATTATTTCCAGTTGTGACACTGTGTTCTTTGTTGTAAGGGCCCTTTCAGCATTGATAGAATTCTCTTTCTCTGGTCCTGCCATGCTGTTGTTGGTGGAAGTTAGCTCTGTATCACATATTATCAGAAAAGGAATGTGTGTGTGTGTGTGTGTGTGTGTGTGTGTGTGTGAATTTTGCAGGTTAACCTGGTGGAATCATTTTGATTTTTGAGGCTCTGAGAGTCTTGTCTACACTGTTTTAATTTCCTTGTTTTCCTTTTCATCGAGGCTAGGGGGAAAAGGACAGGTCTGGTTTTTTGAGTGATTACAAAATAAACTTTCTAACAATTGGTGCTGTTCAAAAGTAGAACAGGTATTTGGCATAGAGAAGAGAAAGCTAACATGAGGTAGAGGGTAGGGAGGATAATGATTGTTGCCTTCAAGTATTTGAAGAGTTGTCCTTGCTTGAAGAGTGATTCGGTTTGTTCTCTTTGGCCTCAGAAGTAGAATTTAGAACTGAAAGCAATGGGTGGAAGTCTCAAATGCAGATTTGAGTTTAATGTCATTAAAAATTTCCTAACAATTAGAGGTATCCAAAGGTGGAATGGACTTTTTTGAGAGGTAGTGAGGTTCCCATTATTGGAAATCTTCAAGTAGAGATTGGATGATCAAGTGTCAGGGATGTTATGGGGGGAGATTCCTGCTTTCAGTCCCTTCTTGATCTTAATCTGAGTTTCTTAGATTCTATAACAGGGGAGGGGAGAGGAGAATAGGAGAGAATATCACCTGGAAAAAGGATTTCAGAACAGTGCCTGTGCCTTCAGGAAGTCTGTTGGTTTACTTACAGAAAGGTGGGTATTTTTAAATGGGTAAAGGTGTGTGGGACATCACCAAATCAACATGGAAATGTTGGGGGATGGATGACATACCATGCTTGACCAGGGCTGCTGGCCAAGAGGGAAGCATGAGAGTTCAAGTTAGACTCGTGGCCCTATTAGCTTTCTAGGGTTCCACAAAGAGTTTATGGACCAGAAAATGTAAGCCTGAGTAGATCTAATCACCTTCCCCTGGCCCATTGTTTCAAAATTTGATTATTCTTTTTTTTTCTGTGTATCAGCACTGGAAAATACGTTCTTGTGGTTTGGGGTATGCTGGAAGCATTGGGGAGAAAGTAAAAGAGGGAACGAGGCACCAAGACATAGTCATAGCTCAGGATTAGGGGGAAGTTAATTACAGATCCAGGCAGCAAATCACTGAACTCTGGGAGTCAAGCAGCCCCAGGGTTCAATAGGAGAGCATCCAGTTGGAACTATAATGAACATGGCCAATTTAGAAAGCTCTGAGAGCCCTGAGGCTGAGGGCAAATATCCTCTGGGTTGAGTCCAGTAGAAACTGATACTCCCATTAAACTGTTAAAGATCAGGGAAGCCCAAGAACCAAGATAGGATCCTTTTAGAGACTTGTGGATTCTTGCAGGTTCTAACAAACTAGATGATTAGTTTGGAAAGACTTGTTTCCAGATGGCTTACAGGTTGATGAATATTTTGGAATTGAATAGAAGTTGTAGTCTACTTCAGTTGGGTTATGGTGTATATATAGATATAGATATAGATATAGATATGGCCTATGCTACATGGATGAAACCAATCAATTAATCAATCAAAAAGTTGACAAACATTTATTATATGTCTGTTTTGTACCAGGCACAGGTACTAAGTTCTGGGGATATAAAAACAAAAATGAAACAGTTCTTGTCTTCATGGTGTTAAGAGAAATGATTATTTCTCTCTAGTATTAATAGTCATTTACTATTGGGGAAATCCAGGATTTTTTCTCTTACTATTTCTTCATTTTCTACTAGGTCAAATCAGCCCTGGAAGATCAGGGCTGACAAGGAGACGGGATTTAACTTTCATTTTAATCTTTTTCAGACTCCACCCAAGTAGGGAAGCCCTTTGTGTTCTACTCAGGCTTGGATGAGGAGGTAGATCCTTTGTCTAGATTGCCCAGGGCTGGGGGTGATCTGAGTGATCTGGGAGTAAAAGTGATATAATCAAAGTCACATTTCCCCTCCCCATTAGAATAGGACTTCCTCTCATGATAGTATTCATTTTCATGAATTGTTAACCAATCAGAGTTGATTGCTGCCTATTAGGAACACTCACTCTTCCAAAGGCATATAAGTTCATGAAGTCACCACGATCTTTGATTCCTGAGAGACAGCCAAATGACCATCTTTTTATTAATTACTCACTAGTCATAATTAATAAAATGATTACTCATAAATCATGATACTCCAACTTTTTATACATCACAGTGCTATTTGGGGGAGCAAAAACTATAAATATTAGTGTAGCACAGGGCTCAAGCCTATTTGCTTAAGGATCTCCTCATTGATGGGGATTGATTATTAAATATTTCTATGTATAGAGGGGTAGAGTTGGTAAGAAGTTGGAAGAGAAGAGATCTTAGGCTTTTAGTTTCTAACTTCAAGAGAGAGAGAAAATAGGAAGTTCCAGAATCTCTTTAGGAAAAGATTTCTGAAGGGAGAGAAATCCACATGATTGAGGTACCAGCTTTTCTACACAAAAGGCGTGTTGTAGGTGGTAACATTGACATATTGAAGCATAAGTATTAGTCTACTATCCTAGAATACTAAGATTGTAGATTTCATGATTTTGATATAAAAGTTTTATGATTTTAAGATACTAAAATTCTATGATTCTAAGTGTATCACAGGTTGCTCTCATTGCTTAGAAAGTCAGGTAGATAAGACTTTATACTTCCCTCTCTCATACTCACATTTCTCAGGTAACCTTCAGGGGTTTAGAGTGTACTTAGGTTCTCTGCAAATGACTTTAGCCACAACTTATGCTGTTACCTTAAGTGTAGGGGGGTGATTCCCTATACCCCAGTTCCATTTAGTCATTAACAGATTAATAGGTTTTTCACAGAAATATTTATTTCAGAAGGCATGATCACAAATATACAAACACACTCTGCCCTTTAACACGTAGGAGACATAGTCCCCCTCCCTTCTCCCGCCCCCCTCACCCCCTCACCCCAGTCTCTGGGGAGGGGAAGGGGTTAGGTTCATGGCTTAGCTTGGTTCCTATATAGAATATAGTTCCAGTTCCAAGCCCCACACTCCACTTGGGCTCAGAGTCCCAGGTACTCTGGCTTCTCAAGTTGGAGACAACCAATGAGGGATGCTACCGTGACTCATGTGGTGGGAGAGAAAGAGGCCTCCATGTTAGGCAATCTAGACATGCTCAGACACCTCAGAGGTGAACTGGGCATGCTCAGACATGGCTAAGTTATATAAGAAACACAGATTCTCTGATTTTAAGATACTAAAATTCTATGATGAAGATGGTGCTTATCTCTCTGGTGCCAGATGACTTGGTGAAAAATCTCCTTCTAATATCAATTTAGCAGTGTCTTCTGCAATCTCTTGGAAGAGGTAAGATGTAATGGGATCTGCCCCAACACTTGCACCTTCCTCATGAACAGGTCCCCTGCTGACAGCAGAAATGGGGCATTTCTCTCTCTGATGTGGAAGCTAGCCGCAAACACACCAGCCCAAGGCTAAACCTGTGGACCCCATTAGCTCTCACTATCAGTAATGGGGCATAGCTCAAGGGAGAAGAAAGTAGAATAAAGATAAAAATTCCCAGCCTCCTCTCCTTGGCCCCCCTCTCATTATCTCAGCCTTTCCCAGAGAGGATCAATAAACAATTTGCATAGGTTTCCCTCTCTCCTCTCCTATTTTTAAAATCAATATTTAATGGGGGGCTGTGGGGCCCTTTTGATGGTTCTCGTCTTTCTGTGCCCTCTTTTAATATGACAGAGACAGACACCCCAGCAGGTGCTCAGGTGTAGAGGTCAGGTCTCCATTTGGAACCTTCGGGAATGGAAGGCCTGGATAATGTGTGCAGCTGGCCTGGTCGAGGGCAGGAGGGAGCTGGGGAGTGTGGTGATGAATTTTAACGATCTGGGAAGACAAATGAGCCTGAGCTGCCATGCAATTAGTGGGCTGTGGAAAGATGTGCTGGGTCTAAATGAGGGACATGATCTGCTCTTCGCCCACAGTGGGGAGGCTGCCCTCCCTCTGAAGGATGTAATGAGTGAGGGAGATGAGATCCCAAACAGGTTGACAGAACAATTAAGGGAAGGGAGGAAGGGGAGGTAATTCAAAACGTAGTAAACCATCAAGGGGATAGATAGGTGGTCAGAGATGGCAGTCTCAGAGGGGTCCCCGTCCTTAAGAGAGACACCCAGTTGTTTTGGTATTAAAGAGTGGGGTGAGATCAAAAATCTTCCCCTCTAGTAGGGAAGAGGAAGAGGAAACTAAATAGTATCTGCCTAGGGAGAGAAAAGAAACCTTAAAAAAATATCAAGGCTGCAAAGAAAAAAAAATGTTGGGCTTGGAGTCAGGACAACTGAGTTAATTTCCTAACTCTGACACTTGTTCATTCTGACCTTGGGCAAATCACTTAACCTCTAAGACCCTGAGTTTTTCATCTGTGAATTGGGAATAACAATTATTATATTATTCATATGAGAAGTTTGTTGTGAGGAGCATGTTTTGCCATCCTTAAAACACTATAGAAATTAATTATTATTATCCTCATCTTTATCAGTTCCACGGTTTACCATCTTTTAAAAAAAATTAAATAAACACCTTTTTAATATCAATATTCTTCCAGAAATGGTGTATGGCTGCAAGTCATAGAATACTACAGTCTCTGAAGAATTAAAGTTGAGTATCATCCGAAGGGCAATGGAGAGGTGCATGGTGGGCACGAGGCGGCTGCGACACATTACAAAGAAGGAATTATGCAGGAGAAGCAGTGTGAAGGATGTCATCACAGAAACGTATGATTGAAAAAGAAGTTAGGCCAGTCCCATGGGGCGGGTGAGGGCTGATTGATGGATAGCTCTTGTGCTCCACTGGTCTCCTTGTGATGTCAGGAGAATGTCAGGTAGGCCCCCAGCATTCAGCAAGGCCTCCAGCCCATTGGGTAAACTCCCTATGGGGGCTAAAGGGAGGATATAGTAGCAGTAACACAAAGTGGGCAGGCTTGGCTGGGTTGCTTTCTGTATCCTTGGAGATGATACCTTCAACAATGAGATTACAGACCCACTGAAATCTTAGAATATTATTATTTTTATTGTTACTATTACTGGGTTGGAATAACTGACTTCATGTGACTATAAAGGTACCTAATAGATAAGAGGGAGGCCTTTTCCAAACATCAGGGGTGACATGGCAGACTTGAGAGGGGGTGCGGAAATAAAGATTCATATTTAGCATGTGACAAAAATTTCCTTAGTTCCTTTAGTCAAAATTAAATAGAAGTGGAGCTGACTAAATGATACATAAAGATCCCTGTGGGCTCCAGATAGACTTATTTTTAAAATGTAACACTTTCTGTTTTTTATTGTATTTTTTTCTTGTTAAAAATTTCCCAGTTACATTTTAATCTGGGTTGAGCCACACTCACAGGTGTTGGCTGTGTGCCTGACATCTCTAACATAGAGGCCCCTGTAGCAGGTGCTGGGGTGGTGGGGAAGGGTGAGGTAGAGACTGAAGACAAGGAGCTCACAGTCTGGTGGGATTGGGGCAGAGCGCATGCATAAATGGCTTCATCAAATACTTTAAAAGATCTGTGATTTCATCAATAGGGCTATTGCTTCCACAGATGCTGATTGCAACTCCTCCATTAATTAGTAGACAATTAGTTCTTCATGCATTGATGCAGCCAAAAATATTCATCTCCCAGTGTGTGCATGTGTGTGAGAGAGACAGAGACAGAGACAGAGAGGAAATTGGGTGATGTTTTCTTTATAATGTATATTGAATATTTGGTTTCTATTCGACACAAATTTCATTCATTGAACAGCAAATATTTGTTGAATGAATGAATGAGTAAAAATTATTAAAGAGGATCTATTGTTAGCATTTCTTCTCCTTCCTTCTTTCCTTCCTTCCTTCTTTCCTTCCTTCCTTCCTTCCTTCCTTCCTTCTTTCCTTCCTTCCTTCCTTCCTTCCTTCCTTCCTTCCTTCCTTCCTTCTTGCCTTTCTTCTATTTCTTTCTTTGTTCCTTCTTTCTTCCTTTCTTCTTCTTCTTCTTCTACTGCTGCTAAGTTCTATAATCATCAAAAAGAATTTGATATAACTATTCATACATGAAGAAAAAAACCGAGTAGATAAAAATGCCTATTGATTGACTAAGAATATGTAACAGGATAGAGAAACCAAAGAGTTAGTCCATCAGTGCATTTGTTTGGGATAAACACTACAGAAACTGATGAGCTGGACCAATAATTGAATAGGAGGAAAATAGAGTCAATTGCCTTTGGGAAATTATGCAGCACTTTTAATTACCCCCGACCTTCTTCCTAATCTTTTTAAAAAAATTGTTAACCATCAATATTTTTCTGATGATACTATATAGTTATGAGTTATGGAATACTGTAGTCTCCATAGACTTAGATTTGTGGGTCACTTGGAGAGCAATGGGGAAACATTTGAATAGAGGGCAATGTTCTACTGACAAATAAATTGTGCAGGAAAAATAGCATAAAGGAGAGGAAGATGTGTCTTCCTGGGACCTACACGATGCCAGCTGATCAAGAGGAAGGCTCTGGTGCATTATTATTATTATTATTATTATTATTATTTTGGCATGAGGAAGATCACTTGTGGAGGACTGGTAGGAGGACACTGGTGGACAGCAGAATTTGCAGGCAAGTTCTAGACTGCACCAGTAGAGGAAATCCATATCCACATCAATGAAACCATAGAATCACAGGATCAAAGGATTAGAGAAGTAAAGGCCTTAGGGGTCATTTAAGTCAGTCACACCATTTTACAAATAAGGAAACTGAGACCAAGAAAGGTCAAAAGACTTTCCCATGGTGACAAGTGGTAGGGCTGGGAATCGAATCCTGGGTTCTCTGCTCCATCTCCAGCACACTTTCAGACAATCAGTAAGCATTTATTATGGACCTACTATATGCCAACTATTGTGCTAAGTTTTAGGGATACAAGTAAAGGCAAAACACAATCCCTGCCCCTAAAGAGCTCACGTTGTAATAGGGGAGACAACTATACACTAACTGTGTACAAGATAAAATAAGAAGCAACCAAGAGAAGGAAGGCAGGAGAATTAAGAGAGATTGAGAAAAACTTCTGATAGAGGGTGGGATTTTAACTGAGAGTTGAAGGAGAGAGGCAGCTACAAAAGATAAAAGAGACAATTACAGGAAACTCAAAAGCTTTTATATAAACAAAATGAATGGGTCTAGGATGAGAAGGGAAGTGACTGAATGGGAAGCAATCTTTGTATCAGATAAGGGTTTGGTATCTAAGATATACAGAAAATATTACTAATAGAAAAATATTACTAATATTATGAACTGTATGACCCTGGATCAGTCACTGAACCTCTCTTTGCCTCAGTTTTCCCAGCTGCAGAATGGAGGGTAATCATGTTGCTGTTGTTATGTTTTTCAGTTGTGTCAGACTTAATGAATATTATCTACATAATAGGGTTGTTGTGAGGATCAAATGAAATAATATTTGTAAAGCACTTAGCACAGTGTCTGGCATAAATGCTTATTCCCGTTGTGTGTGTGTGTATGCGGGAGGAGGGTAAGGATAGAAAGATTTCTCAAAAAAGTTGCCAACTATTCATAACCATATGAAAGAATGTTCCAAATAAAAAAAGAAATGTAAACCAAAATAATGCTGAGGTTTCAAGTCATACCCAACAAATTGGTAAAGTTGTTAAAAGATGAAAATGGCCAATATGGGAAGGATATCGGGAAGGCAGACATGCTAGTACATGATTGGTGGAGCTGTGAGTCAGTAGCATTTTTAAAAGCTATTTGAAATTATGAAAATAAAGTGACTAAAGTGTCCATACTCATTGACCTAGAGATTCCAGCAACTAAGCTTATACCCAAAAGAGGCCACTGATAAGGTCATTATATATATCAAAATATTTATGGTATTGCTTTCTGCCATAATGAAGAACTGGAAACAAAGTAGATGCTCCTGGACTGGGGAATGGCTAATTAAATTGTGGTGCCTGAATGTAATGGGATGGTCCTGTGCTACAAAAAATGACAAATATGATGAATAATGAGAAGCAAGAAAAGATTTAGGTGATCCGATGTTGAGCAAAGTACACAGAACCAGAAAACGGTCTACACACTGACAACAGTAAAAGTAGAAGGAATAACCACAAAATGTCAGAAGTAAATATTGTAAGGAACTGGAAATTGCAGAGATGCCTATAAAGTAGGGAATGGCTAAACAGGTTGTGGTATGTGATTGTGATGGAATAGTGTTGTGCTATCAGAAAATGTGAGCTTGATGATCTTAGAAAAACATGGATAGACTTGCATGAATTAATGAAGAGTAAAATGAGTAGAACCAAGAGAAGGCTGTATACAGTAACAGCAATATTGTTTTAGGGATGACTGAGCAATTAAGTCATTTTGACTATTATCAATACCCTTGACCACAAAGGACCTATGAAGGAAGACACTATCTGCATAAAGATAAAAAAAAAAAATGACAAATAGAAGTATGTATAGAATGATTCTACATATGTATGTGTGTAAGTATATATGTATGTGTATGTGTATATATACACATACACATACATATTTCTGTCTAATGCTAGTCATCTCTAGGGTAGGGGGAGGGAAGAAAAAAAGAGTTAAATGATAACCTTATTATATATTTAAAAGGAATAGCAGCACTTTGTACATTATGGATTTGTAATTTTATGAGCAATCATTTTCTAATTCTACTATGGTATAGCAATGCTTATTTTATTTCATAAATTAAAAATAAAATGAATAAAATTTTGGAAAAGAAGCAAATATTGTAAAATTACAAAGAAGAAGCAAAAAAAGAAATATGAGAAGACTCCATCTCTTTGAAAAGGTAGGCGATCCATGGGGATGTAGTATTGCATATATTTTCATACTTTTTCTGTCTATTGATTGATTTTGTTGATTTTTTCTCCATTTATATTTTAAAAATGTTATTTGCTATATGGGATGGTTCTCTGGAAGGAGGAGGGATACTGGGAGAAATTCTGGTTGTGTAAAAAAAAAAAGATTTAAAAAAATTGGAATATTGATACTCTCCTTGAAATCTGATTGACCAATAGGTCTGATTGTAGCTTCCTGTTTGTCTGACTACAAAGGCCTGTGAAGAAGGTTCAGTTTTCTCTCTCTCTCTCTCTCTCTCTCTCTCTCTCTCTCTCTCTCTC
>CM053585.1:313758917-313780905 GCA_028646515.1 Pseudochirops corinnae | reverse complement strand
CTCTCTCCATCTCCATCTCCCTCTCCCTCCCTCTCACTTTCTCTCTCTCTCTCTCTCTCTCAAGCTTCTGACCTCAAACAGTAGGGACAGCACCAGGATGCCACCCTCCCCTGAATCAGTGTATTTTCCTCACTGTATATTCTTGTTGAACATCCTCCCCTTGTGATGGCTAGTGTACATTTCTTTTGTTAACTGTTAAGTGGACTCCGAGTGTCTCATTCTATTCTAACAGCAGACCCAGACCACCAGGGGACTGGCCCAAGGAGGCCCTGGCCACCACACCTTTCCTGCCTTGTCTTGAAGCCTTTAAGTTACAAGAAGAATAGCTGGGGGGTGGGGGTGGCTTAGGGGGTAGTGGCAGAGAGTTGAGGTTTTTATTGTGAATCATTTCCCTGATATATTTTCACTGGCGGCAGGGCAGTGTTGGTGGTGAGACTGGCATTTTCTTTTTGGGTGAGTGGGCTGACAGGCTGATTTAATAGGGCCTGGTGTCAGAGGAGATTTCCCCATTGTTGTTCCACAAATCCCTTCCTCTTGCACTTGGAATCCTAATAGGTCTCTCTGAGGGGTGGGGATGGGGTAATAATAAGGGGCACGGAATCTTTCATGAGAGGCTTTGGATTTGCCCCCATCTAACTGAACACCCATCTGGGCCCTTTATCAGAGTGAGGATGCCTTGGCGTTGGTCTCCCGGGCCTGACTCCACTTAGTTCTGAAAATAAATACCCCTGAACTCCAAATTAATGTATCAAGTTAATTTCCTGCTCTCCTAGCCTCGGGCTGATTAGCACAAATTACATTTCACGGTCTTTGGCCTGGGTTCATCCGAGGCCCTGAGATCAGCCTCCAGTCTGGCCAGAAATGGTGGCTAATCCCTGGAAGAGAGTAGGAAGGACGTCATGTATTTGGAGTTAGTTAGTTTGGACATGGATTCAAATTCTCTTCTGTCACTTAAAAGCTATATGAGTTTGGGCAGGTTGATTTCCCCGTGGGCCTCAGTTTCCTTATCTGATAAGGGATTAAGAGACGGGAAATCAAGGATATCTTAAGCACATGCTATATGTCAGGCACTAAACTAAGGGCTTTACAAATAATATTTGATCTTCACAACAGTTTGAGGTAGGTTCTATTATTATCTCCATTTTACATTTGAGGAAACTGAGGCAGAGCTTAAGTGATTTGACCAAGGTCATATACTAGTGTCTGAGGCAGAATTTGAATTCAAGTCTTTCTGATTCCAGGTCCAGTGTTCCTTTCCTAAGTAACTTCTCTAGAGGGAGGCTACAAACCCACATTTTTCTCTCCTTTTCTGTGCCTTTGATCATGGATTTAGAGCTAGAAGATAATCTTTAAGGTTGCCAAATCTAGCCCCCTTATTTTTCAGATGAGGAATCCGGAGCATAAAAAAGTTAACTGACTAACCTAAGGTCACTAGTAAGTATCAGAGGTGGGATCTGAACCCCGTAAGTCCAATATTCTATTCAAAATGTTCAATTGTCTTTTCTCCCTCCTCCCCTGGGCACTGGTTTTTGCCTTTTGTGTCAGTAAAGAGCATGAGCTCACTTAGTCCTACTCTTTAGGGATAAGAAACAAGACGAAACAGGGGCAGCTAAGAGACACAGTGGATAGAGCACCAGCCCTTGAGTCAGGAGGATCTGAGTTCAAATCCAGTCTCAGATACTTACAAGCTGTGTGACCCTGGGCAAGTCACTAATCCTGATTGCCTCCCCCCTTCTCCTTCCTCCTCCCAAAAGGTAGATTCTTTTGTTTGAGCTACAGAGAAGCGATGTAGTGTATCCAAGAGTATACACTAGGAGCCAGTCCTTCATTCATTCAAATACTTGCTCTGCTCCTTACACCTTAGTGAATCTGAGCGGGAAACTTTTATTTTGGTCCTTAGTTTTGTCACACGTAAAGGTCACATATGAAGTAAAGGTCACATGTAAAGTGATGACATTAATTCAGGCCGTTCACTAGAAGGTCAAATACTGAAGCTGAAGCTTAAATGCTTTGCCCACAATGAGAAGATGAGACTCATTGTAAAGACCCTGATGTTGGAAAGATTAAAGGCAAAAGGAAAAGGGGATGGCAGAGGATGGGATGGATAGACAGCGTCATGAAAGCAACGAGGACGAGCTGGACGGACTTTGGGAGGTAGTGGAAGATAGAAAGACCTGGTAAGCTATGGTCCATGGGGTCACAAAGAGTCAGACACACTGAATGAATAACAACAACAAAGTAAAAGTGTTAGACTAGATGACCTCCTAAGGTCATAACCTTAAATATAGTCTATATTTTTTGAGATGAAGAAACTGAGGTGAAGTAATATGCCCACATTTACACAGAACTGGGATTCGAACTCATGTCCCCTGCCTCTAGATGCATTCTTTCTATTATAATCAAATCTTCACATTTCCGAAATTAAGTTTCTTCCTCTAAAATTGAGGATGGTAACTTTCACACTATTTAACTTTCAGAGTTTTATGAAAGTCAGAGGAACCATATTTATGAAGCCATAAAGAGCGAGCCATTATTATTTCAGTAGTAGTGTTTATCAGCATCAGGGCTGGAGTTGGACAGCTCTTCCTGTCAGAAGGTCCTCATGGCCCTGCAATCTGTTTCCCTGTTGTACCTTTTCCCCAGTAGTCTGAGTTCTGACCTTTGGAGCTGGAAGAACAAGTCAAATCCTGTGGTCCATTAGCCGACCTTCAGACTTCAACTCTGTTCTAGTGATTCATGCAATGATAAATGATGCTTCCAGAAAGCATTTCTAGGGGTTATGAAGTTCTGGGTAAGAAGTCAAAGGTGTTAGGAGGAGATCTCAACTTTATCATGACTAATGATTTGCTGTAGGGTCTTTGGAAGAAAGGTAGGTTTGAGATGGGGACAGATGCCCGTGAAGATGTTGTCTGAAATGGAATTAGAAGTTCTGAACCAGGTCACAAGATAGCAATGATGGCTTTTGTCCAGGGAATAGGGTACACATTACTAGTACCTAGATTGCTAGCAAGAATGTGTGAAGAGCATTTAGGTGGCATAGTGTATAGAGTATCAGGCCTAAAGTCAAGAAGGCTCATCTTCTTGAGTTCAAATCTGGCCTTAGATACTAGCTGTGTGACCTTGGGCAAGTCACTTCACCCAGTTTGTCTTAGTTTCTTCATCTGTTAAAATGACATGTAGAAGGAAATGGCAAACCACTGCAGTATCTTTGCCAAGAAAACCCTAAATGGGGTCACCAAGAGTTGGAAACAACTGAGCAACAAGAAGAATATATTTGCCTGGTGACTCATGATTTTGGTCAATTTTGGACATTAAACAGAAAATGGAAGGCATGGGGAAACTGCCTGTCTCTGTCTCCTCTGTCTGTCCATCTGTCTCTCTGTACATATATATCTGCACCTAACCAAAAATAGTAGTCAATCAACAAACATTTATTAAGTGTGCCAGACACTGTGCTAACCTCTGGGAATGTGAGTACAAGGAGAAATAAGAGACGGTCACTGCCCTCAAGGATGGGGGAAGAAAACCCCTTGTTGTTGTTGTGCTAGTTCTTCCTTCTCAAAGAAGACCATGACATCAGGGAGATGATGGCATGACTTGTAGTTGACTTTGATTTAAGTGAGACAGGACTGTGCAAGGTCACCTCGAGAGTCATCTGGGTCCAGTGGCCAGATATTCATCAGGAAGACTGGAGATGACCCAGAATGTAAAGGGAGACCCTGGCCCTTGTAGGCGAAGGTCTTTTCAGTTTCTCACTTTGAGTGAGATAATGCACATTCAGTGAATAGACCTCGATAAGTAGTACTCAAGGGATGGTCTAGGTTATGTTTGACAGAAAAACACAACCCCTTACAGAACTGCTGAAAGGAGTGAAGGCACTTTCTGCATGGGCACGGTAGAGAAAGTCCTGTAGAGATGAGCCAGCATGGAAGCCTGGAAAGGAAGGATGCCATGGTTGGCCAGGACCTCCTCCTTAAATTGTAGAGTTTGGGAGAACCAGCCAATCAGAGAGAGAGGCTGAAGGACATGTTGAGTGCTTTCAATGTGAGAGGTGGTCCAGGGATGGAGTGAAAAGGTAGGGAAAGTCTCAGAGATGAGTCTTCAGTACAGCCTGGAGAGGAATGAAGGCAACAGTAAGAAGCAGCAGTGAAAATGGCAATGCCTTATCAATAGTCACTCAACAAATGTTTATTAAACCCCTATGTATCAGGCACTGCGCTAAGTCCCAGAGATAAAAAGGCAAAAAGAAATCTCTCTCCTCTTCTCTCAGATGAGACAACATGTACATGTATAAATATATACAAAACAGATATGAAATAAATCCGAAGCAAAATTGTTTTAGAAGATGAGAGGGATGGCCCAGGAGGAGACTAGGTGGTACTGGGCCTGGAATCAGGAATTCTCCGGTTCAGACCTGGCCTCAGACATTTACGAACTATGTGACCCTGGGCAAGTCAATTCACTGCCGCCTGCCTTAGTTTCCTTATCTACAAAATGAAGATAACAGAATCCACCTCCCAGGGTTGCTGTGAGCACCAAATAAGAGAATGTTTGTAAAGTGCTTGGCACACTGGCACGCAGTAGACACTGTATAAGTGCCATTGTTCTTCTTATTACTGTTATTATGGTTGTTATCAGCAGCTAGGGAGAATCAGGAGAATGTAGAAGAAGGCAGGGGTTGAGTTGGGCTCTGGCAGATAACAGGTTTAGAAATGACACAGTCTGTGCTGTTAAAGAGCTCATGGTTGAGATAGAAATACAAAACAATATGATGTGGGATCAGGGGAAGCTCTTCCTGTAGAGATGGGTATTCCCTCCAGCCTCTCGCTGAAGTAGATGTACTTTCTTGTGCTGGGCCGACATAGTAGTTCCTGTTGGTCACTCTCTGAATCCCCATAACTAAGGGATTAGATGATAAACAAATAAACAAACAAATAAAGAATAAAAAGTGTTGAAGATGGGAGCCAAGTTCAGGTCTCTCATTAGGAGGCCGAAGAGAATGTCTAACTCCATGGGAGTAAGGGGGTATGCCCCTCGCAGTTGTCCTCCCTAACCTCATACACAATAAAAATGGCTACATACCTGGGGGCTACTGCTCTTCAGTGGTGTCCAACTCTCCACGGCCCCATTTGGGGTTTTCTTGTCAAATATACTGGAGCGGTTTGCCATTTTCTTCTCCAGATGAGGAAACGGCTGCCCTTTAACATAGGGACTAGACCTTTCATTGGTATAGCGAACTCCTGGATAAGGAAACTCTAATAATGCTGGTCAGCCTTTCATTGCAACTTAGTTTTAGAGTTGTATAGAGAGCACTAAAAGGCTCTTTGACAAGCCCAAGGTCACTCATCCAGTATGTAGCAGAGCTGGGATTTGAACCCAGATCTTTCTGGTTCTGAAGTTGGGTTCTATATGTGATGCCAAGCTGCCTCTTCAAATACACTCAGCAAGTACATCAGAAAGGTGCTATGAAGGTAGTCAGAGCATAATCTTCTTACACCTTGTCCACCATCTTGTATTCTGCCATTCAGTAGCACTGACCTTGCTGTTCCTCAAATGGGATACTCCATCTCTCAACCCCAAATGTTTTCATCATTTGTTGCCCATATCTGTAACTCTCTCCTTCCACATCTCCTCCTCCTCCTCTAGGCTTCCCTGGTTTCATTCACGTCTCAGCCAAAGTCTCCCCTCTGCATGGAACCTTGTGGTCCCTCTTAATTCTAGTACCTCCCCTCTGACACTGTCCCTAGTTGATTGTGTCTCTGTATTATTTGGATGCAGTTGCTTGTGTGTTCTTTCCTCATTGGACTATGAGATATTCAAGAGCAGGGACTGGTTCTACCTTTCTTTGCATCCCCAGTGTTTAGCACAGTGCTTGGCATACAATAATTGTCTAATAAACGCAGTTTATTGACTGAATGATTGACATAGGAAGGAATTCTGTAGAAAGGACTAGTGACTCTTAGAAGAAAAAAAATGAGAAAAGAAGGTGAGCAATAAAATACCTGGCCCTATAGACAAGCGCACAAGGTATGGGTCCTATAAGGGATGATCTAGAGATCTTAATGCAAGAAAATAAGTTTGACCTCATATAGATATGAAACTTGGTGGGATGGGATTTATGGTTGTAATGTGGCTCAGGAAGTAACACATTATTCAAGAGGAACATAATAGACAAAAACGAAAGTGGAATAACATATATTCAGACTATATCATGCATATCTGTCTACAATGGGTGCCTCCACTTTCTCTCCTCTCACTCTCTTATTATAATTATAATCTGGCTTCTGACTTTATCATTCCCCTGAATCTGCTTTCTCCAAAGTTACTAGGGATCTCTTAGTTGCCAAATCCAATGGCCTTTTTTTGTTTGTTTGTTTTTGGAAGGGGGAAGCCAGGGCAATTGGGGTTAAGTGACTTGCCCAAAGTCATACTGCTAGATTTGTGTTAAGTGTCTGAGACCAGATTTAAACTCCAGTCCTCCTGACTTCAGGGCTAGTACTCTATTCACTGTGCCACCTAGCCACCCCCTCCAATGGCCTTTTTTCAGTCTTCTTTCTCCTTGACCTCTCTGTAGCCTTTGACACTGTTGATCACCTTCTTCTCCATACTCTTTCTTCCCTTGGCTACCATGACAATGTTCTCCTTTGGTTCTCCTCCTACCTATCAGACCACTCCTTCTCAGTCTCCTTTGCTGAATCCTCTCACAGATCACACTCTCTAATTGTTAGGTACCCTATGATATTTTGTCCCAGGCCCTCTTCTTTTCTCCTTCTATATTACTTCACTTGATGGTCTCATCAGCCCCCATGGATTTAATTACCATCTCTATACTGCAGATTCTCAAATCTACATTTCTTGCTCTAATCTCTCTGTTGACCTCCAGAAATCACAAATCTCTAACTGCCTTTTAGACATTTTGAATTGGATGTCCAGTAGATATCTTAAATTCAACATGTCCAAAATTCAACTCATTATTTTCCCCCTAAATCCTCCCCCAAGAAGGGCAACACTAACCTCCCAGTCTCTCAGGCTCAAAATTTAGGAGCCATCCTGGCCCCCATATCCAACCCGTTGCCAGGGGTCATCCATTTCACCTGTACAACATCTCTCAAATACACCCCCTTCTCTCCTCTGATGGTACCACCACTCACTCTGGTGCTGGCCCTCATCACTCTTCACGGCTGGATTATTGCAATAGTCTATGGTGGGTCTGCCTGCTTAAAGTTTCTCTCTACTCTAGTCTATCCTCCATTCAGTTGTCTAAGGGATTTTCCTAAAACACAAGTCTGACCATATCATTTTACTACTTATTAAATTCCAGTGGCTTCCTATTCTACCCAGGATCAAACAACAAAATGCTCTGTTTGTCATTCAAAACCCTTCATGACCTAGCCCTCTCCTAACTTTCTGCACTTCTTGCACCTTACTTTACATCACATACTCTTCCTTCTAATACATTGGCCTCCTTGCTGTTCCATGAGCAAGAAACTCCATGGCTTAGCTTTGGGCATTCTTTTTGGCTCTCCCTCATGCCTCCAGTCATCCTGATGAATATCCATCCATTCAGATGGCTACAGAAGAGAAAGTGAGGCTGGTGATCTTGCACAGCCCTCTCTTCCTCAAATTAAAGTCAATTGCAAGTCATGTCATCATTTCCCTGATTTCATGGTCCTCTTCAAAAATGAAGGACAAATACAACAACCCTCATGCCTAGAATGCTGTCACTCTTCCACTCTGCCTACCGACCTCCCTGGCTTACTTTAAATCCCAACTAAAATCCCACCTTCTACCTAACCCCTTTAATTCCAGTGCCTTCCCCCTGTTAATTATTTCCTATTTATCCTGTGTACAACTTGCTTTGTATGTATCTGTCTGCTTGCTGTCCCCTTGATTAGATTGTAAGCTCCTTGAAGGCAGGGACTGTTTTTTTAAACCTCTTTTTGTATCTCCAACTCTTAGCACAGTGTCTGGAACATAGTAGGCACTTATTAATTCTTTGGATTTTTTTTTTTTGGACAGACTGAATGTAACAACTGAGGACTGGCTAAATAAATCACCATCGATGAATATAATGGTGTATTATCATATAGAAGATAATTAATTAATTAATGATTAATATAAGGAATTTAGAGAATGGTGGGAAGACTTAAAAGAAATGGTACAGCATTAAATAAGCAGAACCAGAAAAAAAAAGTTCAGTGCCTACATCAATTTAAATGGAAATAACAATAAAAACAAAAGAGAAATGGAATACCCTGAAAATACAGTAACTGAGTTTGGTCCAGAGGGTGAGTTGAGAAAATGTGCCTCTTTCCCTTTTTTTCAGAAGTGGAGGATTAGGGAGGCAGACTGTTGTATGTCTTGTCAGATATGGACAAAGTGATGGTAAGTTTTGTCGAACTGTTTTTTTCTCTTTCCTTTGAAATCTTGGTTACAGAGGCTGGCTTGCTGAACAGAGGGAAGAGAGAAATATATTTGGAAATGAACATATTATACAGACAAATGTTATGACTAGAAAGAAAATGATATTTTAAAAAAGAATGGTATATACTAATACAAAGAACAGAAAATCATGGAGAAAGCAATGGAACAGAAAATCATGGAGAAAAAAATGGAGAAAGCATTTGTGGAGAATTTCTGAGTGAGATTAAGGGAATAAGCATTTATTAAAGTGCCTATTATGTGGCAGGTGCTATGCTAAGTACTTTACAAATATTATCTCATTTGATTCTCACAGCAACCCTGAAAGGTAGGTGATATTATCATCCCATTTTCCAGTTGAGAAAATTGAGGCAGACAGAGGTTGAGTGACTTGCCCAGGGTCACATAGTTAGTAAGTGTCTGAGATCAGATTTAAACTCAGGACTTCTCGACTCCAGGCCCAGTATTCCAAATATTGTGTCACCTAACTGCCCCCATGCAGGTCAATGAAGCTTAATGGAGGAAGAATCAGAAATGATATTGTGTTGGAAATATACAACAAACCACTGGGATAGAATGGAAATGGATGAGGAATTTGGATAATGAGATGTGTATGTGTATATGTGTGTGTGTGTGTGTTTGCTTTTTGGAGGGGGGAAGGCAGGGCAATTGGGGTTAAGTGACTTGCCCAGGGTCACACAGCTAGTAAGTATTAAGTGTCTGAGGCTGAATTTGAACTCAGGTCCTCCTGACTTCAGGGCTGGTACTTTATTCACTGTGCCACCTAGACAGCCCTGAGATTTATTTTTTAAGTTTTATCTTATTAAATTTGTTTACCTACTTTTACGTTATGACATTCAGTTCCACAATCCCTTGAGTTCCAAATTTTCTCCAGCCCCATTCCATTCCCCCCATGGCTGTATGCAATCTGATATAGGCTCTACAAATACTTTCACATTAAACATTTGTCTGGTTGTAAAGAAGAATTATAACCAATGAAGTAAATAACAAGAAAGAAGGAGTGAAACAAAACAAAACACAATCTGCTTCAGTCTGCATTCAGACTCTGTAGTTCTTTCTCTGGATATGAACATCCCTTTCCATCATGAGTCTTTTGGAGTTGTCTTATAACCTTGCATTGTTGAGAGCAGCCATGTCAATCAAAGTTGGTCATCACAGATACAATGTATCTGTAATTGTGTACAAAGTTTTCCTGTTCTGCTCTCCTCATTCAGCATCAGATTATATAAGTCTCTCCAGTATATCGTGAAGTCTGTCTGCTCCCCATTTCTTATAGCACAATAATATTCCATTACATTCATATACCACAACTTGTTAATCCATTCCCCAATTGATGGGTATCCCCTTGATTTCCAATTCTTTGCTATCACAAAAAAAAAATTGCTATAAATATTTTTGTGCCTATGGGTCTTCCTTTCACTTGTATGATCTCTTTGGGATACAGCCCTAGAAGTGATATTGCTGGGTCAAAGGGTATGTACTTTTTTTTATAGCCTTTTGCGCATGGTTTCAAATTGCTCTCCAGAATGGTTGGATCAGTTCACAACTTTACCAACAATGCATTAGTGTTCCAATTTTCCTACATCCTCTCTATCATTTATCATTTTCCTGTTTTGTCATGTTAGCCAATCTGACTGGTGAGATGTGGTACCTTAAAGTTGTTTTGATTTGCATTTCTCTAATCAATATTGATTTAGAGCATTTTTTCATATGTTTATAGATATCTTTAATTTCTTCCTCTGAAAACTGCCTGTTCATATTCTTTGACCATTTATCAATTGGAGAATGACTTATATCCTTAAAAATTTTACTCAGTCCTCTGTATATTTTAGAAATGAGACCTTTATCAGAGACACTGGCTATGAAAATTCTTTCCCAATTTTCCACTTTCCTCCTAATCTTGGTTACATTGGCTTTATTTGTACAAAACTTTTCAGTTTAATGTAACCAAAGTTATCCATTTTGCAGTTCATAATGCTCTCTATCTCTTGTTTGGACATAAATTCTTCCTTACTCCATAGATCTGACAGGTAAACTATTCCTTGCTCTCCCAGGTTGCTTACAGTGTCAGCCTTTATATCTAGATTGTGCACCCATTTAGACTTTATTTTGGTATACGTTGTAAGATATTGGTCTATGCCCAGTTTCTGCCATACTATTTTCCAGTTTTCCCAGCATTTTTTGTCAAATTGTGAGTTCTTATCCCAGAAGCTGGAATCTTTGGGTTTAGAGATGATGACATTTTAAGCCTTATATGGAGCATGAGAGAAAAGTGGTAGGGAATGTCAACAATTCCTGAATCTACTGTAGCTGTCTCTTCTAATAATTAATTAATTATATTCATCGATGGTGATTTATTTAGCCAGTCCTCAGTTGTTACATTCAGTCTGTCCAAAAAAAAAAAAAATCCAAAGAATTAATAAGTGCCTACTAAGTTCCAGAAACCTTAGAAGACACAGCAACCTTCAGGTTAACACTATCCACAAAGGGTCGTGGAAAGAAGTGGCCAGTAGTGATGGTTTGTGACTCTGTGTTAAGGGGAATATAGCTATCTATATGTCTATATAATGGTGACATCTGAAGACTCTGATTTTTTCCTGGGCCATGTAGTAGACGTGTGGTAGAAATCCTTAAAAAAAACCAATCATTTCTGGTGGCTGTCACCTAACCGTGTTGATTAGCCTGGGCACAAGTATTGCTGCTGGGAGGAATTTGGATAGTGTTCCTAAGGGTAAAGAAGTCCTCAGTGAATCCACATCCAGAGAACTTTGGAGTCTGAACGCAGATGGAAGAATGCTATTGCTCTCCTTTTCTTCTGTTGCTTTGTTTCTTCTTTCTTGTGGTTCCTCCCATTTGTTCTAATCCTTCTTTACATCTTGACTAATGTGAAAATGTGTTTAATATGAATATATAAGTAGAGATTGTATCAGATTGCATGCCATCTTGGGGAGGGAGGAGGAGAGAGGGGAGTAAATTGAAAACTCACAATCATATAGAAGTGAATGTTGTAAACTAAAAATAAATTAATTAATTACTAAAAAAAGAAAGTCCTCAGTGAGACTCTGAAGGCTATAGGGACACAAGTGATATTTTCATTGCTGCTCCTGCTGGAAGACAAAGGCTTCAGAGAGAGAGAGAGAGAGGCAGATTTGAGAAGTGATCAATTGGTTAAGAAATACCCCAGAAAGAATTTCTGAATCATGCTTCATATTGGGCTGTAATACACTTACCAAAAAGGAGTAAAAATATATATTTTTTTGATCTGGAGTCTCATAAATTTAATCATGAGGGTTTTAAATTGAAAAGAAAAGGGGAAGGAGAGACTGCTGTTACATATCCACCAAGATAGGTACCATAGAGAGTAACTGCGGTGAAGGAAGCAGAGTAGCCAGAAATCCATAGGAGATAAAATCCTTAAAGGGAGCCAGCAACAGAAGCCACAGCTTCAGATGTCACTGCATAAAACAATAAAATATGTGTAGGAAGTAAGGAGAACCAGGGAGCCTAATGAGAAGAGCAAATTTGACCTGGTAGATATCACTGAGACTTGATGGAATGGAACCTATATTTGAAATATGGTTCTGGAATGGTTGAAGATTAGACTAGGCAAAAGGGAGGAGGGTAGCAAAGCACTATACAGGAATATTATTATTATTACCAGTAATGATAATAACAGTTGACATTTACATAAGATTTGCTCATGGGAAGAAATTCAGGCGCCAGCTGGGGAAAAGCATGGTGGAGAGCATTTTGATAAAACTCAATAGAGGCAAAATGAGGGGTGATAGTGTCATCAGAGAAGACTACAGACCACCTGGACAGAATAAGGAAATAGATGAGGAGTTCAGTAAACACATCACAGGGCTGGCAGAGAGGCATGATTTAACAGTGACAGGAGACTTAATCATCCATGTATCTACAGGAGCTCTCTCTTTGCCAGAAACACAACATCTAATAATTTCTTGGCTTAAATTAATGATAATTTTGTTATTGGCTTAGAAAATGTCATCCTTTAAAGTGTGGGAGCAGTAATAATCTGCACCCAATTCTTACCAACAAGGAGGAATTGGTTGTTGAAGTAAAAATGAGACCTATGTGGGAAATGACTACTTCTTAGAATTTGTGATTGAAGAGAGGAAAGCTGGGCGTATTCTGTCAACAAATTTCAAAAACTTCAGAAAAAGGATAAGTGAGTACCTAAGTAATAAAATTCTACTGGAAGAAGTTAGTCCAGGAGAGATGGGAAAGTCAAGAATAATATTTTGAAGACATAAAGAGAAACAATTACAATACAGTTGTCCAAAGAGATCGATATGGTTACACAGGTACCCCATCTGCTAATATATTTTATTTTATTATAATTTTTAAATAAATTTATTTACGTATTTACTTTTAGTTTACAACATTCAGTTCCATAATCCCTTGAGTTCCAAATTTTCTCCCCCTCACTCCCCCACCATGGCAGCATGCAATCTGATATAGGTTCTACACATACCTTCACATTAAACGTTAGTCAAGTTGTAAAGAAGAGTTATAATCAATGCAATGAACAACAAGAAAGAAAGAACAAAACAAAGCAAAAAAGAGAGAGAGCAAGTAGTTTGCTTCAATTTGCATTCAAACTGCAATTCTTTCTCTGGATGTGGATTGCCCCTTCCATCATGAGTCTTTTGGAGCTGTCTTAGAGTGTTTCATCGATGAGAGGAGCAGTGTCTATAAAAGTTAGTCATCACAGATACAATGTGTTTGTAATTGTGTACAAAGTTCTCCTGGTTCTGCTCTCCTCACTCAGCGTCAGTTTATATAAGTCTCTCCAGGTTATTATGAAGTCCATCTGCTCCTCATTTCTTATAAGCACAATAATATTCCATTACATTTCTATACCACAACTTGTTTAGCCATTCCCCAATTGATGGGTATCCCCTTGATTTCCAATTTTTTGCCACCCAAAAAAGAGTTGGTATAAATATTTTTGTGCATATGGATCCTCCTCCCTCTTGTATGATCTCTTTAGGATATAGCCCCAGAAGTGGTATTACTGGGTCAAAGGGTATGCAATTATTTATAGCCCTTTGGGCATAGTTCCAAATTGCTCTCCAGAATGGTTGGATCAACTCACAACTTCACCAACAATGCATTAGTGTTCCAATTTTCCCACATCTTCTCCAGCATTTATCATTTTTCTGTTTTGTCATGGTAGCCAATCTGACCAGTGAGATGTGGTATCTCAGAGTTGTTTTGATTTGTATTTCTCTAATCAATAGTGATATGCTCATATGCTCATAGATACCTTTAATTTCTTCCTCTGAAAACAGGCCAACTTGAATTTTTATAGATTTGCTAATATATTTTTAAAAGTACACGTGCTGCTAAATCAACTGTGGTATAGAAATTGTAGCCACTCATCTTAGTAGGCAACCCTAATCATATACTTGGACATTGACCTCTTTCATCTCCGAGAGCTCTTTTAGTTAAGTCTTTGCTTTACTCAGTTAAACATCTCCAGTTCCTTGAGGGTGTCACTTAATCATTTGTGTTTGTAAAGACACATTCTGTGTAAGATATTTATTGAAGGCACAGTCCATATCCTGGTCCCTTACTGAAGAACTTTTGAGGTCCATTTCCCTGAAAGGCAACTCCTGAACACAGAATTTGGTCATCGACTATATCAAAGACCACCCCTCTTTGTCTTGGTATGGGTCCATATTCCCTCTCCTTATAATTGGAAGTTCTTAGTGGGCTTAATGAACTGTGGTGAACTGCTTCGGTAGGGCATCACATAGCTATGGATATGGGATAATGATATACTTACTATGATCTCCTTATGAGCCAATGACTTCTCCCAAAGGATCACAAATTTAGAGCTTGAAAGATTATATAGATTATATCTGGTACAATTATCTTGTAAAGAAACCCAGTATCAGGAAGGCTATATGCTTTGCCCATGGCTACTCAAGTCTTAGGAAATGTCTGCTACCTAGGAGAGTTGGGATTTGAATCCAGCTACTCTGTCTCCCAGATCCATTGATTTTCCCATTAAATTGAGATGTTTCTCTACCTTCCAAACCTGACTAAGACTAGGCTTGTCCCAAACTCACCCTCTATCTATGACTCATTGCAGGGAGTCAGTCATGGAAAAAGAATAAGCCCTGATCCTGACCCCTAGACTCATCTCTGACTCTTCCAAGGTAAGAGTCTTGTGATGTATGACTTTTAACAATAGCAAAAAATTCTTTCTCCTCCCTCAATGAATCTGTTGACTATCACTTTTCTTGGCTATAAATCAGTGAACCTACCCTTCCTTGTCTCATTCTCACTAGCAGGGAAATCAGATTTTTAAAAAATTGTCATTTTTGGATAAAGTAATGTTAGAAGAATGGAAAGAGGACTGGAATAGAATTCAGGATACCTAGGTTCAAGATCACTTACTAGTCATATGACTATGGACATATAATCTCAGTGAGCCTTACCTTCCTCATCAGTAAAATGGGAATTTTAATATTTGTACTCCCCACTTTACAGGATTGTTGTGAGTATCAAATGAAACTATTATCTGCAAAGTGATTTGCAGCCTGATTGGCCACTCTGGAATATTCCTCCACTGGCTCCCTGGAGTCAGCAAAATTTCAGGGGTTGTAATAGGGAGTCAGCTTCCAATCATGAATAAGTTCAGATTTTCTTCTCCCGAGTTACTTTTTCACACTTGATAATTTTAAGGCAACATTCAGCAAATTTACCTTTGAGGATCACACAGAAGGTGCTTGGGGAGAGAAAGAAGATGGGAAATAGGCAGGGCTATTTCAGCCAGGAAACTGGATTTTGCTTTGATGAAACTACAGAGAATTTCAGTGAAGTGTTTCTGAGGAAGGATGAAATGAATTTCTGGTAGCTAAGCATTAGAGAGAGCGGCAGGCGGAGAGCGATAGCCAGACTAATCGGTCTCACCCCATTTTAAGATCTTCTAGCAGGGAAAAGAATCAGGTGAAATCGAGGTTAATGTTTTCATTAAAGTCTGAATAGATTTTCATTCACTGAAGGAAAACAGGGAATGATGTGGCTATGGAGAATTTAGGTGAGGAATGTTTCCTGAGTTGGGTGTAGATGCTAGGCTTGTTGAAGACAAAGGAGAGGCAGGGCCATGCAGTGGAAAGGACTCCAACTTTGGTGTCAAAAGGATCAGGTTCAAGTCCAAGAACAGTGGGTCACTAATAGGATGAACATGGGCATTGCATTCAAGCTTTACTGCCTTCATCTGTAAAATGAATGAGAGACAGTATGGTGTAGTGGATAGAGTCAGCAAGATCTGAGTTAGAATCCAGCCTCAGACACTTACTAAGTTGTATGACCCAAGGCAGGTTACTTACCTTTCTGAGCCTCAGTTTCTTTCATCTGTAAAATGAGTCGGTAGGTCTCCATGTCTTGTCTTGATCTTTCTCCTCCATTATGTCTAAGCCCTCTTGCAAGGGAATCGTACTTGAGATTGCTAGGGAGTTAATTAACCCTTGTTCCATTAGACTTGACCAATTCATGTAATGTTAACTCAGCAGTAGCTAAGGACCAGGTTCAGGTTTTCTCCCCCACATTGTAGCTCAGTTCCTTGTTCCTGTAGCTCCCAAGGTCAAATGGCTGCTCCTCTTCTCTTCATGAAAACTCTTTTCCTACCCCTTGCTAGGAGTGTGTGCCCACTCCACTGTTGTCCCTAGCTGCTTCCATCTTATAGACCCACAGCTTTCCTCCCCTCTCTAAATCACAAGATTTTTCTGTTGTGGGTTGCCTCTGGACAGATAGTTCTTTATAATGAGCCAAAATCTGCCTCCCAGTGACTTCCTCTCATGGCTCCTTATTCTGAACCCTGGGTTAAAGTAGGTTTTATTCTAATTTCTTTCCCTAAAATAATCCTGCAAATATTTGAAGGCAGAGATCATATTCCCTCTCTCACCTTTCCTTGTTTTTTAATTTTTTTTCCACCAAGCTAAATAGCCCCAGTTTCTGAAACATTTCAGTCTAGGGTATGATTTCCGGTCCCACTGACATCTGAGGTCACCCTCCCCTGGGTCTGCTCTGCTTTGTTCACATCTTTCCTAAAATGTATACTGCAGATCTGTATACGTGGGATCTGACCAGGCTGGAGGACAGGAATCCTTGGGGCAAACATTTGCTGGGCCCCTCCCTGTGTGTCCTCCACTCTGTGCTGGTGCTGTGGAGGGGATGGGAGAAGATTCAGTCCCTGCCAATTCTCATAGATTCATAGATTGCCAGGAATGAAAGGAACCTTAGAGATCATCTAGTTTCCCTTTCCCCCAATCCCATCTTTCTTCCTCTGGACGCAGTCCAGGTTGTCATTTTCCCTCCTAAAATGTGGCCATTATGTTGGAGGGAGACTCAGCAACTGCAACCCATGAATACAAGCGAAACATTGACCATCGTCCCTCTTTTTCAGATTTGTAGCCCCCACACTGTGTTCCCCATCACTCATTTCCAGAGTACAGCAATTATGCTAGATGGGATGAGGCAGCTTGGGATGGGAGCCAGTATAAAACTTGTTTGAAATATAGTCACACTGAGATTTTTTAGAGGAGCCTGGGCTAGGAAGCAATCTAATATACAGAGCTGTCTGCTGGCTCTGTCATCCACCCTAGATCAGCTCCTGGAGAAAGAAGTGTATGCTGACCTTCTCTGAAAGCGGAGATGGAAAGGCTGAGCAAGAAATCACTGGTCGTGTTTGTCTATAGAAGGCTGGTGCTGCTGATTCCTCCTCTGAGGCTCTGGGGCAATCAAGAGGGGATATGGCAAATGCCTCCATTGCACTTCTGTTATGCAAGATCAGAGGGAGACAAAGGAACAACAGTGAAAAGATCATAGATGAAGGATTTAGACCTGGGAGGGGCACTCCAGGACACTTTGTCTAACTCTCCCATTATACAGATGAGGAAAGTAAGGCCCAGAGATGGCTAAGTAGTGTCCAAAGCTACACAGATAGAATCATAGGATTATAGATTTAGAGTTGGAAGGGATGGAAGGGACCTTAGGGTCCACAGAGTCCAAATCCATCATCTTTTAGATGAGCAAACTAAAGAAGACTGCCTAGATGTGATTAAGGCAGAGTTTGAACCCAGACCCTCTTAATTCCAAGGCCAGTACCCTATCCACTGTACCAGATTGCCTCTCCTTGAGATCTGGATCTGATCCCAGGTCTTTTAACTCCAAAGCCTATGACAGGGCCCACTGTACCTTGAGACCCCTAAGGACTTGTCTAGGGCAGCATAGCTATTATGATTGGAAGCTAGGACCCAAACCACACCTCCTAACTGCCTCTGAGTACCTCATTCTTTTCGGTGCAATGCACAACATTTAGAGGTAGCCAGGTGGTGCAGTGGACTGAGCCCTGGGTCTAGACCAAGAGTGGGGAACCTGCAGCCTCTAGCCCACCTGTGGCCCTCTAGGTCTCAGGTACAACCCTTTGACTATATCCAAACTTCCCAGAACAAATCCCCTTAATAAAAGGATTTGTTTTGTGACACTTGGACTCATGCCCAAGGACCACATGTGGCCTCCAGGCCACAAGTTTCCCATCCTCCGTTTAGAATCAAGAAGCCTTGACAACTATTAGTAGTGTCACCTTAAGCATACCCTTTAACATGATTGCATAGAAGGTGATGGTCTGCATTGGTGGAGGGAGTTTCCTAACCTGGGATTTCTATAGACCAGCAAAATCATAGATCTGGTCCCTTGATCTATTCTTCTTTTTTGTCCAACCATGAACCTGAAAATGATGGAAGAAACCTTTAGTTGGTGTTGTAATGTAAAGAACACCAGCTTGGCTTGGAATTTGGAGTTATGCCCAATGAGTTATTAAACTGCCTATACCCTTTGACCCAATAATGCCGCTACTAAGCTTGTTTCCAAAGATGCATAGGTAAAAAGGAAAAGAGGCTGATGTTCTAAAATATTTATAGCAACTTTCTTTGTGGTGGCAAAACCCAGGAAATTCAGGGGATACTCATCAATTGAGGAATGGCTGAATGAATTGCAGCCTATGATCGTGATGGAGTACTAATGTGTTATAAGAAATGATGAGCTTGATGGTCTTAGAAAAACATGGACAGACTTGCATGGAGAATGAAGAACGAAATGAGCAGAACCAAAAGAACATTGTATACAGTAACAACAGTATCGTTTTAAGGACAACTTTGAGCAAATGAGGCATTTTGACTATTATAAATACCCAAGTTGACAACAAAGGACCTATGAAAGAAGATGCTATCTGTATCTAGAGAAGGAACTGATAAATAGAAGTATGTATTGAATGATTTTACACATAAGTGTATATATGTATACACACAGACAGAAAAATATGTGTCTAATGCTAACCATCTCTAGTGTGGGGGGGGGGAAGAAAAAAAGGAAAAAAAAATTACATGATCTTTAACATATATTTAAAAGGAATAGCAAGTTGTACATAATAGATTTGCAGTTTCATGTACAATTATCTTTTTTTTTTTTCCTATTCTGCTACATTATGGAAATACTTGTTTTTCTAAGTTCAGAATAAAAAATATATTGACTTGGGAATAAGATGCCCCAGGATTAGCATTAAGAAATAAGACTTATTAGCTCTATGGCCTTATTTACATCCTTTATAGCCTGTCTAACCTCATTCATTCATTCATTCATTCAACAAGCTTTTAACAAGCACCTACTACAATCTGGGCAGAGCTGATATTAGCACACTTCTACCAACTGGTCACTGTGTGGAATGAGGAATTCCACTTGGGAACACAGAGGAGCATACAGTACAGGAGATCACAACCATGCAGGGAAGACTGTGAAGAATGCCAGGTTCCCCCCCCTGCACTTGGGTGTCTCCTCCTAGGGGTCTGGAGTCAATTCCCAGGAGTCTTTGTTTCCAAGTTTCTTTGACCTTGCCCTTCTCAGTAAAGAATATCCATGGATTCCGCTGGAGGCCCTTAGTACACTGACCTCTCAGACTCCACCTGCCTCTTGCTTGGTCTCAGAGGACTGTTGCCCCCAAATTCCCAATTGCCTACCAGCTTCTTTTGCTGCTGCTATCTCCAGGTGCCCTGTCCCAGGGCCCGCTTTCTTCTTCTCCTCTTCCCACTGTCTCTGCACACCCCAGACCACAGGAATCCATTTCCTAGGGTTTATTTACAGAGGGAAAAGAGTGTATACAAATTTAGATATAACAGAGAGGAAGTTCATCAGAAGTGCACGTATGAGAAATCTGTCCAGTCCTGCACTAGGAGCTAGGTAGACTAAACTTCCTTAAATTATCCAGACTCAAGTTCCCTCTAAATCTATCCTGTCAATTCAGATCCTCCTTGGAGCCACTGCTTCTAAAGTCTTCTTGGGTTCAGAATAGTAGTTTCCTCTCAGAAGACCTCCAAATTTAATTTGTAATTCTCTATTGGACACACTAAGGTCATTGGCCCATTCTATAATTCCTAGACTTCTCAGCCAATCAGAAAATCCCCTAATGGTCAAGTATACTCAATATGCTTCCCCATAATATGCATTTGTTTCTGGGTTAATTTGCTAGCTATCTCTCTGTTCCTCTCCCCACCAAAGAACACACTAGGTAGTACCACTTATCTAAAGGAGGGAATGATTCAAGATCACGTGGAGAGTTCATAGCATCAGAGATCTAGCTAGACTTGACAAAATCCTTTGAGGCTATCTAGTATAGCTTCTTCATTTAAGAGATAAGGAAACAGGCATTTCATGAGATGAAATAATTTCCCCAGATCCTTGGAATCCAGAACCAGCATCCTTTCTGTGATATTAAACAGATAATATAAGTTCTTATGATCCTATGATTTAGTTGGAAGGGACCTTACAACTGATGCAGTCCATTCCCTTCCTTTTCCTATAGTGCCCATTATTTGCAGATGGAGAAACTGAGGCCTAGAGAGGGTAAGAGACCTTTATTTAGCTCACCTTAAACATTTATTAAACACTTATTATATGTAAGACCTTGTGCTGAGTAATAAGTGTAAAAAAGATATAAAAGGAGGAAATGGTCCTTTGAGCAGCTCAAAGTCTACTTGGGGAATGAAACACGTATACATGTAAATACCATGCCGGGTAGAGAGTGAGAAAGACAAAGATAGGAAATTAAGAAAGACAAAGTAAAATTTAAAGAAAGAAAGGCTGTTTTCAGTGAGAATAGACGCAGAAAATGTAGTTGGGGTTTATACAGAGGATCCTCAGAATTCCCCGATGGGTTTCAGCTGAATACTTGTGCTAACTCAGCATTGGGACAATTGGGATGGTGAAGGCCTGGGATGCTTCCAGTCCTCCATGTGAAACTGAACCTTGAGGATGATGAAACAGTCCCCTTATTGGCTACTGAGCAGGAAAGGTCCACACTCATTGGACTCTTAAAAGGAAGGGAGTGAGCCCGCAACCGACTCTTGCTTTTGCCATCTGCAGAGTATAGTAGGAGCCTTAGGAAGCCATAAAGGGTAACTACGATGCATCTGTGAGCTCATGGTAGCTAAAGTTCAACTTACCTCCCCTCTACTCCCCAGATCAACTCCAGGAAGGCAGGCTCTGTACTGTGGGCTAGTGATGATTGAGTAAGAACTTCTCTCCTTCTTTTTTATCTTGAATGGGCCAGAATAAGTCACACAAGATGAATAGGTATGGATGGATTTTGCTCTACATTCAAGACATAACTGTCATTAAATTATCTTTTGCCCCAAACCCACCTCTCTCTCAATTTTCATTTCTGTCAAGGGCATCAGTCAGGTTCACAGTCTAGGAATCGTCCTTGATTCCATTCTCTTTTATTGAAGCAGTTGCTAATCTTGTAATTTCTATCTCTACAATATCTGCAACACCTGCTGACCCTTCTCTACTCACACAGCCAACACTCTAACTCAGAATCTCGTCTCCTCTTGTCTGGCCCATGACAGTAGCCCTCAGTCAATTTCCCTGCCTCAAATTCCACCCCCTTCCACTCCATCCTCCACACCTTCCCCTCCCCCAACTTAAAGTGCAGATCTGATCATGTCATTCTCCTCACTAAACTCCAGTGGCTCCCTATTACCTCTAGGTTTAAATAACCTAGACCCAACCTGCCTTTTCAGTCTTATTATATAGGGTGTTACAAAAACATAATTTAGTTTTAAGTTCTTAAAAATTTAATATTAAAGATAGACTATGGGAAAATCACTTTGGTAACTGTTTGGAGGATGGATTGGAGTAGCGGTGAGATTTGAGGCAGAGAGGTTGATTAGGAGGCTATTGCAGTGCAAGGTTTAATAGCTGAACATGGCATTAAGACTTTTGGAAAACCCTATACAGAGCTCTCCTTCCTGTACTCCACAGTCCAGACTGCTTTTCTTCCCTCTCATACAAAAACACTCGTCAAATATCTAGACAGGGATAGGAAATTAAGGCACGATACCTTTCATTAAGCAGAATCACGTAAAGAAAGAGGAATTGATTTATAATAAATTGAAATCAAGAATAATTCGCTTTTTCTTGTTTTTGCTTCATCTGTCATGAATCTCTCTACCCACAG
>CM053585.1:313704608-313758417 GCA_028646515.1 Pseudochirops corinnae | reverse complement strand
ATATAAGTAGGGATTTTTTTTTTTGAAAACAGTTCAGTTACATTGCTATCATTACAAAAAAATGTTCATGTTTATGGTAAGAGTAAAAAGGTTTTTTTTAATCACTAATAAATAAAATTTTAGAATCCAAAATATTATTTATCTTTATGTTATCATTAGCTCATCCTTTAAAAATTTTGTGTATGTCTTATGAGCAATCAGCAGCTATTCATTATCTATCTACTATGTTCCAGGCACTGCGCCATTCCCTAAAGATACATACAAAATGAATCAAACAATCTCTATCAGAGTGAACTTATATGCTAATATATATGTAATACATTAGTATATCATATACATACGTACAATTAAATAGATGTATTAAGGAGCATGCTAAAAATGTTTTTATTAAGAGGGGTGTGTGATTTAAAAAAAGTTTACATACCACTGTTCTAGGCAGTAGGGAGTCAGTGAAGGTTTTTCAGCAGCTGGGAAATTTGGTCAGGTCTGTGTATTAGGAAAATTATTTTGGTAACTATGAGGAGATTGTCAGGTAGAACAGTTAAAGGGTTATTCTACTAGTCTCTGTGAATGTTGGAGAGATCCTGAATGAGGAAACTGGCTTCTGAGGACTGAACTATGAACAATGGGTGGAAGTTGTAAGGAGACAAATTTAGCCTTTTGTAAGAGACAATTTTTGTTGAACAATTAGAACTGGAATGGGCTGCATTGGGAAGTTGTGACTTCCCTCTCCCTAAAGATATTCAAGCTGAGTGGTATGTGATTGTGATGGACTATTATTGTGCTATGAGAAATGACAAACCAAATTATTTCAGAAAAACTTGGAAGACTTATATGAACTGATGCAAAGTGAAGTGAGCAGAACCAGGATAATGGTGTACACAGTAACAGCAATATTGCATGATAAGGAACTGTGAATGACTTAGCAATTCTCAGCAGTACAATGATCCAAGACAATCCCAAAGGATTAATGATGAAGCATGTTACGTGTCTCCAGAGAAAGAACTGATATTGTTTGCATGCTCTTTTCCCACTTTCATTCTTTTTTCTTTTATTTGAGTCTTCTTTTACAAAATGACTAATATGGAAATGTTTTACATGACTAC
Organism: Pseudochirops corinnae; assembly: GCA_028646515.1. NCBI lineage: Eukaryota > Metazoa > Chordata > Mammalia > Diprotodontia > Pseudocheiridae > Pseudochirops > Pseudochirops corinnae. The sequence continues at coordinate 313,757,311 of CM053585.1, read as the reverse complement.
AAAAAAAAAAGACATTCAAGTCAAGGCTGGATTACTACTTGTTGATTGGGCTATAGTAAGGATTCCTTTTGGCTTCAGGGTGAACTCAATGTCTCCCAATGTGTCTCTAACCCTGGAATTGTGTGGTTCTATGATTCAGCATGATTGAAGAGGAAGAGACAAATGCAAGAGAGTTTATGGACATAGAATCAGCAAGCCTTGGTAACTGTTTGGATGTGAAGGATGAAAGAGGAAGAAGGATTAAAAACAACTCTGTGATTCTAGTCTTGCGTGACTATGTGAGGAGGTGGTGTCATCAGCAGAAGTTGAGATGAGCTGTGGGTTTGATGGGAAAGATGATAAAGTCATTTTTGAACACATCAAGGTTGAGATGCCTCTGGGACATCCAGTTGGAGATACCTCCAATAGGTATTTGGAGATATAGGACTGGAACTCAGGAGAGGAATCAGTGCTGGATTTATGGTAATTATCTGTAAAGAGGTAATGTAGATGAGATCATCAAGGAAAATAGTGTGGAGATAAAAGAGTTCAGGTCTTATCCTTAGGGTTCACCTGCAGTTAGGGGACATGACATGAATAACAATCTAACACAAGATACTTAGAAAAAGGGATCAGATGAGGTAGGAGGAGATCCAGGAGAGAACATAGTTATGGAAGCTAAGGAGGAGAGTCAACAATGTCACATGCTTCAGAAAGTTCAGTGAGGACAAGGACTGAGAAAAAAACATTGAACCAAGTGATTGAGAAGCAGCCGATGACCATTTTCGGGGGAATGTTGGTGCCAAGAGGGAGAGAACTGGAAATTGGACTGAAAAAGGGTCATTTATAGACTTTTCAAGTTAGTTACAGATCTTGTGGAATAGTTGAAAGAATCTTGCCTTTGGAGTGAGAGGACATGAGTCCAAATTTAATTTTACATATGTAACCTTTATGATCTTGTGTTAAGTATTTTTTTTAACTTCTTGGGCCTCATTTCTCTCATTTGCAAAATGAGGTGGGGTGATTTGGAATAGATTATCTCCAAGGTTCTTCAACTTGTTGTTCAGTCATTTTTTGGTCATGTCTGGCTCTTTGTGACTTGGTGGTATATCCAACTCTAGATCTGTCATCCCTTGATTAGAATCTAGGATCCTATGAGTCAGACTTTAGAAAGGTTGTGTTATTAGGCATCTGGAAAGAGTCCTGGACTTGAAACCAGGAAAACCTGGGTCAATCTTGCCTTCAGCACTTATTACTTGGATGATCCTGGGCAAGTCCACTGAACCTCTTCCAAACCTCAGTTTCCTTATCTGTAAAATGAAGATAATGATAGCACCTACTTCCCAGTGTCATAAGAATCAAATGAGATAATTGTAAAGCACTTAGCTCAGTGCCTGGCACACAGTAGGTACTGTGTATAAATGTTAATGATGAGGATGATGAGGATGATGACAATATAGATGGTGATGATGATGATGATGATGATGCAGTCAGATGGTTTAATGACTAGAGCCCTGGACTTGAAATCAAGAAAAACTGGGTTCAAATCTTGCCTCAAATACTTACTATCTGGGTGACCCTGGACAAGTCCACTTAATCTCTCTCAGTCTCAGCTTTCTTATCTGTAAAATGTAGATAATAATAGAACCTACCTCCCAGTGTTGTTGTGAAGATCTAATGATCTTTGCACTTTGCAAATCTTAAAGTTATACATTCATATATCCATATATGTGTATATACACATATGTATATATGAATACATATCACACACATAACATATACATATACATACCCATACCTACACACACATACTATATCTGACTTTCCTCCTCCATTGGACTATGTTTCCCTAAGAAGGGACAGGACTCGTTTAAGGTCATAAAAAGAAGATACCAGTAGAGTTTTCTCACACTGAAGCTTTCACCAACCACAAGTCTATACATGGGTCTGACTTTCTTTTGACCTGGTGGTGTTTACATGGTGTCTGTTGAAGGATGGAAGTGCCAACAAGGCTTGTTCTTTGTACTCTTTCTCCGCCTTTGGCCGCCCCCCTGCCTGTCCATGTGACTGGAGTTGGCTGGCAGGCACTGGGTCAGTGCCAATCTATGTCAAAAAGATTGCATCTGGCCTTGGTTTGGCAAAGTGCTGCCAACTCAGACTTCCCACTTCTGGTGCAGATGTTGGGTGCACTCACCTCCGGGTAGGGGTGGAGTGGGGGCAAGGGGTTATGTAACCTGTCTGCTCTTCACAGCTGCTGAGAGAAGAAAACAGACCCCAGTTAACCTTGGCTCAACTCAAAGGGTTCCCACAGTTAAAGACTAAGAAGTTTGGGTGTTCTTCAGCTTTTGGTGTTGAAACCCAGGAGGCATGTGTGAGCCAGGTAGCTCCTTCTGAAGATCTTAGCAGTGGAAGCAGCCAGCAAGGGCATTAAAATATAATGGAGTGAAAAGAGGCCTGCTTATGGATCCATTAGACCTGGGTGTCATCCCCAATCCAGTGCTTGCCAAATTGGGTGACCTCCATGGGTCTTATCTACAAAGTGAAGATAATAATACTACCTATCTCACAGGGCTATTCTAAGGAACAAATGAGATAATAAATGCAAAACGCTTTGCAAATCCTAAAGTCCTATCTAAATGTCAGCCATTTTTTATGATTTCCCTCCCCCCTTGCTGGTTCCATATCTTTAAAAGTCTCAGAGAATAATTTTTAAAAATCAATGTAGGAAGCATGGTCAATTCATAAGCTACCTCTGGCAGTAAAGACACCCTTGAGTATTAATGGAATAAGAGAATGTCAAAATAGGAATCAGCATTTAGAAGTAGGAGGGATTTTAGAGATCCTCTAATCTAACCTCTTCATTTTGCAGAAGATGAAACTCGGGCCCTGACAGGGCAAGTGACAACCAAGGCTGACACAGGTAGTTGGTAGCAGAGTTGGAACGAAAATCTGGGTCTTCTCCTTCCCTATTTACTACACTAGAAGGGGCTTTAAAATAACACACATAAAAAAGTTAGAACTTAATAGGGAACCCTAGCACCTAGAACATAGCAAGTCAGGAAGTAAACTTAGAACATGGGAAGGTTCCATGGTTCTCTGACCTGGCCAGATCACTTCTGGAGTGAGAGCTGGATGCAATTCTGGGGTCATATTTTAGGAGGAATGTAGAAAAACTGGGGAAAGGACAGCTAGATGGTGCAGTGAACAGAGTGCCAGGCCTGGAATCAGGAAGGCTCATCTTGGTGAGTTCAAATCCAGCCTCAGACACTGACTAGCTGTGTGACCCTGGGCAAGTCACTTAACCCAACCCTGTTTGCCTCAGTTTTCTCATCTGTAAAATGAGCTGGAGAAGGAAATGGCAAGCTATTACAGTATCTTTGCTAAGAAAACCCCAAATGGGGTCACAAAGAGTCAGATATGACTGAAATGACAATAACAATCAAAAAGTCTGAAGAAAAGAAAGAAAAAGAAAGGTGACCATAGTGAGGGCTCTAGGCACCAGGTCACACAAAGATCAATCAAAGCAAATTGAACCTGAAGAAGAGAAGACTTAGGGGTGGGACATTATCACTGTTTTCAAATATTCTTGATGGGGAAGAAGAATTAAACTTATTCTGTTTGGTCCCAGAAGACAGAACTAGGCACATCGTGCATAGCATCAGTAAAAGGAGCGGTATGTTTACGCTGAATGTAAGGAAAAACTTTCTAAGAATTGGTGATGTTCAGGAGTGAAACGCCTACCCTCAGGCAGCAGGTTCTCCTTTTCTGGAAGCCTTTAAGCTTCAGGCTTAGATGGACACTCAAGAGTATGGTAGAGTAGATTTCTATTCAGATAGAGGTTCCATTGAACTACCTCTGAAGTGTCTTCTAGCTCTGAAATTGTGATTGATCGTAAAATGTTAGCATTGGAAAGGATATAGAATTTAGAAATTAATTCAGGCTATTCACTGCAAGGTCAAATAAGCTGAAGCTTAAATACTTTGGCCACATAATAAGAAAGGTAGGTGGCAAAAGGAGAAGGAGATGGCAGAGGATGGGAAGCATAGATAGTGTCATGGAAACAATGAACATGAGCATGGACAAACTTTGGGAGATGGTGGAAGATAGAAGGGCTTGGCATGCTTTGGTTCATGGGGACACAAAGAATGGGAGACGTCTGAACAACAAGAGTTTAGAGCTGGCATAACTTGTGTATCACTTTATTCAATATCTCATTTCACAGAGGAGACCACTGAGGCTCAGTAATCTGCAAAATATTAATTGTCAGAATCAGCGTATGAACTCAGATCTTTTGGCTTCAAATCCAAGTCTCATTTCACTATATCATGTTGCTGATGGAGATTTTATTTTTAGGAGCAATTGTAGGGGAGATTTTATTTTTAGAGGGATGGTCTCTGGCCAGGTGGGGTATGGGAGGTAAGACCCCCTAGGGCTTTAAAGAGGTTGGCCCAAGGCAGAGAATCCATATTTGATTTGAAGGTTAAAGATTCCTGCTTCTTTACTGTGTGTGTGTGTGTGTGTGTGTGTGTGTGTGTGTGTGTGTGCCTGAGCCCACTTCATCAAAGCGAATATATGTCCTCATTTCCCATTGACTGTGTTGAACAAAGCTTTGGAGACATCAGCTGTCTTATTACCATTTACATTCAACTTTTAGAGATTAATAGTGTCTTAGAGAAATTCAACAGAGCTTATTCATGTTGGAATTGGTGGTGAGAATGTTTTCAGTCTTGTTAACTCCCAATGAGGCTGCATGAATGACGACTCCTGGGCTTCCACACAACTCCACGCTTCCCTCCACCTCAGGAGTTGGCCATTTATTATGGTATGGACGTGGTTTTAAAGAATACAGACCATCTGCTCTTTGAAAAGAAATGTGGTTTGGTGGGTAAAACGCTGCATTTGGAATCAGGGGACAGGATTCCACTGTTTCACCACTTAGCAATTGTGCGATGTTAGGGCTCATTGCTTTTGGGCCTCAGTTTCTTTATCTGTAAAGTGGGGGCAGTCTGCTATTTGCTATACCCATCTCATAATGTTTTTGCAAGGAAGGAACTTAGCAAAAATTTAAAGCACTGTGGAAATGTGAATTTTTTTTTCTTTTGGGTGAAAGAAATCACCTACTTTCAGATCTGTTTTGGAAGTTTCACAGAAAATATTGACTAGATTATCTTCAGGTCATTCCTTTTATGAGGGCTGAGACAAGTGCTAGATTTAGAATCAGGAGACCTGGATTCCAGTTCATGTTTATGCATAGCTTATTAACTGAGCAAACTTGGGCAAGTTCAATTAATATCTTTGAGCTTCAGATCCTTCATCTCTGAATTAGTGGGGATAATTCATGGCCAGCCAACTTCACAGAGCTGTATACATCAAACTGTATGTACTGTGCTATGTGATGAGTGTAGCTAGGGGTGGCCCTCATTGCCTCCACTGATGAGGATTCAGTGTGATACTGACAAGGTGAATTCCTTTCTCTGTCCAAGGTTGTCCCCATTAGTGTTACTTTGAGGACAATTGATTCTTTTCCAATTCATACACCTGTATTATACCCTTGACCTTGGCCTCTGAAAGGGAAAGCACAGAGGGACACAAAGACAAAGAGAATCAGAGCTGGGAAGCTGTACTTGGTTCCCTGCAGGGAAATCTGTACAACCAGGGGAACTTTGTGCTGTAGGAAATCATGTGCACCAAAGATTCTGTCTTTTAAAAAATTTATTTATTAATTATATCCCTGGTATCTGGCATGCTGTAGGTACTTAATAAATGCTTATTGGATTGAAATCATGAGAACATAGTAGCTTGACAAAAAGAGTCCAAAGAGAGGAATTCTTCCTGGAACTTATGGAGTTCCTGGCCCCAAAGAGAAGTTTTTGGATTCAGCAAGAGCTAAAGCTGAGAAATAGCAAAGCATAGAGGGATGGTGTAGAGGAGCAAACAAAGACCTTGCTTCTCTATTACTTACTGTGAGCTATATGGACTGTGCACATTTGGAAGAAGGGGTTGATGCTTTTTTTTTTTTTGGAGGGGGGAAGGCAAGGCAATTGGGATTAAGTGACTTGCCCAAGGTCACATGGCTAGTTAAGTGTCAAGTGTCTGAGGCCGAATTTGATCTCAGGTTCTCCTGATTCTGGGGCTGGTGCTCTATTCACTGCACCACCTAGCTGCCCCAAGGGTTGATGTTTTAGCAACCACGAGGGCTTTCTCCTAGTGGACAGGTTTCCACCCAAGAGTAGTACTATAAATCTGGAGGAATGCAGACTAATAGTGATGAGATAGTTTGCTCAAACCTCTAGTCATTCAGGTCCTCCCCCATGCCCCCTTTTTTAATATGTGTGAGTCAACCCCACGTCAACACTAGAAATTAGGAGGCTTCTACAGAAGTCGTATCAAACTCAAATAGAAATAGAGGCCACTAAACCATATGTATTAATTTCTGCACTTGTATATTCTCCTCCCTGTTTGAATTTTTTTTTTTATTAAAGAGGCCATCCCTCTCTTAAAAAGTCCTGCTCACTGAATGGGTGTTGCCTCACTCAAAGTGAGAACCTGAAAAGACCTTAGCTTAAAAGGGCCCAGATGTCCCGTTGCATCATTGTCATCATTTTCCTGACATCATGATCCTCTTCAAATGAAGGACAAACCACAACAACAATATTGTCTTAGAAAAATCATGTATCAACACTATCTATATTCTATTGTATTTTAAAATTTTGCTAAATAATTCCCAATTGCATTTTAATTTGGCTTGACATATGACACTTAGGAATGTTGGGGAGGCTTAGGGCATGTTTGGCATGGAGTTCACTGGACCAGGCAGATTGCCCATGAACCCTGAGTTGTCCCCTTTGTCAAAAACAAAAACCAAACAAAACTACAAATTTTGGTGGGAGAAAGTTGCATGAAGAAGAATCTGAGCTGAAAAAGCAATGATTGGTGAGTTTCTTTTCAGAACTACTCATGCAACTGTTCATAGGCTTGATAACATTTGAGAAGTCTGGTATATTTCCAGGCATGTTTCAAAGACATTACAGAGAACCTCCTAAGACTTATAAAAAAGATCACTACTGCCTGATTCTGGCATGCATGGGATACCAGGACAGATGCATGATATGCATGGAGTACCAGGAAAGAAAAATTATATAGATTAGGAGTTTGAGAATTGGGTCACACAAGCCTGGCACAAAAGTACGATCAAGTAGTGACAGGGGACTTCAATTATCCAGACATCTGCTGAAGTTCTCTCTCTGTCAAAAGCAGAGCAGTTAAAAGCGACTGACTCGCCTTTTTAATAATTTCTTCCTTGAAAAGGCAGAGGAAATGACAAGGGAAAATTCTATTCTGGACCTCATTTTCACTAATAGGGAGGAAGGAAGGTAATGAACATTCATGAATTGCCTACTATGTGCCAAACACTGTGCTAAGCACTTTACAGATATTATCTCATTTAATGCTCAAAACAGCCTTGGGAAGTAGGTGCTATTATGATTCCCCATTTTACAGCTGAGAAAACTGAGACAGACAAAGTGGCTTACCCTGGGTCAAACGTCTGGTAGGTCTCTGAGGTTGGTTTTGAATTCAGGTCTTACTGACTCTGGGCCCAGTACTCTATCCACGGCATCACCTAGCTGATAGAATGTGGGGACGAGGGGAGAGGATGATAATTCCCTCCTACCATTTCTGGTATAGGAGGGGAAATCCGGACAGAAAGAGATGTCAGAAATAGTCTGACATGCACGCTGGGATTTGGGAAAGTAGATTTAAAAGGGTTCAGAGGAAGGCCAGATGCCCCATGAACCAAGATTCTATGAGAGAAACTAGTCCAAGAAGGATGAAAATAGCTCAAGAAGGCAATTTTGAAGACGAAAAGGGAAACAGATGACGAGAAGAAATGGGATTCGTCCAATAACAGTGACGTGGATTTGCAAGAAACTTACCAATCAAGTCAGAGTTTTAAAAAGAATGTACAGAGGATAGAAGTAAGGATAGACAACAAAGGATGAGTATAAGAGGGTGATATTGTTCTGTAAGAATCATGCCAGGAGTGCTAACGCTCAGAATAAATCGAGGCTGATGAGGGAAGCTAAGTATAACAAACAGGATTTTTTTTTCTTTTTTAAGCTACATTAGAAGAGAAAGGAGAATCAATGAAAAGATAGGACCTCTGCTTAGTGTGGATGGGTTGGTGCTCACTGGCAACAGGAGATGGAAAAGCTTCTCAATTTAGATTTTCCTTCTGTTTTCTCTGCCAAGGGGATTGCCCTTTGCACTGGAAATGGAAATTGGAAGCATCTCTGTTGAAAACAAAAGGATACCCGTGTGCCAAACTGGAAGCATGCATGACTTAAACAGATCCTGAGACCAGTGACTGAGGCCGGCCCTCCTGTGAGAGACAGTTCTTCAAGTTCACAACATCTGTCCAGATGCTGAGCTAGCACATGAGACCTTCTCTCAGGAGCTCTCACACTAGGTCATGGATTTTAATCAGCCACCAGTTTGTGCATTTGGCATGTTCCTCCTTGACTTTTTGATACCATAGTACATGAAATATTTGTGGAATACAACTAGCTAACATAGAGTTGATACCCATGGTAAGGAAAGAGGCAATAAAATGGCATTAAATTGCCTTTGATGAATTCAAGTCACCTCGTCCACATGACCAATACCCTTGGCAATGATGTAATTACTGGCCTGTTGTCAATATTTGAATGATCCTGGAAAATAGGAGAGGAAACATAATATTAAAGAAGGGAAAATACTCCAGTTTTGAAAAAAAGATAAGAACAGAGAGCCTGCAAAGTAAAGGCCTGCGAGCTTGACTTCAATTCCTGGGAAAATTGTAGAATGTATTATTAAAGTTGTTATTACTGTTCATTCTTCGTTAAAGAAGTGTTTACTGAACACTTAGGAAGGGATAGAGTACTGGGCTCAGTGTCAAGGACACTCATTTTTGTGAGTTCAAATTTAGTCTTAGACATTTACTAGCTGTGTGACCCTGGACAAGTCACCTACTCCTGCTTGCCTCAGTTTCCTTATCTGTAAAGTGAGTTGGAGAAGGAAATGGCAAACTACTTCATTATCTTTGCCAAGAAAACCCCAAATGGGGTCATGAAGAGTCAAGCATGAATGAAAAATGACCGAAATCCAAGGAAGAGATGAGGTGATTACAAAGATTCAGCTTGGTCTCATGAAAAATTAGATCATGCAGCTAGACAAATCATATTTCCTCTTTTTGACAAGCTACTGACAAGCTACTGATACAGAACAATATCACCCTCTTATACTCATCCTTTGTTGTCTATCCTTCTATCCTCTGTACATTCTTTTTAAAACTCTGACTTGGTTGGAAAGTTTCTTGCAAATCCACGTCACAGTTATTGGACGAATCCCATTTCTTCTCGTCATCCGTTTCCCTTTTTGTCTTCACAATTGCCTTCTTGAGCTATTTTCATCCTTCTTGGACTAGTTTCTCTCATGGTACTATATTATAGTAGAGTAGCTTGTCAAGTACTATATTATAGTAGAGTAGGTAAGTACTGTACCTATAACTTAGGTAGATTTTAACAAAACATTTGATAGAGTATCTGATACCATTCTTCTGGAGAAGATGGAAAGATGTTGCCTAGTCAATAATACGGTAGCTATATTCAGACTTCATTAAATATCTGGGCTTTAAGAGCTGATGTTAATGGGTCAGTGCCAATGTGGCAGAAGGTCTCCATTGGAAACCCTAGGGATCTGTGCTTGGCTATGTTCTATTTAACATTATTATCAATGATTTAGATGGGGCGAGTCATCATTCTCATCAGATTATCAAATGATTCAAAGATGGGAAGGATAGCTAACACCCTGGGATACAGAATCAGGATCAAAAAAGTATCTTCATAGGCTACAGCAGTAGCATCAAACTCAAATAGAAACCAGGGCCACTAAGCCATATCCCTATAGCCATATACCATAGATTAGAAAACCACAGATTAACATTATCTATGTTTTATTGTACTTTATTGTGTTAAATATTTATCATTTATATTATTTTTTGAGGCAATTGGGGTTAAGTGCCCAGGGTCACACAGCTAGGACCTGAGGCCAGAATTGAACTCAGGTCCTCTTAACTCTAGGACAGTGGTTCTCAACCTTCCTAATGCTGCGACCCTTTAATACTCATATGTGGGCATATCTGTATGTGGGTGAACCTGCCTGGAGATGGATAGAGGAGGTTCCTAAGACCATTGGAAATATGTGTTTTCTGATGGTCTTAGACTACCCCTGTGACCCCCTGTGAAAGGGTCATTCGACCCCCAAAGGGGTCACAACCCACAGGTTGAGAACCACTGCTCTAGGGCCTTTGTTCTATCTACAGCACCACCTAATTTTGACTATATTTTAATCTAGTTTGACTGCACTTGGGAGTGTTGTAAGAAGAACTGGCTGAATCTAAAGAGAGGAAATTCAATACTTATAAATGTAAAGTCTTAACACTAGGTTCCAGAAATCAACTTCACAAGTACAGGGTGGGGGAGGCATGGTTAGTAAGCAGTCTGTCTTAAAAAAAAGGGTCTTAGTCTTTCAGTGGATGGGAAATTCAATATGAGTTAGGAGTGTGATTGTTGTTGCAGTCACAAAAACCAACACCATCTTGGGTTGTCTTAAGAGAAGCATGGCTTAAAGAAGAAAGAAGGGATAGTACCTCTGTCTTCTGACCCAGTTATATCTCATCTGAAGAACTGTGTTCAATTCTGAGTGCCACGGGTTAAGGGGACTAATAAACAGGAGAGTGTTCAGGGCAAGGGAACCAGAATACTGAAAGGGTATAAGTCTACGGGATAGGAGTATTGGTTCAAAGAACTAGGAATGTTTAGACCCAAGAAGAGATGACTGGGTGAGGAGATGGTAACTACATTCAAGTAGCTGAAGGGCTCTCATGTGGATTTACTCTGCTAGGACCCAGAGGTCCAAAATTAGCATGTAGTAGCCATGGGCTGAAGTTGCAAAAATGGCAAATTTAGGTTTGATGTCAGAAGAAACCTCTTGCTTATTAGAGCTGTCTAAAACTGACAGATGATGGGCTCTCCCTCATTGGAGCTTTTGCAGCAGAAAGAGCAGTGGATCTTAGATGTCACTAAGTCCAATTTCACATTTTATCGATGAGAATACCCTAGGATGTAATTAGTCTGGTCTGGTACGTAGGCACTCTTTTGCTATCTCACTATTTCTCTTGGGTTCTGATTTCCTATTTACCATCTTTTGTTCTGTCCCTTTTAATCTAAAGATTATTCTCCTTGGCAGAAAAAAAAAAGCAGGAGTAAAATTAGGTTTGTCTTCTTGTATTTCCCTCCATGTGGGAATATGGATATATTATAGATGCCATCTAAGACATTCTGTACATGGACCAGACCCTGGCCCATTTGTCTGTCAAAACTTTTCCAGGCCTTTGGGGGCCAGATTCTAAATTCTCATTTACATGGAAATGTTCTCAAAATCTGAGGCCTGACAGAGGTGACTACTGACATGGATCTATTGTCTTTGTTAGGATGCTCGGAGTACAGAGTGTTAATAGGCAGCAATTGATCCCAGGTCAATTAGGCCTCCTGGGTCAGCTGAACTATAGTCAGTTATATCTGAAAGATAATGGAAAATGGGAAGGGTGCAGCAGGACAGGAGAAGAGCAGATGTTGTTCAAGTTTGAAAAAAAGATATATATATATATATATATATATATAAATATATGTGTGTGTATATCTGTGAGTATGTATGTATGTGCATACATACATATACACACATGTATCTATATAGATATAGATACACACATATGTAATGACCAGTTCATTTTACTTTGATTCCCATGATAATTCTGGAATTCATCTCTTTGGATAGTTAACAACTAGAAAAAGTCATTATCACCAGGAATCAGTACAATCTCATTAAGAGCAGATTTCATTTCCTTTCTTTGCCCTAGGCTACCAGGGGATTAGACTCACCTGCAGATATAATTAGGGGTTCATGGGGTATTCAGGGAGGCCTAGCACCTCAGGTGTGAGGACTTGCCAAGCCCTTTACAGGGCTGCTTATCTACCTTCAGATAGCTACCTTCACCTAACTCTCACCTGTGCCTCCAAGAAGCTGTAGTATGTGCAGTGGCCACACCCTGGTAAAAACCGTCTCAACAGATGGGCCAAACCAGGTTGAGGGTAACCTACAGGCCTTAGACCCATCAGTGAGTTAGGGGTATGTCTACCCCAAGCATGTGGAGACTTTCCCTGGCAGAATGGGAAGATGAGAACAATTTGTTTCAATGGCCATCCAGATGGCTAAGGTGGGCTCTGTGGAGTGCTTAGAGCTTGGCCAGGCATCGAAGATGCCAAGGTCATCCAGAGCATCCTGGGTCATCTCTAGTCATCTCGACTTTTGTCCTGTTACTGAACTTCAATGGTTCTAGAAGAAAAAGTGAGGCTAATGACTTTGTGCAACTCTGCTGCACTCAAATCCAATTAAAAATTGACAAAATCTTTTGTGCTATTTTACTATTTTGATGAACAACACAGACTAGACAATATCACAATTGACTGAATTCAGAACTGGTTAAAGGGCTGTACCCAAAGAAGAGTTGTTAATGATTTAATTCAATTTGGAAGGTCTCTGGTGAAGTGCTGCAAGGATCTGTCCTGGCCTCTACTTGTTTCCACATTTTTATCAATGAGTTAGATAAAGGTATGAAAGGCATATTTGTAAAATTTATAGATGACACAAAACTCTTATGGAAGGCTTAGGTATCACTCCCCTCATTGCTTGTCGAGATTCCTCAAGAGTACTGAGGCAAAGACAGCATCACTGAAACTCTGCAAACAAAGAGTCTTCTCTGCAACATTCAGTAAGTGGTCCAGAACCAGAGACAGAATGTCTACCCATGCTCCACACTTTGTTTCCAAGGTACTTCCTTTATCATCACATCATCATGATTCTCCCAGAAGCAGTTTTCAAGGTTCCTCCATGTGAAGAAATCATCCGAGGCACCCTGCAGGCACTGGACCCTCATCAATTAATCAATTAATCAGTCAACATTTGGTAAGCTCCTACTGTGTGCCAGGCACTGTGCTAAGCACTGGAGATACAAAAAGAGGCAAAAGATAGCTTTTGTCCTTAAGGATTTCACAATCTGAGAACCGGCAAACAAATATGTGCAAACAAAGTATACACAAGATAAAGAGGAAATATTTAACAGAAGGAAGGTACTAGAATTAAGAGGAGTTAGACGAGACTTGCTGTGGGACTTAAAGGAAGTCATCGGTTGGAGGGGAGGATGGGAATCATTCCAGGAATAGGGGACAGCCAGGAAAAATGCCTGGAGCCAAGAAATGATGGAGTGTCTTGTTCATTGAACAGCCAAGAGGCCAGTGTCTCTGGATCAAAGAGGACACATTGGGGAGTAAGAGGAGGCAGCTAGGTGGTGCAGGAACAGAGCACTGGCCCTGGAGTCAGGAGGACCTGAGTTCAAATCCAGCCTCAGACACTTAACACACACACACACACACACACACACACACACACACACAACTAAACATGTGACCTTGGGCAAGTCACTTAACCCAATTACTCTGCCCTCCCCCTCCAAAAAAAAAAAAAGATTGGAGAGATAGGAAAGGACTAGGTTATAAAAGACTCTGAATACCAAACAGAGCATTTTTCTTTTGCTCCTTGTTGTTGTAATTTGTCCTTTGTTTTCGAAGAGGACCATGACATCAGAGAGGTGATGCCATTACTTGCAAGGGAATTGAATTTAAGTGAGGTTGGGCTTTGCAAGATCAACCAGCCTCAGTTTCTCCTCCAGAGCCATCTGGGTCCAGTGGCGGATATAGATCTGGACGACTGAATATGGCCCTAGAGCAGTGGGAGCCCTTGGCCTCTTTATGCTAAGGTCTTTCTCAGGTCTCAGTTTGACTGAGGCAAACTCATTCAGTGATTAAGGTTAGGTAAGAAATGAGGCAAAGAATGGCTTCTTTTACCAACTCACAAAAAAAAATCTGGGAGGGGAAGACCCTCAGGATTTCTGACTGAAACAGAAACAATTGCCATTTACACTCACTCAGATCCATGGGAGCCCAAACAAAGAAGAAATTAGGCTTGAGCTGGGCCCTATTGTTGGCCAACCAATGAGAGTCAGAATGATTTGGGTTTAAGGTATGATCCTTAAAAAAGAAATCTAGTCCATAAACCACAAGATACCTTGTGATGTTTCAGTGATCAAAATTTTATATTCTTTTGGGGAGAGCACCTGTAGGTAAGGGTATGATTGCTTATGTGGACAGAAGGAGAAGAGGGAGGGAGGGGAAGGAGAGAAGGGAAGGAGAGGAGTCAGGGAAGGTGAATTAAAAAATCTTATCTCTGATGCTTCCTTCCTAAAACAAACAAGCAAACAAAACAAAATGAACAAAAACAGAAACCCTCGACAGTAGAAATAAGTTTGTTCTGAAAGTCTGAGGACCTAGTTTCAGCTCTGCTGTTGACTTGCTGTGTGGGTCTTGGCCAAATCCTTTCTCCCCTTCTCCGCATTTTGTCTGGGAAATACTGGGTTTGAACTGAATGTCCCCTGAGGTTCCTTCCAATTCTAACATGTTTTAGACTAAGATCCCTTCAAGTTCTGTGAGCAACGTTTTATTCAACTGGGTGAGAAGGTTTAATGTCCCACCTAAAGCACTATCCCTAATTGTGTTCTCTACTAAAAAAGAAGCCTAATTGACCCTAAATTTTCCCTTCCTACTCTATAAAGATTGCATTTCAGTTTAAGTCCTCAGTCTCTCTAGATCAGGCCCTCACTGGGGCTATAATAAGTCCCTGCTACATTTTCTTTCACCAAAAGCTCTGTCCTAATACCAAAGCAATTACTTACTAGGGATCTAATCCAGTTTTACAAGGAACAAGTGACATAAATAACTTGGTTGGAGCGGGGAAAGCTGGGTGTTCCCATCCGAACTCTTTATTTACTGAATGATAATGTGATCAGGGCCATGGCTCGGGAGTATTTATGGTATTGGACTCTCTCCTTGAGCATCCGAGCAGTTGTGATGACTGTCTGTATTTATTGGCAGCTAATATCATATACAAGCAACTAGCAGCTGGAGCTGGGGACAGTTTATCATTGTCCTCCAGGAACTTTCACTGTCTTAGAGCAGCCCAAAACCTGAATGAATGAATGACAATGACTATTTCTATAGTACTTAAAAACATGCCTTCCTAATAATTGACATTTATAAAATGCTTTAAGATTTGCAGCACGCTTGTGTATATTACTTCACAATAAGGTTGTTGTGAGGTGTTGCCATTTAGGTGTTATTATTGAGGTTTAGGGGTGCTTGGGACCCCAAAATACCAAAACATCAAATGAATTAGATTCCTTTCCGCCAAAGTAAAACAGTTTATTAAAGATTCACCATATTGAATAGACTCTTAAGGAGCCTGAGCATTTGTGTCGCTAATGTGAGCCTCCTGATTGAACCTTGAACCTTTTGTCAGGCTAGATAGAATCTGAACGCCTTCATGGAGGCAAGATGGAACTTTATATGGAAAGACTGTGGGAGGGATCTAGGGGTGGTCTAGTAGTCTGGGGTGATGGGAGAAGGGGTCTAGGGAGGATTTTGAGGAGGAGTTTAGGAAGGATCTTGATGGGACTGAGGTTGGACTCCAGGAACCAAGAGTATGGGATTTTGATGGGATCAAGGGTGGGAAACAGCTGGAGGTAACAGACAAAGGAGGGCTAGCCTAGTTTAAAGGTAACAGAGATTCAGTCATATTGATAATGGAAGGCTTTTGACCTCTGGGAAACCCCAGATCAAGTGGGAAGATTCAAGGGAGTTCCCAGAGCCTATATCCTATCATTATCATTTCCCTTTTACAGATGGGGAAACTGAGGCTCAGGAAGCTTTATTGGCTACGATAGAGGCAACAAGTATTACCCTCATTTTATAGGTGAAGGGACTTTCAGGTAGGGATGATGGGCATTATTTGGCCCCGTTTTGCAAATGAAGACACTGGGGTGCAACACGATTAATTGGCTGTGAAGTGGGGGCTCCAGATACTATTATCCACATTTTATAAATGAGGAAACTAAGTCCCAGGAAGATGAAGTGACTTGCCCAAAGTTGGGCAGATAATGCATTTCTTATCTGATATTCAAAACAGGTCCCCTGGTTGGTTTTCTTTTCTTCTTCTTTTTTTTTTTGTTTTTTTTTTTTCCCTCCATGCTCCGTGCTGCCTTCCCAGGAGTTATCTATCTCCTCCCAAAGCATCTTGTCCTCACCCTCGTGAAGAACAATTATTTTTATCAAACATTTACAAAAACAGAAAAGAATGTGTAGTTGAATCTCAGAATTACTAGGGAGCCCCTTTGTTTTGGCCCCTTGTCTGGTTTTTTTTTTCCTGTTCACTTTAGAGACTAGCTCCCCATTCTGCCCAGATTCTATTCTTTGAGAGCCTTAATAAAGAGCATAATGTGATGTGTGTGTGGTTGTGTGTGTGTTTTCCATAGGCAAGAAACAGATACTATCTCCATAATTCTATATGCAGCTTGTTGCTGCTTATCCTAGAAGTCCAGTAGCCTGCAGCAGGGCCAGATTATCAGCGCTGCCTTGCAGAGCCCTCCCGCTCAGCCCCGTGATAAATTGGACACAGGTCTAAAATTGAAAAGAAATCCTGTTTTTATTATTGGAGACAAATCTAGTAAGCAGGAGGCATATGTTGTGTTCAGAGCCTCATGCTGGGGCCGGGGAGCTAGAGAGTCTCACACCAATCACTTACTTCAAACAATGCCCTGCATCCACCTGGGACAAAGGCACCTCTCTGATTTCTCCCTCCCCCCTTCAGCCCTCTCCTTCACCCCCACCTCCATCAGAATGGAGGGGGCTCCTTATGCCACCAGGCAGGATGAACTGACAAACCGTCAGAGAGACGGAAATGATCGATAGAGTGCCTATTGATTTGTATTCTTTCCGGTGATTTGATTTTTAAAAATGCATGTTGATGAGGCAGGGAGGGTGGTGGGCTTAGGTCGCTAGCTAGAGCCTGAGGTGATTTTTAGTGAGATCGTTAATGTTTCTGAGCTGATACTGAGGGCTTGTCCAGAAACAGCCACTCCCAGGGCCCTATGGTTTTTTCCCTCCCCCCAGAGGGCACTGGTAAGAATTGATCTGTATTAGAAATGATAATGAACATTTTTTTCTTCTTTTTTGTGCCTGAATGAAAACCTTAACTATTTCATCTCTTTGATGGCTCTAACTGGAAGAGAATTTTTCCAGGGGTAGCGCCTGGCTTTCTGTTTCCTCTTGTCATGGAAGGGACCCCAGGAGCTGACCATTTCTGTCTGGGTCTGTCAGCACCACTGAAGTCATGCCCCTTCACCCCCGTCCCACCTCCTTACCCACCTTTGCAAACTTAAGGCTGTCTCTTCCTCTTCCTCCTCTTTGACTTTTCATTTTGATACATACTAGCTATGTGACTTTGAATACATCACTTACCCTCTTAATTTCCACAAAAATGGGAATAATAATCTCTGTGGTATTTACCACAGGGTATTGAAGATCAATATGAGGATCAGATGAAATAATGTAAAATACTATATAAACATCAACTAACGTCATTCTGTTGTTTTTACTGGGGCTGTCTATCTTTTCACACAAACGAATGAATCACAAAAGGAGGGAACATCTATTAAGTGCTTACCGAGTGCCAAGCGTTGGGTCAGGTATTAGGAATACACACACACACACACACACACACACACACACACACACACACACACACACACACACACACCCACACACACACACACACACACACACACACACACACATATGTGTATACACACACACACACACACACACGCATACACATACACCCCGCCCAAAGAGACAACAGAATACTACCCTCAAGGAGCTTACAGTCTAACAGGGGAGGGACTCAATTTTTTTCTCTGTCATGTATCCCTTTGGGAGTCTGATGACACTCTTTTCAGAAAATAAATGTTTTAAATATATAAAAATATAGATAAATATATAAATTAAATAGAATTACAAAGGAATCAATTATGTTGAAATACATTTATCAAAATATATTTTAAAAATAAGTTCATGGACTTAAGTAATGTCCAAACTTCTAGGTCTGACATTCAAGGCTTTCTGCAATCTGACTCTACCTTTTCTTTCTAACTTTATTCATTCGAACTGGTTTACTCTGTTCCCTAAAAGTATTATCATGTTACTTCTTGCAGTGTCTTTTCAGATACTGTCCTTTGTGTCTAGATCATCTTCCCTCTCGCTTTTGCCTGTTGAATTCCTGCTTATATCTTAAATAGCAACTCAAACATTCCCCTATGCTAAAGACGCTTTGCCTTATTTCTCTTGTCGATAATAATTTTCCCCTTTGACCTCATCTGGTTTTTTCCCCTAAGCCTCTCTAATCCAGTTATCATGTAATATGATGTAATCTCCTAATTGGTCACCTTGTCTCAAACCTCTCTCCCTTTTAATCACCTTTCATATCACCAGGGCTACCAAAGTGATATTCCTAGAGCAAATCTGATCACAACACTACTCTGCTCAATGAACTCCAATTCCCTGTTATCACCGGGATCAAATACAATTCTTTTGTTTGGCATTTAAGTCCCTTTACAACTTGGTGCTAACCTGCCTCTGCAGTCCTCTTATATACTGAGAAGGACAGAGGTTAAGGAGCTTGTACGGGGTCACACAGCTAGAAAGTGTCTGAGGTAGAATTTGAATTCTGGTCTTCCTGGTTCCAAGCTTAATACTTTATTCACTGCACCACCTATCTGCATAGGACAGGACAGGACAGGACAGGATAGGGCAGGATAGGATGGAATAATGTTAAGAGAATTTCCTGGTTCCAGAGAACCCAAAAAGGGCTGATCTCAGAATCTGGAGATTGTATTTGAGTTCTTTCTTCAATACGTACCAGCTGTGTAACTTTGGTTAAGGCGATTCTATTCCTTGAGCCTCATTTTTCTCCTATATGAAATGGGCCTAAAGACATTTGCCCTACCAACTTCATAGGGTTGTTGTAAGGCAAGCCTTTTGCAGCCCATCAGAAGAAGTGTGACCAAGCATCACTGTGATGTTTTTGGCATCTCCTCTCCCTCTCCTCCTCCTAAGTAAACTTTGAGTTCTTTGGGGACAGGGGCTGTGTCCCTGAGACATCTTTGTGTTCCCCTACTGTATCTAGAATTGGGTTGGGGACATACTAGGCACTCAGTAATATCCTTCAAATAAACCTTATACTTCCTGGGATTTCATCAGTGTAAGGAAATAGAAACTCCTTCTGGCCAGGCAGCTCCTCTGTCATAGATCCTCTTAGTGAACTGTCAGTGTTAACAAGAGCTCATATGGTTTCCCCATGCACTGGGAATACTGATTCAGGCACTTGTTAGGTGTGACCCTGGGCAAGTCACTTTACCACTGCCTGCCTCAGTTTCCTCAATTGTAAAACAGGAATCATAATAGCACCTACTTCCCAGAGTTGTTGTGAGGATCAAATGGGATAAAAATTTTAAGGTGCTTGGCACAGTGACTGGCACATAACTGTGTTTGTGTGTGTATGTGTGTATATGTATACATACATGCATACATATATGTATATATATATATACACATGCACATATATACACACATATGCATATATACTATTATTATTATTGTGAAGATAATCTTCTGTAATCCTTAAAGTGCTATAGAAATGTGAGCTAGCACCAATAATAATACCACAACCACCTTCAGTAACAACAATGCCACCCATGATGTTAGAGCTGGAAGAATCCCTGGATTGACAAGTCACTAATTTTAATGGAGAAATTAATGCCCTGAGACAGGAAGTGACCTACCCAAAGACACACAGTGAGGCAATTGTAGCCATCAAGACCAAACCCCACACCACCTGACTCTCAGATCAGTACTTTTGCCATCGCATTACATATTTTGTAATTCAATTAAATTTACTGTTTGAATATCATTTCTTGCTAGGTTCATTGTCCAACTTCTCTCAGGCTCTCCTATGGGAGTCTTTCCTACCCCCCTTCTCTGAGGCTTAGATTACTGTGGTCTCTGTTTCATGGCTCCTGAGGAGAGCTTCCTTGGCAGTATGGTACAGTGAGACTGGTCAAACACTTTATCTGAAGCTCATTACCTTTGTGACATTAGACAAATTATCTAACCTTGCTGGGCCTTAGTTCCTTTATATTTAAAACTTGGAGATTGAACTAGGGGTCCCCTAAGGTCACTTCAAGAGATCGATGACACCCATGTTCTATGATTTCCCAAAACAAGGGAGTATGAATACTGACAAAAGAACGTAGATCTCATTTTCGGGAGGGTGGGAAGGAATGGGTTAGTTTCAAATTCATCAAATATTTATTTTAAATCCCTGTTACATGAATGACCTTATGCTTAGGGCACAGAAGCTAGAAAGATGAAAATGATTCAGTCCCTAGCCTCAGGAACTTACAGTGTCATGGGACATATCACACATCAATCAATCAATTAACAAGTTTTTATTTAGAACCTACTATGTGCTGGTCACTGTGAATTCAAATATAAATGCGAGACCTTTCCTGCCCTTGAGACCCTTATATCCAGCTAATCCAGGGAAGCTTAACTTTTTTCTGTGTTCTTCTGGTGAAACCAATTGACCTCTTTTCAGAATGACATTTTTAAATAAGTAAAATACATAGGATTACAAAACGAATCAATTACACTGTAATACAGGTATCTCAAAATGTTTTTTAAAAAAAGTTCAGGGACTCCAGGTTATAGGCTCACAGAATCTCAGATTCAGGAGGGACCTCAGAGGCCCATCTCCTCCAGACCAAACCTGAAAAAGAATCTTTTCTGCCTTAAGCCTGACAAATAGTCATCCAAAGACACATCATGGAAGAGGAGCCTTCTACTTTTTGAGGCAATCCATTCCAATTTTGGATAATATTAGTCGTTAAGAAGTTTTTCCTTACATCGAGTTCAAGTTTTAATCTCTGTTACTTCTACTCATTAATGCTGGTTTTATCATCTGGGGCAAACAGACCCATGACAGCCCTTCATACCCTCCAATTTACTTGAAGACAACTATCATGTACCCCCTAATTCTTCTCTTTTCCAGGCTAAACATCCCCTTGTCCTTTCACTGATATTTAAATGGCATGTTCCTGAGGTCCTCCATGTTCCTGGTTGGTCCTCTTCTGCATGCTCTATAGAACATTGATGCCCTTCCTAAAACAGAAGTGAACGCAGAATTGAATACTCCAGTTATGGTGTGACAAGGACAAAGTGATACTATCATTGCCGGTCTTGGTTGTTATACCTCTCTCAATGTAGCTGAGAACTGCATTAGATTTTTTTTTTCTGCTATATAGCAGTGTTAGCTCATATTCAGTTTTCAATCCATTAAAACTTTTTCCTCATACTTATCTTTTTTGTGATCACCACTTCCTCCCTCCCACCATGGCAGCTATCTATTAGTCATCCCTTTAATAATAAACTTTGGAATTTTGCCAAATATCCAAGTAAGTTAAGCTCTCCGAACTTTAGTTCTCTAACTACATTGTTTTTTTATTTTTTTTTTAAATCAGGCAGGAATTAGATTTAGACAAGCAACTTACACCATATTCCAAAATAAATTCCAAAGAGGTCGATGATCTTGGTATAAAGGGCCACATCAAAACAAAACAACACAAAACAAAAAGCACCTCAAAGGAAAAACTAGAGAAAAACAGAAGAAGGATGTCTTTCAAATCTATGATTTTGGGAAAAAGTGACCAGCATGAGTAGAATAAGTAGAGAAACTACTGTTTGGGGAAGAAGTCTTCACATCAAATACCTCTAATAAAAGTTTGATATCCAAGATGCATAAGGCAGGGATATAGATATAAATTGAAAGACATTCCCAGTAGATACATTGTCAAAAGATACAGATACAGCTTTTAAAAGAAAAACAGAAGCCTTCAACAATCACATGAAGTGTCCCAAATACTAATAAGAGAAATTTGACTTTTAGTATTTCCAAAATTAGATACTGTCAGAAGAGATTAAAAAAGAAAGAAATGGTTAATGTTGATGGAACTGTGTGTTAGTCTAGCCTTTCTGGTAAATGATTTGGAACTAATCTAGAAAAGTGATTAATTTGTTTCTACTTTTTGACCCAATGATACCAGTATTGAACATATACTTTAAGGAAATAAAAACCTGAGGGAAAGGAATCACAGAAACTCTGATATTCATAGCACCAATTTTTTTTTTTGGCTTTTTGGAGGGGGGAAGGCAGGGCAATTGGGGTTAAGTGACTTGCCCAAGGTCACACAGCTAGTAAATGTTAAGTGTCTGAGGCCGGATTTGAACTCAGGTGCTCCTGCGTGCCCCTGACTCCAGGGCCAGTGCTCAATTCACTGTGCCACCCTAGCTGCCCCTATAGCAACAATTTTTGAACTTCAGTTTTGCATCACCAATTCCCTATTAAATATTTCAAGCTGCATGTGATGGAGACATCTGGCTAAAACATCTTAAACTCAACAGCTTTCTTCTTTCCAAGCTTTCCTATTTCTGTTGCAGACGCCACCATCCCTCCAAGACTCCTAGCATCATAATTTTGATCTTATCCTGGACTCCTTACTCTCTTTCATTCCATATAGCTGATCACTTATCATCTCTTGCCATTTCCATCTTCACAATATCTCTTACATTTGCCTCCTCTCCACTCACACAGCTACCATCTTAGTTCAGGTACACTTTACCTCCTGCTAACAGCCCTCTACTGCTCTCTCTGCCTCAAGGCTCTCACCACTCCAGTCCATTCTACAAACTACGACCAAAGGACTATTATTTAAACATAGATTTGACCATGTGATTCTCCTGCTCATTAATCTTAATGCTTCTCTGTTGCTCTAGGATAACTCCTCTGTTTAGTTTTTAAACACCTTCATGATCTAGTCTCTATCTAGCTTTCCAAATTCATTGTACATTACACCTTCTTGCTTGTTTTGGTCTAGTCAAACTAGGTTTCTCTTTGTTCCTTACCCATAACAGTCCATCTTTTATATCTGTGCCTTTTGATCGGCTGTTACTTATGCCTGGAATTTACTACCTCCTTACCATTTCCTCCTTTCTTGTTTTAAGACACAACTCAAGCACCATCTTTTGCAAAAAGTTTTTCCTGATTCCCTCAACCACAAGTACCTTCTCTCTCCAAAGTATCTTCCATTTAACTGCTTAAATATATTTGCATTTGGCAACTTAATATTTTTGCTGTATATATTTATACATGTGATTGTCTCTCCTATTAGAATGTAAGGTTCTGAATATATGTTGCATGACTTCACATGTTTAATCGATATAACATTGCTTGCCTTCTGAAGTGGTGGGTGAGAGGCAGGAGAGGGAGAGAATTGGGGACTCAAAATTAAAAAAAAGAACGTTGAATTTTTTTACATGCATTTGGGAAATATTTAATAAAATCTGTGAAAATATATTTAAAAAAGAACATAAGGTCCTGTTGAGTAGGGAGTTTCATTCTTTATACTTGTATGCTCAGTGTCTAGTGCAGTGCCTGGCAATGTTCCAATAATAAATGCTTAATAAATACTTGATTTATTGATTGTACTAAAAGAACCATATACCCATTGATTGGAGAATACCTAGACAAATTGGAGTATTTGTAGTATAGAAATTCAGGGAAAATCTGGAAGACATGTTTTAACTGATGCAGATCAGAGTAAAGTAGAACCAAGAAACCAATACACACAGTGATGTAAAGGTAAACAGCACAAAGGACATCAGAATGTGGATCAATGTAACGATCTTGGCACTTGAAGACTGATGAAGAAACATTTCTCACACCTTTTAATAGAGAGGTGGGTGGACTTTGGGCACAGAATGAAGCACACATAGATTAATGTTCCAGCTTAAGAAAACTATACTTGTTTGTTACAAGGGAGAATTCTGTTGTGGGAGTGGCAAGTGGGAAATATTGTGATTATATATAATTTTATATATCACGATGATTAACAAAACCTTAAAAAAAAAAAGAAAAACAGGATAACATTTGTTTTTATCCTGTCCTGCAGCATTTCTACCACACTCAGTGACCTTTGCTCAGTTGCTCAGGAATCACATCCTCTATTTCTTGTGGTAACATAGGATATAGTTTGTTTGGGCTGAGTGACTTGAACTCATTGGGAGGAAGCTGGGTATTCTTTTCAGATCTCCATAATTTCAACTTCCTATTAAATAATTCCGTTCTTTCCTTTCCTGTCCAAAGCTTATTCTCTTTCTTGGTTTCCTTTGCTAGATCATCATCTGTATCATGCCCTCTAACTATGGGTGTACCACAAGACTCTCCTGGGTTCTCTTCTCTTCTTTCTTCATATTCTCTCATTGGTGTCTCTAACAGTTCATGTGAGTTTATTTCTATTCAGATAACTCCCAGATTCATATATTCATCTCTAGTCTCTTTCCTGAGCTCCAGTCTTACATCTCTAGCCACTTATTGGACGTTTTAAAAGTGAATGTCCCATAGGTATCTAAACCACTACATGTCTAAAATAAAATCAATTATCTTTTCCCTACAGCCCATCTTACTTCTGAACTTTCCTATTTCTGTTGAGGGTGCTATATCCTTCTAATCACTCACATCCACAAACTTAGCATTATCCTTGGTTACTCACTCTTTCTCACTCCACATACCAATCAATTGCCTCACTTTGCCATTGTTATCTCCATGATACTCTTGCATTGATTCCCTTTTTTTATACTCACAAGACTACCACCCTAGTTCAGGTTCTCTTTAGCCTGAACCACTTCAATAGCCTCCTAATTGACCTTTTTACACCAATTCTTTCCCTACTCCAATCCATTCTTTCCACAGCTTACAGTGATTTTCCTAAACTGCAATGGTTCCCTGTTGCCTAACGGATCAGCTATAAGGTACTTGATTTGTCTTTTAAAATCCTTCAAAATCTGACTCTAACTTTACCTTTCTAACTCTATTATACATTTCTCCTTCTCAAATTCTACAGTAAAGTTAAACATACCTTCTTTCTATTTCTCACCTATGATACTCCATTTTTTTTTTCTATACCTTTAAACTATGTCCCACTCCTGGAAAGTCCTTTTTCATCTCCACCTCTTAAAACACTTTGTCTCCTTCATAATTCTGCTCAGGTGACATTTACATGAAGCCTTTCCTATATTCCCCAACTTCTAGTCCATCCATCCATCTTTCCATCTATCTATCTATCTATCTATCTATCTATCTATCTATCTATCTATCTTTCTATCTATCTACAGCTAGGTGGTGCAGTAGATAGAATGTCTGACCTGGAGTCTGGAGGACCTGACTTCAAATTTGGCCTCAGTCAGCTGTGTGGCCCTGGCCAAATCACTTAACCCTATTTGCCTTAGTTTCCTCATCTGTAAAATGAGCTGGAGAAGGAAATGGCAAACCACTCCAGTGTCTTTGCTGAGAAAACCCTAAGTAAGTTCATGAAGAGTCAGACACAACTGAAAACTATTGAACACTCAGTCTATCTATCATCTTCCTATCTATGCATTTACATACACACACACACACACACAATTGTATACAGATACACATACACTCCTCTTGGCTACAATGCCAGCCCCTTTAGACCAGGGCAATGTCATTTTTGTCTTTGTATTCCCAGTGCCTAGCATAGAGAGTAGCCAATAGTAATAACTTAGTAGAAGTCTGTTGACGGATTAATTGAAAGAGAGAACAGAAAAAAAGTAAGAGTTAAACAATTCTGTCTTCTCTCCATCACTGGTTGTGATCATCCTATCCAGCCATCCCTTCTTTTATCCTTCTCTTTTCTGCACTATAGCTAAGAGAGAACAAAAACAAAAACAACCCAGAACCCTTTTGTCATAATAATTTCGTCGTTTCCCATGAGCCTCTCAGCTCATCCTGTGCTTTGATATTCTAGAGGCTATTCTTACAGACCATGCTTATTTATTCATCTTCCATCACCTGGTCTTTCATCATCTATACACATCTTTTAAAAACGTAAGTTAGTCGATGAGTTCTTTGAGCATCCACATTAATCTCTTTCAATAACATCCCCTTTTTTCTCCTCATAAGAATTTTTTTCTCTTTATGTCTTCAGAATTTAATTCTTGAGATCTTGTCATATTTCCTGGGGTGACTTCCCTCACAGAATTTAGATAATTTCTATGAATTCTTTGGAATCTGTTTTTCCTAAATCTCAAATGCACCCTAGACTATGCCTGAAGCTCCCTTCCTCAACCCCAATGTTCCCGTTATCTCTACCTCAGCAACCAGTTTCTCCTTATTGAGGAGCATTTTGTCTAGAACCTCATTGATTTTGCTAAAGGGTGCAATGACCATAAAGCCAAGTTAAGACATGGTTGACTATTCTCCCAGCAGAGGGATAGTTGCAGCAGATATCTGTATAATTAAAGTCTTCTATCACTATCCTATCATGCTTCTACGCCAAGTGTCTGATCTGTTTCCTTAACTAATCTACTTCCTCTTTCTGTCTAGGTGGTCTGTAGTTTAGTCTGATAACAATATTGCTTCTATTTCTGTTTCTGTTGGTTTTCTCCCAAATGTTCCTCTCCACTCTTCTCTCATTGGTTTTGGTATTTCCTTACATAAAAAAAAATGTCTCAATATATGTGGCTACTTAACTCCTTCTCAAACTACTCCCCCACTTTTAAAATTTCTTCTGGTCCTTTAGTCTATTCTTTCAATGGTATATTTCAGTCATGGATCTCATCTCACTAACTCTCAGTAATATCTCTATTGTCAAATTTATCTCCTTGCACTGAGATCTCTAGTTCACCTCAGTAGCTATTTATATTTTGTGCATTTGTATATCTGAGGCCATCAGTTGGACTGCTGTTTTTTTTTCCTTGAGTTTTTGTCTCTTGTGAATTTCTGGACATCTGTCCTGCTAGTCTTCTTCCTACTTTGTCACTATTCTCTGTCACTTAGCTGGTATCCACAAGTGAATAGGTGCTTTTCTTCCTTCACTTGCTTAAAGACCTATAATGATGGGGACGCCATCATTAAATATTTTAAAATTGTATCCATTTAAATGTCTATTATGGTAATATCGATAGTTATAACCTACATAAACATAAGTTCTTAGAGGTTCCTCAATAATTTTTAATGCCCAAGACATCTCATTCTACTTCTGGACCATTCTATTTGACAGGAAGTTTTCCCCTTTATGTAATCCTAGTTTCAAAATTCTTTTTCATAGAGGCTATAAGAACTGTTATCACCTCTCCAGTAGATTGATAAGCTAGGGGAGTTACAATTGTAACTCGTTCTATGAGGCACATCTCTTTATAGAGTTAGGACAAGTATGTTTTTATTGCTTAAGTATATGAGGATCTATGTGGAGTTTGAAAAGAAGAAAGAATAAGAAGGTGAGGAGAAACTTCTTTTTTGTTAGTTATCTGAACTCATTTGTGAATAAAACTAATAAAGAGAATTTCATGAGTTTGGAAGGAGACGATAAAAAGTGAGAAAAACTTAAGATTTTCCTCTCTGTCATTGATGGAAAAAAAGTCCAAGAAAAGAGAGAAAAAACGTGGAGACATATTCTTTTATTATCAAATTGTTATAACTTTTATCCCATGAAGAGAATGAAGAAGATTCTCAGGGAGACATTGTACTTGCTATACTCAATGAATTAAATGGTGTAGTGACCGTGTTCTCAGAAATAAAGTTTTTAAATCAAGAGTTTGAGGTGATTCTGTGATCTTTCTTAGAGCTAAATATTAAAAATAATTATTTATGCCTTTGTTTTTTATTGATTTAATTGTTAATAAGTTATATATTCAGTAACTTTAATATTAATTTAATCCTAGAAGATTAAAGACATATGAGTAACTACTTTTGGGAAAGGAGGTTTCCCCAGTTTATTAAATAATATTTGATGAAATAGAGTAAGGGTTCTGAGATTAGATGATGAGAAATATATTAGAATTTTATTAATTAATTAGGAAACATATCAAATATACTTTTAAGCTACCCTGGAACCCAGAAAGAAAAGAATAAATATAGGAATGAGTCAAGTAGCAGGTAGAGGGGTGACCTGAAAGTGAAGTTGTTCAACTCCAAACCCTCTAACCCTACTGCACTTATTATTTGCATTACATTATATTTAATTATAACAACAATAATACTTATTTTGGCTATGCTTAAAATCGATGGCTCTGCACCTATGCCTAGTGCTTTTTATTCTAACTTCTAGGGACAAGTTAAATGAGTCCAATGCTTCTTCCATAGCAGAGTCTCTCATTTACTTAGAGGGATCATAGTCCTTCAGGCTAAATATCCTCAATTCCTTTACCAATCCTTATATAGCATATACCTAGCCCCCTTGTCATCCTTGAACAAATCCCTTTTCTCTGGGCTCCAGTTCATCCATCTGAAATGGGCAGAGTACTTCCAAATATCCTCTATGCTTCCTTCCACAGATGATGGTTCATTGTCCTCATGTGGGCAGTGGACAAAGAGGACATAGATCTGGTCTGAGACCCATGCTTATAGTTTTCCCTGTTGTTCTACCGATCAGTATCTTTTGGCTTTTTTATTTACTTGTCCCCACCTGCTGCGGGTTGAGTGACTTGACTGAAAGTAGAGACCGTGCACTCTGCCTTGATCTTCAGTTTATTAAAAGATGTGATGATAATGAATCTGTTATTCCTGTGAGCCCAGCCAAGTCTCACATAGGATCCTGACAGCTAAAGTGTTCCTGCCTGAAGTGGGCTCAGAAATTGCCTCTTCTCTTCCCTGTTTCAGTTTCTATCTTTAGCACAAGAGCAATTTCCGTAGACACTTTCTTTTTATTATTATTATTATTAATTCCTTTTGTTTTTGACTTAGCAGATATCTTCTTACCAAACATCCAAACCTATGAAGAGCTTTTCCTGAAAACAGTTAAACGGGACTACCTAATTGCATGTTTCAGAATGATAGTATGTTGATTTCAACTTGATTTTTATGTACTTTGTGTATTTTGGTATAGCCATTGGAGTTAAACAGTGGCAGTAACCTATTTAACGAAAGGTTGAAAGATGGGACACGTGTATGTGGTCCTAATGTTGTCTGTTGTACCTGACCTGAGTTCTGTTTCTTTTTTGGGTTGTGTTTATTTAAATTGTTGTGGTCACTGCATATTCTGTTATTTTACTTCCATTTTCTTCACTCTTCATCACTTCATGCATGTTATCTCATATTTCCCTATTCTATATGTTTGTCATTCCTGATAGTACCATAGCATTTCAATCCATTCACCTACCATCTGCCACTGCCATTTTCTAACAACGTGACATTGGGCAAGTCCCATAATCTTTCTGGGTATCAAGTTTCTTTATGTGTAAAATGAGGTGTTTGGATGAGATGTCCTTTAAGGTTCCTTCCCTCCCTGCTTTTGCCTATGTCTATAATGCATTGTCTTTTCAACCTCATCTCTTAGAATCTCTATCTTTTTCTAAAGCAATGGTTCTCAGAGGGTGCTCTGTCAACCCCAGGGGTCTCTGAGACTCAGGGGGTATATGAGGTCAAAACTATTTTCAAAATAAAACTAATATGTTATTTGTCTATTAAAATGATCCTCCCTTTTGCAACTACAAATCTTTGAAGCCATTTTTTTCATAATCTTCAACCAAAACAATATATTGCAACAAATTGAATGCAGAAGGAGATATGAGACTCTTCTTGTTGTTCATTCATTTCCGTCCTGCCTGACTCTCAATGACCATATTTGTATTTTTCTTCGGCAAAGTTACTGGAGTGGTTTGCTGTTCTGTTTTCCAGCTCATTCTACAGATGAGGAAACAGGGTTAAGTTAAATGATTTGCTCAGGGTCACTAGCTAGGTAAGTACCTGAGGCAAGATTTGAACTCAGGTCTTCCTTACTTCAAGACCCAGCACTTGATCCACTGGGTCACCTACCTGCCCTCATGAAGCTCTACCTGTCTTCTATAAAGCCAGACATTAAAGACATTTGTAAAAATATGTAAAACAATGCTACTCTTCTCATTAGTTTTTTGGTGGAAAATATAGTTACTTTTTATAAAAGTGTTATACTAATATGTAATGGGTTTACTATGGTTATTTTTAATGAATTAAGAAATATTTTACAATTGTATCCATTTAAATTTCTATTACGGTAATATTGATAGATATAACCTATATAAACACAAGTTCTTAGAATCTCCTCAACAATTTTTAAGAGTGTAAAGGGGTGCTGAAACCAGAAAGTTTGCGTACAGCTGCTTTAAAACTGAGCTCAGGACCTGCTTCCTAGGTGAGCGCTAGGATGATGGCTAGTGCTCTGCAGTCTTCCAGATGTGTGGTCTCCCCTAGGATGATGGCTAGTGCTCTGCAGTCTTCCAGATGTGTGGTCTCCTCCACTAGATTATGAACTCCCTTCGGGCAGGGACTGTCTCATTTTTCTGTTGGTGTATCCTTAAGGCTTAGCCCAGTACCTTGTATATAGTAAGGACTTAAATAAATGCTTCGTTCACTTATTCACTTACTTACTTTGTGATAATTTGTATTCACTTAGCTATTGATAACCATTCTTCCAGTAGAATGTGAGCTCCTTAAATGGTCTCAGTTGTCTGTCTATCCCTAACACTTACACAATGCTTTGCATGTTGTAAGTGCTTCATTTCTAGCTGGTGACCCTGGACAAGGCACTTAACCTTGTTTGCCTCAGTTCACTTATCTGTAAAATAATAACTCCATTAGCTTTGCCAAGAGAACCCCAAATGGGGTCACAAAGAATTGGACACAACTCAACAGTAACAACAACAACAACGAAACTCTATTGACAGCATTCCTCTGGTCTACTTTTTTTTTTAAATCGTTCATTCTATTACTTTGAAATAATTTGGACTTGGTTATTTGTATATAGGTGGTACCTATCCCTCCATTAAAATGTGTTCTTTGGGGGCCATTTTTATCGTGTCTTCAGTACCTAACACACTCATATTTGATTGTTAATAAATGCTTGTTGAATTCAGTCGAACAAAGCAGCCTCTCAAAGCTGTTTTCACCTTTAGTATCATGGACCTTGGAGTTTAAGACAGAGCATTTGGGTTCAGATCTTGGCTCTGTCACTGCCTTCATGACCTTGATAAATCACTCCACTCCTATGGGATTTCATTTTCTCATCTATAAAATGGGGGGAGGCGAGGTAAGCAAGTGATCATTGTGCTTAATGTTCTCCAACCTACTTTCCAGCTTTAATCGATAGGATTCTCTGGCCTGTGGGACCTCCGCCAAGCCACTTCTCCGTAAAATGGCTAAAATAGATGAGGGTGGGGATGCCAACAAGGTGTGGACCTTTAAGGTCCCTCTAGCTTTAAATTCTATAACCTGTAACCTAATTCAGAGACATAGAATGCCCAGAAAGGGGAAGGTTATAGTCCTATAGTATACTTCCTTGGCTGGGCCCTTCTGACCAGCATTTTTGCAATGATATTAACAAAATAAATCTTATCCAGAAGAAATTGATCAAGATTTGGGGAAGACTGGAGGGAAACCAAACCCAGGAAAGCAAAATAATTCAGTGAACAGGGGATGTTTAACCTGGCGAAGAGACTAAATGGGGGGAAATGGTCTTTAAATATCTACAAAACCATTGGGGATGGATTGGATTAGATCACATTTACCCTGGTTGGTCCTGCTGGAGGGTAGAACTAGCAGCAATGGGAGTGACTTGCAGATACTTAGGCTTCAATTCTTCCTACAAACGAACTCCTGAAGGTGAGGCTGACAGTTTGTTGGGCATGCTACAGATGCAAGTCTATTCAAGTACAGGTTAGCCAAAGATTGCATTAAATTCAGCAGCTACTTGTCATGTGCTTTATGCAAGGTGTTAGGCAAATAGATAGATGTTCTCTAAGGGACCTGCTGGATCTGAGGTTCTAGGATTCTGTAATTTTAATTTGGGAGGATAGCTGACTGACTGAATGGGCTGCTGTTATTAAAGCTGATCCTCTCCCTCCCCGGCCCCTCTCCCTGTCCTTGTCCTCTTTCTCCCTCCCTGCCCTCACACACCTACCAGGTTTCTCTACATCCTCATGTCATAATGGGAGCCAGTATGTTCTCCTTGTCAGCTACCCTGCCCTAGAGCATCAGCACTATACAGCTGCAAAAGAACCTATGGCTCAGTTGTGAACACATGATATTTAAGAGGATGTTATTTGGGGTAAAATTAGAACAATGCCTTGGATGAGGCTGAGTTTGAAGAAGACACCACACAAAAGGTCCAGAAACTTACCCTTCTGGGGATGCTGGCTGAGATTAAAAAACAAACCCCTCAATTTTCCACATTTCCTTGCTTGCATGGGCTGCTTGAAGAACTTAATGGCCTATGAATTGGGTGTAGCACTCATAGCAAATGGAATTGTCCTGGGAATCAGAAAGACATGAATTCAGCTCCCTCCTTCTACACATACAGGCGATGGAGCCCACAGCAAGTCAATTAACCTTTCTGTGCCTCCAGGCAGCTCTCTGCTTTGCAGAATGGGGACCAATTTGCATCAGTGGAGAGTTTCCTCACTGGGACTTCCCTATGAAGTCACAGGTTGAGTTGAAAAGATATTGAGTGTCACAGTCTGAGTAAATGTATTTCCAAGGTGGGAAAATCTGAATCATTATATAAAAAGCAATAATGATGAGCCATTATGTTTGGACAGTACTTTAGTTTCCAAAACATTTTCCATCCTTCATGATTCTCTGTTGTCTGAAAGCTATGTGGTGGTAACTTAGTCCTATTTGACAGCAGCAGAATGTAGGCCCCTGGAGGAAAGAACTGTCTTTTGTTTTTGTCTTTGTTAGGACCCAGCACAATATCTTGTACACAGTAAGTATTTAATGAATGTTTTTTTGCTTTAGATGAGATCATGGGCCTGAAGCAGCCTAAGCAAGCAAATCATGGTCTCTCAGACTCCCATGGCTAGAAGGGGCCTCAAGAGTTCATTTATTTGTCATCTCTGACTTTTCAAAAGAACTCCCTGGTATTGAGCTGAAATCAACTTCCTATGACTTCACCAGCTGCTCTCAGTCCTGTCCTATCCTCGAGGGCCAAGCAGGTCAACAAATGAATGCATAATGATTAAGCAAGCTATACTACTCTTTACAACTAAGCTCTGTGGAGATGAACCCTGTCGCTTCCTCCAGGCAGCCTTCTCTGATCCTCCCTACCTTCCCAGTCCACCACTGATCTTCTTGATCAGATTTTTTTAGTCTTTCTAACTCTCCGTTGCATTTAGCATGTGCTGTGTGGAGTCATTTCAGTAGCGTCCAACACTTTGTGATCCCATTCGGGGCTTTCTTGGTAAAGGTGCTGGAGTGGTTTGTGATTTTCTTCTC
Organism: Pseudochirops corinnae; assembly: GCA_028646515.1. Lineage (NCBI taxonomy): Eukaryota > Metazoa > Chordata > Mammalia > Diprotodontia > Pseudocheiridae > Pseudochirops > Pseudochirops corinnae. The sequence goes on along the minus strand of CM053585.1, from coordinate 313,723,909 downwards.
CAGCTCATTTTGCAGATGAGAAATGTAATGTTGTATATTATAGTCATCTTTATATATGCCGTCTCCTTACCAACTGTGAGTTCCTTTGAAGCAGGGCTCTAGTCTTATCCAAACTGTGTATCTCTCCAGCCCTGGACACAGTGCTTTGTATACCATGGGCACTTACTAATGTTTGTTGAACTAAATGAGCATTTCTACACAAATAATGTATGTGCAATAGAGCCCTCTAATACCCAGCTAACACTAAAGGGATGAATCTCATGCTAGCATTTCTTGGAAAGCCAGTTGGGGGAGGTGAGTACTTTTGAACAAGTAGAGTCCAGGGAGTGCATACTCAAATATTCAATTACGCACCTTTGTGAAGTGTATCCCATGTGTATAGCATATGTGTGTGGGAGGATCCTGATACTGATGCCCTAGCCCCCACTGGGAAGGGTATTGTGACATCCAGAGAAGTACAGCCAGGCTTGGGAAAGGACAAGAAATAAGGCTGAATGAGAGAAGGAATTGGGGGTGAGTGACATTTAGCCTGGAGAGGAGAAGACTTAGGAGTCACAGGATTACAGCTACCCTTTTCATACTGTGCCACTTTCCCTATCGTGGTTTTGAGGGTTGGCATAAAAAGTTCAATGGGAATTTTTAGGGAGTTTTGCAGAAGCTTCAGATGACACATGAAGGCCAGCAGATGCTGAAAAAGTTTAGAAACTCAGGAATGCACAAAATATCTGTATAGTACTATACATGCCCCATAAAAGCAAAAGCAAAAAAAAAATCAGACTTCTTCTCTGTTATGAAGGGAGGGCCAAAAAGTTTTATACAGATTTTCCAAATTGTGTGGGCACCGTGCTGCTAACCCCCATGATGTGGAAGGGATAACTATGGTGTGGTAGAGTATTTGAAGGGATGTCGTATGGAGGAGGCAGTTGGACCCTACTGGGCAAGACTTGTGTGGGAGTGGAAAAAATGAGGTTGAGAGAAGTAGGATAAGGCTTCATAATAAATACTTTCTAATAATTTATATTGCACTTTAGGGTATGTGAATGCAGGCAATTTCACTGGATCTTCACAACAAGCCCATGAGGATTGTATTATTATTTCCCCCATTTTTTCAAAGATGAAGAAACTGAAGTTTAGAGAGATTACATGACTTATCTGGAATCACACATCAAGTAAATGTCTGAGGCAGGATTTGAATTCAGGTCTTTCTCACCCTAAATCCATCACTATTCATTGTGTCACCTAGCTGTGGAGGAGGAGGAGGAGGAGGAGGAAGAGGAGGAGGAGGAGGAGAAGGAGAAGAAGGAGGAGGAGGAGGAGAAGGAGAAGAAGAAAGAGGAGGAGAAAGAGAAGAAGAAAGAGGGGGAGGAGAAGGAGGAGGGGAGGGGAGGGGAAGGAGGAGATGATCTTATATTTTTCTATATCATTTTAACTTTACAAAGAGGATTTCCTACAGCAACAATATCAGATAGGTCATGCAAGGATAATTGTTCCCATTTTATAGATGAGGAAATAGAGACGCACAATTGAAGTGATTTGCCCATAGTCTTACAGCAGCTATTAAGTGCCAGAGTTAATTTGTATTATAGGGCTCTTTTTGCTAATATAGGGAAGAGTGAAGGAAGGAAGAAGAAGAGGAAAAAAAAGAAGTAAAAAAGCAAAAGAGGAGGAAAGGATAAAAGGGATGGGGAGAAGGAAGAAGTAAAGGAGGAAGAATAGGAAGAATGAAAGAAGGAAGAAGAACACAGTTTCCAGGTTAAGGTTAAAAAGAAGGCAGGCCATAAAAAAGATGAAAAGCATCTAGGAGTCTGCTCTCACAAGGAGGAATTTTAATCTGTACAGTAACAGGAGAAAAAGGAAAAAAATGAATCTGTGGTTCTTGGCAACTTAAGCCATCAATTCCTTGTCAAGCAAAGAAAATGCTTTTTAATGTGAAGATTAATTATTGATCTTAGGTAGTGGTACCCAATTGTTGCTCCGTGTTTGTTGACATCCAGTTCATGCTGAGGTTTCCAGTGGGAGGCCCCATTTCTCTAGGCCCTGGTGCTGACACCTCGTTTATCATTATCTATCCAGAGATATTTAGAAGTGGAGATAAACTGAGAGCTATTAAAGCTGGGCTCTTGGAGCTCCTGCTAAGGAACTCTATCCATCTCCAGGTATTATAAAGGCTGCCTCAGGAAGCCTCCGTGATGCCAAGGCCCCTCCCTTGAGCTTCTGCCTTTTTCTCTTGCTTTCCTGACCTAGGCTGTTTCAATAAAAGGAACCTCATGGGCATAAGTTCTAAATTGGAAAGGGCTCATTTTCAAAAGATCCTAGGATTTTGAGCTCAGAGAGAAAGAGAAAGGATCATAGATTTGGAGCTGTCTCTATTCTTCATGATGGGGGGCAGGTGGGTGGTACAGTGGGTAGGGTGCCAGGCCCGGAGTTAGGAAGACTCATCTACCAGAGGTCATATCTGGCCTCAGACACTTAAAGCTGTGGGACCCTGGGCAAGTCACTTAACCCTGTTTGCCTCAGTTTGCTCATCTGTAAAATGAGCTGGAGAAGAAAATGGCAAACCATTCCAGTATCTTTGCCAAGGAAACCTCAAATAGGTTCACATGGAGTCAGACATGAATGAAATGACTAAAGAAGAAGAAGAACTATTCATGCTGCATTTGTATTTTCATTGATATAGGGAACTCCTAGATGAGGGAATCCCTCTACCAATGCAGATTGTCATTTTGGTTCTTAGAGAGTTACTTAGAATAGAGCTGGGCCTCTGCCAGTGGGCCTGCTTGCCCACATATGGGGCCAGAACCATGATCAGAATGTAACTGGGAAATATTTAACAAAATAAATGAAAATGCAAAAAACATAGATAACATTACATTGTGAAAATTGTGAAACAAAGTCGATATGCAGCTCACGGGAATCCTTGTGTACAGATCAGTGACCCCCCCCCCCCCATTTCTACTGACCTAGTATATTCAGAGGTTATTTAGACTTATTTAGAAGGAATCATCTAGCCTGTGGTAGAGATGAGATTTGAACATAGGTCTTTCTGGCCTTCAGGGCAGTTCTCTGTCCATATCATAAGGTCTCTCAAAACTCAGAACATCAACTAGAACTCATCTTTGCCTCCCCTTCATCTTATTTCTGTCACAGTCACTACCATCCTTCCAGACACCCAGGTTCACAACCTAGAAGCCATGTTTGATTTTCAACTTTCCTTTGCCTGCAATATCCAATCAGTTGTTAAGTCTTTGTCATCTGTAACTCCATGACATGTCTTGCATCAGTCCGTCCCCTTCTCTCCATTCACATGGCCACCACTCCAATAAGGGACCCCCATCTATCTCATGGATTACTGAAGTAGAATTTCCCTGTAACCATATATTCCCCCTTCTCTACTCTATCCCCCACCCATTTGCTAGATTATCCTCTAGCACATATTTGACCACATTACTCCCCTACTCAAGAATTTTCAATGGTTCGCTATTGCCTCTAGGATGAAATATCAGACTGATTTCTTGCCGATCTTCTTGGTCTTCTATAGGTATCATACAAGCTGACCTTCAGTTAACTGCCTGTATCTAACAAATCATCTTCCTTTTTTTTTTTTTTTTTTTGCCTTTTCATAAGGCTCTGTCTCTTAGAATTCAGGAGAGGGAATAAGCATTTATTTAGCACCTATTAAATACCAGGTGCACTACAAATATCTCATTTGATCCTTACAACAACCCTGGAAGGTAGGTGCCTCATTATTTCATAATATATCCATAACATCATTATGATAATTAGCTTCATTTTACAGATGAGGAAACTGAGGCAGACAGAGGTTAAGTCACTTGCTCACAGTCACACAGGGAAGTGTCTTAGGCTGAATTTGAACTCAGATCTTCCTAACTCCAGGCCTAGCACTCCATCTACTGTACCCTCTGCTTGCCTTATAGCTCCCTTCAAGACTCAACTCACGTACAAATTCCTGGGAGGTCTTTTCTGATGTTAGTGTGTTCCTATCTGAAATGGTTTTGTATTTTTTGTATCTATGTTGTCCACACACAATGTCCTCTCCCTTCCCTGCCCAGGCAGAATACAAGTTCTTTGTGGACAGAAACTGTTCCTTTTTTTTTGTTTCTGTATCCCCAGAGCCTACTCTGGCCCATAAAGCATGCAGAGCAAGTGCTGAATATCGAGAGGTGAGTTTAAGGAAGGAAATGTATCCAAATGTGAACCCTTGAAGCATATTCTATATTCGGTCTGTCAAAGGGATAGGTGTCTGAGAGTTGATCTTTGTGGTGGTTCTATGGTGGGAGTTTGGGGGGGAGGTTTTTTGGGGAGCAACCAGAGGCAGTTGATTCCTTCCTGTGTAATTATTAGGGAGGTTGTCAGCTCTGAGTCCCAGTTTCAATCCCTCTGGGATATTGGAATTTGGAGTTACTGTGTAAGCCTCCTGAAAGATGCAGATACTGGCAGCCTTGTGAACTTCAAGCAGTTTCTGAACAGGGAAAGAAAGAACATGGGGCCAATAAACTCAGAACTTAGAGATGAGAATATGTTGAAGGTGTGTATGTGTGTGTGTGTGTGTGTGTGTGTGTGTGTGTATACATAGCCTATGTCAGATAACCTGAATGACTTTTTTTCAATTCAATAATTATATTCTCAAAGTTACAGGGACAGAAATGATCCTCAGACCATGGCTTTCCACTACAAATGTAGTATTTATTTCTACCTTACCAAGAACAGAAGGGGTAACTGGGATCCAGAGAAAGAAGAGGACTTGTCCAAGGGCATGCTGCATGTTAGTGTCACTTTGGGGATTAGAATTTAGATTTTAAAAAAATATTTTATTTTCCCTCAATTACATGTAGAGACAATTTTTAACATTCATTTAAAGAAAATTGAATTCTAAATTTCCTCCTTCCCTCTCTTATGTCCTTCCTCCCTGAGATGGTAAGCAATTTAATATGGTTTACACGTGTTAAATCATGGAAGATGTATTATCATATTCATGTTGTAAATGAAGACACAGACCCAAAGGGGGAAAAAAAACCCAAAAAATAAAGCAAGTGAAAGTAGCTTGCCTTGATTGCAACTCTACCAGTTCTTTCTTTGGTAGTAGATAGCATTTTTCATCATAAGCCCTTTGGAGTTGTCTTGGATCATTTTACTGCTGAGAATAGCTAACTCATTCATAGTTAATCATGGTACATTGTTGCTATTACTGTTTACAATGTTCTGCTGGTTCTGCTCACTTCACTTTGCATCAGGTCGTGTAAATCTTGCCAGATTTTAGAAACCATATTTTTAAAAAAAACTTAATATCCAGTGCTTTTTCTACTCCCTATGTTGCCTTCTAGAAGAAAAAAAACTTAACAGGGGAGCCCTTAGGAAAGAAATCAAGAATTATGTAAATTTAGATCTTGGAAGGCATTTTAGGGATCATCTAATCTACTGCTCCACCCCTCACTTTGCAGTTGGGGAAACTGGGACTCAGAGAGAGTCAGTGACACATAATGTCATGTAGCAGTGTAAGAGTCAGGAGATACAATGAATAATATATATCTATAGCTACATATGTATATATCATATATACACATATGTAGCTATATATGTACATCTATATACATTGTATATATATATATATATATATATATATATATATGCATACACACACGCACGCCACTGATTTTCAATTTGATTCAATTCATACATTTATTGAGTGGCTCTAATGCACAATGCATAGTATTTGCCAGGCTAATTTCAATTTCAAGGAAATTTTTTTTAAAGGAATAGCCTTATTATTAACTATTAACCATCTTGATCCTAGATTTGGAGACTATGGTCCCCATAATTGGACCAAAATGCTGCCTAAAGAATTGGTGGATATTTTCTGAGCACCTGCCATGTTCCCCTCCTTGTAGTTAGCTACTCTGAGAGATGAAGGAGGAGGAGGAGGAGGAGGAAAAGGAGGAGGAGAAGGGAGAGGAGGATATCTGGCCTTTCCACCATATCCCTTGGAGAAAGGACATTACAGGTGTAACCCTTGCATGTAAGCTTGTCACTTGATGCAAAGGGGCAGGGCTGCCTTTGGGGGGACTTCTCTAGGAACTTAAGAATTTTTTTGAAAACTATTTTGATATAATTGGCTTCTTTTACAATCCTATGTATTTTATTCCATGCATTTAAAAGCATTATTCTCATTGGTTCCACTCAGGAAATCTAGAAGCCTCATTCTATGACACTCCTCCAGTGTGCTGTTGCTAACTTAGAAGCACCTAGCACTCAGAATTCAAAGAAGCCTTATTTACGTGTTGAAGATGACAAATAGGACTCATAAACGGCTCATGGGAAATAATACCACCTAAAAATGAGTAACTCTTCCCCAGGAATTTGTAAAACTTCAGTCATTTATAGCATCACAGAATCTCAAAAGTTGAAAGGGGTCTGAAGAGTCTCACCTTAGCTAAATAGGATTTCCCTCTACAAACATACCTGACATGTGGCCACACGCAGCCTCCAGGGCAGGGGAAGCCCCTACCTCCCAAGGAAGCTGTTAATGAACAGCTCTAATTTCACAAAATTTTCCTGACATCAAGGGAGTAAGTTTGTCTCTTCACAACTTCCATCTACTGTTCCCAGTTCTGCCCCCTGGGATCGAACAGAACAAATGTAACCCTTTTCCAGATGATGTGTCTAAAAAAATTTTAAAAAGGTTATTATGCATCTCCCTGTCCTTCCCTTTCCCCTTACCCTCTTCTCCCCGGTAGTTTTTGTGATTGTGAAGTGTACTTGCTACACACACACACACACACACACCCACACACACACCCACACACACACCCACACACACACCCACACACACACCCACACACACACACACACACACACACACACACACATACACCCCTTTCTATTTCCCTGGTAATCTATGAGAAACTTTGTCCTCTGACCCCAGGGTTATAGAGGAATTCCACCTTCCTCTAGTAACTAATTCCCATTGCCACTTGGTGGCCTCTGAGGAGAGTTTAATATAGTCCTAGCAGCTGCAGGCTTTGGGGGACGCAATAAATGCGTCCTCAGCCTCTTTCAGCTGTTGCTAGCCATGCCTGCCTGGGCCAGCTGGGCATAAACTTTCCATCTTCCTCATTCCAGTCAGTGGAATCTTAAATTCGGAGATGTTTCTTGGGTCCCATGACATCTCACATTCAGCTCCTCTTCATCCTTTCATCTTTTCAGAGCAGATGTTGCTGCATAAAACTGAGTGGGGAGCTGGGGAGAGGTGTGTGTGTATGTGTGTGTGTGTGTGTGTGTGTGTGTGTGTGTGTGTGTGTGTGTGTATGAACGTGTGTAGGCACCAACATTTTAGAAAATTGTAGAGCATTGTAGGGTTTTCTTTCTAAACTCTTGAAGCTTGATTAATATTAGCACAAATAGGAAGGCAGAGCAGTTGAGCTGTGGGGACAGGAAGGCAGCAGTTGTTTCTAATAGTTGTCCCAAGGAGAATATGACTTCTTTCTCTGTCTCTGAGACTGCATATAGATAGCAGATAAAAGCAGGGAGAGATCATGTGTCCAAGGTTGGTCTTTCTTACCTAGGCCTTACCTTATAGTTGTAGAATTTAGTGAGCTGACAAAAGGGAGTATAAGAGAATCCTTATTGTGGCAGTTGAGTGCCTTTGTGTTGTGTGTCCCTGAAAACATCTTGTCTGTTTTGTTCTTTTTTAAGGTTAAAAAATGTTTCAGGCACAGAATGAGCTCTTCTGAACTCTTCTTTATTTTTTCCACTGGACCGATGACAGAAGTTATATGTCTCTGACAGTTAGTGGTTACAGGATCCTGTTAGTGAATCTAAACAACAGAGAATATTGCCTGAAAATCAGCCTAAACCATTCCCTAAGTCCAAAGCCTGAATACTATTAAGTACCTTCTAATAGGGGTCACCATTGTGGTTAGTGTAAATGGTCCAAGTCAAAAAATAGCTCACCATTTGCATTATTTAGTAAGCTCTTTCTCAAAGTACATTTAATTGCATTTTTTTTATTGGCGATGCCTAGATATCAGTCTCTAATTCAGGGATTCTCAACCTAGGGTATAGGGACTTAAGAATTTTTTTGATAACTATTTTGATGTAATTGGTTTCCTTTACAATCCTATGTGTTTTATTCTATGCACTTAAAAGCATTCTGAGAAGATGTTCATAGACTTCATCAGATGGTCCATGACACAACAAAAGTTCAGAAGCTTATTCTAATTATTTATCTCTCTCTATGTTGATGTACATATACATACACTATATACCCACATATACTCTCTATGTACATATGGGTATTTCTGTCTGGGATGATAACAATAGTGGATACAGTGCCAAGGTTGGAGTTAAGATGACCTAGGTTCAAATCCCACTTCTGACACTGGCTTTGTGATCATCCTCCCCCCCCCCCCCCAAGCAATTTCACCTCTAAATTTATCAGGTAACTTCCTAGGTCTTATCTACTAAGTCATAGCTGGGCTGACATCTGCATCGGTGGAAAGAGTTCATACACCCTGTGATTGCCCTAGTACTGCTAAAGTCATAGGTCTTTAATATAGTCATGACATAAGAACAATAATAAAAACATACACATTTCTTTAGCATTTAAGGTTTATACAATGTCCTTTCCTCACAATCCAGTAGGTCTTGAAAGGGCCATACACCCGTTTTACAGAGGAGGAAAATGAAGATCAGAGGAGTTCTATAGTCCCAGGGCTAATAAGTATTAGAAATGGAACTTGAATCAGGGGATTCTGACCTCAAATCCTGCACTCAATTCACCCAGGAGTTATCAGTGTTAAAATGCATATTAAAAAATGAATAACAATTAGAGCTGCCCAACAATGGAAAAGTGTGTCCAAATAGGTAGCAAGATACTCGTCACTGGAAGTGTGTTAGAAGATTATGGATAATTGCTTATCAGGGAAGCTGTATAGGAAATTCCTGCTTTTGGTTGGGGTTATAGACTAGGTGACCTCTGAAGTAATTTTCCTGCTCTGACATTCCAGAATTCTATTTCTAAATAGCCAGAGGAGTGAATCAGGAGTATCATAATGGCAGTCCAGACTCACTCAAGTAAGATGGTGATGCTGAGACTTGGGTGCCAAAATTTACAAAGAATTTTGCTTGAAGGGAAGATGACTTAGTCTAGGTTCCCTGGGTCCCCAAGGAAAGAGATTCGCAGAATCACAAAACCCTAGATCAGAGCTAGAAAGGACTTTATAAATACAGAACATACAATTTCCAAACTGAGGGAAAAAAGTCTTTTAGGTTTAGTTCCATCCTTCCATTTTTGAAATGAGTAAACCCTGGCTCAGAGAGAGTGATTTGCTCGAGATCCCCAGATTTCTTTCTTTCTTATTTAGCCTTGTTACTGGGTTGATCCATCAAGAGAATGCTGCAGATAGATTTTACATAGTTTTCAGGATTACATTTGACAGTTCCTCTTGTTCTTGTGGACAAGAGAGAGGGAGTTTGGTAGATGACAGCACAGTTAGGTACGTTTGTAACTGGCTGAATGAGCACACTCATTGGGTAGTTATTATCCTCTTGGTGTCAACTTAGGAAGGAAATCTCTAGCAGAGTACCCGTGGGATTTGTCCTGGGTCCTGGTTGTGCTCGTCAACATGTTTATCAGTGACTTGGATGAAGATCTATCTAGCATGCTTGTCAGATCTGCAGATGACCCAAAGCTACAACACCTTGAATATCAGATGGGATCTAAAATGATCTCATGGAGCTAGAACAATGGACTATGATGAATGTTGATAGAGATAAATGGAAAGGCTCATACAGGACAAAAAAAAAAATCCAAGAACAATTGGTGAAAGCTATAAGAGACAAGTTTTAGATAAACAGATAAATTCAGATAAATTCCTAACAATGAGAGAAAATGACCTGGGGGCTTTAGTGGACTGTAATCTCAATATGAATCAACAATGTGTTAATGTAATCTAAGGCTATATAGAGAGGTGGGATGCCCAGAACAGAGATGCCTGTTTTCCAGACTGTGACATGCAGTTGGAAGGCTAGTTCATTGAGGGAGTTTATCAGTATGTATTATTAGGAAAGGGTATGGATCTCTTAGACATATAGGGCCCTCCCCCCTCCCATGCTGAAATAGGATTAGGGTTCCAAGCCCTGAGGGATATAGGGAAGGCTAGGCTTTTCAATTCAAAAGGGTTTTTGAACAAAGACAAGAGATAAGCAAGCTGTATACACTGTTTGTCTTCTCCATCTGTTTACTGTGAGACTTAATCTTAAGAATCATATAGATAGGTAGCCCTCACTGATTAGGTGGAAATTGCATTTTTGTCCAGGAATTTGACCCTATGAGGAAATTAGATCTGGCTAGAGCTGGCTAAAGAAAGAGGGAGGGAGGGAAGAGAAGAGGAGAGGGAAAATAAGTGGGAATCTGCAGGTGCTTGGGGTTGGGCTAGAGGCAGTGTTCAGTGATATACATTGGTTTCTGCAAGAATGAATGGAAGAGAGTTGACCACTAACCGACCATTTGTGGACTGAACACTAGGAGTTGAATAAAGCTTCATCAGATGCTTTCCTTATATCATGAGGTGCCCAAGATGTTATGTCTCTCTGGGAGTTCATAGCTATAGGAGTCGGGGATGGTGAGAGCCAAAGACATAATAGTCACTAGAGATGGACATTACACTTTTTAAAAAATGTTTTATTTATCCGTTATAGTAATTTCATCCCCAGCCTCTGTACTGGATCCCCTTATGACCAAGAAAGCAAAAATATCAGATACAAAAATTTCACATCTCTGCTGTTGGAATGTTTTTTGTTACCTTTTCTCTAGGACCTTTACTGGTTTTTCTCCATCTGTATCTCATTGCTGTTGTTGCCTTGCCTTGTCTTTCTATCTTCTCTCCCTCACCTCTCCACACTAATCCTCCCTCCCCCCACTCTAGTCAGGCTTCTTCTTCTTCTTGGAATATCTTCCAATCTCTTTTTTTCTTGTCAAAATTCTCCAGCTTTTAATAATTTCATTTATAATTTATAGAATAATAAATAAATAATAATTTACATTTAAATTTATAATAATTTAATAATTGTTCCCAGAAGACTCCAATCCTTGCTCTTTCCCTCCTTGGAACTTAAATTGCACTTAGAACCCTCCTTACCCCACGCGATAACAAACTGACTTTAGGTGACTATTGTTGCTCTTTTGATGAGACCTCTCTGCCCTACCAGGAATCCCCTGAGGGCAAGATCTGGGAATCACAGAATCTCTGAGTTAGAAGGGGTCCTTGAAATTCTCGGTCCTAACCCCCTCATTTTATAGATGAGGAAACAGAGGCACAGAGAAGGGAATTGAATTACCCAAAGTTAAATCGTGAGCTAGTGAATGACAAAGCTTTTGATGCTCTGTTCCAGCATTCTTCCTACTACAAACCACACTAATTTGGGGTTCTCTTGAAGAAATTTGGTCTTGACTAAACCTTCTTGATTCTTCACCAAAGGATCTCATAGCTGTCCCTAAAGAGGGCTGGATTTAGATTCAACAGTTGTTCAGTCATTTTCAGTAATGTCTGACTCTTTGTGACCCCACTTGCTGTTGTTTTCTTGGCAAAGATGCTGGAGTAGCTTGCCATTTTCTTTTCCAGCTCATTTTATGTATCAGGAAACTGAGACAAACCAGGTTAAGTGACTTGACCAGGGTCACACAGTTACTAAGTATCTGAGACCGGATTGGAACTCAGGAAGAAGTCTTCTTAACTTCAGGCTGGATACTCCATCCCCTACACCACCTAGCTGCCCTGAGTCAACAGACCTGGGTTCAGATCCTAACCTTGTCATTTACCACTATGTCACTTTGGGCAAATTGATAATCTCTATGCCTAAGCAGTTCTCAATCTGTGGGTCGCGACCTCTTTGGGGGTTGCCTAAGACCATCGGAAAACACATTTCTGATGGTCTTAGGAACCAAGACACCGCTCCTGTATCTGTCTCCAGGTGGGTCCACCCACATGCAGATACGCCCACATATGAGTATTAAAGGGTCACAGCTTTAGGAAGGTTGAGAACCACTATGGACTTCAATTTCCTTTCTGTAAAATGAGAGAGTTGGACTAGACAACTTTTAATATCTCTTCTGGTTATAAAACTATGATTCTGATTCCTGTCTCTCTTGTCTAGATCTTCCCCTCCTTAAGGGCCTCTCCAAGACTAACAGCTCCCTATGGGAAGAAACTAGGTGTATTTCTCTTTCTTACATCTCTGCTATATTGGGAGATTCCGGAGAACCAGTCCTGAGTCTATTACTTCTCTGTCACCCCCAGGGTGTGAGCTTCCCGAGGGCTGACTCCCATTTCCTCTTTTTCCTCCTGTCTCCTGCCATGGCAGGGATGGGCATAGAAGTGAACGGGCTGAATCAAACCTTTTTCGTGATTGATGGGTTGATTGTGTGAGTGGTTCAAATTCCTGGACCAGATTTTAGTTACTAACGATAATCAATATTTAACAGAGAGTCTTAGGGGGTCTTGCTTAAAGCAGATGTTTTTAACTTGGGGTCCAAGGATAGATTTCAGGGAGGGTCTGTGAACTTGGATGGGTAAAAAATAAAATTAATGTTTATTTTCATTAATATATGAGGGAAATTTAGCATTTTCTCCCATGAATTAAAAACATGATTCTAGAAAAGGGCCAACAAGCTTCAGCACATTAGCAAAGCGGTACGTCACATTAAAAAAAAGGTTAAGAATCCCCTGCTAGGTGATCTCTCAGGCTTTCCATCTCTGACATTCTATGGTTTCTATGGTTCCAACCAGCTGCTGACCCCTTAGGAATCTTATGTATTCCAGCTGCTTGTGTTTTGTGCTACGGTAACATACAAAAATGTCCTAGGAATGGACTAGATGGGTGACCCTGGGGGAAAGATTCCTTTCTCAACCCTGTAGCTGCCTGGATTCAGCTTTTATGTATGCCTGAGGTATAATTATCCCCCTCTCTCCATGCCAAAAATATCTCTAATTGTGATCAGCAAAGCTGGCCCCTCCCTAGGACCTTGTTAGAAATGTGGCAGGCAGTGGATGGTCTTTCTGCTGTCAATCCCCCCACCCCATTCTCCCCACCCCATTCTCCCCACCTCTTGTTTCCAAGCCCCAGAACTTACATTCTTCCACAGATTTTCAGAGGTATAATGAAAAAGGGTTTTGAATTTAGAGTTAGAGCATCTGGGTTCAAATTCTGACCTTGGTGCCTTACTCCTATGATGATGGACAAATTACATGACTTATTATGCCTCAGTTTCCTCATTTCTAAAAGCAAAGGGGTAGAGTAAATGGCCCTATAGGAGTTGTATAGCCCAGACACTCCATGTTAGTTATTCTAAGATCTAAATACTATGATGTGGGTAGAGGAGGAAAAACCTTTCTGATGCTATCAGGGGTAGGAACCTCCTGATAAGCTTGCATTTATTGCCTGTAGATCCTTCTGTCAGTTTCATTTACACTGAGGGGTGTGTGTGTGTGTGTGTGTGTGTGTGTGTGTGTGTGTGTGTGTGTGTGTGTGTGTGTTGCTATACTGCCTACAAGTGACAAGCCTTCCCTGGGAGTCCTGCTCTTGGCACATAAATCCCTCAGGGACCTTTGAACCATGTCTAGGGAATCTTCCCCTCCCCACTTTCCCCCAGTTTACAAAATACTTTGCATTTGGGGTTTTCTTATTGGTTCCTGAGGAGTATCTTGAGGGAAAAGCAGAGTAAGTCTTATTATCCTCATTTCACAGGTAATGAAAGCTAGCATTTCTCTAGCAGTTTCCGGTTTGCAAAGTGTTTTACAATTATCTCATTTCATCCTCACAACAACTCTGGGGACTAGGTGCTGTTGTTAACTTCATTGTGAAGATGAGGAGAACGAGCAGAAAGAGATTAAGTGCTCAGGATCACGCAGCTAGTAAGGATTTGAGACTGGATTTGAACCTGGGTCTTCCTGGCTCTGGCGGCTGAAGTCAGGAAGACTCACCAAGAAAATCCCAAGTAGGGTTGCCAAGAGTCAAACACAACTGAAATGACTGAACAACAAGGTACCAGGCACTGTGCTAAATGCTGGCAAGAAGAGTCAAAAGACAGTTTCTGCCCTCGAGGCACTTACGGGGGAGACAGCATGCACACATAAATAAATAAATATACATATATATATATACATATATACACACACATATACATAAAGAGAGCTGAACAGCAATGGACATTGGAATCAGGAGATTTCCTGTAGAAGATGAGTAAGGTAGCTCAAGATGGAAGCTCCAGGACCTTGGATCAAAGAGGACAGTCTCGGGTTTGATCTGGAGAGAAGAAGCTGGTCCTGGAAAAATCAGAGAATCATAGATTCGGAGTCAGATAAGAGATTGCCTCCTTATTTTGCAGATAATAAAAGGAAAGCCTGGAAGTAGTGAAATCAACTCAAAAAACATTTCTTTCTTTTTTCTTGACAACGAATGACAAGTCTGATTTATTTTAAGGAGCATCTTGATATAGTGAATATTGATCTCAATGCCAAAAATATCTGGGTTCAAGTCCTTTCTCTGACAGATACTGATGGGGTGGTCTTAGGCAAGTCCCTTGACTTCTCTGTGCTCTAGGGGACTCTCTCTCTTTTTTAAAGTGTATTTGTTTGCTTTTAGTTTACAACATTCAGTTCCACAATCCTGTCAGTTTCAAATTTTCTCCCCCTTCCTCTCCTCCCCACTCCTCCCCCATGACAGCATACAATCCCATGTAGGTTCTACAAATACCTTCACACTAAACGTTAGTCAATCAACAAACATTTCTTAAGCATCTGGAGTGAACACCCCAGGTGTTTAGGGAGGGCTAGCATCTTCAGTGTGGGGGCTTGCTGAGACCTTTTCATGGCTGTTCAGCCCTCTTTGGGGTCTACTGTACATTCCACTCCCATCTGTGACTCCAAGAAGATGTGGCATGGACAGTAGCACACACTGGTAAACTGTCTTGGTAGGTGGGCTGAACCAAGTTGAAGGTAACCAATGGGCCTCAAGCCCATCCGTAAGTTAAGGGGATGTTTACCCCAACCATGTGAAGACTTTCCTCAGCAGAACAGGTGGATGAGAACAATTTGTTCCAATGACCAGGAAGCTGGCTGAAGCAGATGTGGAGCCCTTAGAGCTTAGTCAGACATTGAAGACACCAAGGTCATCCTTGTATCAGGGGACCATCGCCAGTCATCTTGACTTATATCATGTCACAGAACTGATGACTTTGGAGGAAAGAAATGAGGCTGAAGACTCTGTGCAACTCTGCCTCACTTAAATCCAATTCACGCAGGAGTCAAGATTGTGATGTCATTGGTCCTCTTTGAAAATGAAGGAGAAACAACAATAAATGACAATGATGATTAAGCATTTATTATGTGCCAGGTTAAGCCCCAGGGATAGAAAGAAAGGCAAAAACAGTCCTTTTTCTCAAGGAGCTCGTAGTCTCATGGGAGATTAATGCAAGCAAACAAGACATACATCAGATAAAGTGGAGACAGTCACAAGGAGAGCCAGAAAAGGTAAGACTCTGCCTGAGACTTAAAGGAAGCCAGGCTGAAGTCGCACAGTCCATGGCAGGGACTCAAACTCAGGTCCTCTGCCTTTACGTTGACCTTGGCTGAGCTTAGTCCAACTGACAGAGAAGCCAGACAAGTCTAAGGAAGAGAGTCTGGGCTTCCTGTGTGATGCTCATAGGGCCCAGCAGTGGGGAGCCTTTTTGGGAGGATGAAATCAATGGATAACATATATGACAGAACTTTGGAAATTGTAGAGTGCTGCATTCATGGCAGGAGCTGTTATTATTTTCTTAGGATAGGAAATATGTGTGGTATAAATAAACATATCTGTCCCTTTATAAGTTGTTTTCCCTGGGTCTTATATAGATAGTATCTATCCCCATGAAAAATTCCAATAGGGAAAGAGGGACAGTGGAGGCAGGACATGATCTTTCTATCTTCAAAGTATCTGAAGTACTTTCATGTTGAAGGATGATTAGCCTTTTGTTTGGGCCTACAGAGTAGAACAAATAGAAGGGAGAGAAAGATTTTACCTGGATTCCTAGGGAGTTATTATTTCTAAAAGAGCTGTCCAGTGTGGAATGAGCTGCCTTGAGAGGTAGTAAGTTGTCTGTTACTGGAGGTCTTTAAGAAAAGACTGAATCCTCACTTGTTGGGAATATTACAGAATAGAATTTCTGTTTCCATCATTTAGTATGGGTTGTATTAGAGACATCTAATGTCTAATTCTGAGCTACTGATTCTGTGAAAGGGGATTTATCCAAACCTGGTTGGGTCAGAGGCTCAAGAATCCAGGAGTGTTGGGGCCAGAGGATACACCAGTTCCCTGAGTGAAGAAGGTAGATGGGACGCTGAAGCTGCAAGAGTGGGGAAAATTCAGGATGAAGACTGCTGTTGGTTAGCCAGGAGTCTAAATCCTTTTCCACTTGGGACTTTTTTTCGCCGTATCACACGTTCCCATTTTTATAGAGGAGCAGGTTGAAGCCCAGAAAAAAAGGAAGGGACTTGTCTAAGGTCATAACATGAGTCAGTAACGGTGCTGGGACTAGAACCCTGGTTTCCAGTCCCAGAGCAGTTTTCATAGGCTTTTCCATTCTAGCTTTACCCTGGACTTTGCCTGTTCTATTATCAGGACCCGAGCCTAGCTCTTGGCAGGGGCTGCCTGCCTCATCAGCAGTCTGGTTCTGCTGATTATTTTCTGACTCATTTTGACCAAACTTTCCTTGGTGCTTTTATGATCTCAGAAGAAGAGCTTACAGGGAGAATATACAATTGATACCCAGATCATGTCTGATGCGTCTTTGAAGGGAGAGAATAGAAAGACAAAGGCAGAATGTGATAGAATGTTATTTAATGCGTTGGCATGAAGTGTAAATACATCCGACACAGAGGCAGGAGGCCTCCCTCAGGCTGATGGGGAATAATTACCCAGGGGATGCTGAGCAAAGCCAGCCCCCCAGCTGCGGGAATGAATGCGGAGGCTGACCCCATTCTGGCTCCGGAGCCCCGCCGCAGACAGAAATGTGAGGGTGTGCTGTGCGCTAACTGCGAAACGGACACACACAAAAATGTTAATATCCGTAATTTCATCTGAATGACATTGGCAACACAGAACAGAAATCTCCATATAGAGGTAATAATAATCATGAAAGCTGGGATTTACATCGTGCTTTAAGGTTTAGAAAGCAGTCTGTTGTATTGGATTGCATAGAACGGAAATGTAACTTATAGTGAGTATGTACCTATGATTTTCCTTCTAGTTTATATCTCCGAAAAATATGTGTGTGTGTGTGTGTGTGTGTGTGTGTGTGTGTGTGTGTCTTGGATTAGAATTAGGTGGTCTTTAAGTCCCCTTTCAACCCTAGCATTCTATGCTCTATACGGTGTAATGGCCAGACTGCTGATCTTGGAGATAGGAAGACTTGCGTTCAAATCCAGCCTCAGATACTTCCTAGCTTTATGACCCTGGACAAAGTACTTAGCCGCTCTCAGCCTCAGTTTCCTCATCTGTGAAATGGAGATAATAGTATTTACCTCATAGGGCTGTTGTGAGGATCAGATGAGATGCTATATGTAATTGCTTTACAGATGCTAAATCGCTTTCTCAACACTGGCTGTTGCTTGCTCTCAGGCTTCTTCCAGATCTGACCAAATAAGTAGCAAGGTCCCTCCCCTAGATAGAATGTAAATTCCTAGATGATTGTTTTGTTTCCTTCTTTTCTTTTTCCTTTTCCCTTCTGTTTTCTCTTCCCTTTCTTTCCCTTTCCTTCTCTTTCCTGCTCACCCTTTCATTCCTCCTTCCCCTTTTTTATGTGTTTGTATCCCCAGAGCTTGATACAGTTCTTGATTCATTTAGGTGCTTAATAAATGCTTGTTGACTGATCAGGTCTCTTCTAGATATGATAAGCTATGGTTTGGTTCTTTAGCTTGGGAGATGAGATGTTTTCAAGAAAGTTAGGGCCTCTCAAATGAACCAGGGCTCACAGTTGGGTGATGTCTCTACTCAGAGGCAGGTCTGGCCAAGGGGCAAAGGAATATTCCTGTCTGGCTCTAGGATCCTACAGCAACCCAACCATTCTTTGAATTTGTTCTTGAAGAATGTCTATTTCCCCACTGGGACTAAGACCTTTCTATATTCAGTAGAGAGTTGGAGAGATGTTGAGGGAGTCAGGAAACTGACCTATAATTTCCTCTTTTTGCTAGACAATTTGCATCTGGGGCTCTATATTTGCTAGCCTTTGAGTGTGGGGAGAGGGGTTAGGAACTTGGTTTCACTGAAGTTGGGAGGTAAAACTCATTCAACCAATGCAGGTTAGCAAATGCCTGCAATTTATAGGGTTAGCTGCCTGAGAGAAGAGACTTGTTCAAGATCTCACAATATGTGTCAAAAGCAGCTCTTTTGGACTTCGAAGGCAGCTCTCTATCCACCAGACCACCTGCTTCTCCAGTGTAGCTAGTGCTCCTTACCCCTATGCCCACCCCCTGCCAAGAAACTCCTCCTGAGCCTGTTCAGAGGAGGAGTAACAGGAAGATGACAGATATCCAAACCACATCTGAGGTGGAAAGGTTGAAGGAAATAGGAATGTTTTACTCTGGGGAAGAGAAGGCTTCAGAGTTAGGGGTCTTGGTAATCATCTTCATGTATCTCCAGTATTAGTTATAGTGTAGGAGGGAACAGACTTGTTCTGCTCCATCCTGGTAAGCAGAACTAGAAAGAGAGGAGGTGATGAGCTGGTGAGGAGGGGACTTCCAGGAAAGCAGATACTTGCTGTCATCTCTGAGATGTAGCCAGAGTTGTGATATCACTGATATAGTCAGTCATTGACTAAGAAACTCTGAAGACCCAAAGAGAACTCAGAGATCTCTTGTCTAATCTTCAACCAATGTAGGACTTTCTTTTGCCGAGTACCCACATTCATGGCAGCTATGGAGACTCTATCTAGATACCCTTCAGGGCTACATAAGACTCTACCTGCTAAGACAGCTTGTTTCATTGTTAAACGGGCTCCAAGATCTGGGTTCAAATGTCCTACCTGATAATAATTGTATGATCTTGGGTAAGTAATCTAACCTTTCTGAGCTGTCATTTCCTCATCTGTAAAGAGTCTCTTCCAGATATGACTTTCTTTTTTTAATGTCATATTAATTTTAATATTAGAAACTAGCACATAGACATTAAGGAACAGTATCGTGTCAACATAGATGAAACATAAAATTCTCATCTTATTTTCCTTGTAAGGCATACTTACTTTTTAAAAA
>CM053585.1:313676806-313704108 GCA_028646515.1 Pseudochirops corinnae | reverse complement strand
TTTTCCCCCTGAACTAGGTAAATGATATGTTTGATTAAAGTGAAACTGTTAACCCATTTTGAGTTGCTTTCCTTTAGAAAAGCAGATCTAAGAACCTGTGCTAGTAGCCGCCCTAGGTATGCTAGGGTGCGTGCTGTTACAACTGGCCAAATGTAAAGAGATATCAGTTTGGAGGTAGGTCTTAGGAGCAGCCTAGGGACGTAGCCTTGACCCCAAGCAGTTTAACCTTTAACAATGACTTGGATAAAGGTAAAGGTCACAGATTTATCAGACTTTCAGGCCTCACAAAGCTAGAAAGTATAGCTAATACAGATGATAGATATAGGCTTTAAAAATAAGCTTATAAGTAAATAAATAAATAAGCTTAAAGTTCAGGGATGAATCATAGATGTCTCAATTTAATAAGGGTCAGTGTAATAGATAGATATACTTGATTTCCCCAAATCAACTTGGCATGAATGTGGCTTATGGTGGCCAAGAAAGCTAATGGGAGCTTAGGTTTTTAAAATGGCTATAATAATAGCACTTACCACTCAGATTTGTTTGGGAGATTTAATGAGATAATATTTGGAAAGTACGTAACACAGTTCTCAGCTCACAGCGGGTGCTTAATAAATGCCTATCCCCCTCCCTCTTCAAAGTAAAAGACCCAGAGCCTCTAGGATACAAGAGGCAATCGTTTTCCTATATTGTACTTTGGTAAGAAGACATCTGAAGTACTGCGTTTAGCTCTCAGTTGTTATTGTTCATCCTCTCTTCTTGAGGAGGAGCAATGACACCACAAGGGTGATGTCTTGACTTGTGAGTGAATTGGATTTAAGTGAGGCAGGGCTACTCAAAGTCCTCAGCCTCACTGTGCTCCAGAGTCATCCAAGTCCAGTGGCAAAACCTAGGTCAGGATCAATAGAGATGAGCCCAGATACAGTGGACGCCAAGGACACTGGAGTGTGTTCAGAGTTGGGTGGCTAGGATGGTGGAGGGCCTAGAGATTAAGACTCAGTTGAAAGAAACAAGGATGTTTAGCTGGGAGAAGAGTATACTTGGGGACATAATAGCCATTTCTAAGAGCACACAGAGCATGGAAGGGGGATTATGTCTTGTGTGGCATTTAGAAGTAGGGTTAATGTTATGCCATTCATTGGGGTGCTTGAGCTGGACTCCCCAACACTTAGACTTGTCCCAAAGTGGAGGGAGCTGCTCTGGGAATAGAGCGAAGGGCTCCTCTTCACTGGACAGCTTTTCACCTTATTACCTGTGTGACCTTGGTCAAATCATTTATCGTCTTTGAGATAATTTAGTTTCCTCATCTATAAGATTAGGTTGTTGGACTAGATGGCCTCTTTGGCCCCTTAATGATAACTAGCATTTATATAGGGCTATAAGTCTTGTGAGGAGGCAGCTAGGTGACTCAGTGGATAGAGCACTGGATCTGGAGTCAAGAAGATCGGAGTTCAAATGAGACCTTAGACACTTACTAGCTGGGTGACCCTGGGCAAGTCACTTAACCTCTGTTTGCCTTAATCTGCTGGAGAAGGAAATGGCAAATTATTCTATCTTTGCCAAGAAAACTCCACAGGCAATGTTGGCATGTGATGGTCCACAGGGTCACAAAGAGTTGGGTACAACTGAACAACACTAAGTCTTGTGAAGTGCTTTACAAATATCTCATTTTATCCTCACAACAGTTCTGGGAGGTCAGTGTTATTATTTGTCCCCAGTTTACAGATGAGGAGCTTGAGGCAGAGGTTGAGTTGCTTACACAGAGTCACCCAGCTAGTAAGTCACCCTTACAAGTAAGCTAGTAAGTAAGTTCAAATCTGCGGCCAGATTTGAACTCCAAATTCTTCCTGTCTCCAAATCCAACGCACCGCACTGCTTAACTAAACCATTTAAGTTCATTTTTATATACATTTCATTTGTTTTTATTAAACCAATGTCACAATTTAGTCAAATTGTACTTTAATAGGATCATGGGTTTACAAATTTTGAAGGAACCTCAAAGATCCTCTTCATGAGAGCTAGCATATAACACTTTAAGGTTAGACAAGTGCTTTGTAGATACGGAAGCAGGCAGACAGAAGTTAAGTGACTTGTCCTAGCACTATGTAGCTAATAAATTTCTGAAACAGGATTTGAATTCAGCTCCTCCTGATTCCCAAGCCCAACCCTCTCTCCACTGGACTCATTTTATAGCAGAAGAAACTGAGGCTTAGCATGTCTTATTCAAGTTCACACAGATAAATCCAACTCTTCTGACTAAATTTCATGTTCTTTTATCTGTATTACACTGTCTCTGTAGGCCAGGGGTGGGGAAACTGTGGCCTTCTGGGTCCTTGGATGCAGCCTTTTGACTGAGTCCAAGTTCTACAGAACAAATCCTTTATTAAAGGTATTTGTTCTGTGCAGTTTGGATTCAGTCATAGGGCCACACTTGAGGACCTAGAGGGTCACATGTGGCCTTGAGGTGGAAGGTTACTCACCCCTGCTGTGGGTTGCTGGAAATGGAAGAGTGAAAAGTAAAATGTAAAATATAGAATTCCAGAGCGTGAAGGGATCTTCAAGGCCACCTGCCCCAATCCTGTCTTTTTTGTTGGTGTTGAACTATTTCAGTCATCCCCAACTCTTTGTGGGCCCATTTGGTTTTCTTGTTTGTTTTTTTGGGGGCAAAGATACTGGAGTGGTTTGCTGCTTCCTTCTGCTCGTTTTACAGATGAGGAAACTGAGGCAAACAAGGTTAAGTGACTTGTCCAGGGTCATACAGCTAGTAAGTGTCTGAGGCCAGATTTGAGCTCAAGTCTTCCTGACCCCAGGCCCGGCGCTGCATCCCACTGCACCTCCTCTCTCATACACATGAGGAAATTGAAGCCATAGGAAAGAATGAGTTTCCTTCCGCCCCAGTAACAGAGCAAATTTAAACCTTGGTTGTCTGGTCCAGGACTCTTTCCAAAGGGTGTAGGGAACGGATGAAGGCAGCCATGGTGGCCCCCTAAACTCACCCCTCCAATAAAGAAGGGTATAACACAAAGGTGAGTAAAGAAGAGATTGCAGCAGACTGATTTGCATGTAATTTGTTCTTTGGTGGAAATGCTGAAGGGCTTAAAAGCCTCACTAAATGCCTTTAAGGGAATATGACAGAGAAAAGACCTCGAAAATCAATAGCCTTGATTCCCTTTCCTGAGTCTGCATTAGCACCACCTCTGAGCTGAGTGGGGGTAATTTGGACGTCTTCTAAATCTGCTGCTCAGACAGACGGCTAAATGTAGCTCAATGAGACAGGGCCTCGCCTGTCTGATTGTGACTAATGTGGGGAAAATGAATGGCTGAGAGGGAGCCCCCCCCACTGCTCACACAGACTCAGGGGCCCAGCTTCCAGCCCTGCACCATTAGCAATGATGGAACTCGAGCGTTTAATTCAAGGAGAGCGGCCAAGTACCAGGCAATCGCTCCACCTTCTGTGGCACCTTAAGGTTTACAAAGCATGGTCTTCACAACAGCCCTGTGACCGATAGCATACAGTCTGAGGAATATTAGCCTCTATTTTAGGAGCTTATTATAAACTAAGAAGGGTGCAGTACATTGCTTGGTCACACAGCTGGTATCAGAACTAGGATTGGAACCCAAATCTTCTGTCTTTGAAGCTAAGTGGCACAGGGGATTAAATGCCAGGCCTGGAGTCAGGAAGACTTGAGTTCAAATCCAGTTCTAGACACTTACTAGCTGTGTGACCCTGGATAAGTCACTTAGCTCTCTTTTCTTCATTTTCCTCATCTGTAAAATGAACTAGAGAAGGAAATGGCAAACCACTCCAGTTTCTTTGCCATGGAAACTCCAAATGGGGTCACAAAGAGTTGGACATGACTTGAAAGGACTGAATAACAACAAACAGAAAATTAAAGGTTTAGGTGGTTCAGTAGATAGAGTACTGGACCTGGAGTCAGGAAGATGTGAGTTCAGATCTGGCCTCAGATGCTTCCTAGCTGTGTGACCCTGGGCAAGTCACTTAACCCTGTTTGCCTCAGTTTCCTCATCTGCAAAAGGAGCTGGAGAAGGAAATGGCAAACCATTCCAGTATCTTTGCCAGGATCACAAAGAGTTGGACATGATTGAAAAATGACAGAACACAAAAGCTTTTGACTTCAGGGTCAGTGATCTTTTTGTTGTACCACACCACCTCTTTTGCGTATTGTACGAGACAGTCTTAGTTACTGCATAGGAGAATTAGCCGGAAAAAGGCTTTTGTCAACTCAACCCTTCAGCCGGTTAGTAAATACTAAGGGCTTACCACGTGCCAGGCACTGTGGGTACTAAGAGAGGCAAAAGTCTCTGCCTTCAAGGACCTCACAATCTAACTGGAAAGACAAGACCGACTACAGGCAAATTAGCCATTCATTAAGTGCCTACTATGGAGGGAGAATATTGATGACCCCTAGGGGAGATAACAAGAAAGTGCCGTGCCTACCTCATCTTGCATGCTGGCAACAACCCTTTCAAGCAGATTAGGCAAGGGATTGTTATTCCTATTTTATAGCTGAGGAAACTCAGGCCCTGGGAAGAAAGGTGATTTTGCTCAAGTTCACACAGCTAGTAAGTGGCAGATGAACCTCGGTGACAGATCAGGGAGCAACCTTAGAGGTCAGCGGTTTTGTCATCTTCCTTCCCCTTAGTTTACAAATGAGGAAACTGAGGCCAAGATTCAAGAAAGGCGCTTGCCCAGGGCAGACAAGTGGAAACTGAACCCAGTTCTCTTGACGTAAGGTCCAGATGCTCTTTCCTCTGTGCCTTGGTCTTTTGTTGCAGGTGATAGAGTAGAGCCCCGGGTTGGGCAGGCATTCCCTTTCTCCTCATCTGTTTCTTCCTCTTTAGAATTAAGGACTTAGATTTGGAGTTCTAAGGTCCCTTCTCGTTCTAAATCCTAGGAAGCTTTGGGGACAATAAGAGCTTCTGCCCTCCTAATAGGCTGAAGAGCATAGGAAGACGCTAGGACCTTCTGGAGTCCGTAACCTGAGGCCAAGATAGCAGAAGCAGTGACAAGCATGATGGGGGAACGGACCAATGAGCGCTAAGTCCTGGGAGTGTATGTGTTTGTTTTTTTGCTTTTTTTTTTTTTTTTCTCTTTTTGGAGGGGGGGAGGAAGGGCAATTGAGGTTCAGTGACTTGCCCAAGGTCACATAGCTAGTAAGTGGTAAGTGTCTGAGGCTCATTTTGAACTCAGGTCCTCTTGACTCCAAGGCAGGTGCTCTATTCACTGTGCCACCTAGCCACCCCAAGTGTATGTGTTTGGTGAGCCTCTGGCCGAGCGATCTTCCTCTCCAAGTCAGAGGATGATCAGATATTGTATGACTGTTTCTGGTCCATTAACCACATGATGAAGAAACAAACTTTTGATTGGCCACTGAGATGGAACAGGGTGGAACTCATTCAAAAGGAACTCACTGGTCAAAGTGAGTTCTCTTTATGCATTTGAGTGAGGAAGAAAGGATTGTTGAAAACATTAAGGGCGGAGAGAGACAGAGACAGAGACTGACAGAGAGACAGATCAACAGGGACAGATAGAGAGACAGACCAACAGACTCAGAAACGAGAGGGAAGCAGAGAGAAGGAGGGAAGGAAAGAGAGAAAGATGAAAGAGAGAGAGAGAAAGAGAGAGAGAGAGAGAGAGAGAGAGAGAGAGAGAGAGAGAGAATGTAAGCTAGTGCCAAAGACCTACTCTCCCCACTCAGACCAAGGAACGAACCAGGAATGAATGATCTTGTTCTTCCTTCTGCTTTTGATGTATCTGTTCTTTCCAACTCAGGGGAAGGAGTTTTGGAGATGAAACTACTAAGCTGCACCCTTGTGAGACCTTGTGGGCTTTGGAAGGTTGAAATGGCCACCATAGGTCTGGGAGCCGGAGTCCATGCAAGTATTTGCAGACAACTGTGTCTAGTCTTCCAGCACAGTCCAGAGAAGTGACTGGGACCCCTCCTAGCAGTGGATTGACTTGGAAGCTAATATACTGTGTCCTACTGAAAGAAGTGACTTGTCTGCTGACTATGGAATAAATTTTGTGGGGGTTAATGCTCTGTAGCAACAGCTCTAAGGTTGGGTCCACTGTCCCTAGGTACTGAGATGTACATGGGCATGTGTGCCCCTAGGTGTTGTAGAGAAATTTTTGTGCTGCTGTTCTTGTTCTATGTTCTCAGCAAATATCTCTTTGTAAAAGCTAATTGATGATATGCTCTTAAATGACACCGGAGCACTGATGGCTGGAGAATGTTGGTAATATAAAGGATATAATAATTTCAAGTAGTGATCGATTTAGAAGGGATGCACTGGAATGGATGCTCCATCGGTTATTATATTATTATTAGATATATTATTATATGTATTGTATTATTATATTAGAAAGACAACACCCCAATCTCTAGAACGCTTAGGGGGAAAATTTTACAACTTCCCTCCTCCCTTCCCCCAATTACACATTGTATTTCTTGGTCTTCTCTAGAGGCTTCCCTGCAGATCTGGGTTTCTGCCTGCCATGTGCTACTGTCCTTCCCGCCTTTCTGACAGCCTATGAGTGATGAGGAAGTGTAATTAATTGCTTAAACTGCTTTCCCATTACTAACCAAATGATAATTTGACTAAATTGTTATACTGGTTTAGCAAAAGCAAATTAAATGTACATAAAAATATGTTTAAATGATTTAAAGTTTTTGAAGCAGAAATATGCCAGCTGTTTTCTCAATAGTGGTTTCTGTGATGATCATATTTTATAATTTCTTTGAAATATGTGTTTACAGAACCATCCTCCCACCCCACCTTGCCCAAAGCAAAATTGAGCAGCATCACAGGTTAAACTGAGGGGAAATCCTGTCAGGAAACATAATCAGCTCCTGATCTGCTTTGTAGTGGTAATGGTTTGTGTGCCCAGCTCATCCCTCTATGAAGCAGCGAGCTCCCTGAGGGTAGCACATGGAGTTCTCAGCTATTTAATTTCACACTCAGTCATTCGTTTGTTTGTTTATTTATTTTGCCATATCTTGCCGTTGGTTCATTCAGGGCATTTCTTGCCTTCATTTAGTCATTCAATTCACAAAATCATGGGATCTCAGTTGGAGGAAACCTTGGAGATCAACTATCTGATAGTTCAAACGTGACCCTTAAAAAAACAAAAAAAAAATAAAAATAGAAAACAACAACAAAAGGGCTAAGTGCCAGACACTATGTTAAGTGATTTACAAATATGATTTCATTTGATCTTCACAACAATCCCTTGAGGCAGGTGTTATTATTATTTCCATTTTAAAGGAAACTGAGGCAGAGATTCAGTAACTAGTAAGTAACTCAGCTACTGAGTGCCAGAGGTAGGCTTTGAACTCAGGTCATTGTGACTCCAGACCCAGTGTCTATCCACTCTATCACCTCGTTCATCAAGGATCCCCTCTGCAACATCACTGAAAAGCATTCACTCTGCCTAGACTGGGAGGCTTCCAGTGAGGAAGGACTCTCTACCTTCTGGAGTATTCTTTTATATAGAATGAATTCCTATGATATCTCTTTTGTGTTGAGCCAAAGTCTATTACTTCCACCTAGTTTTGCCTTTTAGTATCAATCAGAATAAACATAATCCCTTGTCCACATCTTCAAATACTTGAAGACCATCATCATATGTCTCTCCTCCTCCCACAAACTTTCCAACTCTTCTCTTCCAGCTGTACATTCCCAGATCCTTCAAATGATGCTTGTGGGTATGTCCTCCTGGTCCAACTCTTCTGATCTTGGCTTGTCGGTCCCCAGGTCTATGTCCTCATTCCATGGCAGAGTATAGAATAAGGCCCTCATTCTGGATTCTTGCCTGTCCTGTGGTAGTTGAGTTTAGTATTATTTTTGACAACTGACGTATTGTTTTGTTGATTCATATTGAATTTTTAGGTCACTAAATACTCATCTTTTTTTTTTTTTTAAACAAGTACTATCTAGCCATGCTGTACTTATGAAGTAGATTTTTGTATGTAAGTGTAAGGACTTTACATTATCTTTCTTAAAATCATCATTATTCCATTTATTCCAAAGTTATAGTCTAATGACATCTCTTTGAAAAATGACTGGAGCAGCTAGGTGGTACAGTGAATAGAGCACCGGCCCTGGAGTCAGGAGGACCTGAGTTCAAATCTGTCCTTAGATACTTAACACACAAAAAACTAGCCGTGTGACCTTGGGCAAGTCACTCAACCCCAATTGCCCTGCCCTCCCTCCTCAAAAAAAAAAAAGCCAAAAAGGAAAAATGACTACCGTCCCACATATTAACTATCTTTTTAAACTTTGTGTCATCAGAAACAATGACAATATGTTGTCTCTAACTTCATTTAAATCATTGATGGATCACCGACACATTGAGGTGTCCTTCTCTCCAGACCTCCCTCTGATTCAGAATCCAATTATTCAACCAAATCCAAATCCACTTACTTGACTCTTATCTAAACTATATAAGCTCCATTGTTGTCCATGAGCATATGAAATGAGATGTTTTCTGAAATCTAATCACACTGTGACTAGTGTCTTGGTAACACTATGATATTGAGACATATGACCCGGTTGCCAGGCTTCTTCTCATACTTCATTCGAGTATCTAACTGATGTAGGTACTTTCTCCAACAATTCAGATCACAATTCACCTACAATTTTTCATCCTTTAAAACACTTATCTGTTGTTTTTCATGAATGTTCCACCCAATGTATTTTGAGACCTCATACAGGCATGTGTGTGTGTGTGTGTGTGTGTGTGTGTGTGTGTGTGTGTGTGTGTGTGTGTGTGTAAGACAGAGTCTCCCTATCCCCAGTTTGGAAGATCCAGGGCTATTCACAGACTAGATCCACTCTAATTGACATGGAATCTTTGACCTATTATTCTATTTTGTTTTTGATGTAGACCAGTTTTCTCATCCTTAGGAAATCTAGTTACCTTCTCTCTCAATCCCAGAGGCTAATCATATCAATGTGGATGAATGATTGACTTAACCCACTGCAATTCAGAACTCTGAAGCTCAAGAGATCCATCCTCTTCAGTCTCACTGGTTAACAGAGATCATAGATGTGTGGCACCATACCCATTCAAGTCCTTTAACATTATGTGACTACCAGTGTAGCACATGGGATGTCTGCTTGTTATCCCTTGATCTTTCTACA
The DNA here is from genome assembly GCA_028646515.1 of Pseudochirops corinnae. Classification (NCBI taxonomy): domain Eukaryota; kingdom Metazoa; phylum Chordata; class Mammalia; order Diprotodontia; family Pseudocheiridae; genus Pseudochirops; species Pseudochirops corinnae. Next base: position 313,694,943 of record CM053585.1, on the reverse strand, counting down.
TGACTGGCCTGCCTCTTTTTCTGTCCTTGCATTCTCTGGTTGATATATGGTGCAACATTTGTTGTATACAAGTCATTTAGTAATGTGCCACAGCCCATTCTCACCCACTGCATCTTTTGTCATTGTCTTTTGAGTCACCTACAGTTTTCATTCTTTAGTGATTCATAGTTATATAGGATCCACACTAGATATTTATTTTAAAAAGATGGATCTTTGTTCACTTTTTGTCTCAAAAAAGGATGTTTTTGATAAAACTCTGCTAGTTTTTTAGTCATCACTGTTTCCCTTTTGAAATACCCATAAACCATCCTTCTAAATAATGTGCTCTTGGATTTCATCAAGAATTTACTGGCCTATAGTTTGGAGACTTTGCCCTCTTCCTTTTACTGAAAATTTGAACAATATTTACCCTTCTTCAGTAGTGTGGTTTGTCTCCCTTTCTCTAAAATATTTCAAAATATTTGTGACAGTGTCCAGGCAATCAAATCCAAGAGTTCATTAAGTAGTTTAGACTGTAGTTTATTTGGGTTAGCGGAATTGAATTCATCAAGGGAAGCTAGGTGCCCTCCTACAACATAGCCACATTACGTTGCTTAGGTCTCAACTCCCTGTGGGTGATTTTTGCTCTATCCTTCCCAGTCCAAAGGTCATTCTCCTTGGAAGAGAATATAGAAGTAAGTTGTTGTTGCACTCACCTTGAACATCGGTCCTCTCTCTTCTCAGATCCTTTTGTTGTCCCATTCATTCTTAGCCTTAATGCTCAGTCTTTCACTGTTTTGTTTATTTTGTGTTTTTTAAACATATATTAATCTTGTTCCATGTTAGCATTCATTTGTTCATTATGTGCCATATTGTTATTATATTATTCCTTCTGTGCCATAATAATATTAATTCCTTAATTCCATCGTCTTAACATGTTTATTCATTTATTTAACAAATATTCATTAGAGTGATGAGAAGGAGACATGGAAGAAAAAGAACTAGTTCTACCCTCAGAGAACTTTTTCAGGATTGGAGATATTCAAACCATTCGGCCTCTGTCTATAGATCTGTGAACTATTTGTTTTTTCTTACTTTGTCTTTTTTATTTTCTTCCCCAATTACATGTAAAAGCAATTTTTACATTCTTTTAAAATGTTTTAGTTTCAAATTACTTCTTTCCCTCCCCTTCCCCCATCATCAGTGGGAGATTTATTTCTTTCTGTCACTTTGTGGGTTCTGTAGCTCTAAAATTTGTTTAGAGTCATTTTTTTTTTTACAGGTATTGGAGATGGTCGGAGCGGGAGCTCAAGCAAATTCCTGCTTTCATTCAGTCATCTTGGCTCCGCCTAGCTCTTCTATCTTAACTATAAAGGACAAACCAAGACATCCCAGGATCCCTGGTCTGGTTTTTCCTGAAGATCCTCGAGAGTAACATTCTCTCATCTATCATGAGTGATGGCTTTGGAAGGGGTACTGAATGGTACTCTGAGAAGATGATTTTTGGAGGACAGCAGAACACCATCTCCTGTCTCCCTTGGCCCCATTCCATTCTCAAATGCCCTCGGGCAGTGGTTCTCAACCTTCCTAATGCTGTGACCCTTTAATACAGTTCCTCATGTTGTGGTGACCCCCAACCATAAAATTATTTTCATTGCTACTTTATAACTGTAATTTTGCTACTGTTATGAATCGTAATGTAAATATCTGATATGCAGGATGTATTTAAATTGAACATAACCCACAGGTTGAGAACCGCTGCCCTAGGGGATTTTGTTGAATAAGAGTGGACCTTAACTTCAGCTCCCAGTCAAGTACTTGGCAACTACGGTGACCTGTTTCCATGTCAGTCATGTAGGGTTTCTGAGCCAGCTTCCTGGGTCCCAGGGGGCTTAGCCAACAGCCTTTTTCATGGTCATCCACTGCCTGCAAACTAGTATCTCAACCCAGTGGCTCAGACACATTTGGCATATGTGTGTGTTTGTCCAGACAAAAGTCTGGAAAGTCTTTGGGGATTCAATCAAGGGAAATGAATTGGAAAGAAAAACCCAATATTAAAGCTTTCTGATTCTGATAGCTGTCCTACAAGGGAATGAAAGCTCAGTGAGGCAATAAGGACACCCAGTTCTGAATTTCCCACATGCCTCAGGGCTGGAGAGTTGTGAGGTCTGGATGACAAACAATAGAATATGTTTCTTGATGAAGATTTCCAGATCCCTTCCTGTAGCCCTGTCAGCTCTCCTCCCCTGCCCCCACTTCTCCACTGCTATTCAGGGCACAGTGAGTTGGAGTGAAAGCTCCCTCAAGAAGAGGGGTGGAGCTAGGGTCCCTTTCGATACAGGAAATCACTGAAAAAACAAAGGTTAGCACTCTTGAGGTCAGTGACTTGTTTCCTTGGCTGTTTCTCACACATATGGCTGGAGGCAGTTAGATATAGCAGAGAGAAGATTGAGTTGAAATCCTAGCTTCAATACTTACTAGCCCTGGGGAAGCCACTTTAACATTCTGAATTTCCCTTTTTTCATTTCATATGTAAAATTGGGACAATTAGGCATAATCATCTCCTTCGAAGCACTATCTACTTCAGGGTGGTAGAGAAAAATATTTTTTAAGTCTTTCAGACAAAGCCATTCAGTAGAAATAGTTTTATTTGAGACAAAAAGAATTGAATGTCAGGCTCTGGGTGGGGTGGTAGTTTATCTAACAGCAGATGTAGTTCTTTATTTCTTTTTTTTTTTTTTTGAGTTCAACAAATATTTATTGAAAAACTTTTAAAACATTTCTTATTTAAAGTTTTGAGTTCCAAATTCTGTCCCTTTCTCCCTGCCTTTCTTCTCCCCTCCCTGAGATAGTAAGCAATTAGATATAGGTTATACATGTCAATTATGTAAAACATTTCCATATTAGTCATTTGGTATAAGGAAACTTGAATAAAAGAAAAAAATGAAAAGAAGTAAAAAAATAGCATCCTTCAGTCTGTTTTCAGTCAATATCAGTTCTTTTTCTGGAGATGGCTATTATGCTTCAGCATTAGTCCTTTGGGATTGTTTTGGATCATTGTATTGCTGAGAATAGCTAAATCATTCACAATTCTTCATCCAACAATATTACTGTTACTTTGTTATGTTCTCCTGGTTCTGTTCACTTTACTATGCATCATGTAAGGTTTTTCTGAAATCATCCTACTTGGAATTTTTTTTTTTTACAGCACAATAATATTCCATTACAATAATTTACCACAGCCTATTTATCCATTCCCCAATAGACAGGCATCCCTTTGATTTACAATTCTTAGCCACCACAAAAAGAGATGCTATCAATATTTTTGTACAAATAGGTCCTTTCCCCCCCTTTTCTGCATGTTTGCGGGATATAGACCTAGCAATGCTATTTGCTGGATCAAAGGGTACACACAGTTTTATAGCCCTTTGGGCATAGTTCCAAATTGCTCTCCAGAATGGTTGGATCAGTTCACAACTCCACCAATAATGCATCAGTGTCCCAGTTTTCCCACATCCCCTCCAAAATCCAACATTTTCCTTTTTAGTCGTATTAGTTACTCCTATAGATGTGAAGTGGCACCTCAGAGTTTTCATTTGTATTCTCTGATCAGTAGTGATTTAGAGTATTTATTCACGTGACTATAGAGAACTTTGATTTCTTTGTCTGAAAACGGCCTATTCACATCCTTTGACCATTTATCAATTGGGGAATGACTTGCATTTTTTATGAGTTTGACTTAGTTCTCCATGTATTTGGGAAATGAGGCCTTTATCAGAGATATTTGTTACAAAATTATCCCCCTCCTCAGTTTTCTGCTTTCCTTATAATTTTAGCTGCATTGGTTTTTTTTGTGCAAACACTTTTTAAATTTTATATGATCAAAACAATTGATGTTACGTTTTGTAATGCTCTTTATATTTTCTTTAGTCCTATGTTTGTCCCTTTTCCATAAATCTGACATAAACTGTTTCATGCTCTCTTAATTTTCTTCTGGTGTCACCATTTATGTATAAGTCATATTTATACATTTTATCTATTTTAATCTTATCTTGGTATATGGTGTGAGATGTTGGTCTGTCCTTAGTTTCTGCCATACCATTTTCCAATTTTCCTAGCAGTTTTTGTCAAAAAATGAATTTTTGTATCAAAAGCTTGGATCTTTGTGTCTATCATATACTGGAATACTATGATTATTTACTACCATGTTATTTGAGCCCAATCTATTCTACTTGACCCACCACTCTATTTCTTAGCCAGTACCAGGTTGTTTTGATCATTAGCACTTTATAATACAGTTTGAGATTTGATATGGCTAGATCACCTTCTTTCATGTTTTTTCATTGATTCCTTTGAGATCCTTGAGATTTTGTTCTTCCAGATAAGTTGTGTTATTATTTTTTCTAGCTCTATAAAATAATTTTTGATAGTTTGATTGGCATGTCACTGAATAAATTAATTTAGGCAGACTTTTCATTTTTATTATATTGGTTCAGCCTACCCATGAGCAATCAATATTTTTCCAATTGTTTAGATCTGATTTTATTTGTGTGAAAAGTGTTTTACAGTTGTGTTCATATAGTTCCTGGGGTTTATCTTGGCGGGTAGAGCAAGTGTAGTTTTTTGCCAGGACTAGGGGTTCAGGAGGTGGAGGGACAGCCCTGTAAAAGGCAATGGAACCCTGGAAGAGGGGAAAAGATTGCAATGCATAGGGGTATAGGCTGACCTCAGACTGCAATGATAATTGAAAGATTCACTAAGCGAAGGAAGCATTTCTTTCCTTCTACCTATTCCCAGCTCCTCCAGATGTTAGTGCTGTATGACAAAGTGCATTCACTTTGTGTTAGTTATAGTTAGTTAAGGTGTTAGAAGTATGTGAGTGATGATTATTATTATTATATATTATACAATATTGGTATCTGACACCCAACTAGCAGGATATCACAACTGAAGATCTTGGATGCAGGCTTCTCTTGGAAAATATGGACATAGAGAAAGAGCTAGGCTTGTTGCTGCTCCCTCTGCACGTGAGAGTGTCCCTGGTATCCTTAGAGTCTCAGGGAATTTGAGCCTTCAGAAAGTCCATCTGAATAAGCCATCATATTTAGGGTGCTTGTGTATGGCGTGGTGCTATTTGGCAAACATGAGGGTCTTGTGGTCCATAGGAAAGAATGACTTCTGCATTGGGAGAGGGCCTGCGTCCACATGTTACTTCCCAGAGCCAATTCATCTTTTAATGGTTCCACATGGCAGGATGGCACATGTAATCAGCAGAGCTGTAACTAGTGATTTTGGCTCTTTGGCCAGGCCTCAGGAAATGAGCAGCATAGCCCTTGCCCTCAATTTTTTTTAGTAGAAAAAATTTTTATTAAAATTTTATTAAAAAAACTAGAGTCAGCCTAGTGTAATATAGTGGAATCAAACTCAAATAGAAACGGAGAGTGCTAGACCATACGTAAAGATTTCTGCAGGTGCATTTTTTCTTTTAAAGAAATTCACACATTTGTATATTTCTTTTCTTTTGAAATGAATACAGCAACATACTAAAATCAGATAGGAACTGCATGTAAATCTGGTTCAGGTCACCCTTAGCAGTGTAGGCTTGACCCCTTCATGGATAGAGTGCCAGTCTTGCCTTCAAGTTCCTAGGTTCAAGTTCCTCCCGCGACACACGCTGGTGCTAGCTCCAGTTATGTCACCTAACCGAGCAGTGCTCAACAGACCTCTCTGAAGACTTTGAGTTGCAAAGAAGGTGCTAACTGGTATTTAAAAAAGGACTTCTTTCACCTGGGAGTTCCCTATGTCAATATTATCTGTGTTTTATTGCACATTTATTTATTTTGTTAAATATGTCCCAATGACATGCCACTCGGCTGCACTGAGGAGTGTGGCCAGCAGCCGTCCTCTGGGGTTCAACACACCTGCTGTAAAGTCTAATTAAAACTGACTTTTTCTAGGTGTTCTGGCTCTTCATCATCTGACTCCTGATAGTTCCTACCTATATGATCTTGGGGAAGTAATTCAATCTTCCTTGGTCCTGATTTCTTCAACTGCAGAACTGTAAAATGGCGGTGATAGCCGGACTAAATGGCCTTTGAGGTCTTTTCACGTTCTGCATATATGATATCCCTCCATCCCCATTTGGTAACAACCGTGTCCCCCCAAATAGCAATACATATTATTGGTTTATGCCTCTCTCATGCAGTTTTCATAGAACGATATTTGTCAGGCTCAGTGCTTGGCATACAGCAGATGTTTAATAAATGTTGACTGACTAATACTTTGTGTTTTAATTATTTGTGTTGCTGTCATAAGTTCATGGGCAGCTAGGTGTTGCAGTAGATAGAGTACCAGGCCCATAGTCAGGAAGACCTGAGTTCAAATTTAGCTTCAGACACTTAGTAGCTATGTGACCCTGGGCAAGTCACCTAATCCTGTCTGCTTCAAGTTTCTCATTTGAAAAATGAGCTGGAGAAAGAAATGACAAACCATTCCTGTATGTCTACCAAGAAACCCCTAAATGAGATCACGAAGGGTTGGGCATGACTGAAATGACGAAACCACATAAGTTCATGGCAATAAGACCTTTGAGATAATTTAGTGTAGCCCTTCATCTTACAAAGGGTGGAAACTGAGTCCTATAGAGGCAAGGTGACTTCCATGAGTTATCTTCCTTCCTAATAGTGTGACTCTATCACCTCCCATGGTATAGCATAGTGCTCTGTATGTAGTAGGTACTTAATAAATGCTCATTGTAGTCATTGTAGATCATTTCCCAAGCCCCTGTCTAGCTCTGACAAGCTACATTCTAGGTTTCGAGATACCTTCTAGCTCTGACATTCTAGAGTCCAAGGCCCCTACCCAGCTTTCACGCTTTGTGGTTCTATGTCATGTTTAGATACTTCAATAAAAACATCAATGCTTCAGATACTTTTTCTTGTAACTGGAATGTGAATTAGAAAGGCCTGGAGACTGTGCAGGATTTACAGTGATTGGCTGGAGAAACAGGAACACCATGTGTTTTTTGTAGTGGAGATTTTTTCCCCAGCGATAAACAATGAAGTCATGCAGAAAGCCTGGTGTTTTTCTGGCTGAGCTCATGCTGCAATAAAGCGAACAGGTCTATGGAGAGAGTCATTATTTATGGATCTAAAGATTTGTTATAAAAAGTATTTCCTATTAATGACCAATAATAAGTAAAACCTGCCTATTTAAAGCCCTGCTGGGGAATTTTCCTTTGCCTTGCAAAATAAATAACGGGGCCTGTGGACGAGCAGGAGCTGCTGTAAATAACTCCACCTCCCACCTCCCGCCAAACATATCCATTTTTGTCAATTCTGGGATTTAATTAAAACCCAGAGGTTGATTCCAAATCCAACCAAATCAAACCATCATCTAATTATCCCAAGTGTTAATTACAAGCCTTGCTCTAACAGAATGACTAATAGAACAGGATGGCAAACAGCCCCCACAGCAAACAGATTTTGTGGGGAAGCCAGAGTGCGATGCAAATTGAGGGCATCTCCTTGCCTTTGAAATCCTGCCTGCTACCGTGGTGAATAATAATTGGGAATTGTTTTAGTGGGTATGGGGGCGCTGCTTATGGGGAAATCCTGGCTGGCAATTTGAGCAAGGAAAAAGATTGAGAGGGGGAAAGACAAAGAGAGAGACTGAGACAAAAACAGAGATAGAGGGAGAGAGAAGAGGGAGAAGAGGAGAGAGAAGAGGGAAGGAGAGAAAAGGAGAAAGAGAGAGAGAGAGAGAGAGACAGAGAAGAGGAGGAGAAGGAAGAGGATGAAGAAACAACAGGCCAGATCTTAGCTAGGCTTACTGCTCTCCCCCTGCACTAGATGGGAGAAAAGAAATAACCTGGAGGAAAATAGATATTACTAAAGATTCAGGCTTCCAGCCAGACAGAGAAGTAAAGTGGGAGTTAAGCAAGCTGCCACGAACCTCGCTACTCCCCACAGAGCAGACATTTATGGAGAGTTTATAACCTGAAGTGTTTTTGGACAGCTGTTCATGGCAAAAAGAGGAGGTCTGGCTTCTTAAGAGTCTATGCTTTCATAGAACACAGAATGTCAGAGCTGCAAGGGCCCTTCAAAAGCATCCAGCCGTCTAACCCCCCAGATTTCAGACATGGCGAAACAGACCATTAATTGACTGGGTAAGCTTGGAGAGAAAACCTCTTCACCTCTTGGACCTCTGTTTTTCTGCTCTGTAAAATCAGCTGTTTGGATTGTATCATGATGATAATAGCAACAATAGTATTTATGTAGCACTTTGTAATTTATAAACAAAGGTTCCTTTTGCCTACAACTTTGTTCTGATTTTATCCTATTTTATATTGAGCCTAGAATGAATATATCATCTGGCGTGGAGCATACTTGGAGTTTCCTGTCTACCCCCACTAGTACTTCTGGTATGAGGGCTTGCCAAGCCCTTTTCAGGGCTGATCATCTACCTTTGGTGTTCACCTGTCACCCAGCTCTCACCTGTGGCTCCAAGAAGCTGTAGCAAGTGCAACGGCCACACCCCGGTAAACTGTAACAGCAGAGATGGGCTAAAGCAGGTTGAGGGTAACTGATGGGCCACAAAGCCATCAGTGAGTTAGGGGGATGTCTACTCCAAGAATGTGAAGACTTTCCAGCAGAATGGGTGGATAACAATTTGTTCCAACAGCCATGAAGGTGGCTAAAGCATGTGCTGTACAGTGCTTAGAGTTTGGTCAGATGTCAAAGACACCAAGGTCATCCACTGCATCCCAGGCCATTACCAAACCTCTTGATTTTTGTCCTGCCACTGGCAGAGAGAATGAGGCTGACAACTTTGTGCAACTCTGCCTCATTTAAATCCAATTCATGCACAAGTCAAAGACACCTGTGATGTCAATGGTCTTCTTCCAGAATGAAGGATGGAGAATGTCTGGAGCTCTGTACCTGGAGCCATGGATATATTCTTGTAAGAAAAGTATTTTTGGGTTAATATAAGTATTTCTTAATACTTAATACAGCTTCCTAAGAACAGAATTAGATACTCTTGGAGTTCTGAGCTCTCTGTAAAGAAGGGAGGGGGACATATTGTTGGTGACTCTTTTACCTAAATCACTATTTCAGGTTCCAGTCTTGGGCCTGCCACTTAACCCATAAAGCCTAGGGCAACCAGAGTCAAGCTTCACTTTCCCTTCTACTTCACTTCTATCTCCTTGGAAGCTTCTCCAGTAACCTTGCTGCTGTGCATACCAGTTCTCCTCCAGTCCTGGAACCATGATGAAATAAACTGTGCCATTTTTTTTCTGGATGGAATGCATTAATCTATCCCTACACCCCATCTATCATCCCTGTAACTTGGCAGATGAACACATTCTTCCCTGGCTACCATGCTCTCATAAGTATTGTTTTCCCCGTTAGAATACAAGCTCTTTGAAGACAAGGATTGTCCTTGTTTCTGTATTTATATTCACAATGATTGGCACATAGTACTTAAAATATCTTTGCAATCTTTCATTTTGAATGTGGAAGTTATATTTTAGTCAAGGAGTTAGAACTTGATGGAACCTTAGAACTCACTTAGTCCAGGATTCTATGATTTCCACATGCTTATAGATTGGGTAATTTGGTATTAGGAAGATGATGGTACCTGGTCTATAACTTTGTGGTCCAAATAGTCAGGCTTACCATGGATGTATTTTAAAAAGAATTCACATTTCCATAAAATTTTAGGTTGATAAAACATTTCCTTGCTTGACCAAGTCTCTTATCATAGTGTCCATTGCTGTGGACATTTAAAAAAAAATTTACAAATGGTTTCTCAACGCCCTCCCACTCAACTATCCTTACACACAATGGCTTTTATGGGGACTCTGAAACCTCCTTGGATTTCTGGCAAAGTTTGGGAAACAGCCTCTGACACTTGTCTCAGAATTATTATTTGACAATAGAGTAGATTATCAATAAAGAAAATTTACCAGAGTGACATTCACTGGGTCCCTGAAATTGGGACACAGAACTGAGGCTCACCAAATACAAGGTCATCCATGGAACCAAAGGTGATGTGAGGAAACTGAGAAGTAGCTAAACCAGGGGATCCTAACCTGGATTCTGTGAACTTCTCAAAAAATGTTTCAATAAATGTGTTTCAATGTAATTGAATTCATTTAAAAACATGATTCTGAAAAGGAAGGGGTACATAGGCTTCACCAGATTGCTGTCTAAGAGTTCCATGACATAAGAAGTAAGAGCCCCTGATCTAAACTAAACCTCTTATTTTATAGAATAATAGTATCACAGAGTCACAGAATCTCAGAATTGCAAGGAACCTATGAGATCATTTACTCCAATGTGTACTTGAACAGAAATTTTTAATATCCCTGAGAAGGCTTCCATGCAAAGACCTTTAGTGATGGGGAACTTAGCGTGGCAGAGTGGAGAAAACACTGCATTCATAGTTAGAGTTTATGGATCCCAGTCCTGATTCTTATAAGTCCTGACTGAATGACCTTAGGCCAGTCACCTCTCTCCTTTGCCATTTAGTTTCCTCATTTGCAAAATGAGGAAAGCCTTCCTTACTTTCCAAGGCTATTTAAATTGAGGAAAACACTTTGTGCACAATAAAACCAGATAAATTGGATTTTAATTAAAAAAAAAATTTTTTTTTAATGCTTCCTGAGGCAGTTCATTTGACTTTGGGGACAAATCTAGTTCCTAGAAAGTTTTTTTTACTCACATCAAACCCACATCTTTTATTGTCCCATCCATCTATTGCTCCTAATTTGACCTTCTGGGGCCAAGCTTATCCAATTCTTTTCACTCATTACAGACTTTCAGATAATTGAGGATTATTCTTTTATTAAAACACGTTCACCGCACCTCCCCACTCCCATGCCCTTTCTTTTCCTGGTTCCTTTAATGAATCTTCATGGGACACGGTTTCTGAATTCCCCACCATTTTGACCTTCTCCCTTTGGACCCACTATAGCTCATCTTAAATTGTGGCAATGGCTCAGAGTGGAAAGCGTACTGAATTTGTCAGGAGTCAGGAGATCCTGGTTCTAGTTTTGGATCTGCCACTTAACCCATAAAACCTAAAGCGAGTGACGTCCCTGTTTTGAGCCTCAGTTTCCTCTCCTCTCAAACGAGGAATAATGTTATTCATACTCCCTGCCTCCTAGAGCTGAAGTGAGGAAAGTGCTTAGTAAATCTTAAAGAGTTATGGAAATGTGAGCTGCAATCATTATTAGTAGCAGTTCCTTGAGGGTGAATTGTCTCTGTGCAGGTGGCCCTGCGGTTTTCACGTCTGGAGCTGCTGTTCAAGACCCTCATCACTAAGCAAGCAATTTCAGGGCTTAATCCGAGCAGTTCCCCTGGGGATTGGGCTGCCTTCTCTTCAGCCTCGGTGAGATCGACATGCCGGCCTCCCGGTGTGCCGGCGCATGTCGTCGACTACTTAGCAGGTCCGTTTTGTACTGTTTATGTTCCGACAAGATTAAATCCTCCTTCTTCCTCCCAGCCCCCTCCAATTTTATATCAGCCTTCTCCAAATTAGATTAGGAGTCAATTCAATTTTTTCTTTGAGAGAAGTCATTTGTTGCTGATATATTGCCCGACCTGCCGGGGCAGTGGAGACCACAGCTAGGCTGATGGGAGGGCATGCTGGGTTTAGCAGCTTTTGGTTCGTGTCAGTTTTGACTGGCTAAGCTGTGGAGATAGCGGCTGCCCGGTGGTCATCGCGGCATTCAGCAAGGGGAAGCTCCCATCTTCTGGCTCGCCATACTGAGAGCGTCTGTTGGGCTGGGGAGTTAGCTTTGTCAATATTGAGTTAGAAACCTTGCCAGTGTCTGCTCTGGGGGCTCTATTCAAAATTGAAAATGCTGGGTATTGCAAATGAAACTGAGACTAATTAGTGATGATGCTAATAAGGCAGGATCTTGAGCTCAGGCCTGGCAGCCACAGGCATGGCAAAGTTTCTGTTAGGTGCTGGAACTTGGCAGCTCATCCCACAGTGGATATGGGACGCTGGAAAAGAGATGATTGGAAGCATCTCATTCCTGAGGGAGGAAAGGATCTGACTGAAAACCCAGCCTGCAGAAGTGAAAGTGCTGCTTTAAACCCTGTTCATTCAGAGCAGCATAGAGTCAGGAAAAAAAAGCCCTAGGTCTGAACGTTGGTTCTGCCCCCTTATTATTTTGAAGACAAAATAGCACAGTATAATAGAATACAGTTGTCCCTTTCACATCACAGGGCTTAGGGACAGGGTGCCCCAGTCCCAGTATCTGGAAAATCCTCCTATTTTTTCTGGTCCTCTATTTGCATCAGAGAAGAAATCTGAATTTTTTTCTTTTTCTTTTATGGGGTGCTTAAAGTACTTTATTGTGAAATTTGGGTTAAGTATTTGGTCACAGGCTCTGTGTCATCTGCTGGCCTTTGCCTGTCATCTGTGGCTTCCACAAAACTCCCCCAACATTGTCATTTCATTTCTTATGTCAACTTGCTACATATCTAACCCACAATGGGGAAAGTCAAGATGGGAGGGATAACTGTACTAGCTATGGAATCAAGGAACCTAGATTCAAAACCCACCTCTGCTATTCATTATGCCTTCACTGTTCTGCAATATAGAAACTAGAGTGGTAAGGGACCATAGAGGGCATCATGGTTAACCCCCATTTTACAGATGGAGAAATAATGCTCAGAAGACAAAAGGGATGTGCCTAAAGTTCCAACAGAACCTCATTGGTCAGCGAACGAGAATTAGACTAGATGAACTTCAAGGCAGAGGTGGCTTCCATCTCCAAATTCCATCATCCTGTGACTTGCAAAATGAGTAAAGGTTGGCTTGGACATTCTGTGCTGTAGGATTCTAGGGTCTTTTCTGGTTCTGACAATCTGTGGTTTATAGGAATCCATCAACTTTGAATTCAAATCAAACCTCAAGTCAAGGTTGGGGGTGGAAAGTTGTTTTAGTTTCTTAAAAGTAGGAAGTGTTTTTCCTCCTGTAGATATCCTATTCCTAGATCACAACAAGCAATCATTCCCTTAAAGAGGTAAAGGAAGCATCTTCCTATTTGGAGTGAAATAGAGAATCCTGGAAAGACATATTCTGTTCATGGGCCAGGATCCCTGTCTTCTTGCCCAGATTGCCCAAGTCAGCCTCCCTCACATTTTGAAATCTGGTCCTGCCCGCTCATGTGGTTTTGGCCCTCTCCCTTGCCACTGGATTTTTCTGTTTTGAAAGAGGGCACTGGCCTTGGTACCTTCAGCTGAAATCTCCATGCTCCCCCCACATCTGCAGAGGCTGTCTATTAACCCCTACTCTTCCACAATTTTTGCAAGGACTTTCAATCTTCCAGAGGTCTGACATTCCTCGAAGGCCTGAGGGATTGAAAAAAAAATGACTGGCAACTGCTTAGAGTCAGAGCTTGTTAACATATCAGTATCTTTTCAACCCTGGATCCTTTTAATTATTCTCCCCCAAAGCTGTCAGTCTTTGGCACATCCTTTGTGCTCAGACTACCTTAAGTTTCTCCCCTTCCCTTGGTGGTGGAGAGCAATCTTCTTTCTTCTTCCACTTCAGATCCAAAGCCTACATCATGGGTTAATGCTGGTCATGGGCTATCAGAGCCTGAGAGAGTCCTTCAGTCCTTAGGAGCAAGAGTTGTCTTGCTTCTGGCAGGGAGAAGAAATAATACAGTTCTGAGCAGCCTCATATTTGGAGGGGGGAAATATTTCCCTCCCTAGCCTTAACACTCCCAGAGCTCACAGTGAACTTAGCCCAAATTCCATGTGTGGATTTGGCATGGTGTGGAAATCATTCTTATTCATTGGGAACTGGATGATAGAAGGAAGAAAAAAAGATTTGATATAAATATTAAAAAAAAAAATGTTAGGTGAGAATCTGTTTTTCTCACATAAATTTTCTTTTTCATCCCCAAAAGACACACTCCAACTTTAGTGATAATTGTATTAAAGCTTTTCTACCATCATTCAGATAGTGGTCATCTCATGCTAGTAAATGGCAAACACTTATTTTCTGACCCTTACTTGAACAGAGGCCTCTTTCATGGCCCAACTGGCCTTAGCCTACCGAGACACCATCACTAGTGTGAAATCCAGTCCCATTTCATTACTACTACCCTGATGACCAAAAGATCTGTCTTTTGCCTTGATGAATAAAACCTGTAAAGTTGAGAATAATCATTTCATCTGATAGAAACATCCATTGCCCCAATTATCATACGCCCCAAACCCTATATAATACATTTCCCAGCATGAGGCAGAATAACCCTCTCTACTCCCTTCTTTCTTCTTGTGACTCCTTAAAAACAGTTCTTATACTGAGTTTTCTTTTTTAGAGAAGATTTGCTCAAACCTTCCTAGCCCTGCTACTCCAAATGCCTACTGGGTGTCACCAGTTAGGTGTTCTGGGTTGGCCCCTTACACTCAACATGTCCCAAGATAAATTCCTATAACTTTCTCCAAATCTGCCTCTTGTCCACACTTCTCCACTGTTGACCCATTCATTCAACAAACCTCTAAGAAATGCCTACTCTGTGAAGCCTCTTGCTGATGGAGATAAGAAGTTTAGTCTTCATTAATATTATAGATTTAGAACTAGAAGAAACTTTAGAGATAATTGAGCACCTTTTCTCTCCTCCTCTTATAGGTGAAGAAATGGAGGCTCAGAGAGTTTAAATCAGAGGTTCCCAAACTTATTTGACTGGACTTCCCAACAATGCATGACCCTCTCACCTGCCAGCACTTGCTTGTTAAGACCTGTCAGTGGACTTGATTACTGATCAGTTATAATTAGCATTTTGTGTATTTGGAAAATAATGTAATCACTATGACTGTAACTCAATTACTCAACAGATGAAACATGTACTAACAGTTAATTTTCTCCTCTTCTTTCCTTATGCTTCCACTGCCTTCTTATTTTTATTCAATGCCATCCAATTATACTCAAGGCTACTACCACTCCCTAGATCATTCCAGGACCCCTAGGGGGTGGTGTCACCCACTTTGGAAACCTATGGTTTAAGTAATTGGTCCATTCTTTTTGTAAGTACTTAAGAAATACATGAAGAGTTTGGAATTGATAGCTTATGTGCTTTTATAACAGGGCTATAATCCTGGGTCTTGGTTGGGCAGTGGAAGGAATAGAGAATGGGAGAGATACTGGGTAAGGAGACACCAGGAAATCCATTAAGGTTTGAGAGGAAAATGTGTATGAGTAGGGGAGGAAGGATGAGAGGTCAGTCAGGTGGACCTACTAGGGGAAAAATATCTAGGGAATTGAGGCAAGAAGACTGTGAAGAGAGACTTGAAGAGGGACGTTAAATAGAAGTTGGGTCAGGGTCACTTCGTATAAATAGGAAACAATGTTTTCATGAGAAATATAACCAGGGCAAAAGAACTTGTGTTTGTGATATAGGAGGCATACCCAGTTGGATGTGTTAATTTAAGCCAAATAATATGTTGGATCAGTTCAGAGATTGTAGGGGGCTGGCAGTCTTGGAGGGCATAAGACATCAAAACAGATAAATATAATAGACAAGATTTCATGAGAGGTGATGCAAAGAGGTATAAGCACAGTGCTGTGTGTGGTCTGGGAGGACCTCTGTCTCCTGCACTTCACCCTTCCCTCAGTCTGATCAATTATTAAATTCTATATGTATTACCACATTAATATATATTGCCTCCATCTTCTCTTCTCCATTGATACAGCCGCCATCTTATTTCAGACCCTTAACAGCTTTTGCCTGGACAACAATATTCTAACTGCTGTCTCTATCCAGTGTTTTCCCTTAGAGAAGAGATGCCTACCTTGTTCTCTCAGTAAGTGTCTAGGATTATCCAGAGTCCTTGTAATGGGTACTAGGAGAGATTCTGTCCATTTCTCACAGATCCTATATTTCAGGAGAGCAGATAAAACATGACTGCATAATAGAATTTAAATGCTGGAGAGTAACTGAGTCCTGGGAGGGTTCAGAGGAGGGAGTGCTCATGACCACCTCAGGAAATCAGAGAAGATGTCATTCATAGAGTAGTTGGTGTTTGAGCTGGGCCTTCAAGGATGGGTAGAATTTCACAGAATCATAGAATTTCAGAATTGGAAGAGGTGTTAGCAGTTGCCTAGTCCAGCCCATTCCTCAAAGGACTACCTGCTATATAACATATCTAACAAGCTGTCATCCAGCCTCTGCTTAAAGACCTTTAATGACGAGGAATCTATAACCCCTCCCCCACAAGTTTACTTCATTTTTGGATTGCTCTGATTATAGGAAAGCTTTTCTTGAAATCAAGTCCATATTTGTTGTTTTTGTTTAGTCATATCCAACTCTTTGTGATGCCATTTGGGATTTTCTTGGCAAAGATACCAGAGTAGTTTGCCATTTCCTACCCCAGTTCATATTGCAAAAGAAGAAATTGAGACAAACAGGGTTAAGTGACTTGCCCAAGGTCACACAACCAGTAAGTGTCTGAGGCCAGATTAGAACTCAGGAAGAAAAGTCTTCCTGATGTTAGACCTGGTACTCTATTCACTGCACCACCTAGTTACCCTTTACTTGTATTTGCCCCTTTTGTATCGCTGCTCCTTGCTCCTCTCTGTTCTTCCTTCTAGGACCAAACAGAACAAATCTGATCCTTCTTGCACAAGCTAGATCTTCAGATATTTGAATACATCAATTATATCCCCCTTTGCAATAAGTATAGGCAGATGGAAGGCACTTTAGACAGAGGGAAGGGCTTAAGCAAAACATATCAAGAAAGTTTAGAGGACAGTGAATAATCCTGTTTGTCTAGGGTGTGGATTAGGTGACGTTAAGGCTAGATCGCGGAGGGTCTTGAATGCCAGGAGGATTTTGGACTTAGACACTTAGGCTGGCCAAGCTGTCTGAATGCCAAATGTATCTTTGCCCAAAAGACTATTTTTGTGAAGAACTCACACAAAGTGAGTGCTCACACACTTGAAGGTCAGAAGAAGCCACACAAGGACACTCTCAAGATATCTCTGAAAAACTTTGGAATTAATTGTGAGACATGGGAGACACTGGCACAGGACCTCCCAGGATGGCTCATCCACAACAAAGAAGGCTCTGTGCTCTGTAAACAAAGCAGAAGAGCAGTAGTGCAAAGGAAATGTGAGATGTGCAAATCTAGATATCTCCATTCCAAATGGTCATATGGACTATTTGCGCCTGACCTGTGGTAGAACCTTCCAGGCTCATTTTGGTCTGATCAGACACAGTCAAACACACTGTACCTTGACCCTGACATAATGATGCCATTTTGGTCCTCTTTGATTACAAAGGATAACAACCAACTAATGGAGACCCCTAGAGGGTTTTGGAGCAGAGGGTATCTGAACTAGGCATTAAGAAGGTGATTTTGCAGGATGGGTAGAAGAAAGATGAGACTGGAAGCAGGAAAGACAAGTGACAAATGATAAATAAGTGAACAAGAATGAAAGCTGTGGTAGTGTGGAGTTGTGGTGTCAAACTCAGTTAGAATAGGAGCCACTAATCATACAAGAAAATCTCTGCCTGCTGCATATTGACTTAGAAAACTACATATTAACATTATCTATGTTCTATTGAACTTTTATTTATTTTGTTAAATATTTCAATGCATTCAATAAACATTTAGTAAGTACCTCTTATATCCTAGGTACTCTGCTAAACTCTGGGGATACAAAAAGAGGCAAAAGATAGTTCCTTCACTCAAGGAGCTTACAGTTCAATGGAGATATAACATGGAAACAAATATGTACAAAGCAAGCTATATACAGGGCAAATAGGAAATAATTGAAAGAGAGAAAGCATGGGAATTAAAAGGTGTTAGGGAAGGCTTCCTACAGAAGGTGGGACCTTAAAGTTGGACTTTAAAGGAAGCCAGAGAGATGAGTAGCTGGAGCAAAGAAAAGAGAATGTTACAGGTCAAAGACATTGTCCGGAGCCTAGAGATGGAGTATCTGGAATAGCGAGAAGCCAGTGTCACTGAACAGAAGAGTATGAATTAGAAAGTAAAATGGAAAATGACTGGAAAGTAGGAGGGGGCTAGATAGTAAAGGGCTTTAAAAAGCCAGAAAGAGTATTTTGTATTTGTTCCTGGAGGAGATAGAAAGTGACCACATATGAACATAAACATAAAATACTTTTT
>CM053585.1:313655204-313676306 GCA_028646515.1 Pseudochirops corinnae | reverse complement strand
GAACAAAAGGTCAGGAACTTCAAAGAAACAAGGGAAAAAAAGACATGAAGGAAGTATAAGGTAAGAGAATTGTTGAAGTATGAAAAGGATAAAAAGGATAATTTTGATTATTTAAAATTAATTTTTTGGTGTAAAATTAAAACTTATGTAGTCAAGAATAGAAGGAATACAGAAAATTGGGGGAAACTTTCATAGACAATCTCTCAGATAGGGTGTGATTGGGTTGGAATATTGGTGTAGTGTAGGAAATGATGACCTGGTTGATTTGGAAAAACATGGAAAGACTTGGACTCATGAAGGAAGATGCTATCCACTTTCAGAGAAAGAGATGATAGGAAGAAATAAGCATAGTATGGTCTTACATATGTATATGAGTGTATATGTTTATGTATATATTATATATATGTATCTATCTATACATATATCTATTCTTAATTATAGCCTCCTTTAGGGTGGTGGGGGGAGGGAGAGGAAAAAAAATAAACTAAAAAGTGCACAGCAGAGAACAAAAGAAAACCACCAAGGAAGCAGAGAAAAGCTGAGAAATTTCGAAAGCAACGTGTAGCATTTATTATATAGGTATTCTTGAAATGGAAATTTATTGTTTTATACTGAATCCTTTCTTATGGTCTTCTGTGTATATGACAATTTTTTTCTTTCCTCAGTTTATATTTAAGTTTAAAATTTTAAAAAGTACAAAAAAATTGACTGCACTTTCCCAATTTTAATCTGATTCAAGCCCCATGGGTGGGGTGAGGATGAATTACTGAGTATTTTACACCTCTAGTTTAGAGCATGAGACAAAAGTGACTGGGAGACAGTCAAATACCCCATCCTTCCCTCCATTACACAAGTCCTGGCAACCCCCTATCCCTTTCTTGCAGGATTACAGCTGTTAACCCTTTCACCTAAAGGAAGTCACACACTAACCAGCTGACAGATGTACACATCTAGATGGGTAAACCCTTTTCTAGCTAGATCTAGGAAGCAACACCTTCCCCCACCACTGGGTTTACCAGAGGCTCTTCTCTTTGGCTGCCAGCATCAAAACAGATCTGACAAGTCAGAGGAGTCATAGACTCTTCTGATATGCAAAAGTCACATCTTGGTCCCAGATAACTGACAACATTCCCCACTGAGAGCATTCCTCTACAGAAGAGAAGGCACAGGATCTGTGTGGAGCATCTCTCCACAGCAGAAAGACAAGTTGGGTGCCTAGCGATATGTTTCCATTAGTAATGCTGCTGGGATTAAAAACCCCCCCAATATACTATTGATTATAAAGCTTTTTTTGGGGGGGGGGACTATAAAGCTTTTATTGTCTCCTGAATGAGTTGCCTTTGAGAAAATATGTATTCAATTTCTCCACTAAACCCCAATGTAGATTGGGTTTCTACATAGACAGAACATTTATGTACCAAACAGCCAGTGCCCCTTTAGCCAAAGTGCTGCCTGCTAATCCAGGCTGGCTGGATACAGGGTTGGGAAGTTGAAACAAGTCTTTCTCCAGCTTCAAGACCCTGCCTAGATCTCACCTCATCATGGAAGCCAGCCTTGCCCATCCTGACCCACACTGCTCTCTTCCTTCTCTGAAATCCCAAAACTTGCTTTCTGTATTGCTCATCTAATGATTCCAAGCAGACTTATTATACACTTTGTTCAATATAGATGTTTCATTAATGAATTTTTTCACATATTTATTACTTGTCTTCTAGCACTATGGGGGGGGGAACTCTGGATTTTGGAATTCAGAGAACTTAGATTTAAATTCCAGCTTTGACAGTTGTTAGCTGTGTGACTTTGGGCAAGTCACTTAACCTCTCTGGGCCTCAGTTTCTTCATCTGTAAAATGAAGAGATTGGATCAGATGGCCTCTGAGGTAATTTCCAACTCTAGACATGATGTTGGGAGATTGAGTTCTCTAAAGGCAGGGACCAGATTTTCTATATCTCTTAAGGAGGGAATAACATACACACTCAATTGGGTATCTTATCCTACAGGAAAGCAAGAGAGAAGGGGATAAGGGGGGGGAGGATGATAGAAGAGAGGGCAGATTGAGGGAAGTAGTAGTCAGAAGCAAACACTTTTGAAAAGGGACAGGGTCAAAGAAGAAAATAGAATTAAGTGGGGTCGGGATAGGATGGAGGGAAATATAGTTAGTCTTTCACAACATGACCATTATGGAAGTGTTTTGCATGACTACACATGTATAACTTATATTGAATTGCTTGCCTTCTCAATGGAGGTGGGTGAGGAGGGAAGAAGGGAGAGAATCTGGCACTCAAAGTTTTAAAAACAAATGTTAAAAAAATGGTTTTTACATGCAACTGGGAAATAAGATATACCGGCACTGGGGCATAGAAATCTATCTTGCCCTACAAGAAAGTAAGGGGGAAAGGGATGGGAGGTGATAGAAGGGAGGGAAGACTGGGGAAAGAGGTAATCAAAATGCATGCCATCTGGGGTAGGGGGGAGGAGAGAGATGGGGAGAGAGTTTGGAACTCAAAATATTATGGAAATGAATGTTGAAAACTAAATATATATGTGTGTATATGTACATATATACACATATATATACATATACATACATATATATGTGTGTGTATATATAAAGAGTATTGGAGAAGTGTGAACCAGATGCTAGTTAAGGTCTCAGAAGGAAAACCTTTACAAGAGAGGGAGGAGCAGGGTTTACTTCATGGAAAAGACTCATTTTACTTAAAGGTGCTGTGTGGGCATTCAGCAGAATAGGCAGAGAGAAGGAGCAAGGGCACAGCAGGTACAAGGTTGTTATTGTTCATCCTTTGTTTTCAAAGAGGACCAATGGCATCCTAAGAGGTGGGACAGAGTGGGGCATGTTGCAGGGGCAAAGAGTAGCCCATTTTGACTGAAGTGTAGAGTGTGTGGAGGGGAATAATAATAGGTAAATCTGAAAGCATGGCACTATGGTACAGAAGACCCTGAATGCCAAGTAGAGGAGATGGAACATAGAAAGTGCTCAGGGATTTGGGGGTGACCTGAATTCTTACACTGGCAACCTGTAAGATGAGAAAAAAGACTAGAACTAAAGTAGACATAGGAAGGTTAAAAGAAACCTGTGTGGCCTACCCAGAGACACATAAAATAATAATGGTTGATTGTGTGTAAAGGTATGGTATGGTAAAAGGAATATTGGATTTGGAGTTAGAGGATCTGGGGTCTGATATCCCACCTTCCCTCACCCACTCTTCAACCCCATTTTTATAAAAAAGTTTGTAAATTTCCTGAAGGAACTATGGTAGCTGGGCAAGGCCCATTCATTGGCACAGGGAGGTCACTTTGAGCGATGTTTCTATCACTGACTCCCACCTAATTCCAATTTTACTTCGATCTACCCTCCTATGGTTTCACCTTATTGTACAATGTCATGCCTCATAAATAATGAAGCTTAACGAATGGAATGAAAAGGTAATTAATTGTAAGCATAGTTACACACAGCAATGCTTTACCTGTCATAAAATATATCTTGTGTTAAAACTTATTACATTTTTATCAACTCTGCCTCTGGGGGCTTGTTTCATACTTGGGCTATGGAATGTTCTTGTATAATCAGGGTCCTTGGTCCTTATGACTCGGCCTAATTTAGTCCTCTCCCCACACCCCCAACAGCTGGAAACAAAAGACGGTGTTTTTTCTCCTTATTTCTGAAATTGACAGAAGACAGAAAGTCAGGATATATCCTTTCCTCCCTGTCCAGAGCTATCACCCTCACGCAGACCCTCCCTTCTCTTACCTGGGCTATTGTCTCACTGGACCACAGAGTGACAGAATTGGAAAAGACCTCAGAGGTTATTGTATCCACTCATATCTGCAAAAGGAATCTTCTCTCTAATAACCCTAGGTAGTCATTCTGCCTTGAATACCCAAAGTGATGGGGAACCTATTATCTCTTAAGCCATCACCTTTTTAGATAACTCTAATTGTTAAAAAAAAAAAAATCCTACCTTGAATTTAAATCTTTCTACAATTTCCAGTCATAATTCTTAGTTCAATTCAATTTGACAAGTATCAAGCTCCTACCATATGCAAGATACTGTACTAGGCTCAAAGACAAAACTGAAACAGCCTGGCCTCAGGGAGCCTATGTTCTACAGTGTGATTGTCACAACATGAAGATAGGTAAGTGTAGTATAAGTGGAGAGGGCAAAGGAGATCTGGCAAAATGCTCTAGAAATGTTTGAGGAGGGAGAGACCACTTATAACTGGAAGTCTCAGAGAAGGTTTGATAGAGGAGGCATATGAGTTTCCCTTGAAGAAAGAGAAGTCTGAGGGTCAGCATGCAGGATGGAAAGCATTCTAGGCAGGCATGTGGTCCTGCCGGTGGGAAGATTAGAAGAGAGGAGTTAGAATATTGAGTTTGGTGATAACTAAAAGTCCCATTTGGTTGGGAATATATAGCATGTAAAAAGGAGGAATGTGAGTTAGAAACAAGGTTGGAAGAGTAGATTGAAACCAGTTTTTGGAAGGTCTAGTTTAACAACCAACTATAAAAAAAAAAATCACGTGTCATACTTTGTACATGTGTCATTTTTACATTTCACTTGCATTTTTAACATCTTCTCCTTTACTTTCACAAATCTAAATAATCCACAGAACAATAAATCAAGCTTTGATGGGTAGTGTTTGCTTATTTTTGAGGTGCAAATGCTCATACTGAAAATCCAACAATTGGCAATGGGACACCAGTTAAAGCTGACTCCAGGATATCCCTCCCTTAAAGGGAAGTTATATTTTGATCCTGGCTATAATGGTGAGCCACTAAATGTTTTTGAGCAGGGAAGTGACATGGTCAGCTTTAGGAAATTAATTGTTTTTCCAATTCTTATTCCTCCTAAACCGTCACTGATTCAGCCTTCACTGTGATCTTCAAACTCCAACCCTTGGTACTTTCTCAGGATGTCACTCCCATTCTGGTACTATGCTCTTCCTTTCCTAATCCTGACTCTGTAGTAGACTTCTTCAATTCTATACTAGCCTCATGCTTAAAATCCTTTGTTAATTAAGTTGCAGTATATGAATGAAATGGAATACTAATTTACTATAAGAAACGATGAATAGGCAGACTTCAGAAAAACCTGGAAAGACTTACATGAACTGATGCTAAGTAAGGGGAGCAGAACCAGGAGAACATTGTACACAGTCACAGCCACATTGTACAATGACTAACTTTGATAGACTTGGCTTTTCTTAGCAATGCAAGAAGACAACTCCAAAAAGCTCATGATGGAAAATGCTATCTACATCTAGAGAAAGAATTACAGAGTCTGAATGCAGATCGAAGCAGACTGTTTGCTCTCTCTCTTTTTTGTTTTGTTTCTTCTTTCTTATGGTTCATTCCATTGGTTATATTTATTCTTTGCAGCTTGACTAAATGCAAAAATATGTTTAATGTGAATATATATGTAGAGCCTATATCAGATTGCAAGCCATTTTAGGGAGGGCAGAGGAGGAGGGAGAAAAATTTAAAATTCAAAAGTTTGTGGAACTGAATGTTGCAAACTAAAAATAACTAAATAAATTCTTAAAAATTCTTTGTTCAGTTGTCCTGTTGGACAATTACTGGATTACCTAATTAATTCCTGGATTGCCCCCACCATCTGTGTCTTCCACTCTTAGTCCCACACATGCTGCTGAACAAAGTCAGAGAGCATCACAAAATCAGGTCTGAGTCACTACAAATTTGTGCTGTATAATTTCAATTGGACCCTTTGTGCTGTATAATCTCAATTGGACCCTTTCTGAAGGAATGAATGCAATCCTTTATTTCTTCTTCATTGATTCTCTATTTCACTTCCCATACTGTCAGTCTGACCCATCTTCCCCTCCCCTGAAACTTCTAGTGCTGCCCACCCTTCCTCCTCTGTCCTAGCTGAAAACCTTTCCTCTTTACTGAAAAAACCAAGACGAGTCACTGTGAAGTCTTTCTTTATCTTACAACCCTTTGACATAATCTTCAGTTTTCCCCTCTTTTACTCCAGGCTCTCAGGCCGGTGGACTTTGTCCTTGTCATGGTCATCTCTTCTGATTCCATTTCCTTCTTATCTTCTCCAGCAGGCTGCTCCCACTAGCACTTCCCCATCTCATCTTCAGTCTTTCCTTATCTACTGGTTTCTTCTCTGATGCCTTTTGACACATCTAAATCACCTCACATCTGAAAGAAATCCTCATTAACCCACGTTTCAAAGGAGGGAAAAGCCTAGTAGATAATTTCTTCACAACCCAAAGGTGATGAAAATCTGAACTAGGGTGGTGATTGCCTGAATAGAGATAAGAAAGACTTTGGACAGATATGTGGAGGGAGAAGTGGTAGAAATTTGGCCATCTGTTAGATATGGAGGAAGACTGAGAGTGAGGAATATCAGTTGACACCCAAGTTGTAAATCTTGGTCAGTGGAAGGATGATGACATCCTCTAAAGAAATAGGGACTTTCATAGTTTTGGGAGAAAGATGGTAAAATGAGATCCAAGATGCAGATAACAGCCTACCCATACATGCTTATACTGTGATACTCACGCTGTCCCACTGGAAACCAAAAAAACATTGGGGGCAGTATTTTTGCTCTCTGGTTGCACAGAGATCACACTAAGAGGCACTAAAAGGCAGATATCAGTTGGTCTGAAGGATAAAGGATTAGTACGCTGCGGTGGGGTGGGGTGAGAGATTGACATTTCCCAGTGGCCCTTGCAATGTGCTCCTGTGTTAATGGTTAGATTACAACTGCCTTGAGGGGCCTGTGACTGACTCAAAGAAGGGTGACATTTTATACAAGGGCAGGAGGAAACAGAGTAGAGAAATCTTGGACTTGAGGATAGGTGTAGGTGTGTTGGAGAGAAGATTCATAATTATCTCTTGAAGGGAATTTAGGCTACTTCCTATTCCCATACTTTCACTTTTTCATCACTTACCCCTTGGGATCAGACCATGGCCATCGCTTCGGACCACTAGAGTAGGCAATGAGGAATGAAGCAGTCAATAGGGAGCGATTGAATAGTGTAATGGATAGACCACTGTACTTGGCATCAGGAAGATGTGGGGGTTAAATACCCCTTAAGACATTAGCTATGTGCTGGTGGGTTAGCTCTCTCAGCTTTAATTTTCTCAAGCTATGCAATGAGAAGTATAACATCCCCTATCTCACAGAGACATTATATCAAATGAGAGAATGTATTAAAAATGCTTACTGACCTTTAAGGTGTTTTATATAAATTCTAGTTCTACTTTTATTATTATTTTGTTCTTCTCATCTTTATGCTCTATGAAGTTCAATTAAGAAGCTGGGCACTAGGGCAGTTAAGTGGTGCAGTGAACAGAGCCCTAGCATCAGGAGGACCTGAGTTCAAATCCAGCCTCAGACACCTGATCACATTTACTAGCTATGTGACCTTGGGCAAGTCACTTAACTCCAATTGCCTTGCCTCCCCCCCAAAGATGCTGAGCACTGTGCTGGATGCCAGGAATACAAAGATAAAAGTGAAACAATCCCTTTTCTCAAGTTTACATTCTAATAGGAAAGATAGCATGTGCTGAGGTTACGGAGTCATACTGCAAGATATACTTTTTCGGTTTTTGATACTTTAATTTTACTTTTTTCCAGTGTTTTTTATTCTCCTTACTTTGGTTTATGAGTGGTTTCATCACATTCGTGAAGAGTGATTTGCATTTTACATCCCTCTGGATCTGCTAATATGCTGCCATGTGGTCATCTTCCCAGTATAGTTAATTGCAGTATTGCATTGATTTTCCTCTGAGTACTTACTTGTGGTTTGCCAGACTATAGTATTAATAATCTCATGTATCACCCTCATAAAATGAAGAAAGGTTAAAGTAACTCTTTTCTGAGGCTTCTTTCCCTCTTCTTTCCACATGATAATAATTTCTTCTGTGAGTGAAATGACATTTGCAATATTTTCATGAATGTATTTTGACTTTATTGTTTTGTTTGTGTTTTTTCAAATTAAAGATTCAATAATATAAATGTCAAATATTGATATTGAGTAGGTATAAATTTGGTGCTCAGGAATGCACAAAAATTTGTCTAATAGCGATTACCTTTTTAGAGAGTTTTTCAGAAATTGCTTTCATAATATAGGGAAAGATTGTGAAGGTATATAAAACTTACTTTAAAATAAAGGATCATAGCCTTAAAGCTGCAAGGAAGCTTGGAAGGCATGAAGTCTCACCCTCAATTTATACATAAAGTACACAGGCATGGAGAGGTTGAAAGATTTTATTAGTTTCCCATAGCTAGCAAATATCTGAGGTACATACTAGGTGATTTGTGAGGTAAGAGCATTACTAGCATATGGCAAAGATCAGGAAATGTGACATGTAGAAGGTGCCTTGAAAGAAAAATTTTGGAAATGGATGTGAAGAGGAAGTGCATTCCAGGCATGGGAGTTAGCCAGTGCAAAGTAATGGAGGTGGGAAATGGAGTTCTAAGAATTAGAAACAAGAAAAAGGTCAATTTACTTGAATTGTAGAGTGTGTGGAGGGGAATAATGGTTATTAAAGCTGAAAAGCTGGGTTGGGGCCAGATATGAAGGGCTTTAACTGCAGAAACAGAGTTTAGATGGAAGTAATTATAGGACATGAAGCTATCTTATTATTACTCTTTTATGTTTAATGCTTGGTGGACTATTATATAGATGGGTAAAAAGACTGATTTTTATAATTTAGAGACAGTGTTGGCATGCAAACTCATTTCCAGTCAACTCACTGAACATATCTTCAGGACAATTCCAGTAGCAGGCATGATGAAAAAGATTATGCTTACTCTTCTCCGTTCCCATGTTTTCTTTTTCATTTCTTCTGCTGAATATCTCTATCTATCTATCTATCTATCTATATCTATATATATTTTGCTTTTTGGAGGGGGAAGGCAGGGCAATTGCAGTTACGTGACTTGCCCAAGGTCACACGGCTAGTAAGTGTTAAATGTCTGAGGCTGGATTTGAACTCAGGTTCTCCTGACTCCAGGGCCAATGCTTTATTCACTGCACCACCTAACCACCCCTAAGTACCTGTATTTTGAAAACTTTTCATTTTATGTAGTTTGGCTGTCATGCATTTTTAGCATGGTGACATTTATAAAAATAGTTCTTAAATTATTATAGATCAATGTCTTATCTAGGTTATTGTGAATGGTACTTATATCTGTGATAATGCTCTAAGACAGTTTATCAATTTAGTTCTCCAGGCTATTTTGGGGTTTCTATTTATAATATAGTGATTTGTCATCTTTTAGGTTAGGAAGAATAGTACGTTTCTTGTGTAGAGAAAGTCTAAAATAGGCTAAAAAAGAGATAATTCTGGTTATTGGACCATATCCTTCTAGTAGGTGCTAAATGGTTTTGCAGCCTTCAACAAATATGTATCATAGTTTCCCAATCAATAAAGGTAAGCCCCTTAAGAATGAACTTTTTTATAATTGTGGCAACAATAACTTGATCTTGTATTACTATCTTGAACTTTTTCTGCTTCTATAAGCAAAGCTCTTTGACTCAGACCTTTGTTCAACATTTCTTTGTTGACATGTTGGTGGAATTCATGTGGATTTTGCCCATGGAAGACCTTTAGGTTTTCTTCTTTTTTTTTGAGGGGGCAAGGCAGGGCAATTGGGGTTGAGTGACTTGCCCAAGGTCACACAGCTAGTAAGTGCATAAGGCTGGATTTGTACTCAGGTCTCCCTGACTCCAGGACTGGTGCTCTATTCACTGCACCACCTAGCTGCTCTTAGGTTTTATTCTTGAATCATAACCATTTTATAGGTTCCATATGATTATTATTGTTGTAAATAACAATGATAATAATAAGTAGGAGACAACAAATAGTCAATGGATAAACATTATGAAGGAGATGGAATGGGACAGTATTGA
This sequence comes from Pseudochirops corinnae, assembly GCA_028646515.1. Lineage (NCBI taxonomy): Eukaryota > Metazoa > Chordata > Mammalia > Diprotodontia > Pseudocheiridae > Pseudochirops > Pseudochirops corinnae. Next base: position 313,666,391 of record CM053585.1, on the reverse strand, counting down.
GGACACAAATAGAGCAGCTAATCTCAGTCCACATTATCTGCTAAAACCGGCATAAAGAGGGAGAGGTTGGGTGAAGATGCAGAGGAATTTTAAAGAGGTTGCTGAATTAGGAGCCGGCATGTTTGAGGGGACTTCGCATTATTGTTTATGTCCCCAAGTATGAAGGCAGGAGCTAGAATGGAGAGTAATATTATAACACTGGTAATGAACACTCTGGAGAAAGAGGGGGAAGATGATGGCCAGAAGATGATGACAATGATAATCTGGGTCTATAACTATATGTCTACATAGAAATGTATGTGTACTTGTATACGTAGGTATTTATACACATATATTATATATATGTATACATAGATATCTATTTAGATATGTAGTTGTATATATTAGGTTAGGTAGAGATAGATAGATAGATAGATAGATAGATAGATAGAGTGAACAACAGCAACAACAACCCTCTCAAAGTTCAACAAACTGAGGGGGCATGATGCCAGACAAGGCAATGTACATTGGGGACCATGAAACCATTACAGTAGCTGGGAAGCCTGTCAGAACTTCTGAAGTGCTAAACTGGACACTGATTAAATGAGAAAATGTTTAATTAACCACCTATTAACACTGTAATTGCATAGTTCCAGAACCATGATTCTAAAGCAACTACACATAAAGAAGGTCGACACTGGTGGATTGCTTGAGCGCTGGAGTTTGGAGCTGTAATGAGCTAAGCCAACTGAGTGTCTTCGTTAAGTCTAGGAACCAGTATGATAATCCTTTGAGAGTAGGAGGGAAACGAGGCTGCCCAAGGAGAGATCAATTGATCTGTTAGAAACAGAACAAGTCAAGGATCCAGTGCTGATCGGTATTGAGATTGTCCCCATGGATGCTGCACTTCCACACCAAGATAAAAAAAGAAAGATAGAAAGAAAGAAGGGAAAGAAGAATGGAAGAAGGAGGAAAGAAGGAATAAAAGGAGGAAGGAAGAGGAAGGGAGGGACTGAGAGAGGGAACTCGCTCATGTTTGATTGTGGCACTCTTCTACTCAACAAATTCCAGTAGCTTCATATTGACTCTAGAAGCAAATACAAAATGCTCTGTTGGCATTCTAAGCCCTCTATAACCTAGTCCTCTTTTATCTTTCTATTCTTCTTGCACTTTCCTCCTATTATGTGCTTTGATCTAATGACACCGGCCTCCTGACTGTTCCATGAACAAGACCTTCCATCTCTAGGATCCTGGCATTTTCCTCTGGCTATCCCTCATAGCTGGAATGCCCTTCCTTTTCTACTTTGACTACTGACCTCCTTAGTTTCTTTTAAGGCACAACTAAACTTTTATCTTCTACAGGAAACCTTCCCTAATGACTCTGTATTTCAGTGCCTCCTTCTCTTAATAATTTCCAATTTATCTTGTATATAACTTGCTTTGCATATATTTGTTTGCACCTGACATTTCTCCTGGAGTTGTTGGGCAGCAAACACCATATTGACCATTCCTCAGCCCTTTCTGAAACCACATTGGCCCTCAGGTAGATGACCATCTTGCAGGTGAAGGATCAGCCTATTAAAGAGGACTCTGGTAAGAATCTTGCCAGCAATGACTAAGAGAGTAACCCGGCTGTGATTGTCACAGGACAATCTGTTTCCTTTACCTATATGGAGAAGGACAATGGAGGCATCCTTGAACTCCTGGGGGATAACTTCCTCTTGCCATATAACCTGGAAAATTGCAGTCAGCTTTTGTATGAGCAATGGACCCCCTACCTTGTAAATCTCAGCTGGAACAAATTCAGCACCAGGTGCTTTGCCACATGAAAGGGGCCTAATGGCATTCAAAACCTTTTCTTCAGTTGGAACTATTTTAGGGAGAACTCACACAGGGCAAGTACTCCCATGGTGGTCAGAAGAAATGATACAAGGACACTCTCAAGGTTTCTCTAAAGAACTTTGGAATTGATTGTGTGACATGGGAGACACTGGCACAGGACCACCCAATGTGGTGTGCCCACATCAGAGAAAGTCTTTGCTCTATGAACAAAACAGAATTGAAATAGCTCAAGAGAAATGCAAGATGTGCAAATTTAGATAATCTGCTCCAAATGTTCACATGGACTATTTGTACCTGACCTGTGGTAGAACATTCTGAGCTCATATTGGATTGATCAGCCACAGTTAGATGCGCTGAAACCTGACTCTAGCATAGTGATGTCATTTTCGTCCTCTTCAAGAACAAAGGACAACAAACAACCATTTGTTTGCATGTTGTAACATCCCCCATTAGACTGTATGTTCCTGGAGGGCATCTCCAGCATTTAGCATAGTGCTTGATCCATAGTAGGAGTCTAATAAATGTTTATTGATCAATTGAAGGGAGGGAGGAGGGAGGAAGAACAAAAGAGAAGTTTTATTGATCTTTTTCTGTTTTTGTCACAGTCATTTCATGCTATCTTGCCATCCCCAGCTTTGAATTCCCTCTTACAATAAAGAAAAACAGATAAGCAAAATCAGACAACACAAAGACTGAATCTGGCAGTGTATATACAATTCTACCCCTGTGATCCCCTATCTCTCCACCAAGGAGAGAAAAATCTACTTCTTGATCTATTTCCCAGAACTAAGACTGATCATTACAGCTAATTGGAGTTTAGTTTTAGAGTTATTTTTCTTTACGTTATTTTAGTCATCGTGTATATTGCTGTACTGGTTTTGCTTATGTAGTAAGTCTGCATCAGTTCAAACACATTTCCCCATGCTTTTCATATTCCTCTTGAGGAACAAATGGGAATGGAGGTGCACTAGTAGCCTAGGAGTTATATAGACATATTATAGGGCAGAAGTATCAAACACAAGATTCACAACTACTTTGTGTAGGCAATACCCCAGCATACAGACCAATCAGATTAACATGTAATTGGACAATGTTTGGTACATACTGTTAAGTCTGATATAGAATAATTTTTTGTGTTCTGCTGAATAGCAAAGGTTAAATCTTCTCAGCCCATAGGTTTTCTTGTGGGAGCTAGCCAGAGTTTCAGCTTCCCTCTTCCCCTTTCTTTCCCCCTTCTTTACTACTGCCACATCAGCATTAGGCCTCTTCACGGGTCTTTTGACCTCCACCCCTGTATACCACACTCTTATTAGCATTAGGACCTTTAGGGGTTTTCAACCTCCACCTTTGCTTTGGACCTTTTCCCCCTCCCTTGCTTCAAGACCCTTCCCCCTTTCCCTTGCTGTCAATCAGCATTAAGCTCTTAGCCTCTCCCTTCTTGACTTTGGTGTTTGCCAAATAAGGATAGGTACATTTGAATTGGTTATCCCCTATTTCCTTGTTCTTTGTAAGCTCACCTCCAGCCACTGAGAGATAATGGTGGGCTTCTTTGTTCCTTATGAGAATTCCAGCTCAGATTGTAAACCTGCCTCCCAGCTAATGGGAGAAGGGAAAGAGGAGAGAGGGGGCTTGACTGCGTTAGGGTATAAATTCTTGCTCTGTCTTCTATAACATTCCTCCTTTCCCTGATCTACAATGGAGAGGACTGCCCTCTTCCCTTGGGGAAAGAGAATAAAAAACTTCCTGTTCCTTCCACAAGATACCTCTGACTTTTAATTTTTCTGGGTAGAGGATTTTTGGAGTCCCTGTACCCCATACACTGCAAAGAAGAACAAAAAAAAATCTTTTCATGTTACTCTGAATTCTTTTTGTTGTTTTTGCTTTATATTAGTATACCAAAGTGTTTAGCTGTTCACCAAAAGATGGGCAGTCAATTTATTTCCAAATCATTCATTCATTCATTTATCTATTTATTTTTACCACAGAAATACAGATGGAGATGTCAAGTAGGTAACTGGAAATACTAAACTGGAATTAAGCATCAAGATAAGAACTGAATACGTAGATGTGGGATACATGAACATAGCATAATTAAGCTGATAGCAGCTGCTTAGAACACTAAGGTAGAAAGTATAAGAGATAAGAGCCCTCAGGATAGTACTTGTGCCATGAATATTGTCTTGCGTATGACACATTTCTGTTTTTGATCTTGGAGAGTATATGCCCAGTGACAAGATCATGAGGCCAAAAGGTATGAAGAATTTTGCAACATTCCAAATTGTTTTCAAGAATGATTGAACCAATTCACAGATCCACCAACAATGTATCAGTATGTTTGCCTCCAGTGACCCTTTCAACATTGACTAACTTTGTTATTGTCACTATGGTGGGTATAATGTAAAACTTCAGGACTGATTTAATTTGCATTCCTCTTATTATCAGGAGCATTATTTTTTTTCAAGAATTTTCATTTCTTTCTTTGAAAACTCTTTGATTAAATCCTTTGACCTCTTGTCTACTGGGGAATAGCTCTAAGTTCTTAAATATTTGTGTCAATTTCCTACATGTTCTGGATATAAAATAATCTGAAATATTTGATGAGAAGATTTTTCCCTATGGATATTTCCTTTTCTTATTCTACCTGTTCTATGCTTGTTTTTTACAGAAACCTCTTTAGATTTTATGTAATAAGGGTACAAGCATAACACATTTTATTGCACTTCACTTTATTGTACTTTGAAAACATTGTGTTATTTTTTAAACAAATTAAAGGCAACTCTGTGTTGAGCAAGATGATTGGCACCATTTTTTTTCTAAGAGCGTGAGCTTACATCGTGTCTCTGTGTCAGGTTTTTGTAATTCTGACAATATTCCAAACTTTTTCATTATTATTCTACCTGTTATAATGACCTGTGATCAGTGATTTTTGATGTTACTATTGTTTTGGGATGCCACGAACTGTGCCCATATAAGATGGCAAACTTAATCAATAAATGTTGTGTTTGTTCTGACTGCTCCAGTGATTGGTCATTCCCTACTGCTCTCCCTCTTCTGGGACCTTCCTATTCCTTGAGACACAACAATATTGCAATTAGACTGATTAATAATTCTACAATGGCTTCTAAGTGTTCAAGTGAAAACAAAAGTCAATCTGTGTGCAAACTTCACTTTCATCTTATTTTGAGAAATTGCCACAGTCACTCCAGCTTTCAGCAACCTCCACCTTGATCATTCAGCAGTCATCAACACCAAGACAAGAATCTCCACCAGCAAAAAGATCACAGCTTGCTGAAGGCTCAGGTTATGGTTGGCATTTTTAAGCAATAAAGTATTTTTAAAATTATGGTATGTACATTTAAAAAAATAATGAGTCATAAAGAGTGGACGTTAAAAAAATGACTGAATGACAAATTACACATAGTATATAGACTATAGTATAGTACACACATGACTCTTATATGCACTGGGAAACCAAAAAATTCCTGTGACTCACTTTATTGTGATATTTGCTTTATTGTTGCAGTAGTCTGGAACCAAATCCACAATATCTGAGGTGTGCCTGTATATGGTGTAAAGTGTTGGTCTAAATTGATTTTTTTTTACAAACTGATTTCTAGTTTTCTCAGTAATTCTAATAGAATAGTGAGTCATTCTAGTAGTTTTTATTATAGGTTTTATCAAACACTAGACTGCTATAGGTATTTGATTACTGATAATCTCATAGCTGCTAAATCCAATAACTATTACTCTTTTATGTTTCTGCCATTTTTGAAACTGTTGACTACTTTCTTCTCCTGGACACTCTCTTGTCCTTTAATCTTGCTGGACTCTACTCCTACCTGCCTTCTTATGTGCTTTTGGTAGATCATCATCTATCTTAGCCAACACCAAGGAAATAACCCTTCCAGAAATGTCCCTGGGAACTCTGTTTGAAGGTGCTATGCCTCCTGAGTCCTCCTCTGCAGTCACAACTACTGAGTATGGTACTTTCTACCATACCTATTGGCATTGTCAAATGGTTTGTCATCTGAAGTGGATAAGGTTTTTATCAGTGGAACTGACATTAACAAGACTTGTTACCATGGACTTTCCCCCTGAGCCGTAAGGACCATGGGACTTTTCCATCTAACTTGCAGGTGAAACCTTTTATATGGGTAGCATTTCTAGGATGTGAACTTGAAAATTCTCTAGCTTCTCTCTTTGCATCTCCAGCACTTAACACAGTACTTTGTCTTGTGAAATGCTTATTCATTCATTCATTCATTCATTCATTCATTCACTTATTCATTCATCTCCCACCTATTTAGTATGAACATCATACAAAGCTCTGTTCTGAGTCCTCTTCTCTCCTCTTTTTACAATTTTACCCTTGATAATCTTAACAACTGTCAAAGGTTTAATTATCCTCTATTCTAAATCTGCATATTCAGGTCTTATCTTGAGCCTGAATTCTAGTCTAGCATAAAAAATTGCCACTTGACATCTCCATCTGAATTTCTGATCAGCAATTCAAATTCACCAGATCTGAAATAGAATTCTTCTTCCTCTTATGTGTCTATTTCTGTCAAGGTCACCACCATCCTCCCAGTCACCTAGATTTGGAATTTCAGCATTGTCTTTAATTCTTTTCTGCTCCCCCATCCCTTACATTCAACCAGTTGACAAAATACTTATGATTCTTCTTCTACAATATCTCTTGAATTGTATCCTTCCCATCATTTGCACATGACAAGGAAGGAAAGAAGAGGAGAAAATGAAAGCTACAGAGAATAGCTCACCACCTTCACAATTTTGCCAAGGTCTGGCCCTACCTGCCAGTAGTAATGGCAGAAGCTGGAATTTATACAATGCTTTCAGGTTGGCAAAGTAGAGATATGATCTTCATTTTAGAGATGGAGAAACTGAGGCTTTGAGAAGTTGTGACACACCCCAAATTACACAGTCAGTATGTGTCAGAGGTGGGACACAAGTCCACTTGTCCCAGACTTCAAAGCCACCTCTTCATCCATCACTTCTAGCTTCCTTGAATTATTGTTGTTATTCTCCCTTCTCAACTTTTTTGGATATGGTTCAGATTGAAAAAGTCATGGGACTAGCCTGTCTACCTGTTGTCTTTCTGTTATAATCAATGACTAAAAAACTACTGCTGCTTTTTGCAGTTAAATAAAAATATTAAGATGTAAATTCATCCTCAGTAGACCCACTGAATCCACCATGCCAAGAAGAGATGTGATAATTCTTCACAGAATATAGGTCATTATGCTATACCAGACTTGAATATGGTACAGAATGGCCCCAGGAGACATCTATCTGTACAGTCTCTGTGTCTCTGGGATTCAGTTATTTCCATCAATCATCAAAGAAGGACTTCTTCACTTTCTTCCTATTCCTATTCCAGCCAGCTCCATCTCATGCTTAGCCCCATGTTCAGTCATGCTGAGGGGGACTCAGGAGAAGACACTGGCTTCCTTGGAAAGGAGAGATATCTGACTTCTTGTTCTTGAGCCCAAATGGAAGAACCAGAAACAATCGGGTGGAAGGTACAAAGAAGCATACAAGGTCTTGTAAAGAAAAACTCCCTAACATTTATAGTTATTCCATAGTAGAACAGTCTACTTTGGGAGCTGGTGAATTCCTCCTCACCCAAAGCCTTCAAACAGAGGCAGAATGATGGCTTGTTGCAAATTTTGTGGCAGGATTCTTTGTCAGGTATACATTGAACTCGGTAGCCTCTAAGGTCCTTTTCAGCTTTGAAATAATATGATTCTGTAAGTGTCTAAGTGTGTGAAAAGTCACTGGGGAAATCAAAACCTAAGAACAGACATTTAAGTATCCCCATCCTCACCACCACCCTCACCCCCACAATCTCATGTCATATGACAGCCCAGTTCCTGAAAGGTTATATATAAATTGAATTTTTGTACCAAGTTCCTGGTAACCTGCATTATCCTGAGCCAGGGGCTTGAGAGTTTGTAGGAGGAGATAGAGACAGAAAATATCTCACTAGAACCAAATATTCTTTCCTGATCATGTTGCCTGTACTCTGTACCTTCCTCCCCCTCTTCTATTTCCCTTTTATCTATGCCTGTGAGAAGGTAATCTCCCTGAAGGTAGACACTGTCTTTCTGGCTTATGTTTATCCTAGCATTATTACAGTGCCCAGCACATACTAAGATCTTAATAAATGCTTTATCCATTCATCCACCCTTCCATCCATCCATCCATCTAGCCATCTAGCCATTCATCTATCCGTCTTCATCATCACCATCCTCCTCACTATCCTCTTCCTCATCACTACCACCATCATCAACACCACCACTACTACCACCCTCATTATCACCATCATCATGATTACCATCATTATCATTATCTGTTTCTATTTCTCTATGGCTTTCCACCCAGCAGGTCAAGCTTAGATTATAACTCTTAACAATCCATCAGGCATCAGACAGAAGATCTGGTAGTTGTGCTTACCTGGTTGGATGAATGAGGAAAGCATGAGGTTCCTAATTTCAGGGCCTTAGATTGAGATGGTATGGCATAGAGTTGGAGCTAGTGTCAAGAAGCCCAGGGATATAATGCCATCTCAGGTGCTTGCTAGCTGGGTAATCTTGGGCAGAGCATTAACCTCTCTGAGTCCCAGCTTCTTATCTCTAAAATGGGAATAAAAATACACTTACCTTGTTGAGAAGGTTAAGAAACAATGGATAAAAACCTTATACAAATGTAACATTAGTACTAGCACCACCACTAGGTCTAAAGAATATGAATTCAAGGACTACATTCAAGTCTCAGCTTTGAAACTTACTACCAGGTGATCTTAGACAAATAATTTTCCTTCTCTTACCATCCTCCCTGTTGCTCTGCCCTCCAGACTCCTAGGCATTGTCATCTGATAGCTGATGCACCCTGTGGTCTCCTGGGCTTTCTGCTTGGTCCTCCCATTTCACTCTAAGAACTAGTAGTGCTTTCCATGTACCCTCATCTGAACCGTCCTATTATAATTTGAGCTCTTTAAGAATAAGGATTGTCTCACTTTTCTATTTGTATCCCCAGCACTCAGCACATAATAAATGCTTAATAAATACTTTTCATTCATTCTGTGCCTCAAATTCCTAATTTCTAAGTTGAGGTTAATAAAATTTATACCATCTGTCTTTCAGGACTGTGATAAAGAAAGTACCTTCTGAACTTTACTTAGGTCACTAGAGAAATTTGAACTGTTCAGTCTTTTCTCTTTCCACTCTTTTATTTAGTGACTTGATAAACTCCTATGGGTTTAATTACCATTGCTAAAGTGATGACCTGCAAATCTATATCCAACCCTAGTCTCTCTTCTGAATGTCAATACTACATTATCAAATGCCCACTGGACATTTCCAGCTGGATGTCCCACAGGCGTCTCAAACTCAACATGTCTAAAATAGAAGCCCTTATCTTTCCATCCCAAACCAATCCCTTTTCAAATTTCCCTTTTAACATTGAGGTGACCATCATTCTTCCAGTCACCTAGGTTAGAAACCTTGGTGTCACTCTTGAATCCTCTCTCATTCGCCCCAGATATCCAATCAGCTGCCAGGTGTTGCTTTTTCTATCTCCACACCTCTCATGTATGTCCTCCTTAGCACTCACCTGACCACAGCATGGTTTATGCCTTCATCCCCCTTCGCCTGATCTACCCTCCCACCAAATAGCCTCCTGTTTGGTATCCAGCCTCTCTGTATTCCAAACCATTTTCCATACAGCTGACACAGTGATATTCCTAAAGCTCAGGTTTAGTTTGCGTAATAAACTGCAGCAGTTTCCTATTACCTATAGAATAAAATGCAACCAATATAGAACAATATAGAATAGAATAAACTATATGCCAATAAAATTTGGGCATATAAATTTCCTCACAACCTGAGCCTTTACTGCTCTTCCACTTGTCTTGCATATTTTGCCTTACTCCGCCATCTGTAATCCATTCATACTGACTTCTTTGAGGTTCCCCACCCAAGATACTCCATTTCCTTTCTCTGTTCTTTTGCTCTGGTTGTGTCCCATGCCTGAAATGTACTTCCTCCTCACCTCTGCTTTTGGAACTACTGGTTTCCTTGAGATTCAGCTCAAGTATCGCCTTCTAGATCAAACTTTTCCTGATGTCTCTAGCTTTTGGTGTCCTTCCTAAAACTACCATGGATTCATTTTTTTTGGTGTGCATGTATACACACATATGTATATATGTGTGTATATATACATGTTACACACATATACACAGATACATCCACAATACATATAGTATATGTTTTGTATTTATTTTGTATGTATCATTCATATACCTATGTTGTCTCATTGACTAAATTTTAAGCTCCCTGAGGGCAGACACTTTTATCTTTGTATCTCCAGTGCTTAGCATCGTGTCTAGCACATAGCAGAATTTTAATAAATGCTTGTTGATTGATTATCACCACTCCTAAGTTGTTGATTATCTCAGTGTTTGGTGGAGCTCTCCTTCTCCAAGCCCAAGAGCCCATTTCTCCTCTCAAAATAATTTCTGCTTAGTTCCTAGCATGGCAGTCATTTGGAACATGTTTGAATAGGAAAGAGATGTGAGAAACATATTATCTGTCCCCTGCCCCCAGCTCCTCCACCTCCACTGACCTGGGGGAGAAGGGAGGCAGCATAGTTGGTCATCCAGACTCTCTGGAATTATACAGTCTTAAAATGGCTGGGGTTATTACTGCCCGAATGGCCTTCTTTGAATATATTTCTCCCCCAGCCAAAGCAGAGCTCTCCCTGGGGCCCTGTAGTTATTTATATATGCTTTTCCACACCTTCTGTCTATTATAATTCCAAGCTGTTCAGGGAGGTCTGTTCCTCCAAAATGACACCAGCTATAGCCAAGTCATGTGGGAGGCAAAGGAAAATGCCTCCCCCGCCCCCCATCCATAAAAGATGCTGACGGAATTAGAGAAGGAATCACAAAACATAGCAGGCTCTGTTTTCCCCAGGCTCCTTTCCTTCCATAGGAAAGTCTCAGAGATTTTTTTCTCTATTGGGTTTTGTGGAAAGAGAATTATCAGCAGTGAAGAACTGAGACTTGAACCCAGGTCTCATGGCTTTTTCATTCTTTTTTTTTTTTCTTCTAGGATATAGCATCATAGAATGTCAGAGTCAGAAAGAATTTTAGATAAATCCATTCATCCAGTCACTCATCAATTGATAAACATTTTTTTTAATAGGAAAAGTTATTTTATTTTAAAAGTCTACTGAAAGTTATCTCTTTTTATCCTAAAATTTCTTTTTATTTATTTATTTATTTATTTATTTATTTATTTATTTATTTATTTATTTATTTGCTCATTTACTTTTAATTTACAAGAT
>CM053585.1:313629299-313654704 GCA_028646515.1 Pseudochirops corinnae | reverse complement strand
CCATTGATGGGCATCCCCTATATTTCCAGTTTTTTGCAACCACAAAGAGAGCTGCAATAAATATTTTTGCACATATGGGACCTTTTCTCACTTCTGTAATCTCTTTGGGATATAATCCCAACAGTGGTATTGCTGGGTCAAAGGGTAATTGATAAACATTTATTAAGTACCTACCATGTGCCAGATAGGTGCAGAAGAGACAAATAAAAACAGGAAATGTTCCCTGCCCTCCTGGAGCTTACTTTCTATAGGGGGAGGCAAGTGATACACACAAAATAAATACAAGACAATTTGAGGAAGAAGACACCAGTAGCTCAGGGATTCAGGAATGGCTTTAGGTCAAAGATGGCACTTGAATTGGGCTTTGAAGGAAACTAGAGATTTTCAAAAGCAGAAGTGAGGTGAGTATATTCCAGGTACGTCTGGGGGATGTAGTACTATGTATGAACATCCAGAAGGCTAATTAGCCTGGGTTATATAGAGCATGAAGGGGAGTGATGCATAATAATGCTGGAAAGTTAGAATGGGGCTGGGTCAAAAAGTGCTTTAAATGCTAAATTGTAAAGTATTTGACCTGGAGGCATAGGGAGCCATTGAAATTCACTGAGCCATGGAAAGGGCATCAAGTTGAGTAACCTTGTTTTGTTGATGAGGATACTGAGGCTTTGAGATGAGAAGTAACTTACTGCAGTTATTAAGATCCTGCGTAAGGTTTTCTGACTAGCAGTCCACCACAAACCATGCAACTAATTGCAGTCCCAGAGCTGTTGTGAGGAAAGCACTTTGGAAACTGCAAGTTGTCATATCTCCCTGTGTTTGGAGTTGGGCTGTTGTTAGCCATACATCTTCTGAGTGGAAGCCATCTTCACAGGCAAACACTGGGTCTCTTTACAAAGGTTGTCTTTGTGTCTAGGGGCACTGGTTGGGAATGAGAGTAACTTTTCAAGGTAAACAAGGATCTTGTGACCCCTAAGCATCTGACTGTGTGGGCATCTCCTGGGATCCTGGATCCTGTATATACTTGAGTACTGCTCAAAGACCTAACCTTTCTGAATGTGAAGAATACATGTTTTATTGGTAGCCCATGATGTCATGGAGAGCAGAGTTAGGAATAATTTTTCATAGAAGTTTCAGGTTGAGATTCAAAAGGAGGAAAGTCTTTCAAATTCTCTTCTGTCCCTATACCTTCTGTATTGATTTAATCAGTTTCCATAGGCTCATTTGTTATCTCTGTACAGATGACCTCTCAGATCTGTATAAACATAATGATAAGAATAGTAACTAGCCTTTATATGTTATCTCATTTGAGTCTCACTATAACCCTGAGGCAAGTTGTTATCATAACCTCTGTCACCAAACTCATTGGTATGGGATTCTCTAATTATTGCTCTTGCCCTGCAAGAGGGGTGAGGTCTAGATATAAGAGTTTCCATTTGCAGAATCCCCTTTTTGGTTAAACTTCAAGTTTTCTTCAAGGGTCAAGTTGGATTCCAATGTTGAAAGAGAAGATCGAAGAGGTCAATACTTGAGGTTGCTGGAAGAAAAGACAGTGAGAAGACATGAGAGGAGGTGAAAGTCTTCATCATGTTCATATTTCCAGCTTGCTACACTAGATACTCCAGGGAGCTTCCCTTTGAGTGAGATTCAGTTCTCTCTCTCTCTGTCTCTGTCTCTGTATCTCTGTCTCTCTCTCTCCTCTCCCTTAGTTATCTCGTTTCCACTCATATTCTCCTCTGTATGTCTATGATTTAGATAAATTGGTTTCTTGTGTGTTCATTATGGAACTGGTATTTGGTGAGAAAGTCAGGCCTTTGAGTCCTTCCCTTCTCCCCCAAAGACAAATGATCTGAAGTTAGATGGAACCCAATCATATCCACTAGACCAAGGGTGGGGCCACATGTGGCCCTCTAGGTCCTCAAGTATGGCCCTTTGACTGAATCCAGACATCTGTTTGAGGGCATAGGTTCCCCTCCCTTGCCCTAGACAAACAATATTTGATGGAGCACATAGATATACACACGTATGGCCTAGTATCTCCTCTCTCTGAGGACAGCAGAGTCATGGCCTCTAGCCTCAATCTCCTGCATCCTCTCCTGGGAGGAATGAAAGTCTTACTTGGAGAAGGGTGGGGGGAGAAGAGTCTAGAGATGTCTGTTCTGTCTCCCTTCAAGCCACATACATGGACAGTATCTTTGCCATATATGGAGTTTTCCACACATGTGGGGCTGTCTACTACTCTTGTTTTTTACATTATTATCCCCATTTTACCAACACCAAAAGGGATCATGAAGTGTCAGACACTGAAATGACTGAACACCACCACCAATGACACAAATGAGGGAACTGAGCCTATGAAGCATTAAGTGACTTGACCCAGATCACACAGCTAGTAGGTATCTGAGACTGGATTTGAACTTAGATCTTACTTTCTAATTTCAAGTCCAGAGCTCCCCTACCTAGCTGCCCACATTTTTATGCTGAGTTCCAATCTTGCATCACCAATTATTTATCTGAAACTTTCAACTGGATGTCCCAATGGCATCCCAAACTCATTATGCAAAATGGGGTTCATTATTTTGTCCCTACACCTGCCTTTTTTCCCCCATTTCTGTGGAGGTCACCACCATCCTTCCAGTTGTCCAGGTCTGCAACCTTAGAATCATGCCTGACCTTTCCCTTGACCTCACATCCATATCCAAACAGTTGTTGCCACGGTTTGTTTACTCTATCTCTACAACATCTCTTATATCTGTCCCCTCCTCTCCAGGCATGAGACCACTGTCCTAATTCAGGTTCTCATCACCTTTCACCTGGACTGTTTTAACAATCCCCTAATGGCTGCCTTGTCTCCAGTCTCTCCACTCTCCAATTCATGTTCTAAGCACCTATGAGATTGGCATCACTAAATCCCAGATCTGACCATGCCTCCAGATCTGACCATGCCTCCATCTCTTCCCCTCTTTCCATCCCAAGAAACTTTAGCAACTCCCTCAGCTGTAGGATAAAATATAAGCTCCTCAGTTTGGCATTAAAGCCTTTTACAATCTGGCTCTGAATATCTTTCCAGACTGATTTCACATTAATTCCTCTAACACACTCGACATTCCAGCCAAACTGGCTGACTCGCTGTTCTGCATATGCGTATGCATGTATATATATATATATGTGTGTGTATGTGTATATATACATATGTATACATATATGTGTACATATATATGTATACACACATATATCCCATCTCCTGTCTCCATGCCTTTGCAGAAACTAGCCTCAAAGCTTGAAATGCATTTCTTCCTCACTTCTACCTAGAATAGTCCCTCGTTTCCTTCAGAGCTCAGGAGCTCTCCTTCTTCCTACACAAAGTCTTTCTTACCCCTCCCCCAAGATGTTAGTGCCTCACTCTACTGAAATGGCTTTGTACATATTTTACATTTATCTCTGTGTATATGTTGTTTCCACACAATGGAATGTAAGCTTGTTAAGGGCAGGGTCTGTTGGTTTGTTTTTTGTCTTTATTTTCTCAGCAACTAGTATGGTAAATAGTAAGTGTTTAATAAAGGCTTATTGAATGAATAGATAAATGAATATGGCTTATTCAAAAGTGGAATGAGCTGCTTCCAAAGATGATGATTTTGCAGTTGCTAGAAGTATTTAAGAAAAATCTGAGGAAGCCCATGTAGGGAATATTTTCCTCCCCTGACACAGATTAGACTGATTGCCTATGAGGTATGTTCATATTCTGAGTTTGTGTTATTATGACTTTGTGTGCCAGGGGACCCCTGGAGGACTTGGGGAGTAGCATTTAGAAATCAGAGAAGTCAGTGAAGATCTCATAGAAGCTGGACATCAAGATGTCTTGACCACCCTGAGATCCTATAGTTTATCAATGCTATGCTTTTGAGAAGCCATCATACCTAGATGATGCAGATCCTTGGAACCTGTGCTCAATTATGGTTACCATTTTAGGTTGCTGGGAATGCACATAGAAAGGAAGGAAATTGATACCTTGTTTTGGGATTCATATATGAAAATAAAGGAAAATCATAGCATATTAGGATTGGGAGAGATCTTGGGATACTAGCTATGGAATGTTGGAACTGGAAGGAACCTTAAAAGATAGAATCTAGAGTAATCAGTCCTGGAAGGATCCTTAGTATGTAGTACATCAGATCTGGAAGAAGCTTTAAAACAAAGCCTATAGAAGAGATCTAGAACATGTAACATAAACTTTTGGAGCTGGCCATATCTCTTCCCCTTGGAAAACCTCCAGTGGTTTCCTATTGTCTATAGCATAAATTACAAACTCATTAGCCATGTATTTTTAGAACTCCTTTGGAAACTTCCTTCTCGTCTTACTCAAACTCACAGGTTGGCTTCCTCAGTAGAGGGCTACCCCAGATTCAAGGTATTCTATGAACTTGGCCTCCTAAAACAATACCTCACGAGTCCCAAGTTGATGTGTTTAACCTTTCATAGTCATCTAGTGAATACAATGAGCTCCAAGCCAAGGTATTTATTGAAATAGTGTAGTTAAAATAGAACAACAAAACATCTTCTCATAAACCTGGGCTATACTCTCCCACAAATACATATATCTAGGGAGCTTCTACTACCTATAGAGTTCACAAGTGGAAAAGGAACATTTATAAATAACCTATATGATCAAGAAAATTTATACCTCTGGTACTATAGGGCCCCCACTGTCTCCTTGACTCTACTCCTTGTGGGACATAGGGTTTTTGTTGGGCTCAGTCTGTGGCTCTCCTCCTTGGCAATAATCTTCTGCCTTCGGTTTTTTGATCTCTTGGGGAGAACCTGAATCCTTACCCTGGGACTAGCAGGAAAATTTCTGTATTCCATTCCAGTCACCACACCAGAATATTGGATTTCAGGAAGACTCATCCTTGGATTCCTCTCTCAGACTCTGCAAGTTCCTGCCTCTGAAGGTGACATAGTAAGAATTAAACCTAGGACTTCAGATTCCAATTCAATTTGTACCACATCCCATTGCCTCTTCTCTGTGGTGCCATATCTTCTATCCTCTCGTCTTTACCAAAAATATGGAGATGTCACCTGAGGTTTTCTGAATTTTTCTTCAGTGGATTTCAAGAACTTTCCAATGAAGTGGTCTGAGAAATAAAAATCTTGGAAAGGTCTTTATTGTTACCTTGGGGGTTGTTTCTTTGTGGGGAGGGGAAAATTAGGTTAAAAAGAATGTCAAATTTGGAGTCAGAGGATTTGGGTTCAATTCCAGCTTTAGTAGTTACTACCATTGTGATCTTGGGTAAATCACTTCTTTTCTATGGATCTTAGTTTCCCTCACATGCAAATGGAAAGGTTGGACTTAGTGACAAGAAAACATGAAAGGCCATTTCCAGCTCTAAATTCATGACACATTGATACCGTCATCTAATGTTTTGTTTGTGAGGTTGAGATAGAATATCCTTCTTCTTCTCTTCATTTAATTCAATTGATACTGAATTAAGTTCCTACTGTGTAACCTGTGTTCCTACTCTTTAACCCTGTGCTAGGTCTGTACATGAAATTGTACAATACTAAAAAACATTTACTGAAAACAGTTACAAGGTGTGTAACAAGAAATATGAGTCACATTTCCAAGTCTTGAACCCTCCTCTTTCTATTAAAAAAATGAAGACTCAACCCCAATTATATTCAATATAATATCAATAAAACTTAAATATTTCATTATAAAGAATGTATTTGATATTTCTTCCCTCATTCTGATGTACATGTCCTTTCCTTACCCTAAAATCCATCCTCCACATACATTCAACCTCAAAATTTTGACTTCTTCTCCACATTTACTCCTCATATTTTTGTTTCTATTGAAAAATTATATTGCAGCTTCTTTCTTTATAATATTTCATAATGATCTCTCTCCGGTGTACCCCAATATAAGTCTTCCTTCTATCAAAGTATAGTTAAGCAAAATAAAGCAACACATTGGCCAAACCTTATGTCATACATCTCATTTCATGATCTTCATGCTGGGGGGAAGGAGGTATATTTTATTGATAGTCCTATAAAGTCAATTGGTCACTGTCCTGATTGACATTCTGTAGTTTTCCATATTATTTCCCTTCATATTGTTGTGATCTCTATGTAGATTATCTTCTTGGTTTTGCTTGCTTCATTTTATATCAGTTCATATAAGTATTTCCAAGTTTCCCTGTTTTTCTTCACATTTGTCATTTTTTACAGCATGGTAATATCTTATGCCCAGTCATTCCCCAATTGATAGAGAACACCATGTTTTGACAGATATTTTTGCTATTATAAAATTTTTGCTATAAATTTTGGTACATGTGACCCACTTCCATCTATCTTTGATCTCCTTGGGGCTCATTAACAGAAGCAGGATGGGTCAAAGACTATGTACAGTTTCATGACTTTCTTATATTGTTCCAAATCATTTTGCAAAATGGTTGGACCAGTTCAAAGCTCCACCATGACTATGTTTATTTTCTCACAGCTGCTCTTAACATTCACAATCATTTCCCAAACTATAGTCTCCCAAACTTCCAATATAGCTTGTGAATCTTCTCAATCCATTTCATGTGTCAGCTTATTAACCTGGCACTGTAAGCTAGTAAAAAAGGAAAACCATGTTCGTAATTCTACTCTCTTTACATTCTCACATAGGGCTATGCTAAGTACCACAGCAATATAGGTGTGGATAAGAATGGAGTAGGGTTGGGAGGGGGGTTAGGAACTTGCCAGTGATTGAACTCAGAGGCTTCAGGGTCTAAAAAGTCTTGCATTTCAACACTGGATCAATGAAGCATTGAAGTCTTACAAATGCAGCTTCTCAAGGCAGGGACCAAAGCTGGGAGGATATCTGCAACCATTGCTTTCTAGTACAGAAAAGGGAAAGCTTCTGTTATTCACAGCAGGAGTTAGATACAGATGTGGGATAGCTTTCTGATTCTATGTCCATTTTCTCCTTTCTCTCCTCTGAAAGTCTGCTCAAATCTTTAAAAAATTATGTCGAAGCTTTTTTCTCCTTTCTTTATATCACTAACACAGTGTAATGATACCCTCCTTCTTCCCTTCCCACCCCCCCTCCCCCCATAAACCTTTCTTCCATCAAAGAAGTATAGTTAGGTAAAACACATTCCATTTCCTTCGCAAGAATTTACCTCTGAGCTTCCTGGCAGGAACACTGAAAATGTTCTATCCTATCAGGGTCTTTGCTAGAATAGCATCATTTTCTGCTTCCATATAGGCTTGAGGGAAGGGGGGAGATATAGTTCCCAAGGAAAAATTCCCCTCCCCCACAGCCAGATGGAGAAAATCTTGTTAAATACCACACAATGAGTATGCAGAACCACAGAAAAGGGGCAAGAAACCTGGTCTTCTGATTTGGATTACAGTTTGTGGTCCAAAAGACAACATTGACTCTGTAATGTCAATGGTGGGATTTCTATCCAGATAACCTAGTAATAAAAAATACATGATATCAAGGAAAGATAATGAATTTGGGAGTATCAGACAAAATACCCAGGCAGAGCACTGCTGATTGACTATATATCCTCCCTGGCTGATGAAAAACCTGGCAGTCTCCCAGGGGAGCTGTCCCAGGTCCCCTCTGCATACAGCTGAGGTTGGTGCCCAGTGCTGGGTTGGTCCTTAATAAATGCTCATAACCATAAGTCACCTGGAGTGGGACCGTGTGTGTATCTGCCGCATCAGTCAATAATAACCCAGTGAAAAGGTTTAATTTTCTCTCAGTCCTTCCCCACGTTCTTCTCATCTCATAAATTACAGGTGTTTATGACTCTGGCTTCGGCACTTTGGCAATAGCTGATAATAGCAGAGTAAGTGGCAGATAGGATGAATTCTTCCACTGATTTCAAATAAACCTTACGAGGAGCAGCAGTAAATAATGTTAAACAGCGTGCGCAGAATAAATTGCTACATATACTGCTTCAATGAATACCAAAGTGTTTTCATCTCAGACCCAATGGTGCAGGCAAACAGTTGAGTTAGGGAATAATGTGAGTCCTTTATAACTTTAAAGTATTTTTTCCTCCAGAAGGAATCAGTTAAATGTCCACCTGGACCAAACAAGAGTTACCATGTAAATTGCACTAGTTTCATACCCAATGTCTTTACCTCTTAGGTTAGCCTCCTCTTTCCCTGCCTCAGTCAGTTCAGCCTACTGTTGTAGTATCTGAAGCTCGAAGCACTCTAGAAATCATTTAGTCCAAACTCTTCATTTAATAGAGGAGACACAGAAGGGGGAAGAAGATTGGCCCAGGTCCCGTAAGTAACAAATAAGAGATAGCACCCGAAATCAGGTGAAAACAAAGACACTAAAAAGAAACAGGTTTGAAGGGACAGGGCATAATCCTCAGCTTTGTCAAGAGATGAGAGGGTAGAAGAAGATGATACAAGAAAAGATAGGAAACCCCGCCTTCCTCAACACTTAGAGCTAAATAAAAGACACGGGTTCTTACCATAGATGGGGAGAGCCAGGATTTCTGAGAAGAAAGCAGCTCCTTGCACTTCTGGGATGATATGGATCTCAAAGTGGAATAAAAAGAAAAGTCATAGAGATAAGTCAAAGGGAGAAGACACAAGTAGGGGTATTAGGAACCCTCTGCTGAGGAAGACCAAGGTAGCTATTTCTTGACCTGACATTGGCAATAGAAAGGTCTACTGTTTACCTAGGGGTGAGTTATTACTATTGTTGTTATTAGTTACTATTGTTATTAGGGTGGAATGGAACTGTGATTTCATGAGTAAAAGAAACTCTCACTACAAATGCATATTGGCTTTTTATTTATGACATATTTTTAGAGAATCATCTATGGCACTGACAATTTAATTGCCTTACCCTGAGTCAAATGTCTTGTATGTATCAGAGGTAGGAGACAAATTCAGGTCTTCCAGTTGGCACAGCCAACTCTCCATCCATTACTTCATCCTTCTTCTCATTATGGTTTGTAACCAAGGTGTGTTTGGGTATGTCCAGTTGTACTAATGCAGGAATGGGAGGGTGAGGGTGGGGGTGGGGTTGCAGCATTTCAGCTTGCCTATAATAGAGGCTTCTTCATCTCCTTCCACATGGGTGGGGATAGCATCCTTTTATTGACTGCCTCTGTCTTTAAAACTGAAAATACAGAGACATTCACTCTCTTTCTCACTATCTCTCTTTTCCTTGACTCTTTTAAGCTGCATCCAACTGTGAAGAGCACAGTTCACCTACAGTGAGGATGCCATGAGCTATGATGAAAAAGGAAGGAGTTGCCTTCCCCTGCTCTTCCCCTTTTATTCCCAACTCTAATAAATGGGACTGGGGGTGTTCATTTCCATTCTGTATTATTTGTCCTCAGTTTCAGTTGTTGGAGGTCATTCCCATCAGACCAGGACTTCAAGCCATTGGTGTCTTAGATCCAGGATTGCAGGCAATCTGGTATAGCCAGTCAGCCCATCATGGAAGCCTGCAGTGCTGGAAACTCAAGCTCCAGGGTGGTTTGGGGACTGGATTCTAGGGTAACTGAGCTAAGCTATGAACCTAATCTCTTTCCCCTCCCTAGAGATTGGGGCTGTACAGGGGAGGATTATGACTCCCACATATAGGGGAAATAAATTTGTAATTATACCTTTTGAAGTTAATATTTCTATGAAGAAGCTAATCTGCCTAATGGAACTGGGGTGCCAGGGAACACTCCCCTGTAATCAAGGGAACAATACAGATAGGGGGCTGGAGACATTTGCAGAGAGCCTAAACCCCTAATCCTCTTTAGGGTACTGAAGAGCTCTGGGAGAGGAGTGAAATCTAATCTACCTGGTCTTCAGGTGGTGGGGACTAGAGTGGTTTGTGCTACATATTATTATTATTATACTCTCTTCTCAACTCTTTTGATGGGGTTCAGATTGAAAAAGTTATTGGACAAGCTTCTACCCTGTTGTTATTCTGTTACATTCAGTGATTAACAAACTAATGCACAGGTGGAGAAATGACTATTTTTTTTGCAACTGAATGAAAGAATTGAGATGTAAGTTCATCCTTTGCAGACCCACTGAAATTAATCCAGGTACAACTACAGCAGTAGATAAAATGATGGAGCTAAAGTCCTAGACTTGGACTTAAGATGACCCGAGTTCAAATCTAGTTGACTGAGCCTGGGCAAGTCAATTTTTTCTTCTGTAAAATGGGGGTAATAGTAGTACCTTCCTCACAGTATTGTTGTAAAAATCAAATGAGATTGTATAAGTAAAGGAAGACTATATGCTTTTATTAAGGATCAATATGTGCCAAGCAAAATACAAGCAAAAAGCAAAGGCTGTCCCTGCCCTCAAGGGGTTTACATTCTAATGGGTGAAGATAATAGACAAAAGGGAGATGGAAAGGGTGAGAGGTAATGAAAAGGAAGGTTGGTTTGCTTCTGCCCTTCCTCAAAATGAAGGACTGGACAAAACTTCCAAAATGGAGAAGCAGGCCAGAATGGCAGAGGGATACTCTGCGGTGAAGAGGCCCCAGATTCTAAGGGAAGTTTTAGGGTAAACCTGTATCTGGACATGGTGGCAGCATCTGGAAAGTGAGAAGCATAGACAGGAGAGGAATAAAAGTTAGCCAGTCTGGTCTCCTTCCCATAATAGAGACCCAGGGAGAAACTCACTGGTGGGAAGAAGGGCCTGGTAGAGAGATGTAGAGGAAGAGAGCTAGATGGATAGATAGATAAACATTCACATATAGATACATGCTAAATATTGTTGCCATATTATTGTCATTTTATGCATTTCATCCTGTCTCCATAGGATTTCTATTTCCTTGGCCAGGTCTCTATATTTGGGAAGTGTTTTTGTGCAATGTAGCTTAGAAATTAAGAGTCCTGGAAATGTTGACATCAATCGAAAATGTTTTTCAGTTTTTATGAATAGGTGTTATGTCTAGGTGATCATAGCTAACAGTTTGGTTTGTAATAATGGTCCAGTTCCAATACAGCTTATTGGCTTACTTCTCCCAATGATACTTAGGCAGCTAAGCATTGAAGTAGATAGAGCGATGGGTTTGAAGTCAAGAAGCCCCAAGTTTGAATCCCACCTCAGACACTTATTAGCTGTGTGCAGGTCACTTAACCTCTCAGCCTTGTTTTCCTGATCTGCAAAATCAAGCTAAGTATAGCACCTACCTCACAGGCTTGCTGTGAGGGTCAGACGAGGTCACGTAAGCTATTGTTAAGATGTTATCATTGCATGTATTTGTAGTCTGAAGATTTCTTTCCATTTACCCATGAAAGGTATTGAGCTTCTAAGGCAGCGGTTCTCAACCTGTGGGTTATGTTCAATTCGTAACAATGAAAATACATCCTGCAGATCAGATAGATTCATAACAGGAGCAAAATTACAGTTATGAAGTAGTAACGAAAATAATTCTATGGTTGGGGGTCAGCACAACATGAGGAACTGTTTTAAAGGGTCACTGGCATTAGAAAGGCTGAGAACCACTGCTCTAAGGTATCGTTCTTGCTTCTAGGCATTTATTTAAGAAGTGCTAAATTTTTATAGCCTAAAGTGATGTTACCTTGTCTCTATACTTTCTTCATATAATTGATATTGATCACTAAGTCTTGGCCCCTTAAGAATAACCCTTCACTAGTTTCTGGTGACACTGACTTGGTCTTAAATGATCATCATAAATGCCTCCCTTACCACCAGCACATCTGCATGACTCAGGCATCAATTCAAAGTTTCTTTGCTAGCCTATTGTTAGCTGAGGATGTTGCCCATAGAAGATCTTTTAATTCTACTCTTTGATTTGAGTGATTTCAATGGATCCATCAGAACATAAGCCACTTTCAGTTACATTTGAGAAATCCAATGGCTTGTACCATCTATCAGACTTTTCTATTGCTTGGTAAAGTGATGTCTCTGTGTTATAAATGTATTATGTAATTTAAAAAAAATTTTTTTTCTTTTTGGAGGGCAATTGGGGTTAAGTGACTTACCCAAGGTCACATGGCTAGTAAGTGTGTCAAGTGTCTGAGGCTGGATTTGAACTCAGGTCCTCCTGACTCCAGGGCCAGTGCTCTATTCACTGCGCCACCTAGCCACTCATGTATTTATGTAATTTTTAGACATGTTTTTCTTGTACTCTAAAAGAGTAAATCAATTTTCATTCCTTTTCTGCATAGACATGTTAATCTTTGGGCAAGTCATTTGATGTCTATGGGCTTCAGTTTCCTCATTTTTAAAATGAGAGGGTTGTAGACACCCCTAAGGTTCCTTCCTGCTCCTGATCTGTTATCCCATGAACCTATAAACTTAAATCAATGACTATTGTTATTGACATAGGGCATGCTCTGTAGCATAGTACTTACTATGGGCCAGGCACTGTCCTAAGTGCTTTAAAATATTATTTCATATCTCATCTTGCAAAAACCCTGGGAAATAGGTGCTGTTTTATCCCCATTTTATAGATGAGGAAACTAAGGCAAACAGAAGCTATAACTGGCCCAGGGTCATAGTGAGTGTCTGAGGTCAGATTTGAACTCAGGTCTTCCTTGTTGCAGTGTTGCCACTCTACCCACCTAGCTGCCTCTACTAGACCACATCTCTATTTGCACTGGTAGGTCAGGTTCCCTTAGGGTTATAGGACCTATGTTTTGTTAATATTGCATAGGATTTTGTTAGTCAGTCAACAAACACATAATTTATTGCTCATATGTCAGATACTGTGATATGATAGAACTTAAGCAGGGTAGGGGGTGGAGTAGGGAGACTAAATCAAGTATTTACCTTTTATATCTGGACTCCATGTTGCTATTTATTATGTCAGGGCTGGGGCAGTCCATTCCACCTGTGCTTGTGGAGTGAGTTTGTGGGTAGGGAGAGGTGACAGCCTGGTATAGTCGAGTGAGCTCTGGACTGGCTCATGGGCTTCTCAGATTCATAGAATTAGATCTTGAAAGGCCCTGACAGGTGTTCTAGTCCAAGTCTCTCATTTCACAGAAGAGGAAATTGTGTTTTGAAGAATGGAGGAAGTGAGTTACTGAGCATCCCAAGGTGAGTAGCTGAAACAGGGTTTGAACCCAGGTCTTTTAACTCTACTGTGCTCCTTTTGTTGCACTATGGTGGGAAGCTGGGGGTTCTTTTTCTGTCTGGGCCTTAAGCATCAAGAAGAAGGAATGAGTTCTCCTTACACCAAGAGGATTGAGGCCAGATGAACTTAAGAATGCTGACTGGAGCCCATGTGTACAAGAGCTGCAAAATATTCTTCATATGAAAATGCTCCATTTGTTGAATACTATTGGTTGTCATCCCACGGCAGAAAGATACCTGGAAGGTAAGCCTATGGCTGCTGGGCTGATGACTGAGGCCATCTGAGCTGAGGGGGAATCTGTGGGAGTCATATGACTAACCTGGCTGAGTGATGCAAGCAAACAGAGAATGATAAATACATAAAGGAGAAGCTGTATTCAAGGAGTGTTATGACTGAGAGGGGACACCAATGTTGAGCTCATCCAAGAAGATCCAACTCTATTCATGTTGCAGTATTTCATGGACTTCTCTATTGAAGTTGTGGGTTTTATTCCCTGCTTTTGGTCTAAGGATTGACTCCTTTTCTGTTTTGTGTAACTATCTTTATGTTTCACCTGTAAGTGTCTGAGGTGAGATTTGAACTTAAGCTCTATTTTACCATGATGCCTCCAAGCTCTGTCATAAACTACTTTCATGACCTTGGGCAAGTCATGTGACCTCTACAAGGTCTCAATTTTCTCATCTTTAAAATTAGGGCATTGCACTAGAATGTGGGACCCCCATATGGGGTGGTGACCCACAATTTAAGAAGTACTGAAGGCTTGCGAGTGGAAAAAGTTTAAGAAGCCCTGTGCTAGATGATCTTTGAGGTCTTTTCTGTGCTATAGATGTATAATCCTATGACCATAAGCCACTGGTGTTCTGTGGTTACTCTAACCCCATTTGTACTGGTAGATCAGGTCCCCAGAGGGCAGTAAGTACTCATCCCCTCAGAGTCTAGGGGTATCCCAGAGGAGTCTGTGGTGTCTTTTCGATGCTATAGTTCATGAGCCGCCATATGTACACTTTCCCCCATTGATTATCAGTGATAACAAAGTCATACTTAATTAGTTTTATGAAACACAGATTTACTATACTAGCATAGTTGATACAAAACATCCCATCCCCACCCAAAGCTTGCAACATAGTATTCCATAAGTACCTTCAGAGTCTGGAGCAGTGGTTCTCAACCTTCCTAATGCCGTGACCCTTTAATACAGTTCCTCATGTTGTGGTGACCCCCAACCATAAAATTATTTTCGTTGCTACTTCATAACTGTAATTTTGCTACTGTTATGAATCGTAATGTAAATATCTGATATGCAGGATGTCTTTTCATTTTTACAAATTGAACATTACCCACAGGTTGAGAACTGCTGCTCTAGAGGAAAGGGGACTCAAGTTTAGAGTGGTGTAAGGGTAGCTCAGTTCCTGGATGCTGGAAGTCCTTCCTCCTTCATGAAGTTTCCCTGGAGCATGGTGCAATTATTTTGGTCCTAATTATATCTAGTCTGTCCTTGGCTCCCAAAGTTTACTGCCACAGGTGTTCTGGGGGCATCACTAAGATGCAGAGGAAAATATCCAAATCTTCCAGTTGGTCCTCTCAAATTTATGAGGTCCTTCTCCGGCCAAGGAGGCTTGGGAACTCGGACTAGCCTGATGTTGGGCAAGAACCCTTATCATTCCCCATACAACCTCAACCTCCTCCCTCCCCCAAGTGATTCCTTCTCAAGGATTTAGCCAGAAGGCTTCCACTAGCATCTTCATTAACTTGAATCTCCACAATCCAAACTAACTTGATGTTTTATAAATGACCCGAAGATCTTGACTAAATTTCCTCAGCCCATCAGAACATATCTCTTTGTCACTCTACTTCATTCAGTGACTTTCAAAGATATCTAAATTGACCAAAGACCTTTTGCACCTAATCTAAAGCCTAGGAATGATTGATTGGTTCAATAGAAGTGTCTAAACCCAGTTTATACTCAATTCACACCTCACAGTGACTAATCCAATTAAGATGTGTTCTCATCTTAGGACCAGGACTACTGGAGTGAGAGTGATCAAATAATCGGCTCAGTTGACCCTCCTCCCCCTAACCCTAGCCCCACAAAGCCCTTAGTATTGTCTATATGCATCTGAATCTTCAGCAGTGGACCAGAGGTTATTTGTAAAATGCAAATGATAATCTTTACACTACCAGCTTTATAGGGTTCTTGGGAGGAAAATGCTGTGTAAACTGTGAAAGCATTAGAGAAAGAGAAGCTGGCATTCTTTTGTGACATCATGCCCATGGGGATAGATGGCTCATGAGTATGCATGGGAGAGCTATGAGGGAGGAGAGAGAGAGGGGAAGGTAGATGGGGAAGCATCCATAGATGGTGCTTGCCAGGGGTAAGGAGAGTCCACAAAGAAGTGACCTTTTAATTGCTACCAAGAAATGACACCAGAGCTGCCAACTCAAAGCAAAATAGTTGGCTGTCCTGGCTTTTAGATGTTTTCTTATAGGCTATCAAGGTTTTTATTTGGAACAAGATCCTTGGGCCTTTGACAAAGGTAGCACCAGGACAGGGCTATGGAAAATCCATGAAGTCAGGGCAAATTTATTCTGAGGAGCCTCCAGCCTCTCAGTTACCTAGGAAGGAAGGGAATTAGCAGGGAGAGTGGGTAAGAGTGGATAAGGGCATTGACCTCCACCCAGGAGTGTGCTGAAGCCAGCTCACACCAGCTCAAGAGCCTATCATTAAATTTTCAGTGTGAGCACCTGGAAAATTGGCAAATTGTATAAATCAGGGCTTGACTTAATTTGATTAAATTTATTTGCATGTTGTCGCATATGCCCCTTCCCCACCCTGGGAGTCAGTTGTTAAATCTTTACCAGCAGGCCTGAGAATCCTGCAATTGCCATGTCTCTCCTTTAGGACAGAACAATCTTTAGGTTTCATGGCATGGCCCTTGTCAGAGACTTGCGGTGGGAAAGGGATTTTCTTAACTCTTATACGCCTTCATAGACTTCAGAGCTGGAAGGGACCTTAAAATCCATCTAGTCCTAATTTTACAGATAAGGAAACTGAGACCCAGAGAGGAAAATGTAAAAGGTAAATAAGGGTAATAAGTTGTAGAGCTGCCCATGCTTTTTAAATCCAAATCACTCATTTCCCTCACTTGAAATCTTGCAGTTCACAATTTTGCAGAAGGAAGTTTTATTTAAAGGATTTAAACCCGACTCTAATCAATAATTACTTGTCCTGCAGATCTCAGATCCCTTGCACTTCCAAATAAGAAGGTTTTTCTGTTTGCTCTCTCCATACCCTCTCTTGATCCACTGGCTTCCTCTGCTCATTGCTCCTTGAAAGGAAGGGGAAAAGGTAGGGTTGTTTTTGTTTTTCCCCAGGGATGGGGGCATTGTAGCTTGGACCTTCCCAGGTCTGTAGGACAGCTTGCCCATCTTTAGTTTTCCCAGGCAAGAGGAGGCTGAATCTCTGGGACTCACCAAATTGATTTGCCTGGATAAGATAACATACACCACTCACTGCTGGCCCAGGACCCACCCAAAGCTCAGACAAAGGACTAGGGAGGAAGAGAAATTACTTAAACTCCTGGTTAATCAGGAGCAGTGCCTGCATTTTTGTTTTTGTCACACACCTTGGACTCGGTTTCCTTCTCTGTCAAAGGAACAGGTTATTCTGGATGGTCTCTTCCAAACAAAGAACCAATCAAATATTATCAAATGGCTGCCATGCACCAGTTCTGACGTTCTCTTAGTTGGCATTCTCCTTAATCAAAAGACTAAGGCAGCCTCAAATCCTGGCTCTATGAGCTGTGCATCTTTTGCCAAGTCTCTGTCTCTCTCTGGTCCTCGATTACTTTGTTTGTAGAATGGAGGTGATACTTTGTGGGAAAAGTCTCAAGCAAATATAAAATTACGAGTTCTTTTGTCTCCCTCCCAAGATCAAAACCCACATTTTTACTCTTCCTTGTGTCCATTTTTTCCTATCTTTTCCTTTTCCTTTTTTTCCACACCCTTCTTGACTAGCCCTATTACCCTCACTCACGCTTTTCTATTAACGTTATTCATTTTCTTCAGTCTTTCCATTAAGGAGAATGTCAACCAAGTGCAGTCAGAGCTGGTGCATGGCAGCCACTTGATAATACTTGATTGGCTTATTAGTTGGAAGAGACCATCCAGCATAACCTGTTCCTTTGACAGAGAAGGAAACTGAGCCCAAGGTATTTGCCTTTCCTCTGATAAAAACGCAGGCACGTCTCCTGATTAACTAGGAATTTCAGTAATTTTCCTTCCTCCCTAGTCCTTTGTCTGAGCTTTGGGTGGGTCTTGGGCCCAGCAGTGAGTGGAGTATGTTACCTCATCCAGGTCACCCAAGCCATTTCCCAGAAGCCCCCTCTGCTTGTCCCTCAAAGCTAAAAGCAGGATTCAGCTCCACTTTCAATAAGCCACTGTAATAGAAACAGGAACATGCCATATGGAAACAGACAGCCATTGCTGGGAATGCTTGTCCCAGACTGGGCGCGCTTTAGCCTGACAAGTAATAAATCATGTATCACACAGTGACCGAGTAAGGTTAGCCATTATTGAAAGGATATTGGCTGGGGGGTGGAGGGGGTGGGGGGCTGGAGGAGGGGGTATTTGCTAGGCTGGGGGATTGATTGAGGAAATGAAAGATCTTGGAGACATTTGATATTCCTCGTGTCTTGGAAAGTTATTAGTTTACAAGCAGTCAAGTGTTCCTCACTCCCCTCAAGCCAGGGAGATAAAATGCTGGCAGAGAAATTTGCCCTTGGATTATAGACAGATACTTGAGCAAGGGCGGGCCTCCCCAGGCCTCCCCAGAATGTCTGGACTGGCTAGTCAACAATCACTCCCCACGGCGGATTCATGTTTTATGCAGCAAGGAAACAGACCTGTGGAGAGAAATCACCTCTGGTGAGGGTAATTAAAATATGGCCCGTTGCCCTCTAACTGGAGGTGTTGTATATCACCTGCCCACCCACCCTTCACCTCGGTGTTGCCCCAAAGCTGACTCTGCCTAGGTAGACACCTTCAGGACCTAGGAGGGGCCGAGGATAAGACACATCAACCTCCTACTGACATTGGGAGATGATGATAGTAAGGGCTGAGAGTCTCTCGACTTTGACAACATACAAAACACGAGAAATAAACCTGCGAAATAGGTTACATGACTGTGGTGATTCCTATTTATGGATTAGGGAAGTGGAGAGGTGACATGATGGTATTGTAGACTGATGGAGAACCAGAAGTCAGGAGATCTGTGTTAGGGTCTGTTCATTGTCATTCACTGGATCATAGAGTCCATAGTGAGAAGGGTCCTTATCTTATCCCTTTTTGTGGCATGGCCCCCTTTGGCCATGTGGTGAAGCTTATAGCCCCCTTCATGGAAGAATGTTAAATGCACACAATAAAATGCATAGGATTACAAAGAAGATGAATTCTATTGAAACACAATTTTCAAAATGTTAAAATAAATAAATTCCCCTTTGAAATTTATGCATGGATACTTATGAGGTCTGTGGACCCCAGGTTAAGAACTTCACATGTAATCTCCGAATCCTTCCTTTTGTAGGTGAGGAAATTACTATCTGTATGACCTTGGATAAGTCATTTGACATATTGGGTCTCAGTTTCTTCACCTGTAAATAACAGGGGCAAGTCAGATAGATTTATAGACTAAGAGTAGGAAAGAGTCTTAGAAATCATACAGTTCAATTTCTTTCATTCATTTAACAATTGAGGAAAAGAGGTCAAGACAAAGGCAGTGACTTGCCCAAGGTCACATAGCTAGTTGGTGTCAAAACTTGAATTGAGCCCTGGTCCACTGATTCCTTTTCATAATTCCTAAGGTCTTTTCTTGTTCTAGATTCTATGAGAGCTTAGAAGAGACAGGCAGACTCGCTCCTAGGTCTTCTAATTTTAAGTCCATTGCTCCTTCCATTGGCCCTTGTACAAACACTTCTCTCCCAACAATAATTCTTGGCACAGAGTAGGTGCTTGATACATTGCTTATTGATTTGATTTTTCTTTATTAATGAGACAGTTGGGTCAAAATTGTACCAGTTTATACATACACACACACACACACACACACACACACACACACACATACACAAACCTTTCAATTAAGGAGGCAGATTGGTACACTGGAAAGAGCATGGGTTCTAGAGTCAGGGGACCTGGATTCAGATATTGCTTTTGATGCTTTATTGACTGCATGAAATTGAAAGAATTACTTAACTTTCTTGGGCCTTAGTTTTCTTATCTGTAAAATGAGTAGGATTTTGCCAGGAAGGGAAACAGGAGGTTCAGCCAGGGGCTGGCCACTCTGCTCTCCTACTGGGCTAGAATTACCTCTAACTGCCCCCTTAAATATCATTAGTCTAAACAAAATAATTTTCAGGTTCAAGCTGTGTTCTTGGTCACTGTCTCTTAATGGGAAAGGTATGTCCTAAGCTGTATATCCATGACTTGACACTCTTCCCACCAAGTGCAAGTTCAACAATGAATACAGGAACAGCAAACGGTGAATTAACCCATTTATTCAAGTTGATATCAAAACAGAAATCAGAGAAAGTATAGATAGGAGAATATATGCCAGAAAAGACACCAAATAAATAAGATCTTCCATTGGGAGTGAAATAACTCAGTTCAACCAAAAGAGAGCATTCCAGATCTCAACCAAGGGGAAATTTCCCGAAGTATCTAGTGGAGTAAGGTAGAGATAGGAATGTAACTAACATGCCAGCTCCTATATTTGTTGGTTTCTTCACACAGTCTTTCTCTCCCTTCAGGAATCTGAAGAGAGTCTGAAATCATGTCATCTCTCTTGGAGCTGGAAGTCAGAAGACCAGGATCTCTCTTTTCTCTTGCTCTCATTAACTTCACTCCACATCCTGGTATAGAGCCTTGAATAATCCATCTTTAATCAATAAGGAAAGTATTATGCAAATGCATTTTGAGCAACCTATTACACAAAGAAAGGCAAAAAGACAGGGTAGACTATGATAAGGGTCCAATGAGAAAGACTAACAAGAAATTACCTTCCTACATCCTTTTGGGGTTTATGAAGCACTTTTCTCTCAATAATTCAGGGAGGCAGTGCCAAAGCTATTATTCCCATTCAGTGAAAGAAAGCCAAAAATATTTATTGTACCCCTCTTTGGGCTGGCAAAAAACTGGAAATTAAGGGGATGCTCATCAATCGGGGAATGGCTAAATGAGTTGTGGTATATGAATGTAATGGAATACTATTGTGCTACAAGAAATGGGGAGGAGATGGACTTCATATTCACCTGGAAAGGCCTATACAAACTGATGTTAAGTGAGAAGAGCAGAACCAGGAAAAATTTGTACACAGTCACAGACACATCGTATGTGTGATGACCAACTTGGATAAACTGGACTCTTTTCAGCAATGTACAGCTATAAGACAACTCTACAAGTCTCAGGATGGAAAGAGATACCTACATTCAGAGAAAGATCTAGAAAGACCAGAGTTTAAATGGAGACTGAAGCAATCTACATGCTAGCGTTCTTTTTCATGTTTGGTTTTCTTTCTTTTTTCCCATTGTTCACTCCATTGGTTACAACCAGACTAATGTCCAATGTGGAAGTATTTGCAGATCCTGTACTTAATTGTATGCTGCCATGGGTGGGTGGGGGGGGCAAGAGAGATAGGAGAAAATTTGAAACTCAAGGGATGGTGGAACTGAATCTTGTAAACTAAAAGTAAATAAACAAATCAATTTAAAAAAAGAAAAAAAAGTAAAAACTCTATCCTCTTCACAGGAAAATTACAATAAAAATCAGTGAAATCTGCAAAAAAAAAAAAAAAGAAAGATAGACAGTATGTTGAAAAGGGCAGAGAGAACCTGGAGGACCTTGGTTCGCATTCTGCCTCTGGCATATTCAAGGCTATGTGACCCTAAATAAGCCACTTAATGGTTCTGTGTTCCAGGAAACTCTGGGAGACTATAAATTGTTCAATAGGCATCAGCCTGCATTGGTTCAAGAAATGTCCTCATCTGGAAGTTTTCTATACCAATGAAATCATAGCTCCTATCCCTATGCAAGGCAGCTAGTGGTGTAGTGGAGTCAAGAAGATCTGAGTTCAAATTTGGCACCAGAGACTTATGAGCTTTATGACCCTGGGCAAGTCCTTTCACCTCTGCCTGCCCCTGTTATCTCCAAATGTGAATGATATAGCACCTGCCTCCTAGGGTCTTTGTGAGAATCAAATGAAGTAGTATTTGTGAAGTACTTAGCATAGTGCTGGGCACAGAGGAGACACTTGATAAATGCTTCTTCCCTTCCTTTGCCTTTTGGTTGGGATGGCATGAGTCTCACAGGATGGCCAGGCAGGGACAGAGTGTGACCTGAATCATAGTTCTCATTACATTGTTTTCCCCCAAAAAACCTACCCCACCTCTGAAATTTCTTTTTTTATAGAAGACAGTATGATTCTTCCAGTTCCATAGGTCCACAACATCGATGTAATCCATCCCTGATCCTTCACTCTCTTTTACTCCTCCTATTGAAGCTTCTACCTCAACTACCTCAACAAATAAGGGCAGCTAGGTGGTCCCGTGGATAGAGTGGATGGAGCACTGGGCTTGGAATCAGGAAGACTCATCTTGCTGAGTTCAAATCTGACTTCAGACTGGCTGTGTGACCCTAGGCAAGTCACTTAACCCTGTTTGCCTCAGTTTCCTCATCTGTAAAATGGACTGGAGAAGGAAATGGCAAACTACTTTGGTATTTTTGCCAAGAAAACCTCAAATGGGGTAACAAAGAGTCAGGCATGACTGAAGTGACTAAACAACAAGAAATGATTCTATCTCAACTACATTTCTCAATTTTATCACTTCTTCATTCACACAAAGATCTCCCTGGTATCGGTCGACATCATTTCTTCTTTGAATCATTGCAATGGTCTCCCGATTACTCTCCCTGCCTCAAGTCTCTCCCTTCTCCAATACACTCTACATGCAGCTGCCAAAGCAATTTGTCTAAAGTGCACTTCTGACCTTGCTACTCCTCTACTCAAGAGATTCCAGCCGTTCCCTAATGGCTCCAGTTTAAAATAGTGTTCCATCTTTATTTTTTCAAATGTCTATTTTTGCACAAGTTTTATGAAATACACAATTATTAATACTATAGAATACATATAAAATTTATAAGTAAGAATGTATAGACATGTTTGGGGTCTGTGCTCAAAAATGTTTTACTGATGAGGTAAGTTATCAAAAAAATTTGGAGCACATTATTTTAATGCACTGCTGATATATATTTGTACATTATAGTTATCAGTGTTTGTGTTATTTCTCCATTAGATTGCAATTTCAATGATGACAAGGACTGTACTTTATCTAAATTTATTTCTCCTCTTACCATACAACACAGTGCCCACCACAGTAGATGCTTTAAAAAAAATGATTGTTGAATTACATTACAGTTTGGTCTCCCTCCTTCATGACTCCAGTCCATTTCTTTAGAGAATCCCCTGATATAAAGGGTGGGAAAGCCCGTGAGACTCCAGCCCTGGATTCTGTTTTTTTTTTCTTAACCAGTACAATAGATCACCTCTCATTCTTTGCCAAAAGGAATTTGCTTCCCCTTTTCCAGTTCCCCTCCCACGAATGTCTCCCTGATTAAAAATATCCATGTCCTGTTTTACACAGGGGGCTATTCTGAGAAAACCTATTTTGAGTTCCAGACGCTCCAGACGTGCTTCATTCCCGGCTGACTGGGGGATGTCTTGCATTTGATTTTCTAATAATAATATTTCACGTTTCCAAGGTACTTTAGGGTCTGCAGAGTGGTTTTTTTTTTTTTTTATCACAATAATCCCACTAGTTTGGTGATGCAAAGATTATTATCCTCATTTTTATAAGGAAAGAAACTGAGGCTTTAGCCAGCTGAACTGACTTGGCCAGCGTTCCTCCAGAGCTAGTAAGTGTCTGAGCTGGGATCCGAGCCCAGTTCTTTTGATTCCAAGTTTAGTGAACTTTCTATGTAACATCATACTGTTTTTTTAGACCCAAGCAGTGACTCTGATAGAAGAGTTGACCCAAAATGTAGGATTTTCTCTGTTTTCAACCCAGCTGGATTCATTCATCTCTGGCTCAGATATTTTCCTCATTCTCCAAGTCAATAATAGTCAATAAATATTTTTTATGTGTTTGCTTATGTGTCAGACACTGAGCTCTGTGCTAAGGACACAAAGAGAGGCAAAAGGCAGTCCTTGCCCTCAAGG
This sequence comes from Pseudochirops corinnae, assembly GCA_028646515.1. Classification (NCBI taxonomy): domain Eukaryota; kingdom Metazoa; phylum Chordata; class Mammalia; order Diprotodontia; family Pseudocheiridae; genus Pseudochirops; species Pseudochirops corinnae. Next base: position 313,631,365 of record CM053585.1, on the reverse strand, counting down.
GGCTCACAGTCTAATGGGGTGGGTGGGTGGGGAGACCACATGCAAGTTACTGTGTATAGGGGACCATCGCCATCGCCAGGCATCCTGACCTATGTCTTGACCCTGGACTCCAGTGACTCTGGAGGAGAGAATGAGGCTGGTGACTTTGCACACCCCTGCCTCACTTAAATCCAATTCACTTTCAAGTCAAGACATGACCCTCCTGACATCACTGATCCTCTTCTAGAACAAGAGTGAATAACAACAACCCAGAGCTAAACACATCAGGATGAACAACAAGAAGAACAAACAACACTGGGTACAAGATATGGACAAGATCAATTAGAAATGACTGACAGAGGGAAGGCATTAGAATTGGAGAACTCAGGAAAGGTTTTCTGAAGGAGGCCTGGGAGGCAGAGAAGAGAAGAGAGAACACCACAGGGATGGGTTACAGGCAAAAACCCCGACCCCGTGAGGAGATGGAGTGTCTTGTTTAAGGAGTAGCAAGGAGATCAGTGTCACCAGATTCTAGAATAGTTGGTGGGATGGAAGGTGGAAGAAGGCTAGAAAGGTGGATAGAAATTGACAATGTTCACACAACCCCCAAGCACAGATCTATATTTCAGTTCTTCAAGAATACCTTTTTGGTGTGGGTAGGTGGCACAGCACATAGAGCATTGGTCCTGGAAGAAGGAGGACCTGAGTTCAAGTCCACCCTCTGACATCAAAAATTTACTAACTGTGTGACCCTGGGCAAGTCACTTAATTCTCATTGCCTAGCAAAAACACAAGATCCAAACAAAGCATGAGCTCGCACACACATGCATACACACAATCTATTTTTATCACTGTGGCTACTTCCTTATGCTATAAGGAACTGTGAGGAAAGCCTGAGGTGAAAGATGTCAGCAGGGACTGTATGAGCAGAAAAACAAGATGGGCTGGCCAGGTGGTAAGACTGAGTAGACAGCTGCGTGTGACCAAGGTACCCAGGCAGCTCAGCACAAGTGACAAGTAGGTGATCTGCTTTCAGATCTCATGTCTGATACTTATTCCCTGCACAACCATAAACACTTTATCTAACCTCTCTGGGCCTTGGTTTCTAAACTACAGAATTAGGGGATTGGAGTAAGTGACCTTTGAGGTTCCTTCCAGCCCTGGATCTAGAATTCTATGGACTCGCTCTGAATTTGAAGGAGGTTGTGGATGGGATCCGCGCTGATTGGGCAGGCATGGGTGGGCTGCAGTGTGTGCTGTGGGAAGGGGCATCCATGTCTAGGAGGTCACAGAATATCTGAGAGAGAGTCTGCATCTTCCATCAAGGCCAAGCCCAATCCCACCAGGCAAGCCCTTATAAGCAATCCCCAAGGGTAGCAGGAATTCACCACCCTCTCTCCCCCTTGAGGATGAGTTTCTCTTTCTTTGGCTGGACCTGATGGCAGATGCAGTTCTGGGAATTCATCATCAGCTCTATGACCCTAGGTGAGTCACAACATCTCTTAGCCTCAATTTCCTCATCTAATAAATGAAACTAGATGCTCTATAAAAAGGTCCTTGTGATTAATAAATCTATTGTCACCTATTAGAGAAAGTGAAACTTTCAGACCCTTCTTCATCCTTACTCCACTACCCCGGTCTGTATCTGTGAGTCACCAATTCTGACTGCCTCATTGCACAGCCATGAGGGGCTCATTCCATCTTACCATTGGCCATTTCTCTAGGGCTCCGGGCCACTTTTCAATGCTTATGTTTGAGCCTGGAATAGCTTTTGTGGAACTGAGGCCAAGAGATGCCAAGGGTAGAAGGTACCATGATTACTAAAGAATCTAAACAAAAACATTGTTACTGAAGAATGATTCTCCTTAATTTTAGTGGATGAAACTTACCTCTCTTGCCCTGTTGTATCAGAGTATCAGAGAATCTTAGCAAAAGAATTACAGGGTCTTAGTGCTGGAAGGGGCCACAGAAGTCATGTAGATCAGTGCCCCTTCCTACCAATGAATTGCCTCCATTACAGCCTCTCTGACTATCAGTATTATCTATCTATCTATCTATCTATCTATCTATCTATCTATCTATCTATC
>CM053585.1:313597078-313628799 GCA_028646515.1 Pseudochirops corinnae | reverse complement strand
ATCTATCTATCTATCTATCTATCTATCTATCTATCTATCTATCTATCATCTATCTGTCTGTCTGTCTGTTCGTCCACCTGCCTGCCTCCCTACCCATCTGCTTACTTACCCGCCTGCTTGTCTGTGTGTCTGTCTCCCCTGCTTATCTATCCATCGTCTATACTGGAATGATGTTTAGCATTCTGATTATTAGAAAGTTCCTACTTACATTGGACTGGAATCTGTATCCCAGAACTTCTCATATCATAGCTCTGCCCTTTGGGGTCAAGTAGAACCACTCTAATCTCTCTTCCATGTATAGGGCTCCTTTCAAAAACTTCCAATTCAGCAAACATAAATTAGCATTGAAGACAGAGTCCCTGCCTTCAAGGGGCTCATTGTTTTGTTTTAAAATATGGGACTAATAGCTGGACAGAATGCTGGATTTTGAACTGGACAACTAGTTGTGTTACTTTGGGTGAGTTGATTACTCCCCTTTCTGGGAGTCAGTTTTCTGTAAAAATGGAGGAGGTGGACTAGCTTTTTCAAAGACCCCCTTCAGCTATAAATTGGATGATACTAAGTCATTAGAGAATGATAGATGGCATTATCTAATTAAGTGCTTAATTGTGTGGTATAAACCAAATCTTAAGGACTCTGTAAGACTTGAGGTCCTATACTCTTGTGACTTCCTTTCCAAGGGCACAGATTGCCCCTAGTTCTGTTGAGAACACGAGGGGACAACCAATAAATAGAACATGAAGGCATCTTATAGGGACTTAGTCCAACTTCATTTTACAGAGGAGGAAACAGTCCCAGAGAGATGAAGTGCCCTGCTCAAGTTCACATGATGACCCCAGGCAAGTCACAACCTCTCTGAGCCTCAGTTTCCTCATTGGTAAATGAGATCAGATGTCCTCTATTGTCTTTTCCAGCTCTGAATCTATGATCCAAATAGTTGTTGTTCAGTTATGGCCAACCTTTTGTGACTCCATTTGGGGTTTTCTTGGCAAAGATACTGGTGTGGTTTGCCATTTCCTTCTCCAGCTTATTTTACAGATGAGAAAATTGAGGCAAATGGGGTTAAGTGACTTGTCCAGCATCATACGTGTCAGAAACCAGATTTGAACTCAGGAAGATGAGTCTTCCTGACTCTAGGCCCAGTGCTCTATCGGCTGTGATACTTTGTGGCCCCTAAATCTATGATCAGATAAACTTATTCACAGGGTTAAATTTGAACTCACATCATTTGACTCTAAAGCTATTGTTTTTGTCACAGCACTGGGCTGTTTTTTTCTGATCCCTCTGGTCTTGTGGGAGTCTTCCAAGGTCAGACTCTCTCTCAGTCTGAAGAGATTCCAGACTGACCCATCTTCCATTTGATCTATGACCTTGACTTCCAGAAATAAGGAAGGAAAAGAAACAAAGCCTTTGAAAATTGTCTTAAGCCATCTTTGTGGTCATTTGTAATTGAAGGTCCTTTTCGTCTAGATCCCAGTTAGCCTAGAAAGAAACTCCAGCGAATGAGGGCTTTGCTTGTCACTGGATGACCCAACACCCACCAAAGTTTGCCCACCAGTATGATTTTCTTATCCTACTGTGAATCAGGAACAAATCTTCCCGCAGCTATAAAGGTAATTGATATCCCCAGCATTCGAGAAAAAAAATATGAGCATTAAAGATATACAGTACACCTCATAAAACTCTGTCATATTTCTTCTTTATGGTAGATTCTAAAATTGGCAAAATAAATTCCTTAAAAGCCATTATACTTAAGTCCGGGAGTGTTTGGAGGAATGGGAAAGCTTAGTTCAACTGCAGTTATCTCTGTGCTGAGGTAGCTGGTGTTACTTGGTCTTCATCTAACAATTCAGTCACCTTTTTTTTCCTTTTTTTATTAGCAACTCTATTAAATGGAAAACAGTAATTGTCTTGCTCACAGTTTATGACCAAAGACGGAGACTGGTCAAAGTTTAATCTTAATGCCAGGGAAATTACTCTCTCTTCCTTGAAGAAAATAAAACCTGCTTTATGATACAGCAAATGTTGTTTCTACTTAACTCGAGAGGAAAGCCCTCCATTAACTCTCCTGGGACTCCATAACAACCAAGGTATGTTTGGGGTTGTACTTAGGAACGATGTGGAGACTTTTTTTTTTACATGTTGGTTAAAATGGAGTATTAGCAAAAGAAATAAAATAGTAAAATGAATTTGATGGTGACTCAGCAGGATCCTTCCCAGGCTTTGCTGATGTTTCTTCCTGTACCTGGAATGTTCCTCCCCCCATCCGAGGGTCATTGTGTTTGGCACTGGAAGGGACTGTGGAAGTTGAGGAGTCTCTTTTATTTTATGGAAAAGTAAATGGAGGCCCAGAAGGGAAAGGGATTTGCTTATGGTCAAGTAGATGTTGAGCCAGCAGAGCTCGGATTCAAAGCCAGAGCAGCGAAAGGTTAGAGGAACTGTGGTCCATTGCTGGCTCTGCTATTTAAATCTATAGTCCTAGGTGGAGAGCTAGAAAGTTCTTCAAAGGCCATCCTGTCCCACTCTCTCGTGTCACAGGCAAAGAAATTGAGGTTGAAGGAATAACTTGACCAAGGTTATATGTGTAGGTGGTCAGAGTCAGAGGCAAGATTTGAACCCAGGTCCTTTACCTTCTTAAGCATTGGATGACATTGGCTTCTGATCTTACTTTTCAGAGCTTCAAGGAGGAGAGGCAGAGTAATGTAATGGAAAAAGTTGACTGGTCAGATGATCCTGGAAGCTCCTTCAAGCTCTGAATCCATGAACTTATGATTCACCAGTGTGTGTTCCCTCCTGTAACACAGATTTCAACTCCTCCGGAGTCTTCATGAAGCATTGAAGCCAACAGAAGCTTACCTTCTTTGGTCTGCCAGTCTCTTGGTCATAATGGTGGTGTGCTGGAGCTAGCTCTTAATGGCTTGGGCACTAATGGTTGTGGTTTTTTTTTTTAATGAAAAAGCATTTATTAAGTGCCTACCATGTTGTATGCAAAACACTGGTGACACAGATAGAAAAGTGAAGACAGTTCCTGCCCTCAAGGGGTTTACACTCCAATGGAGAAGACAACCTACATTGGAGGTTCTAACTCCAAGCCAAATGTAGAGGTCTCATGGTCTTACATTCTAGTAGCAAAACAGATGATAATGCACCTTGTTTAACATCATTTCCAATGATGAAGTCTTCTTTGTTGCTAATGTGGGACCATTTGACAATACCAAGGACTTTGTTGAGAGTTTTCTTTTCCCATTCTTTAGTAGCTGCGAATGTTGAGGACGTCAGGATGTCAGCACCTGCAGAAGCAGTAGCCAGGTCTTACTGAGTCTCTAGAGGGGTTGCTTCCATGGATACTGGCTGCAGGGGCTGATCTAGAAGCAGGGCTGATCATCTGGGGATCTCAGGCATTCCTGGGGACCATGGGCTTACCTATATATCAGTGGCAATTGGTTAACAGTTGGTATTAGTGATGGCAAAGAAGGTAGGCTTCTTCTTCATAGACATTGCTTACTTCAGTGATGGCTTTAGGGGTTAGGTTGAAAGCAGGACTGGTATTCTGTTATTTCTGGGTCTCTTGGGTTCAGGGTCTTGAGCTGTCTCTGTTAGGGGAGCTGGTAGTACAGGTATTGTGTGCCAATTATTAAATTTTCAATGTGAGCATTTATACCTTGGAGACTTGATGCTATAAATTAGGGATTGATTTACTGTTTTGTTGAGTATTTAGACTTAAAAAGGATTAATAATGAAAACCAAACTTAAAAGAGTGTCTTCTGCAGTCTCCCCCCCCGAGATGGTTCTTAAACATTTACCAGCACAACCCTGGATCTGAGCTCCTCTGTGTTTGGCCAAGCTTCGTCCCCTATGACATACACACAGTCAACTAACCAATAGGCATGTACTGAACATTGCACCAGCTCCAAAAGGCCTAACCAAGCTTGCATTCTGCTGGTCTACCTTTGGAAAGCTCAGTCACTGGCAGATCAGGATAAGACATTGATTGGAACTGGACATCCTATCCGCTTTTCAAGACTCAGAACCAATGTCACCTGTTCCATGAAACTTTCCCCTTGGTGAAGCATCACAGCGTAGGGGAGAGGCCCTCTGGATGCCCAGTGCAGCACTCACTAGGTGATACATAACATTCTGCTCTAGGCCTGAGAAAGTCAAGTAATTTTCAGGTCAGACAGTGGTCTCCTGAGTTGTAGCATTCCTCACCAACCTTGCCTCCCTATACCTCCACCCCCAAATTCAAGCTTTCATCTTCTAAAGTGTTTTATCAGCCTCTGAGAGCTGTACCCATGTTATTTAAATCCTTCAGCTTTTAGTGGAATTTGGGTATCACATGGATTAAGGAATTACTGGAGAAATTACAGGGGAAGGACAAGAAAATGGAAGATCAAACACTTATCTGTAAAAATAAATTCAGTGCAATCTACAATTAAGCAGCATTTGACATTTAAAAAAATATTTGATCCACATTTTGGCTCCCAGAATCGCTTAAGGGCACTGTGATGTGTAAATTACATTCAAATGAGGGTTAAATATAGTTCTTTGGGAAAGATTGTACAATTTAAATTGCCTAATTATTTGGGAAAAAATCTGTTCTCCAATAATTAAGAGAATAAAGATGTTGGGACTGTTGGAAAAGAGGAAAGTTTATCAGACACTGATTCCTCACAGTCCCTCTTTGGATGCATCATTATTTTGGAGCGTGTGTTGATGTGTCCGCATTAGATATTACCAGATCCCCATAAGGATGCCAGTCGCTTCACAGGGACTTAAAATGAGAGGCTGGGTATGACAGTTCTCACACAGGAGAGAAAGGCCAAAGGTGTTATTTATGGACCCTGGGGGAGGCAGGGCAAGGAGAGAGGGGAAGAACCATTCAGAAACTAGAAACAGAACCCGTTTGTTCAGTGCTATCATCAACCAATTCCTGAAGACAAGCCAATGAGCACCACGGGCCAAATTTTCCCTGGCAAGCGATTTCAACATATGCAAGAGTCTTGGCCAATGGGCTGATTCTACCCAACTTGATGGCGCAGATGCCGTGCGATATTTCAGGGTATGTGGCCCTGATGCTGCTAGGAGACAGGAATAATTAGATGACATTTTCAGATGAAGTTTGGGGGGGAATAGCTGTTGTTTGTTATTGCTGGTCTTTGTCTTTCGTTCTTGAAGAGGACCAGTGACATCAGGAAGGTGATGTCATGACTTGCAAGTGGATTGGATTTAAGTGAGGCAGGGCTGTGCAAAGTCACCAGCCTCACTCTCTCCTCCGGAGCCATCTGGGTCCAGCGGCAAGATACAGATCAGGACGACTGGAGATGGCCCCAGATGCAGTGGGAGACCTTGGCCTGGGGAGGAGGGGCTTTGGCAGAAATGGGCTGAAGGCTATGCCTCTGCTTCCTGTCCCAGGCTGCAGACGTGACTCACAAAGCCCACTTGTTCAGGAGTGGGCCCTTGCTGGACATGCTCTTTAGAAGGGATCTCAGACATCCACTAATCTGAGACACTTGGGTGACAGATGGGGAAGCTGAGGCACAGTTTAGGGAAGGAACTTGAATAAGTACATAGAACCAGTGAGGACCAAGACTAGACTCAGGTTTCCTGGTTCAGTGGCTGTTTAACTTCCAAAGTGTGTGTGTGTGAGCGTGTGTATGTGTGTATGCAGTACATATGTGTATAAATTATGGAATTGTAGAACTAGAATATTAGATATTAAATCTGAGAGGGTCCTTAGAATCACCAAATGTCAGAGCTAGAAGGGATCTTAGAAATTATTTAAAATTAAGAGGTAGAGTCAGGTGGGTGGAATATAGTCTAGCTCCCCCACCAAACCTCCTCCACAAAGATACAGAAAACATACCTGACCAAATTCTGATCAGGGAATCCAAGAAAAAATTCACAGTGAGTTATTGCTTCCAGCGTGGGAAGGCTTAGTGAGACAAGTCTGTGGATGCTGAATCCATGGATACTGGGGATGGGTCTGCTGGGTGCATACCAGGTGGGGAGCATCCAGCACCCAGGGGTTGAAGAGTGCCCAAACTCGGCACTGGAATAGGAAGCACTGGGACAGGAAGAATTCCCAGGGGATCCTTGAAGTAGCACAGGGTAGAGGAACAGGTGACATCTGACACTACCCAGTTCCCATTCATAGATAAGGGCTTCAGAGGAGAGAGCCGGTCATGGTATCCTGGGCCCTTGCTGTATACTGTATGAGAAATAAAATCAGAAGCAAAAAGTAGCTATGTTGCTCTGATCACAGGTGCAGAGAAGGGACTCAGTTCTCTCCTTCATCTCCAGTTGGATTCTGCAATGGTATAACCAGGGTAGGAATCTCAGACCAAAGGGAGTCTTGCAGGTCAGTCACTGGGAAGCAGCAGAGCTTCCCAGTGGACAAACAGTAGATGAGTGGATGACTGAAACTTCCAACTGGAGACAGGAAATCCTCTTATTCTCCAGAGCAGAATGCTTCATGCAGTAGGAGTTGGGATGCTTTGGAAAGAGATCTGGGTTTGGTCCCTGACTCTACCATTTAACAGCTGTGATATCTCTTGGGTGAGTCACACTACTTATGTAAGCCTCAGTTTCCTTATCGGTAAAATGAAGACAATTAATACTACCTATACTACAGGGTCAGAGGATCACAAATTGGGGCTGGAAGGGACTGTAGAGAATATCTGTCTGTTAGGACTGTTGTAGGAGAAATATTCTAACCCACCTTCCCATGTTGGTGGTGGTTCTTGTTGAATTGTACCCAGCACTTTATGATGCCATTTGGGGCTTTTCTTGGCAAAGATACTGGTGTAGTTTGTCATTTCCTTCTCCAGTTCATTTTATATTTGAAGAAATTGAGGCAGAGAGAAGTTCAGTGACTTGCCCAGGGTCACACAGCTAATAAGTGTCCAAGGCTAGATTTGAACTGAGGATGATGAGTCTTTCTGACTCCAGATGTGGTGCTCTAATCACTGGACCATCTAGCTGTGAACAAGCACCCATTTAAGTGCCTAATATGTGCCAGACACTGTGTTAAGCGCTTTACAAATATCATTTCATTTGATCCTTACAATTACCCTGTGATATAAGAATTATTCTGATCTCCATGTTACAATTGAGGAAACAGACGCATTTATAGAAGTACTTCATGAGTTGTTGTAGTCAGAAGAAGATCACTGACAATGAAAGCTTCTCTGCGTGCCCCCCGCTTATCAGAAAACCATCCCACAGGCTATTGCTCGGTCTGTACTTGAACTTTTCCGAACTTGGTAAGAGGTAAGTGGTGTAGTTTAGCGGTGGGGTCTGGAGGTCACATGTGGCTTTCTAGGTCCCTGGTACAGTCCTTTGACTGAGTCCAAGTTTTATAGAACAGATCCTTTTATTAAGGTGATTTGTTCTGTGCAGTTTGGATTCAGTCAAAGAGCCACACTAGAGGACCTAGAGGGCCACAGGTGGCCTCGAGGCCACAGGTTCTCCACCCCCGGTTATAAGTTCAATAAACCCCAGGCATGGGACCAAGAGACTTGGGTTAATCTACCAGCTCCAACACTTATTTTCGACTGTGACTCCATAGTCAAATCACTTTGGTGAAAGCTAGATACTGTTGGGCTTAGAAGTCACAAAAACCCAAGTCTGAATCCTTCTTCAGATATTTACAAGCTATGTGACTTTGGGCACATCACTTAACCTCTCAGACTCAGTTTCTTTAGCTGTAAAATGGGGATAATAATCCCTACCTCATATGTTTATAGTAGGGATCAAATGAGAAAACCTATGTAAAGTGCTTCACAAACTTTAAAATGCTAAATAAATACTATTGTTTGTTATCATCTTCATGGAGGCTCAGTTTCCCCATCAGTTAAATGGGGATAATGCCACTGGTACTGCCTACCTTACAGAATTGTTGTGAGGAAAGTCTTTTGTAAACCCATATCATTATAGAAATGGGAGTTGTAATTATACTGGTAAGACTGTCAGAACTCATGTTCCCCCGATATGTCCTTGACAGGACTTTATTGGAGGCCTTGGGCACAGTAGATAATTAATGAAGATTTGTTAATTTGGTATCTGGATATGTTTAGTATGGCCTGGGACTGAGGAGCAAATAGAAGCATGCCTAGATTACAAACCTCAGGTCTGAGAAGACGTAAAAGAAAAAACTGTGTGTGTATGTGTGTGTGTGTGTGTGTGTGTGTGTGTGTGCGCGTGTGTGTGCGTGTGTGTGTGTGTGTGTGTGTGTGTGTGAAAGAGAGAGAGAGAGAGAGAGAGAGAGAGAGAGAGAGAAAGAGAGAGAGAGGAGAGAAAGAGATAAGGAGGGAAGGAGAGGGAGACCAGAGAGACAGGGAGAGGGAGAGAGAAAGGGAGGGAGGGAGAGAGAGAAAGACTATCTGTAGATTCAGAATTGGAAGAGCCCCTAAAGGCCATATAATCCAATCCTTTCATTTTGTAGATGATGGCAGCAAGACCCAGTGTGACTTGCGGCTTTTCTGAGGTTAAACAGATAGTAAGTCGTACAGTTGAGTTGTCGTGTTTATTTTTTAAATTAAAGCTTTATGTATGCCTTTTGTTCTAACCTCATAGTCATTATTAGCTAATATACCACCAATGCACCAAGTAACCCATTATCTATAACAAGAACAACAGAAACAAATACTTAAGTGAAACCAGCCCTCACAATATTCTGCTCCTGTGGTTTTCCATTTTCCCAAGGAAAGGAAGGAAACCCATTTCCTGATTTCTTCTTAAAGGCTGAATTGGTCATTAAAGTAGGCACAGTACTTATTGATGATATTAGTTAAAGGGAAACTTAGAAATTCCATGTTACAGTCAACATTAATTGACAATGTGACAGAGGAGACGCCTTTGGTTAGCAAAGACTCTTGATATTTGTGTTTTAAGAATCAATACTCTTATTTCATTTTTGGGAAAGGAGAATGAACATGACAATATCTCAGTTGTTGCTTTAATCTTTGATCCAAGGAAGCCAAATCAGTTCTTTCAGTTATGGACTGGATTCAATGGCCTCCAAGGTCCCTCCTGATTGAGATTCTGTGGAATCTTATTCCCAGAGCACACCTGCTTGCCATATTAATGCACTTTAAATTATCGGAATGTGCCTTTCTCCAACGGTCCTGTAATGGACCTAGCTTTGCTTGGCTCAGTTGGCTATGGCCTATGAGTGGCCTTGAGTACACTGACCATTGACTACCTTTAGAGAGAGGTACACATGACCTCCATTGTTGGCCATTGGCTGAACCCATCCCTCCCCTGGCCCTGGCCTCCCTGTGGCTGTCTGGAGGAAGCGCTTTGCCTTGGTGACTTCATTAGCATAATGACAGCTGCCTGCACAGCTGTCTCTCCCCTGTGTAGGCCACTCTGAATTTGTTTGAACTGGCTTTTGCAGGCAGCAGGGGCCCACAAAGGAATAGTTAATGTCTCCTTGTAAATAATAGATGGTTTTGAAACACACGGCTGCTTCTTGATTCTTTTACTCAGAGAGAAACCCAGCCCTGTGGTCATAATGACTGCCAGCCATTCCCACACAACGTCTTCCCACCCAACAGCAGGCACTCCCTGCGCCAGAGGAGAAAGCACAGTTGGTTTAGACAAATTTCTTTGCAGTCTGCTTCTTCCCTGGGATGTTGCATCTGGATCCTTCAAACACTCCCTAGGGTTCAGACAGTTGCCATGTCAGAGCTGCAGCCTGGGTCTTTGAGGAAGGCCTTATCATCCCACACCCACCTGTAAAAGAATCCTGAGCTTGGATCCACGCTGAGGAGGTACCAAGTACAGTCACAACACACAAGATTCTCAGGGAGATGGGAAAATGGAGACAACATGATGGTACCTTACCATCATTCAACAGACCGAGAAAGACACACAAATATCCACATGAGGAAAAATGGACTGAATGACTTCAAAGGTGCCTTCTGCTTTATGATCTATTCCTGAGGATGACCCCCAGCAGCAGGCTTGCATCTCAATGGCTCATAAGAATTAGATCCAGAAGGGATATCCAGTTCAATCTTAGCTCAACTGAAGTACAGAGAGGAGGATCTTGTCCAAAGTCAGATGGGTAATAAATGAATAACTCAGCTCCTTTGATTTAAAGTACTCCTTTTTCAAAGTATACTTTAAGTACTTTTAAGTATTCTTTCCACTAATACTCTTCATCCTTAAATTTCTGTCCCCAGGCTTTTTTGTTGTTGTTCAGTCATTCTTCAGTCATGTCTGACTCTTTGTGATCCCATTTGAGGTTTTTTTTTTCAAAGATACTAGAGTGCTTTGCATTTCCTTCTCCAGCTCATTTTATAGATGAGAAAACTGAAGCAAACAGAGTTAAGTGACTTGCTCAAGGTCACACAGCTAGAAGTCAGATTTGAACCCAGATTCTCCTAACTCTAGACCGGGCACTCTATCTACTGTACCACCTGGCTGCCCTTGTCCACAGGCTTCCCTGGCTCTAATTCTCTCTCCAAGATAACTGAACCTACCAAATCCCTTCCTGCTGTCCTTGACACACCACATTTCATTTCCTGTTTCTATGTCAGGAATGCATTCCCTCCTTATCACCATCTCTTAGAATTCCTAACTTCCTTCAAAGGTCAGTTCAAGTACCATCTTTTACATGGAACCTTTCTTAATCTCCCCAACTGCAAGTTGCCTCCCTCGAAGTTACCTTGCATTTAATTATTTTGCATATACTTATATCTGTACTATCTGTCTCCATGGACTATAAGCTTGAGAGCAGGAAGAGTTTCATTTTTGTTCACTGAAGTCAGTGCCTAGTAGAGGGCCTAGCACATGGTACACATTTATTAAACGCTCATTGATTGAATCTTACCAAGTGTCAGTGAACAAGCTACTCGACCTCCTTCAGCCTCAGTTTCCTCATCTGTAAACAATACCTGGAAAACCTCACAGAAGTGTTTTGAGCCTCAAAAGAAGTAATAGATTTGATCACTCCCTTCCCCTCCAATGAACAGTATGTAAATAACTATAGAAAGTAAAGGAAAGAAATGTGTAGCATTGAAAGGATCAGTCCAGCCAATCCACTGGTTCATTCTGGCCCAGAACAAATTCTCTTCTCCCAGTGCTCACATAACCAATGGAGTGGCAGCTTCTGTAGGCAGATCTGCATTATTTAAGAGTGTTAAATACAGTTTCCACTGTGATTTTTGCACCGTGGGCTTCCATCTCCAAGGAATCCCTAAGAGTTAGACATGGTGGAGTCAAGAGTTGGAGACCAGACCCTGGGGAGGTTGTCACAATGGCAGCTTCAGCTCAACAGGCCTAAGACTTAGGAATCTTGCTAAGTAGGATCAAATGAGCAGTTCAGATAGATTTAAAGGTCAGTTGCAGAGAAATCAGTCAGTTAAGGAAAGATGGAGGAAGTATATTGTAAGGAAAAAAGCCCTGGGAATTTGAGACATCAGAGCTGTGTTCAAACCCAGCTTTGCTACTTAGTAACTATGTAACCTTCTCTCTCCGAGTCTGAGCTTCCTTGCCTATCAAGTGAAGAGTTTGGATTAGATGGCTTCCAGGTCCTTTCTAGGTCTAAAGACTCAAATATAGGCATAGATAGGCCTGAGGATCAAGTCCAGAGAAATCAGCTAAGAGGTTAAGAAAAGAACAGTGCTCAGAACATGGGAGAATCTGCTATGCCAGTCAGACATAAGATGGATGTTATCAAGTGGGAACACACACAGAGGAGGGTGATGAAGATAGTGAGGGGACTGCAGACTATGCTATCTGATGGTCAGTTGAAGGAACTGGAAAGACTTAACTTGGAAAAGAGAGGACATGAATAGAGGGAGGGACATGAGCAGCTCCTTTTAAGTATTTGAAAGACTGTCATGGAGGAAGAGGAGTTAGACAGCATCCGCATCCAGAGAAAGAATGGACAGATAGAAGTGTGTAGAGAATGATTTTATAGACGTTTGCCTATTTCTGTCAAATGAGAGCCATGGGGGGTGGGGGGTGGGGAGAGGGATGGGGGAAAGGAAGGAAAAAAGAAAAAAAAGGAAATTTACATGATAACTTTATTGTATATTGAAAAGGAATAGCAAGTTGTACATAATAGATTTGCAGTTTCATGTGCAATCTCTATTTTTTTTTATTCTACTGTTATGGAAATTTTTGCTTTATTCCATAAATTAAAAATAAAATGAATTAAAATTAAAAAAAATAAGTGTTCTGCTTGGTTGAAGAGGGTAGGACAATGAGTAACAAGGACGTACTGAGGTAGAAGTTACATTAGACACATTGCATTTATATGGCTAGAAAAAGACTCTAAAATTGGAGCTGTGCAACAGTGAAATGGGCTGACTCAGGAAGTGGTGATTTTTTCTAGCATAGAGGCTGAATGAATGCTTGTTGAGATGTTGAAGGTTCTTATGCAGATATGGACTAGACTGGATGTTCTCTCAGGTTCCCATTCTGGGATTCTGAGGCAGGATCATAGAATCAGTGACTTAGGCCCGGAAGAGACCTTAGAGGCCTCATAGCCCAGATGGAACTCAGAGAGGTTGGGCCCAAGTCACATGGGTAGCCAAAAGGTGACCTGATTTAGGAGAAGGAACACTGGCCTAGGCTTCTGGAGACATAGGTTCTAATCTCAGCTCAGCAGATGAGCAGAGTGCAGGTCTGGGAGCTTTGGTAAAGCAAGGTTGATATGATCTTCCTAAAGTACCAGTGCTACCATTTCCTATTCTCCTCCCCCAATAAACTCCAGTGGCTCCCTATCACCTCCAGATCATGTAAAAAATCTTCTGTTAGGTTTTTGGAGCCCTTCATAACCTCCTCCCCCCCATTCCCCACTGCTTTTCTAGTCTTACATCTTACCTCCCCTTTTGTACTCTTCAATCCAGTGACACTCACCTCCTTTCAGTTCCACAAACAAAACACTCCATGTCTAGTCTTCAGAAAGCTTTTCTGTTTGTCCCCATGCCTGAAATGCCCTCCCTCCTCATCTCTGCCTCCCAGCTTCCTTCAAATCCCAGCTTAATTCCCACCTTCTACAGGAAGCCTTTCCCCTATCACCTTTAATGGTAGCTCCTCCTCTTTGTTAATAATCCCCAATTTATCCCGCTATCCTAACACAGAGGTGTTTACATGTTGTATCCCCCATTAGATTGAGGACAGGGACTATCTTTTGCCTTTCTTTGTATCCACAAAACTTAGCCCAGGGCCTGACACAGAGAAGGCACTTAATGAATGCTTATTGCCTGACTGGATCAACATGAATCTTGTCTGTGACATGCCAGTCACGAAACTTCATTTAGGCAAGAGACAGAATGAGCCCATGTAGGTAACTGTTCCACTGTCCTTTGTTCTGGTCAGACCATTGGGAGTACTGTTTCCATTGTGAGCACCACATATTAGGGAGAACATTGAGTACCTGAAGGTCATTCAGAAGAAGGGATCCTGTTTGGACAAAGACCTCGAGTTCATACCATATGTATCAAGTCAAGAAGACTCTATTAAGTGACTTTCATGTACAGTATGTACCAGCAACTGTGTTAAGCAGTGGGGGATATAAATAATAGAAGCTAGAAGAAAGACAGTCATTACCCTCAAGGAGCTTACAATCTATGGAAAAAGGAAATGCATAAAATGGACCTGAAAAGGGGGAAAGGTACATGAGTTGGGATAGAGTGGTGAAGTCCAGAGACTGAAGCATCACTGTCCTGGGCCAAATAAGGATCAGTAGAAGGAAGGCAGATGTTTAGACTTGAGAAGATGTAGGGGATATGTAATTGTCTTCAAGAATTTGAAGACTTTCCATGAGAAAGAGAAGAGACATTCAAGCTCCTTTTTTGGCCTCAGGGGCCAGAACTAGGGACAGTGGGTGGAAATTGCAAAGAGAGATGTTTAAGTTTTTTATAAGCAAAGGTTTCTTAACAATTAAGAGATATCCCAGAATAGAATGGGCTGCCTTTGGAGGTAGAAGCTTCTCCCTCACTGGAGGTCTTGAAGCAAAGGCCGGATAACCACTTATTTGGCATTCTTCTTGTAGTTTGAGCTAGATGGCTCCTAGGCAGTAATCTTGCCATTCCAAGATTTGGAGTTGCTAGGTGGCTTTGGGTAAATCACTAAGCCTTTCTGAACCCAGAGTTTTTTGGTTTATTTTATTTTGGATGTGGCTCTGGTATAGTGAAGGAAACATTGGAAGGGGAATGAGTATACCTAAGTTCTAGACTTCACAAACATAGACTGGAAGTGTGTCCTTGGGCAAGTTTCTTCTCTTCTCTGGGTCTCAGTTTATGTTTTTGTAAATTCAAGGTTGATGCTAAATGCTCACTGAAATTTATAGGCATCATTGGTTTAAACAGGGAAACATAACAGATTCTACATGTTGGAATTCAACAATCATAATTTTAGGCAGAGGTTTCTCTCTCTGCCTCTCTCTATCATTTTATACACCCTGATGGATATGAGTAGCCCTGGGTATCTAGGATTTAATCATGACCAAGAACTGATAGAAGTCTACCAATAATTAGAATACATCAGTCAGGAAAGTAAGGTTGGAGTTATTCCATGGACAAAACTGAATCCACAACAAAGAGAATCTCCCTTCAAATGCCACCTTCCCATCAGGGCACTCTCCTCTTTGGACCGCTTTGTTTTATAGTTCTGATGCACTTATTGTATATTACTATGCATTGTAGGGTTGGTATCTTGTCTTGTTCCTAGGCTATAAGCTCCTTTCCAGCACCAGCTGCAACAACAACAATCATGTCTGATCTAAATTTTGTATCTTCCCCAATGTAGGTAACTGTTCCTAATTCTAACAGTGGCTCCAAATGAAAGTTGGTTGAATTAAAATGGCTATCATTTATATAGTGATTTAAGGTTTGCCAAACACTTTATAAATATCCTCTCATTTGATCCTCACAATAACATACTATTTTTATCTCCATTTTACAATTGAGGAAACTGAGATAGACAAAGGTTAGATGACTTGTCCAGGATCACACAGCTATCAAGTGATGGAGGCTAGATTTGAATTCAGATCCTCCTGACTCCAGGTCTAGCACTGAACTGAATAGAATGGAAATGGAAACATAAAAGAAATATGAAGTCCCAATTCCAATTGATTGCTCAGGCAGGCAATGACAGCAGATGAAGGAGTGCTTGAGGTCATCGAACCTGTCCTCCTATCCTTGTTGGCTCATGCCACACAGGAAGCAGATCTTGGGCAGCAGGTCTAGGGTATAGAGTACATATATCTGTTCTGGATGGACTGGAAAATCCTGTGGTTCCAGACTTGCAGTTCTGACCCTCTGGTACCAGCAGTAGCTGTGGCATTCTCTGGGGCACTACTGAGAAAACCATGGTCCCTGAAGCTTTCCCCCCATAACTCTGTCTCCTGCTGGGTGAGTGCTGATGATGATTAATTTCATTAGTGGTAGATTTTCTTTAATATGTCTCTCTCTTTCTGCTCCCCACACTCTGTGTGTAGATAATTTTTTTCCCAACAAGTAAATCCAGGATGACAGTTTAATAGGCTCAGACATGCTTAGATCTGAAATGAGACTGTAATATTAATATACTATTGACCAGCTATGGATTAAGCAAACCTAGGGCAGCCCAAAGCAAATGCCATGCGAGGACAAGTTAACGTGCTAAGTGCTTTGTATGCAATGATTAAAAATAGTCTTGATTTACTTGGAAATTAATAGTTTTTTTAATTAATCTAATAAAACCAGCAACTATGTGTCATCAGTTTTGACCCACATTTTGCTGGGAGGTGCTGAATTGCTGGAATGTTGATTTTTTTCATACCTAATTTTGAATCTCAGACATAGAGGGTAGAAGGCACTCACTGAGCAGTGATGAGGGGATGGGGAGCACAAGAGACAAAGGACAGCTTTCCATCTTTGGGGCCCAATACCAACTGTTTTCATGAGGAGACACGATCAGGGCAAAATTGGAGTATCAGGACTGGTAAAGGAGAATGAGGACATATTTTAGAGAAATCAATAAGGATGATTATAATGATGATAATGGTGAGTATGATGATGATGATGGTGATAGTGATGATGATGATGATGGTGATAGTGGTGATGGTGATGATGATGATGATGGTGATAGTGATGATGAGTGATGATGATGATGATGGTGATAGTGATGATGGTGATGATGATGATGATGGTGATAGTGGTGATGGTGATGATGATGATGGTGATAGTGATGATGGTGATGATGATGATGGTGATAGTGATGATGATGATGATGGTGATAGTGGTGATGGTGATTATGATGATGATGGTGATAGTGATGATGAGTGATGATGATGATGATGGTGATAGTGATGATGGTGATGATGATGATGATGGTGATAGTGATGATGGTGATGATGATGATGATGGTGATAGTGATGATGGTGATGATGATGATGGAAGGATAGGAACAGGGGCTAGGTCTGGGGTTTCATTCATTAAGCAAACTTTGAGATGAGGAAACTCTTTCTACCAATGTAGAATGTACTTTTCCTACAACTTTTAGCCTTTGAGAACTGCCTAGAGCACTGAGAAGGTCAATGCTAACCAGTCCCCTAACCAGTAAGTGTCAGGGTTAGAACTTGAACCCAGATCTCACTTGCTTCAAAGACAGTTCTCCAGCCACTAGACTATAATATTACCACTATCCTCACCTGACATTAATATAGTAATAGCAACAGCTACCACTTATGTAGCAATTTAAGGTTTATGAAGTGCTTTAATACGGTATCTCACTTTATCTTGACAATAGCCCTATGATGTCAGTGCTATTTCTCCATTTCACAGATGGGGAAACTGAAGCTGAGTCAGGTTGAATAATCTGCTCAGGATCACACAGTTAGTAAGTGTCCGAGACAGGATCTGAACTCAGGTCTTCCTGAATCCAAGTCCAGTGCTTTCTCCACTGGGCCACCTATTAAGCTTCAAAGTTTACTAAGTGCAATACACATATTATCTGAATCATTATTTAATCACAACAATCTGGTGAGGTAGACAGGGGTGTGCTGGTAAATGTTTAACAGCTTTTTGAGAATACATTTGAGAATACAATACAAATTAAATTTAATCTGCATTATTATCAGTTTCTAAAGTCTAAATAAACTACAAAACAATAAATCTAGTCATTATTTGTAACATTTTCCTGTTTTTGAGGTGTAAATGCTTACACTGAAAATTTAACAATTGACTCTCACGAATCCATGCTGAACTGGGTCCAACACTTACGTAGGTAGGTAGTTATTATGGGCATTATTCTCTCCAATTTTACAGATAAAGATACTGAACCTCACGGAGATTAAGTGACTTACCCAGGGTCATACAATAAATAAATGTCAGAGGAAGGATTTGAAACCAAGTTTTCTTGATACCGTGTCTAATACTTGAGCTACTATGCTTGACCATGTAACCAATGCTCAGTAAATCAAACAGACAGTCCTTTATTGAGGCTTTATCCATTGCCTAGCCCTGTATTTGGCTCTATTATGGTGGAATCAGGAGGAGGATGTAGCTCAGCCTCCTTTACTGGATTCTTCTGGTCCAGTGAGACTCATACACACAGAACAACAGCAAATAACACAAAGCTACGCAATTAAGTGTCACATGGCATAGTGAAGCCATTTATTGATTAGTGAACAAACCTTTAATAGGTGTCCATTAAACCTTTAGAGCCACCATTTGCTAGGCTCTATGCTAAATGCTGCAGATGTGACAAAACTGACTACTTTGGTTCTTGCCCTCATGGAGCTTACATTCTAACAAACATCACACATATAGTTATATAAAAAACACAAAGAAAGCAGATTAAGGCAACCTTGAAGGGAAAGGTACTAACTATTTGGCATTAGTCAGGAAAGCTCTCACACAGAAGGCATTGCTTAAACTGAATTTTGACAGAGACAAGGATTCTAAGAGATGTAGATGAGGAAGAAGAACATTCCAGGAATGGAGGACTAACAGTTCAAAGGACACGGAGAAGAAATTATGCATTCACCGGCTGTTCCAGTGGAACTCAAGTTCTGGTGGGTCCTACTAAGCTCTAAATTCTGGGCTCTGCAATGCACCATGTGTCTGCTCTCTGAGGACTAATCTAGCTCAGTCTGTAGAATGTGTAGCTAGAAGGTTGATCACTTCATCACTAGTGCATTTTTTTCTTCATCTAAAGGATGCCATAAAGACTGTATACTGAGTCACAACAGGCCTGTGATCTTCACTGGGGATGAGGGAGGAAGGGGGACTCATTGGTGAAATATAGGCATTAATGTTGTTATTATTGTTTCTTAACTAGAAAGCAGGAATCCTAGTTAAGCAGTACGCAAGTATGTACTTGAATTTCAAAGTTCACTATTGCCCATGTACCATTTAATTCACAGAATTTGTGAACCTCAGAACTAGAAATAACCTTAAAGAAATATTCATCCCAAAATGTACCTGTCCAGGCACTCCTTTTATATCCTTCCTACTTTATGAAAATCTAGCCTTCAAATGAAGATCTCTACTGATGGGGAGCCCAACGCCTCTCATGGCAGACCCTTTTGCTCTTTAAAGAGTTCCAATTGTCTTGCTGTTTCTTTAATTTGAGTTGAAATTTTTCTCCCTGCACCCTTTACCTCTCAGTCTCCATTCTGCTACCTGGGGATCATGCAGAACAAGAAAAGCCCTTCAAATAAATACTTGAAAACAATCTATCATGGTCTCCCAAACTCTCCTCTTCTTCAAGATAAATATAGCCAATTTCTTTAACCAATCCTCATATGGCATGGTCCTGGGTCCCTTGCCCATCCTTGACACCTTCTTCCTGCCTGTATTGCAGCTTGGCAATGTCCATTTCAAAATGTGGTGCCCAGAATTATACACAATACTTAATTATCATCTAGCAGAGAAATTTGCAACTATCACATTCTGAGTGTGAAACCTCTCAATGTAACCTAAGATTTCGTGAACACCTTTATGTTGAGTTTCCAGGTCAGTAAAATTAATAGAGGAGATGGGTATTGGTGTGCTACTGAGTAAATTATATGCCTGACTTGCAAACATTTGTGTATGTTTGCCTTTTTAATTAATGTTTATGTATTAATTTAATGGTTGTGATTTTCATATTTAACTAAGGGATTAAAGTATGGAGACAGAAAACAGAAGGTTAGTAAGTTGAGCCCCATTTAGATGCCATATTTTTTATAGATCTTCTGTAACTCATCCCCAATCAGGTGAAAGCCTTCTTCTCCTCCTCTGCATTTTATCTGGTTCTCTCCTTTGCCCTTATTTCATACTCTTTTGAACCGTAGAGATTTGTGTATCTGTCCTTTCATCCATTAGATAATAAGCTCCTTGAGGGCAAGGTCAAAGTCATTTTGGTAGGGAGTGGTGATATTTCTCCTTGCACAGTGCACTGCTCATAGCAGGTTTGCTAAGTTTGCTAAGATGAATTCCTTAAGATATTTTATAAAGGTAATCAGATAGGCACTGTGTGTGTGTGTGTGTGTGTGTGTGTGTGTGTGTGTGTGTGTGTTGGACTTGATGTTGTTGTCTAGTCATTTTCAGTCACGTTCAACTCTTTGTGACCTCATTTAGGGTTTTCTTGGCCAAAATACTGGAGTGGCTCGACATTTTTACAGATGAGGAAACTGAGGTGAACAGGGTTAAGTGACTTGCCCAGGGTCACAAATCTGGTAAGTATCTAAAGCCAGATTTGAACTAGTCTTTTTCATTCTAGGCCTGGAAAATGTATTCTAATATAAACTCATTTAGTGACAATGTGAAAGGCCATTTTCCATGCTTTTAGATCCCAATTGGAGCCCTTGCCTAGGAGATATCACTAAAATAAGATATAGATAAGAAAATGATATCACCAAGAAAGAAAATATAAAGAGGGAAGAAAAGATTCCCTAAGCAGAGCTCTGTAGGACATTCAAACTCAGGGGGCTGGAATAGAATGATTAACCAGTGAAAGTGACTGAGAAATTTGGTCACACAGGGAGAAACAGAACTAGAAAAGATCCTTTCATGGAAGCCAAGAATAGGGGGAGAAGGGCAAGAATATCAAGGGACTCTACCAGGGTATCACTATACTTATTAGCCTAGGTCCCTGGGGGGGAAGACAAACACCAACTGAAAAGAGGAGGTAGGATCTTATGATTCACCAGCAAACTCTGAGTCTTTTTCTTTTTCTGAGGACTCAATGCAATATTGTTAAGTCTCAAGGCCTATATGAGTTCTTGGGGAAAAGTAGAGACCCACTAGGAAAGGTAGATTTCTATTGGCTTGGTTGCAAGTCCTTTTTATGTTCTAATGCATAAATAATACCTTTCTTATATATAATGCCTTGGGAACCTAGATGTTTATAAGGAAGATCTCATGGCTACCCTTGAGAAGTATTATGCATTGACATTCCTAATCTACTGCCTGGGTGGGAGCAAACAAATAGGAGATTTATTAGAAGCCTTTCCAAACTGTATCTGGCTCTTTCATGTCAGGAGAGAGTCTCTGACACAAGGTAGTTATTATTACTTTTAATCTATTGAACCTAGAATGTAAAGATATTCTGGCTTCCAGAAAGTGGGTAACATCACCCATAACGCATACATAGCACCTTGGAGTACACTGCATTGATGTCTTGGCCAAGAGAAGGGGAACTAGGAGAGCACAGAGAGCTTAATACAAGAGGAGGAGGTCAAACTGTTAGAATATTCTTGGTTGAGCTTCTCTGTCTCTGCACTTATTACTTCCCTTTCATTCCTGTGGGCCATATTAATTTTGTAGGGGACTACCTTGAGGGCAAGAGCCCTAGGGAGCTGTGTAGTTGACCTGAGTGGAGGGAGAGGGGAGGATGGAGACCTTATAGAAGATCTGGTTGTATCCTTGTGCCCTGGGAACCAACACAATCTTGGTATTCCCAGTAGAAGAAATAAATAGCATAGTATAGAATCAGAGAGATCCAGGAGAACAATATGGACATTCAGAGAAGAGCCAGAGACAGAAGCATGAGGTATAGGAGAAAAGGGAGAAAGGAAAGACAGAGACAGAAGGGCAGATAGCAAGCAATGAAAACAGCAGGGGAAAGGAGGAATAGAAATTAGCAACAGGGACCTCAGGTGTCCGTTTGCAGTTGGATCAGATTATATGCACCTTCTCCATTCTCTCGAGCTCTTGTTTTATCATGAATGTCAGTGTTGGTGGCAGGATAGCAGTGGGATGAGATATCTTCAGTGGGGCTTGCAGAGCTTAGGTCTCTTCCTTTTACCAGGCCTACAATGGCAAACACAAAAAAGGATGCTCCTTTTCTCTCTCTCTCTTGCCTCTGGGTCCCTTGGCTTAAGTCAGCTCATCCTGCTCAAAAGCCAATCCTTAAACTTCCAATCAGAGCATTTATACCTTTAAAATGAACAAATACTATAAAATCTGTACTTGATTTATTGTTTTGTTGATTGTCTGGACTTAAGAAGATGATGGAGAAAAATGTAAAAAAAGCAGCTTAAATTCAAAAATGTCAGATTCCCCTTTTCTCCTCCTTAGTATGGAGCTCAGACAAGCCTCCTGGATTGCTCAGTTACTGTTGTTATGATGGAAGAAGTCCTGGCCCAGGAGTCAGGAGTTTTAGATGCCCGGCCTGCTTCTGCCACTAACTTACTTGGTGATGTAGGGCGGGAGAGTTGCATGTGTTGACTTCTAAGGGCCATTCCAATCCTAAGATCACAGGAGCACAGGGTGAGTTTAAAGGGTCCTCTAGCCTGACTTCCTCGTTTTGCAGATGAGGAAACAGACCGAGAGCAGTTCAGTGTCATAAGTGTAGTAAGCTGCAAAATTGAGATTTGAATGCACATTTTCTGATCCCTTTGACATTGTTTCCTTGTGATCTCTTTAGTTTTTCTGCAGATTGGCAGCAGAGAAGGAAGACCAAAGTTTCTCTACTTAGGAACCAACCTATTAACTCATTTTGAAATGTTTTTATTATATTATTGTTGGTCAGTCATTTCAGTTGTGCTAGATTATTTGTGACTCCAACTGGGTTTTTTTCTTGACAAAGATACTGGAGGGGTTTGCAGTTTCCTTCTCCATCTTATTTTACAGATGAGGAAACTAAGACAAAAAGGGTTAAGTGACTTGCCCAGGGTGACACAGCTAGTAAGTGTCAGAGGCCAGAGTTGAACTCATGAACATGAGTCTTCCTGATTTCAAGCCCAGTCCTCTATCCACTGCTCCACCTAGCTGCC
Organism: Pseudochirops corinnae; assembly: GCA_028646515.1. NCBI lineage: Eukaryota > Metazoa > Chordata > Mammalia > Diprotodontia > Pseudocheiridae > Pseudochirops > Pseudochirops corinnae. The sequence goes on along the minus strand of CM053585.1, from coordinate 313,606,595 downwards.
TCTAGTATTAAGAGGGTATATAAGAATATGTAATATAATATAATATAATATAATATAATATAATATAATATAATATAATATAATATAATATAATATAATATAATATAATATAATATAATATATATTATACATATTATATATAATATATATTATGTATAATATATTATGCGTATTATATAATATGTAATAGTATATAAGAATCTAGAAAACAGATCAGTTAGGTGTTACAGTATATAATAAAAGATTCATCTGGAAGAACAAAATGTTCAGAATATCAAGGGAATTAATGAAAAGAAATGTGAGGCAAAGTGACCTAGCCACACTAGATCTTAAATTGTATTATAAAGCAGCAGTCATCAAAACTACTTGGTACTTGCTAAGAAATAGCAAGCAAATATTCAATGGAATAGTATGGATCTACAAGACACAGTAGTTAATGACTATAGTTATCTACTGTTTGATAAATCCAAAGACTCCAGCTTCTGGGATAAGAGCTCAGTATTTAACAAAAACTGGAAAATAGTATGGCAGAAGCTAGGCACAGACCAACATCTTATACTGTATACCAAGATAAGGTCCAAATGGTTACATGATTTAGACATAAAGACTATAAGCAAACTAGGAGAGCAAGGAATAGTTTACCTGTCAGATTTATGGAGAACAGAAGAATTGATGACTAAATAAGAGACAGAGAACATTATGAAATACAAAATGGATTATTTTCATCATGTTAAATAGAAAAGTTGTTGCACAAACAAAGCCAATGCCATCAAGATTAGAAGGGAAGCAGAAAGCTGGGAAACAATTTTTACAACCTGTGCCTCTGGTAAATTTCCAAAATATATAGAGGACTGAATCAAGTTTAGAAAAACACATGTCATTCCCCAATTGATAAATGGTCAAAAGATATGAACAGACAGTTTTTAGATGAAGAAATTAAAGCTATCTATAGACATATGAAAAAAATGCTAAGTCACCATTGATAAGAGAAATGCAAATCAAAACAACTCTGAGGTACCACATTACACCTATCAGATTGGCTAACGTGACAAAGCCGGAAAATGATAAATGTTGGAGAATATGTAGGAAAATTGGAATGCTAATACATTGTTGGTAGAGTTGTGAACTGATCCAACCATTCTGGAGAGCAATTTGGAACTATACCCAAAGGACTATAAAAATGTGCATACCCTTTGACACAGCAATACTACTTCTAGGGCTGTATCCCAAAGAAATCATAAAAATGGGAAAAGGAACCACACGTACAAACATATTTATAGCAATTCTTTTTGTGGTGGCCAAGAATTGGAAATTGAGGCAATGTCAATCAAGTGGGAATGGCTGAACAAGTTGTGGTATATGAATGTAATGGAATATCATTATTCCATAAGAAATGATGAGCAGACAGACTTCAGAAAAACCAGGAAAGACTTATATGAGTGAAGTGAACAGAACCAGGAGAACATTATACAAAGTTATAGCAACATTGTACAATGACTAACTGAGCTTAGCTCTTCTCAGCAATGCAAGGACCTAAAACAACTCCAAAAGACTCATGATGGAAAATGCCATCCATGTCCAAAGAAATATGAAGTCTGAATGCAGATCAAAGCATACTATTTACTCTCTTTCTCTTTTTTTTGGTTTCTTCTTTCTTGTGTTCCCTCCCATTGGTCTGATTCTCCTTTACAACATGACTACTGTGAAAATCTGTTTAGTATGAGTGTATATGTAGAGCCTATATCGGATTGCATGCCATCTTGGGGAGGGGGAAGGAAGGGAGGGGGAGAAAATTTTGAACTCAAAATCTTATGCAAATGAATGTTGAAAACGAAAAATAAGAAAAGAAATAAAAGAAAAGATATAAAACCTGTCTTTGAATTTGCCTTTCTTCTCTCTGCTTCTATCCCTTTCCCCCTGCACCCATTAAAAAAAAAAAGTTTCCTTCACAGAATCTCAGAGCTTGTAAAGCAGCTCATTGGGCATCTAGTTCAAGCCACCCCCAAACAGGAATTCCTTCTACAGTGTCCCCACCAAATGATGATTCAACAACCTGATGGACTCCAGTGATGGAGAACTCACTACCTCCCAAGGCAGCTCAGTTCATATCTGGACAGCTTTAATGATTGAGGAATTCTTCCTCACATCGACCACAAATAAGGCATTCTGTAGCTTCCACCTCTTGTACCTGGTTTTGCCTTCTGGGGCAAAGCAGAGCAAAAGCCACCTCTCTCTGCTGATTAGCCCAAGTACCTGAAGGCAGTAACAGGTCCCCCCTCGCCCCCATTCCCATGCCTTCTGTTTTCTAGTTTTCTCCCTCCTCTTCCTATTTCTTCCCTCTCTTTACCTCGATTGTCTTTTCCCACTTCCTTCTCCTTCCTTTCCTTGTTCTCCTCTCCTTGCTCACCTCACTCATCCCCCCCTTCTCTCCTTCTCTTTCCATTTCCATCTGTAGGTCTCTTCTCCAGTTTTTGCCTCTGGCTCTCTCACTGCGGTGACAACCGGACACCAGATGTAAACACTGAGCTTAGACCAAGAAAAAGGCAGCTTCCCCTAGGTGACCATGGAGTCATAGTATTTAAGCCAAGGTAACCAGATCCTGCCATCAGTTAGGCAGCTGGCCAGGGGAACAGGAGGGCAGGTGGCAGTCTGTCACTAGCTGACATCTATCAAGGCAGCACCTCTGTTACCATATTTCATAAGATGCAGATCTCTGTGCCAATGTAGAAGCCATTTAGTATAATTGCCTTATTTTTATATGAGGAAATTGAGGTCCAAAGGTGGGGAGCCACTCATCTAAGGTCAAACAGCTTGTAAAAGGAATGATTTCTTCAGACTTTTACCCCTGCGGCCTTTCCCCAGCAGCCTCCTGTGGCCCACCACGATGCAGCAGCCTGGAAGGAAGAGGTGCTAGCAAGGAGAGAAGGGTCGGGAGAAGCTACTGCTCCAGATAAAGTTATCCCATGTATTGCAGAGAGTCCTTGGAACTGAAGCCTGAAGATAAGGGTTCTGCCGCTACATGACCTTAACTAGCCTGAACCTCAGTTTCCCCTTCTGAAAAACCGAGTTAAAAATAGTCCTCATGTTCCCCTTGAACTTCATGATCATCAAAACCCTTTCCTCACGATAGTGTGAGAGATGTTAATACCGGTGTGCCTGGGGCTCCATGACTGGAGTCAGGAAGTCCTGGGTTTGAATCCTGTCTCTGATGTTTATTAGCAATGGACAAGTCACTTACCCTCTCTGAGACTCTGGTTTTTGCTTATAAAATGGGGGTAATACTTGTCTTGTAGCAATATTGTGAGGTTCAAAAGATATAATACATGGGCAGTATTTTGCAAACTTTAGAACCTGAACATTAAATATTTGGGATGGTTAGGTGGCATAGTAGATAGAGTGCCAGGCCTGGAGTCAGGAAGAGCTGAGTTCAAATCTAGCTTCAGACACTTATTAGCTCTGTGACCCTGGGCAAGTCACTTAACCTCTGCTTCAGTTTCCTCATCTGGAAAATGAACTGGAGAAGGAAATGGCAAACCACTCTAGTATCTTTGCCAAGAAAACTCCAAATGGGATCACCAAGAGTCAGACATGACTGAAAAATGATTGAACAACAAGAAATATTAAATATATGCAAGTTATTATTATTCCATTTAATAGAGGAGGAGAGAAGTATTCAGAGGGGAAGTGCCTTGTCCAAGATCCCCGAGCTTTTCAGTGGCATGGCTGGTGCTATTATCAAGCAGTTAGCAAGTATTTCTTAAGCATCTGCTCTTACTAGGCACACACTAGATGCTGGGGGCACAAAGACAGAAGTGAGGCAATCCCGGTCCTCGAGGACCTTTCATCCTAAAATGGGGAGAACATGTATTGGGGAGCAGAGGGAGACTAGAGTAGCCATGGGGACAGTGGTGAGTAGAGCCAGAGGACTGTAGATTAATTACACCCTTTTCATTGCAATGGTAGAATTGATTTGATTGTTGTTGGACTCCGGAGGCCTAGGACAAATGCTCAGAACAGTGCCCGGCACATAGGAGGTACTTGATAACTGTTTACTGATTGACTGACTGGGAAAGAAGGTCTCCATGGCATTCAGATCTGGCTCTTCTTACTCCAAGTCCAAAGTTATCTTGTTCTTTCCTCTGTCCCACAGTGACCTGCCTCTGATAGGAAGCCTTTCCAAGTTCCCTATCACGGCTGTTTATGGAGATCAATAAGTTAATGGCTAGGAAAGTATTTTGCAAATTGTCAAGTGTTATCAGATAGAAGTGATTTTTGTAATTATTGTTTTTTTTTATTATTATTATAAGGCTAAGATGGAGAGTAGACTTGTCCTCAGCTCCAGGAAAGGAGGGTGGAGGGCTGGAGGAGGGAAGAGGATAGGAGAATGGAGATCTTGAAATTATGGGACAGGGTCAGGATCCAGAAAGATCCTGGCAGGCTAGAATGATGGGCCAAATCTAGTGAGAGAAAGTTTTCTTCCTTCCTCCCTCCCTCCCCAACCCTCAAGCAAATCCTTCTCAGAAGCTTGGTTCCAAATGCTCTTCTGGCTTACCACTTTTTTAAATCCCCTCAATTCCAAACTATCTAGTTTCCTGTTTTATAGAAGCCTCATAGGACATGACCAACCGCCCACCCTCACCCAACCCATTGGAACAGGTTTCTTATAATAACTAGTTGAAATACTCAGGTTTTGGTCACACCTGATTCACACCTGTGACTGATTTATTAAATTGTCCCATGTATTCACTGGATAAAAGTATCAACAGTAAGTGGGGGTGAATTTATTGTCTCAGCGTTACGGAAATAACTAGGTACATCTAAGCTATATCTGGGCACTTCTCCTTGAAGCCTCATGGGAAAAATAGTTAACTTCCCAGAATGTGTGATGAGGAAAAAAACTCCAACACTTTGTGAACCTTAAAAGACTGGATAAATGGAAACAGCTATCATTATTGCAATCTTAGCCAGACTATTAGAGAAAGTATTGCATAGCAGATAGAGACCTGGCTCTGCAGACAGGAACATTTGGTTTCATATCCTGCCTCTGACACTGACTATAAGAACCTAAGACAAGTCACTTAAACTCTCTAAATAGTAATCTCGAGAAGTTCCCTACACTAATGAAATCACACAACCAGATAAAACAACCAAAAAACCCCCATATTTTACATTTCAAGAAGGCAGGCCCTGGTTCTTCATCCTCCTTACATATTGTGGGGTCTTAAGCCCTGGGCTGGGCACACAGGGGGCTCTGAAAAAGCTCTTTAAAGGATTTATACAATAACTCAAAAGAATATATTTGTAAACAGGAATACCATAGAAATAACCCTATAGATACAGAATCCATATATACTATAGAAAGAATTGCAGTCAAAGGAACCGAGTTCAAATCCCAGAGGGCTTAGCTACTACCTATGGGCTAAGTCACTTTAAGCCTCTATGGGCCTCAATTTTGTCATGATGACCATTCTCCTAGGAATAGTGCTCTAGAATAAGAAAGTTTCTTGATTCCTGTGTTCTGTTCTGGAACTCAAAAGCCTGGAATTATCACACACAAGGTGTCTTCCAAATCCTTTGCTGGAGAGGACAGGAGGGACATTAAGCAGCTGCCTTGTAAAAGGTTCACCATTGATTGAATTGGGGAAGAATTCCTGGAGGGTGGAGTTGTTAAATGCAGGAATGAGTTTGGGTTTATGGTATCTTGATCCTCCGGGACTTTTTAACCGTGTATAGATAATCACCTGTCTCAGAAATTCCATGTGTAAGCAGGCCCGCAGGCAGGTAGTTAGATGACATGCTCTTCTAATCTAGGAGGTCACTGAAGCCACAGAGAATTCTGGTGAGAGAACTTTCTCTCTGGATCGTCCAGCCAGCAGGTCTTGGAAAGGCAATAGATTCTCACCTGCCTGTGAGAATTCAAGTGTGATTTCACTTAGAGGAAGGAGGAGGGACATTATAGCCTCTAAATGTCCTTATTGGGACTTATTACTGAAATCAAATCAGGAAATTTTTCCCAGTTAAAAAAAATAGTTCTATCTCACACGTCTAGATTGGGTAAGGGAAAAATAAGGGGACAAATATTTACTGAGCACCTACTAAGCGCCCCACATTGTGCTAAATACTTTACAAATATCTCATTTGATCCTCACAATGACCCCATGAGGTAGGTACTATTATTACACCCATTTTACAGCTGAGGAAACTGGGGCAAATAGAGATAGAATGACTTGCTTAGTAAATAGTAAATGTCTGAGGCTGGGTGTGAAGTCAAGCTTTCCTGACACCAGGTCCAGTGCTCCAATCACAGTACTATTAACTGTGTCTAATAGTATTTTACCATGACCAAATACTTTACCTAAGTGGGCCAATTGGTCCTTACTCCCACCTCTATAATAGTACAAGTACTACTAACTAACATAAATATAGCTTGTACAAATATTATTTCCCCCATTTCATGGATGAAGAAACTGAGGGTCATAGAATTTAAATGCCTTTATCTATGGTCACACAGTGACCGTGGGAAGTTGGGAAGTTGGAGTTGGGAAGACTTATCTTCCTGAGTTTGAATCTGACCTCAGACACTCATTAGCTTGTGTGACCCTGGGGAAGTCACTTAACCTTGTTTGCCTCAGTTTCCTCATCTGCAAAATGATCTGGAAAAGGAAATAGTAAACTACAAGAAAACCCCAAATGGGATCACAGAGAGTTGTACATGGCTGAAAAACAAAACAAAAGGATATAGAGTCAAAGGGGACCTTAGGAATCATTTAGCTGACTTCATTTTACAGCTCTTTCAGTGGAGGCTGGGTGACCACTCGTCAGATATGATACAGAGATGACTCCTGCTCGTGCATGTGTTGGACTAGATGTCTTTGTCAAGATTCTGTTATTAACCTCCCTGAGCTCCATTTTCTTCATCTCTAAATTGAAGCTAATACTCCTCGAAGAGGATTATGATAAAGACAAGATGAAAGAACAACAATGATAACTCATTTTCATAGTGTTTCAATGATTATGAAGCACAAGTGTCATTCTTCCCATTTTACAGACAAGGAAAGGAAGCCCTGGGAGGCTGAACAATTTGCCTGCCCACGGACATGCCGAGAAGAGACGAACCCAGATTCTTCATTTCCCAAGACCAAGACTTTTCCCAATATGATGCATTGTGCATAAGCCCTAAAGTATTCTACATATGTACATGATTTGTAACATTTCCTGATTTTAAGACAGCAAGGCCCCAGGAGCAGCACCTTGCTTTGGCAGCATGCCTGCCTCTCTTTCTCAAGCTGGTGTTATACTCATGCTCCTGATATCCCTGCAAAATACAATTTAGGTAAGGGGAGATTCAGAGATAAGGGGACTTGAGGTCCAGAGGTCAAGTGAGGGACAGTGGGAAAAACATAAGAGCAGGACCCAAAAGATCTGGGGTTTGAATCCTGTTACTGTTTTCTTAGACAAGTCACTATCCCTCTCTGTTCCTCAGTTTCTTTATTTGTAAAGTGAGGAGCTGGGGCTGAGTGATGTCTAACAGCCCATCCAACTCTTAATTCCTTTCTTCCAAGTCCCAAAGGGAATCAGTGGTGAAACAGGTTTTGAGGAAGTGTTATAGTGGCAAGAATACTTGATTGAAGGATGTGTCCTTCACATCCACAAATCATGTCCTTCAGCTTGTCCTTTTCCCTCATGAAGCCTCAGTTTCCCATTCTGTAAAATGATGGAGTTAAGCTAGAAGATTCCTAAGATCCCCTTCACCTCTATATCCTACTATCCTGTGAAGCCTGGTCTCCAGATTTCCAGCACCTTCCAGATATTTCTTTCTTATGGGACTCTACTCAATTAATCAATAAACATTTACTTGTACAAATTACTTAATAAAGTGCTTGGAGTGCAAATCCAAAAGTGAAACCAGTCCCTGCCCTCTGGGAAGTTACATCCTAATGGGGTAAGATAGCACACACACATATATAATAGAATAAAAAGTAGTTTAAGAGAGGTCTAACAGCTCACAGAAGAAAATAATTCCTTAAAACTTAGAATGGAGCAAATGGAAGCTAATGATTTTATGAGAAATCAAGAAACTATAAAACAGAACCAAAAGAATGAAAAAAAAAGACAATGTAAAATATCTCAGTGGGGAAAAAAAAAAAAAACAAACAACTGACCTGGAAAATAGATCTAGGAAAGGTAATTTTAAAATTATTGGACTACCTGAAAGCCATGATCTAAAAAAAGATCCTAGGCATCTTTCAAGAAATTATCAAGGAAAACTGTCCTGATATTCTAGAACCAGAGGATAAAATAGAATTTGAAAGAATCCACCAATCACCTCCTGAAAGAGATCCTAAAAGGAAAACTCCCAGGAATACTGAAGCCAAATTCCAGAGTTCCCAGGTCAAGGAGAAAATATCGTGAGCAGCCAGAAAGAAACAATTTAAGCATTGCGGAAACACAATCAGGATAGTTCAAGATGTAGCAGCTTCTACATTATAGGATCAGAGGGCTTGGAATATGATAATCAAAGGAGCTAGGATTAAAATCAAGAATCACCTACCTGGCAAAACTGAGTGAAATCAATGAGGGGGAAAATTTGATATTCAATGATGTAGAGGAATTTAATGTATTCTTGAGAAGCTAGAGCTAAAGAGAAAAACTGACTTTCAAATACAAGACTCAAGAGAAGCATGAAAAGGCAAACAGGAAAGAGAAATCATGAGGGAACTTATTCAAGTTGAACTGTTTATATTCCTACATGGAAAGGTGATATTTGTAATGCATGTAACCTTTCTCAGTATTAGCATAGTTGGAGGGAATATATATAGACAGAAAGAACAGGGTGAGTTGAATATGAAGGGCTGATATCTAAAAAATAAAATTAAGGGCTGAGAGAGGAATGTACTGGGAGAAGGAGAAAGGAAGAGGTAGAATAGTGTAAATTACTTCACATAAAAGAGGCAAGAAAAAGCTTTTGCAGTGGAGGGAAAGAAGGAGGAGATGAGAGGGAAAGAGTGAACCTTACTTTCATCAAATTTGGCCTGGGGAGGGAGTAAAATATAAACTCAATTGGGTATGGAAATCTATCTTGCCCTACAAGAGAGTGTGTGTGTGTGTGTGTGTATGTGTGTGTGTGTGTGTGTGTGTGTGTGTGTGAGGGAGGATGGAAGAAAGAGTGATAGAAGGGAGGGCAGAAAAGGGAGAAGGGGGATTACTAGGGGTGAACACTTTTGAGGAGGGACAGGGTCAAAGGGTAGAATAGAATAAACAGGGAGTGGAATAGAATGGAGGGAAATATAGTTAGTCTTTTACAACACGACTGTTATGGAAGTGCATGACTATACAAATGTATAACCTGTATTGAATTGCTTGCCTTCTCAATGAGGGTGGGGAGGGACGAAGGGGGAGAATTTGGAGCTCAAAGTTTTTTTTTATTGACTTGTTTATTTACTTTCAGTTTACAAGATTCAGTTCCACAATCCCTTGAGTTTCAAATTTTCTCTCCTCCCTCTTCCCCTCCTCCCCC
>CM053585.1:313580180-313596578 GCA_028646515.1 Pseudochirops corinnae | reverse complement strand
GTGTAGAAGGGTTGTAACCAATGGAGTGAACAATGGGAAAAAAGAAAGAAAACCAATCATGAAAAAGAGCGATAGGATGTAGATTGCTTCAGTCTCCATTTAAACTCTGGTCTTTCTAGATCTTTCTTTGAATGTAGATATCTCCTTCCATCCTGAGACTTGCAGAGTTGTCTTATAGCTGTGCATTGTTGAGAAGAGTCCAGTTTATCAAAGCTGATCATCACACATATGATGTGTCTGTGATTATGTACAAATTTTTCCTGGTTCTGCTCTTCTCACTTAGCATCAGTTTGTATAAGCCTTTCCAGGTACATATAAAGTCCATCTCCTCCCCATTTCTTATAGCACAGTAGTATTCCATTACATTCATATACCACAACTTGTTTAGCCATTCCCCAATTGATGGGCATCCCCTAAATTTCCAGTTTTTTGCCACCACAAAGAGAGCTGCAATAAATATTTTTGTACATATGGGTCCTTTTCCCACTTCTATGATCTCTTGGGGATACAACCTCAGAAGTGGTATTATTGGGTCAAAGTGTATGCAATTATTTATAGCCTTTTGGGCATAGTTCCAGATTGCTCTCCAGAATGGTTGTATCAGTTCACAGAGCTCAAAGTTTTAAAAACATTCATTTTTAAAAATTGTTTTTACATACCAAAACAGGAACAATTACTGTTTATATTCACTCTGAGCCAGCAGGGCCCAAACAATTATCACTAAGTGGATTTAGGCTAGAACCTATTGTCGACTGACTAATCCATAAGAACCAGAGTGAATTGGGTTTAAAGCATGGTCTTTAAGAAATCTAGCCCATACACCATAAGATATCTTGCTAGGGTTCAGTTGTTAAAATTGCCTTCCTTTGGACAGAGCACCCATAGGTAGGGTTATGATATCCTATGTGGACAGAGGGAAAGGAAGGAGGGGAGAGAAGGGAAAAGGATGGGAAGGAAGGGGAAAGAAGAGCATGGGATGGGAGGGAAGGGAGGAGAAGATGGAAGGGAGGAAGGGAGGGAGGAAGGAAGGAAGGAAGGAAGAAAGGAAGGGAGGAAGGAAAAAAAGAATGAAAGAAGGAAGGGAGGAAGGAAGGAAGGAAGAGAAGAAAGAACTGGCTAGTTGGGTCCCCAGTGGGGCAGCTTGGACTTCTTACAGGTCGTTGTTTGTCCTTTGTTCTCAAAGGGGCTCGTGACCTTAGGAATATGATGACATGACTTGCAAATGAATTGGATTTAAGTGAGGGAGGGCTCTAGTACCTGGCATAATACTGAATTTAATTGAATTTGTAAAGCTTAAACTAGAACCCAGGATTTTTAGTATCAAGCAACATAGGATTACTGCTGAAAAGGACCTTGGGGGCTTATCTAGTCCAATCCCTTCATTTTACAGATGAGGAAACTGAGACCCAGAGAGGTTAAGTGACTTGTCCAAGGTCTCACAGGTAGCACTCAACAGGCTTGGGATATGAACCAAGGTTCTCTGACTCCAAAATCCAGTAGCATTTCTACTGAACCATGAACTAAAAGAGACCTTAAAGATCGTCTAGTCTAATCCCTTCATTTTACATTTGAGGAAACTGAGGCCTAGGGAAGTTAAGTGACTTGTCCAAGGCTGCAAGGAGACTAAAGGATCAAAGGAGATATTTGAACCTAAATATTTTATTTTAAGAGCCAGTGTTTCTTCCTCTGGCTTATGTCTGTCTTTGTCTACTATTCTTCAAGAACTCAGATAGCCAGAGGGGGAAGTAATCTTTCCAGCTGTAAGCAGGATGCTTTGCACACAGTCAGGGCTTCATAAATATTTGTGGAATTGAGTGGAGTATCTAATTGTTTCAGAGCAATGGCATTTCTCTGGTGGGGGGGTGGAGGAAGATTTGGTGAATTATTTAGAGTTGCCAAAGGTGTTGAGATAGGAGCTAATTAAAAGAAGCTATCTGCAATTCAATACCATAAAAGAATAATAAAATTCAAATCTCATCTGTTCCACTTCAGGTTTCTCGGGTGCATTAAACTCTATAAAAGGCAGCATCTGTGGTCCCTGGTCTGCTGGGGAGACATCACAGACACTAATTCAATCGGCAGTTTTAACTGCACATTGTACCATGTATATTTCCATTTATGACATTTTCCTGCATCCCTTTGGTGGCTTTTTGGAGGGAATTGGATATTGGGATGGAGCTATTACTGACCATAATGAAGGAACTGGGTGGAGCCAGAACTGTCAGTCTAAGGGATAGCTGCCCCACTTCCCCAATGGCCTGAACACAATTGGCTTCATATTCCTAGTGGAAAGACCACTGCATTTATAAGCAAGTGTCCCGGGTTTGTGTCCTGAATCTGTAGCTTTCTAGTTGTGTGACCTTGGGCACGACGTCCCCATGCTGGTCCTTAGCTTCCTTTTTTATGAAATTACAGGGCTAGATCAGATAATTCCCAAGGTATTTGTATGAATTTATAATTCACATTTCTGTAGAGTTTTATGGTGGACAAAATGGTTAACAATCAGGCTTCTGTCTACCCCTTTAGGCTAATTTTACCCCCGCATACTTTTCCACTCCAGCCAAACTAAGCTACTTGCTGCTCTCCTTGCATTTCAAGCACAGCCTCCATGCCCCTGCCCAGAAATGCTTGGAATGTTCTATCTCCTCCCCTGTGGGAGCCTTAGCTTAAATGATACCTGCTTCAGTAGACCTTCCTCCATTTTCTCAATGACCTCATCCAAATACTTTTCACTTATTTTGTATATATCCTCTGTTTATGTTATCCTATTGTAAAATCCCGCCTCTATCCCAAACCTTAAAATGTAATCCCCACTGAAGGCAAGGATTACCTCCCTTTTGTCTTTGTATCTTCAGAACTGAGGACATTGCCTTGCCCATGGGAAGGCCTCAGAGATGTTTGTGGATTGATTGATAGGGATTGCCCCCAAAATCTCAGTGAAGTCCATAATATATTATAATCCATGTTTAAGACAATTTGAACCTGAGTTTAAATTTGACCTCAGACACTTATTAACTGTGTGACCCTAGGCAAGTCACTTAACCTCTGTTTCCCTTAATCTACTAGAGAAGGAAATAGCAAACCACTCCAGTTTCTTTGCCAAGAAAATCCAACACAAGGTCAAAAAATCAGATAGCACTGAAGGTCTTCATCAGGATAATAGGATTATAGTATTTAAAGATGGAAAGGACCTTAGCAACCATCAGGTACAATCCATTCATTTTACTGATGAAGCCCAGAGAGGTTTAGTAACTTGACCAAGGTCGCACAAGTAATAGAACTAGGACTGGAACCCTATAATCACTGGATAGCAGATTGAGAGACTATCTAGGCCACTCTCCCAATTTACAGGTGAGTAAACTGAGGCACAGCAACATTAAATAACTTCCTCAGGGTCACAAATTTGTGAGCAGGATTTGAATTCAGATCTTCTTGACTCCAAGTCTAGGGTCCTATGCACTACATACACTACACTGCCTCAATTGCTCTGAATCTAAATTTAATGTTCCTTTTATTGCACAATCTGCCTACAGGCAAATAGAGACATTAATGGACAACTCTATGGGATGAGTGAAAACTTCTCCATTTGGAGTTGTTAACTTTCCCTTCCTCCCTCCTCCTCCATTGTTGCTGTCAATCACTTTCATCTTCCTTTGTCTGTTTTCCTGCCTTGGTGGGACCCTCCTCCCCTTTTTCTTGCTGTCCCATTTGGGGAAGAATTGGTGAAGTATGCCTCTCAACCAACGAGAGAGGAGACAGTTGGGAAAGGGGCTTGACGAAATTAGGGTATAAATTCTTGCACTGTCTTTTGTAACATGCCTCTTCTCCATGATGAGTCATGGGGAAGATCACCCTCTTCTCCCAGGGAAGAGAATAAACTCCTGTTCTTATCCTAAGAGATCTCTGTGTTTATTTTTTCACTAAATTAAGGATGAAGGGTATTTTCATCCCAAACACAACAGAGCCTCTTTGTTCTTTGTTTCTTTGGGGCTACATGATGTGGCCTCTAATTTGTGAGGTCCCATCTGGGAAGACTTTGGGTACAAAATAGTGATAGAATCTATGTCTATCATCTGAGGACCACAGAGCTCTCCTTTTAAGAGAGTCAATCACTAGGTGAAGAATTTTTTTAGTTGCAGCAAAATGTGAAAAAAGACAGCATTGCGGAGGCTAGATGGCTCAGTGAATAGAGCACTGGCCCTGGGACCAGGAGGACTCGAGTTCAAAATCTAACCTCAGACACTTAGCCCATGTGACATTGGGCAAGTCACTTAACCCCAATTGCCCTTCCTTTCCCGCTCCAAAAATCAAAAAGAAAAAAAAAAAAAGACAGCATGTATGAATGTATAGAGATCTGGCCTTGGGGTCAGAATGACATGGGTTCAAAACTGTGCCTCTGACACTGACTAGCTGTGGGACTCCAGGCAAATCACTTAATCTCTCAGGACTCCTAGCAGCTAACTTTCAAAGACTCTTAAGTTGCCAAGAAGGTGTTGACTGGCATTGGTAGAGGGAATTTCTCATCTAATGAAATTACAGATCCAGTCCTTATTTATTCCTATCCCAACACATGAAAGTCATTTACTGAGATGCAGAATGGTCAAGGATGTGTACTGGAAATAAAAAACCCACTGTATTTTAAATGTATAGGCTAGCCATGGTGCAGCTGAGTCTTGCTGCTCACTGCAAGGCTTCAAAAAGACGAGGTGGATAGAGCGTTGAACTTGAAGTCAGAAAGACCTGAGTTCAAATCCAGCCTCAGATCTCCTGCTAGCTGGGTGAGCCTGGGCAAGTCCTTCAGTTCCTCATCTGTAAAATGGGGATAATAATAGTCTCTACCTCCCAGGGTTATTGTGAGGATCAAATAAAGCATTTGTAAAGTGCTTTGTAAACCTTAAAATACTATATAAATGGTAGCTTTTATTGTAAATAATACATGGTTATTGGTAGGCTGACATAGAAACAACTCTGGCTCTTTTTAGAAATATTGTGGGTGAGAGTTTCTGTTCAGCTGGGTGGGCAGCATGATAGGGAAAGAACACTGCTCTGCCACTTACTATGTGGGAGTTATAGCTTCGTCTTTTTTATGGGCCTCAGTTTTCTTTAAAAATTAAGGGATTGGGCTCCACGAACTCTGCATCCTTTTTGGACTTAAATTCTATGTGCAGTCTGAAATCCCTTCTAGCTAGGAGATTCTGTGACTGGATGACAAATAAGTACAATTTAAAATGGGCTGAAAGGGCCTTCAATCAAAGCTATTTCTGTTGGTGTACTGCTCACATTTCTATAATGCTTTACAGTTTTAGAAGGGTTTTTTTCCTTACAGTAATTCTATGAGGTAGGTAATGCAAGCATTATTATCTTTATTTTATAGCTAAGGAAAAAGGCAGAGGGGAAGTGACTTGCTCAAGGACAGTCTTGAATTAGACATAACCGAAATTCAAACTCAGTTCTCCTCTCCAGACTTTGTCCAGCTCTCCTTTTAAGGCCCTCACCCCCGCCTCGGCTTGGTTTTCTCGATACTAGATCTCTAGGGTTGTACTCTGGGATGGTGGGGAGGAAAGGTAAAGTCCATTTACACACAGCCTGGGCAGGGAAAGACTGCTGTATCTATTAGAGAGAACAACTCTCTTTGTGGATGATTTTTGCTTTGATTCTGTCAGTTCTGGAGACGTAGATGAGCTCCAAGTCCACCAGCTGACCTCAAAGCCTTATCTGAGCTGACCAGCATGGTCTTTTGTGCCATCATCTCCACAGTGCTGAGCTGAGCAGGAAAGAGGCAATAATAATGGGATAATCAGGACCCAGTTGCAGGACAGCTCCATCTCTGAGGATAATAGGAGTCAGAGGAACAATGTCCTCACGTTTTCCACCAGAGAAACTCAAAGCATATGAGTCATGTAGGCTGTAATTTGATACCATCAAAGTACAAATAAGTGCTGATTTCTCTAGGCATGATGGTATTGTTGTGTCTAAATGGGGGCACATTATCATTAGTCAAGTTGTGGATGGGATCCCATTGTCTCGCAGCCAGAGAAGTTGGATGGATTTAATATTTTTCATCTGGTCAGATTGTCCAAAGTACAATGGTAGATGCAAATGCAAGAGAAAGCCCAGTGAAAGAGACATATTTTGAAATACAATTACTTGAATGTCTGTCATCAGACCAGAGTTTGATTTTGAATTAGAGAATTGTGTAATGAAATCAGTAGTGGAGGAGTTAGTCCATAAGCATTTAAGTGCTCACTAGTGTCAGATAACTATGTGAAAAGTGTTAAGTGAAACAAGGAAAAGCAAGAAGCCCCTGCCGTTAAGGAGCTCACATTCTATTGAGGGAGACAACATAAAGATAGCTAGTAATTGGAATGGAACTCCCCATCAGGGTGGGAGCTCATTGGATGTAAGGATTGTTTCATCTTTTGTACTCGTGCCCTCAGCATTTAGCACAGTGACTGGCAGGTGAGAGGTGCTTAATAAATTAACTGGTTTACAGGTTTATACAAGAGATATACAAAGTGGATTGAAGGTCATCTAAGAGGGAAGGCATTAGCAAATGGGGAAACTGAGAATACCTCTTGCAGAAAGTAGGTTTTAAGTTGGATCCTGACAGATGCCATGGAAGCTGAGAGTTGGAGGTGAAAAGAGGGAGCTTTCCAAGCGTGTGAACAGCTAACACAAAGGTGTAGAGGCTGATGATGGAGTGTTCTGATTGAAAGACAGCAATTAGGCCAGTGTAGTTTGATCTTAGCATGAGTGGAAGGAAGAAAATGAAACAAGAATGAAGTGGATGAATTATGATAACCTAATTACAGGTTAGCCTGACTACATTCTGGGGCTAGGGTCCTAGAATCTCATGATTTGTGTTATTCTATGAAATGAATTATTCTTATCATGGTAGATTACATTTTAATAATGGTTTCAGGTCTGCAAACCTGCTGAAGATAAGTACCATTATCTTCACTTTACAGATGAAGAAACTGAGGCAGAGAAGTGTTATTAATTACTCAAAGTATCATAGCCGCCAAATGTCAGAGTTAGATTTGAAGTTGGGTCTTCTGACTCCATACTCAGTGATTTTTCTATTCAATTATTTGCAAGTGTGCACATGTGTGTATGTGTGTGTATGTGTGCATGCCACAGGCACACACATGCACTCCACACCCCATACTCCAAGGATATCAAAGATAGAAAAGTTCTATGTATACTAAAACATTTATAGCAGTACTATTTGTAGTAACAAAAGACTATAAACAAGTTAGATGCGCATTGATTAAGGAACTACTGAGCAAATGATGATGCCTAAATGTAATGGAACATCACTCTCCTCTAAGAAATGATGAACATTAAAAGTTTAGAGAAATATAGGAGGATTTATATGAACTGATGAAAAGTGAAGTAAGCAGAACCAGGAAAACAATTTACACAATGAGTCTTAATTTCTGATCAAGTTTGGTCCTGAAGAAAGGAGGAGAAAATGTTGCCCTCCTGCTCTCCCTCCTTTCTTTACACAAATGGGGGAACATGAATGTGCATCATGCACTTCCTGACTTAGCCAGTGTTTTAGTTTGATTGCTGAACTCCCTTTTGCCCTCTTTTTTATTCTTTGTTGTAAGGAATTGCTTTCTGTGGAGGGGAAAAAATTAGGGTTACATTTGAAAATCAAAGTGACATAAAAGCAAAAGATAACAAAAATAAAAATATACATATATGTATTATTAGTAGCTATGATGTTATTGATGTAGAGAGTTCTTTGCTGAGGAAACTCCAATTAGTAATTGTTTAGGGTATTCTCTGCTTGTGACCAGATAGCCTGTCCTGGGACAAGACCCCACCAATCACCTCCTATTTTCTATCTGCTTCCAGGTGTGTCTCCAGTTAGTCACACTCCTTACTTCAACCTCCTGCCTTATAATCAGATTCCTAGACTCTCATGGTCCTAACTCCATCTAATCCTGCTTGCTTCCAGTTCAGCATTCTGGGGCTTCACAGAATACCACACCACTACCTGCCATGAGATTGGACTTTGCAGGAGGACCTTGGATAGTCTATTCACTTGCTTTTCCTCAATGGACTTTTCCAATCACTGATACCTTGCCTGGACTCACTTCTTAATGGTTAGCATTCTCTCACCCTGATAGTGTCTGCATCCCAATGATTATGAATATCTGCCTATTGAGGTACAAAATCTGGTCCCATCCTTAACTGCTTATTCCATTACACCTACGCACCTCAACCTTACCTCCTCAATTTCTTGCTCTGGATCTACCCTCTACTGTGACTCTGAAATACCTGCTCCATTATCAACAACATTCCTTTTATCTTAAACTTTTTCCTTTTTCACACCTCTCTCCTGGCACTGACTGAGATCCAACTCCCTCCTGAAGACATTGCTTCCATGGCCATCCTTTCCAGCACCAGTTATACTTTCTTCCGTACTTCCTCACTCATTGGAAATAATGGAGTGGTCTGAATACTCCTTACTCCCCAATATTGCTCCAGAATGCCTTTCTACCATCATCTAGATTCTCCATTTTTGAGGCTCCCACTATTGACATTTATCACCCAATCCAGATTCTGTGGCTGTTATCTATTAACCTCCAAGGTATACTCCTTTTTTTTTCAGAAAAGTTCAAGGTCTGCCTCTTAGACTTTCTTTACATCCTGCCCTCATCCCAGAGGATGCTCCCTCAATACCCTAACTTAGCAGGTCCTCAATCAATTTCATATCCTCCTCCTCCACTCCATCTCAAGTCTACACAGAAATGATTATATCCTTGATCTTGCTATCACCCATGAGTATTCCACTTCCATGTACTGCAAATTTTTATCTGCTTATAATATATAATTTTTTATCATCCCATATTTCCCTGTTCCCCATGACTCCTAACCCTTTTTTTATCCTCATCATGACATTTTCCCCCTGCATCCCTAAGTTCTTTCCAGGTCATCAACCCTGTATTCTTCACTCTTTCCTGGGACCCCTTGGCAAACCAGTTTAACTCTGTACTATCCTCTATGCTTGAAAACTTTGCCCCTTTTTCTTATTGCTCATCATGCCAGGTCAAGCTCTCTATCCACCATGCCACACTGAATTAGTATATGTGTATGTACACATGTTTATATACATGAGCATGTGCATATATATTTATATGTAACATAAATATACATATTAAAGCAACATGAACTTGAAATGCCCCACAAAGATTCCTATTAGGGACTTCTCCTTAGCAGCATTATTGCTGATAAAGAATAAATGCTTCAGATCTGTGCTGTCTTCAAATATCTTCTGGCTCTGAAAGGTTCTGCTCTGATAGAGCATCCTATTCTATGGCCTTGGACTCCCCAGGTACAGAAAGATGTGGTCTTGTGGGAGATCACATTATACTGGAACTGAGAAAGACCTGGACCTGACTTGGTCTCCACTCAGATGCCTCGTTGGGTATCCTTGAGCAAATACTCAGCCTCAATGAACCTCAGCTTGATTAGTGATAAAACAGCTAATAATTCATGAACTCTCTATATCCCAGGGTTCTTGGGGGAAGGTGCCTTGCCAAATTTTAAGCACTAAATACATATAATAGTAGTCTATGAATATTCATGCATCAGTAAATATGTATTATTTGTTATTATCCTTCTCCTGAAATCCTCTTAGCTTGGCTGCATGCTTGCTGTGTAATTGTCAAGTCTCTTCTCATCCCCAGGTCTACAGTTTCTTCACCTGCAAAACCGGGACAATGATACTTAAGGTGCTTTCTAGTGGCAAGATTTGGTGATTTTATACTTTATGTTAAGACTCCAATTTCTAGCTTACAAAGCATTTTTCTAATCATTCTCTCATTAGTTCATCTCAACAGCCTTGGCAGTGGGTGCTGCCTTATTTTTTTTTTTAAAGGGAAAGAAACTCAGAGAATAGAAGGAAATTTTCAGACATGAAGAATTCAGCCTGCTGAAACCTGGGAAAGACCCTGGGCCTCCAGGGTGCAGGTATATCACAGGAGAGAAAACAGCCACGTCTACCCTTCACCTTGTGGGTAGCCTTAATTATAAGCTCCTAGCCCTTAAATACAGGCTTCATGAATTGAATTGTGTTGACTCCAAAAGGTCCATTCTAATTTTTAATCCTATGATCCTTCAAGAGGAATTTATTTTCTAAATAGTAGTTCTGTAATTAAGGATTTCTAAGCTTGGGAGTCCGAGTCAAAAGCCCCACGACTGGGGGTTCTAGGGTGCACCCATCTTGGGTGGCTCATGAGACATGGGACTTCAGATGCTCCACCATTTCTGATTTTTATCGACAGCAGTTCCATATTCCCTACATGAAAAAAATCTCTGTGCATTTTGAACATCATCCAAAGCCTCACTTTAATCCAGGCCAGGAGGCACTCTGGGCCAAGGGGAATTCAACAGCTCTAGGGCCCCCTCCGCTCCAGCCTCAGTGAGATGGAGCATTCTGGATAAAAGCCCAAATCCATTCTGTGCCCCTGGGAAAATTGGAATCCTACTTCCCACTCACCTTTTCTCTTTTATTTCCCCCTTAATGGGCTTTCAGCCTCTCTCGCCTTCCCTTCCCCCCAGCTGTGGGCAGTTAGGCTAAGAGACATTTTTGATGATGGCACATTGTGTTGTGATTAGATTCTCTGGGAGAACAATGTCTATGTAGCCAGCCTGCCTGTGAGAGCTGCTTAAATGGGACGCGCCAGAGAGACAGAAAGCAGTTCAGCCAGCCAGAAAGAGAGGTCACCACTAAGAGCAGTCCAAAGGAGACCCCGAGAATAAAGGATTTCCCAAATCCAAGGACCAAACAGCAGCCAATTTTTCCCTCTCAGTCTCTGAATGGAGGCAGAGGATTTATTGACATGTTGCTTGGAGGGAGACAGGCCTCCAGGGGTGTTTTACAACCTGCGGAATTAACTTGGCCAAATAACATTCTACAGGAACATATTTTGACCTGTCACTGGATATACTAAGAACATCTGGCAGGTTTCACTATCTGTAAACTTTGGGGGTGGTATGCTTTCTGTTCTGCCTGCTGTCCTCGGAGCTCAGCCATTTGGTCTCGACTGGCCTGGGCCATCTTGCAGGGAGTGACGGCCTTCCTTCTCTTTCTTAGCTCTGCTGCTATCAGCAAAGCAAATGGTGTCATTTCATGGGTAGCAGGAAAGTTGCAAGATGTCTCATTTTGCCTGGGCAAACATGCTTTCCCTCCTAAGCAGCCCTCCCAGCCTTCTCTGGCTCTTTCTAATAGCTATGCTTTAAAAAATTACTGATAATTAGTATTTACCCAGAGCCTTCAGCAAACAATTCCTGAAGTGCTTGTTGTAATTATATATGCAAATTGTTATGGAAGAAAAATGCTCATGGCTTTGAGGGAAGGCCTGCCACTGAAGGATGAGGGAAATGGGGGGGGGTGGAGAGGAACATTAAGGTGTACTCTTGCAACACTCAGTTGCTGGGAGTGAGGCATCTTTCATAGATATACTCCATCACTACTGTCAAGTCTTTAATGAGATGAAAACAGAAGATAATTTAGTTGACTTTGGATGGATGAAGTCAGCAGTGATGTTGGGGAAAACCTTTCTTCGGGTCAAAACAAAAGCTTATTTTTGTTGATATCTGCATTTCACAGTGGATAGAGAGCTGGCCTTGGAACCAGAAAATCCAGGGTTTAAGATTCCCCTCTGATACATATTGGCCGTGTGGCCCTGTGTAAGTCAGTTAAGCACTCAGTGCTCCAAGCAGCTCTGTAAGCCTACAAATATCAGAGAAGCTATTGACCTGCATTTGGGAGAGAGAGTTTTCTCCAGTGAGAGTTCCCTATGCCAATGAAATCATAACACCAGTTCCTATTTTTTGTTTTAACTTTATATTTGCTTCTGAATTCATACTTCCCTCTTACCATTGAACCAACCATTGGACCAAATGATTATTAAGAAAAGCAGATCAGCAAAGTCAACCAACATGTCAGCTGTGTGTGCATGTGTGCCAAGTTATGCAACATCCCATACCCATAGGCCCCCACCCCTGCAAAGAAGGGGAGGAGGTATACCATAGCCTTTTTACATTATAATTATGCAGCCTTCAATTCTGCTTCCTTCCTTCCTTCCTTCCTTCCTTCCTTCCTTCCTTCCTTCCTTCCTTCCTTTTTCTTTCTTTCTTGCTTTCTTTCTTTCCTTCCTTCCTTCTTTCCCTTCATTTCTTCCTTCCTTCCTTCCTTTCTTCCTTTCTTTCTTCCTTCCTTTCTTCCTTTCTTTCTTTCTTTCTTTCTTTCTTTCTTTCTTTCTTTCTCTTTCTTTCTTTCTTTCTTTCTTTCTTTCTTTCCTTCCTTCTTTCCCTTCTTTCCCTTCCTTCCTTCCTTCCTTCCTTCCTTCCTTCCTTCCTTCCTTCCTTCCTTTCCTTTCTTATCATTCTAGGAAAGCCTTCCTAATGC
Organism: Pseudochirops corinnae; assembly: GCA_028646515.1. Taxonomy (NCBI): domain Eukaryota; kingdom Metazoa; phylum Chordata; class Mammalia; order Diprotodontia; family Pseudocheiridae; genus Pseudochirops; species Pseudochirops corinnae. Next base: position 313,584,151 of record CM053585.1, on the reverse strand, counting down.
ATGTGTGAGTCTTGTTATGTTCCAGATAAATCTGTGGGTTTGGGTTCAAAATCACTTACTGTAATGATCAAGAGTCCCCACCTACTGCATATTATCACAGTTAGATGAGTCAGGTTTTATCTTACGATCTCAAACTCAAATCTTAGTGATACTAAGAACAATTGACTCAAAATTAAAACTTTGTGAAATCAAGAAAATATAGTCAGCACCCCAAAACACCACCTCCCAAACATCTCCTGGGGAAATGCTTGTCTCAGCATAGCCCAGTTATGTTGGAGGCCCTCATAGCCAGGAGTCCATTCCGTACAGGAAATGTAGAGCATTGTTGAAAGCCTTGTGGTTGTTTTCCCCAAGTCAAAGCCTTCTCCCTTGGACATGTTTTCTCTCAGCTCCTCTTTCTCCTTTATCATGGAAAGCCCCGGCCTCCCTCCATTGGCTTTCCCAGCTGGACTCTTCTTAGCATGCTAGGATAGAAGGTTTCACAGGCCTGCCAGAACACAACCATAGCAGGATTCCAATGACTTGCCATGCTCATGCTACACTATGACCAATAATTATAATGTTATGGCAGGATGGGAAACAGCTTGATGGATGCTTTTTTTTTTTTTTTTTTGGCATCTGCTCTTCTTTCTCCTCCCCTCCCCTTAATTTTCTCTGCTTCTTTTCCTGCTTAATCTTACACTGGTTAATCTTGGCTCTACCACTTCTTAGCTGTATGATATCAGGCCAAGAGGCTTTGAAAGTGGGTTGGGAGACTCAACTAATGAAAAACTGCTTGAACACAGTTCTGAGGAAGCTGAAGTTATGTTTCGTCAGACATGCCCCTACTTGGACATACCCCTTACCTAAATGAGGTAATTTGTGACTCACAGAATCAAGGAAGACAACATCAGAACTGGAAAGGGCTGGGGAGAAGGCGGGTTCATGGGAATCTTGTAAGTCCAGGGGATTTACATGTCCCTTAGTCCACTTCCTGCCGGTAAATGATCATTGGCATGCTTCCCACTCACTTTTCCTCTTGCCGGTAAGCCAAGCTCCAGTCTGCTCTGCTCTCCATCTACTGCCCCAAGGTAAAAATCCCTGCATCACCATCTCAGAATGACCAACGGGGGACCTGCTTACAGACTGAGTCAGGGGGTGCAGCAGAAAATTGGGAAGCAGTATGATTCTGATCTGGGGCAGATCCTCATTCAGCGGATCACCACGCAGTGTGCCACAGGGGTGTTGGGTGGCCCCAGCCTGGGCCAGAGAATTTCCAAACTGACTCAAGGATGGCACAGTGCTGTGTGAGCTCATCAATGGACTGTAGCCTGAATGTCAGGGCCTGGGAAGGAAGATCCAGGCTTCAGGTATGGCTTTCAAACAGATGGAGCAGGTTTCTCAGGTCTGTAGGGGGCAGAGTGTTATGGCATCAATGCCGCTGACATCTTCCAAACTGTGAACTTCTGGGAAGGAAAGAATATGGCCTGTGTGCAGTGGGCACTGATGAGCCTGGGCTGGCTGGCAGTGGCTCAGGGTGATGAGTTTTACTCTGGAGATCCTAACTGGTTCCCTAAGAAGTCCAAGGGAGAATCCCTGAAATTTCACAGATAATCAACTGTAGGAGGGCAAGAATATCAACGAGCTGCAAATGGGCACCAACCAGGGGGCATCTCAGGCAGGCATGCCTGGATATGGGATGCCATGCCAGATCCTCTGGTTACCACTCTTCCTTATGCTCCCTTGAATGGTTAATGTATTTCTAGCAGTGACATTCCCAGGAATTCCATGGAACTGTCAAGTCCCTTCTGTTTCCCACTCCTCCTCTTCCCACCCCCCTACTGTCTATCTGCTGGTGGCACAGCTTCTCCTGAGCCAGTGTCTTTTCACCTTGAACTTGCTGTAATACACTCCACATCCCCCAAATCAGAGAAACTGGACCAACCCCCCATCCTTCTTTTTCCTGGACCAAAACTGGGGGATGGTACCTGACCCCTTCAACATTCCTTTTCTTTCTCCCACTCTGCCTTGTCCTCTCATTTGGGAATTTGCACCCATATAGCCGTTCTTTAGGCCAGGGCTTAGGGCACTGCCTTGAAAGGAGCTCAACAAAGGACTGATTTCTCTTCCACAAGGTTGTTCTTACTGCTCCCTCCACCCCCAGTCTTGCTATTGTGGGGACTTAATTTATAGGGAGGGGCCTATGGTGGCTGCTGTCCTGGCCACACCTGGACTTTAAAAGTCACACATCTGGGTAGGCCTCTTCTTGGCAGGGGCCTCTTTTTCTCTTGGTCCCTCCCTTCTTGGAATTCCCTTCTGCCAATTCCCCCCTTTGCCCAGTAGCCAGTAACCTGAGACAGGTTTGGGGAGTGGAGGGGCTGTCCAGGGAATTGGGTTGGCCTTGTCTTCTCTTCTGTAAGCCATCCTTCCCCATGTCCTCAAAAGACCTATCCAAAGTCTGAGACTTGACTACTGTGAATTTGCTGATCTGAATAAAGATTCCCAGTCTTTATATTAAAAAAAAAAAAGAATGAGTTCAGGTATTTCCCTTTTAAAGGTAATTGGGGAATGGGAAGAATTAGCCAAAGAAGTGGAGAAAGGCCTAAAGAAGGCTATGGTAGACCTGAGGTACTCTGAGAGAAGTGGGCTATTGGGCAAGGAGTACCGGGGGAAGAAAAGGATTCTCAAGGGTACTGAGGAGGGAGAGGAAAAGGTTCTTGGGGGAGAAGTTACTTAAGGAAGGCAAAGTATTGAGAAGGGGTCAAAGAGGATATTTATGAGAGAGGTGGAGATGGTAAGAGAAAAAAGAAGGGTGCTTGGAGAAGGGATAAGTGGAGAAAGGGAGGATGGGTTATATACTAAGGGAGAAGAGATAGTCATAGGGTAACAGGCAGTACGTTTGAGGGCAAAAGTCTGTACTCTACAGGGAGTATTCATAACTAAAGAACTGTATATTTCAGGCCTTAGATGATAGCTCTTAGTTGTGGACACACTATGAGTCATGGTTCCCCTATAAATCATTGACTATAGCCTGAGTTATAAAGTTCTCTTGCTTCTGACTATTGGGCTAGTCAGATCTCAAGACAAGGCAGCTTGGGTCATCAGAGATAGGAGGTCCTGCACCTGGATGTAAGGGTAATGGTAATTTGAAGATCTTCCCTGCTCCTTGATAGGCTTAAGTGAATTTGAGGACCTTCCCTGATTTGAAAATATATTCTGCCCCCTAATAGGCTGAATGTGGTCCATGGAGCCTGTGGCAGGAGGCTTATTTTTCAGGAATGCCCATACCTTGTTACTTTGTGAATGGGCAGTGGGTCACAAGGGCTGTGATATTGTCTGACCCTGGAGAAGGCTACATATACCCTGATGTGAGGTTTTGCTTTGGGGCTCACTTTGGGAAGAATTTTGTGATTTGACCAGATGAACCCCTAGGCAGCTATTGAGCCCCCCGGCTTTGAAAACTCCAATGTTGGTGCTTCTTTCTCTAGCAACTAACTAGTAATGGATATAATAGTCAGACGGCTGGAAGCCCTGGCTATTGGTCTATTTTTCTGTCTTTATTTTTTGTCTGCTTGTAACTTCTTTTTTTGTTGTTTCATTTTTAAAAATGGATTTATTTATTTACTTTTAGTTTACAAGATTCAGTTCCACAGTCCCTTGAGTTTCAAATTTTCTCCCCTCCCTCTTCCTCCCCCCACCCATGGTGGCATACAATCAAGCATAAGATCTGCAAATACTTTCACACTGGACATTAGTCTGGTTGTATAGAAGGGTTGTAACCAATGGAGTGAACAATGAGAAAAAAAGAAAGAAAACCAAATGTGGAAAAGAATGCTAGCATGTAGATTGCTTCAGTCTCCATTTAAACTCTGTTCTTTCTAGATCTTTCTCTGAATGTAGATATCTCCTTCCGTCCTGAGACTGTGTAGAATTGTCTCATAACTGTGTGTTGCTGAGAAGAGTCCAGTTTTTCGAAGTTGTTGTCATATATA
>CM053585.1:313543695-313579680 GCA_028646515.1 Pseudochirops corinnae | reverse complement strand
GCTATATGAGAGCTGCGATATGTTGCTGCTGCTACGCCGCCATCTTGGCTCCGCCCCCAGGAGTCATATTTCTAATGAACTTGTGTCAGGGAGAAGGTTCTTTCCAAAATCAGCTAATATAGTCACGGAGTTCAAAATGGAGCCACGAGGTGTTAATGAGGTTTTACACTGACTATAGAGAGGTTTCTATGTTTGGGTCCTTTTATGGAGTATCTCAGTCAAGGAGGTAACAACATCATTGGGATGCATTTTGGAATGAATTTCATATTTCCACAGTCATAGAGAAGCTAGAGGTATTGCAAACAGCCTGCTGCTTGGAGAAGAGATCCTTGCAGGAAAGGAGGAAGAAATTTCTCTCTCCTTCCTGGAACCCTGCCCTACATTAACTAATAGCTTTGAAGGGGAGCTACTGGCTCAGTAGGTGACACTGCATCCACTGAGTTACAGAGTGTATGTACACTCCTGACAGACATGGATACAAAGAGACAGTCACCCAAAGGAAGAATTCAATTCAAACATTCAAGGAGCATGACCCCTGGCAGAATAGAAGAGAGTCTCCCTATATGATGAGGAGCAGATCCTGGTGAAGCACACTGTTGTGTACTGGTGAGCTCTGTGATTAGCAGGGTAGACCCACAGGGTTGCCTCTAAAACCCAAAGTAACATCCACTATCTGGGAAACTTAACTTTTGTGTTCAAGTACAAGATGGGAGAGGTAGCTTGGGGCGGGGGGGGTGTACCATACTTGTTCTGCTTGGTTTAAAAGGGTAGAATTAGGAGCAAGGGGTATGTTTTAGAGAGAGATATAACTCAGATGAATAAAAAGGGGAAAAAATACCAAGTTGAATTGTACAAAAATATAAGCCTACTCAGCACAAGAAATAATCTGAAAGTAGAGGCTAGATGAGCATTTTCTGGGGGGTGGGGAGGATTCTTCCTCAGATGTAGGTTGAAGTTGATAATATTTGAGGCCCCTACTCACTCTGAGAGTATGACATTAACTGAATGTGTTAGTTCTGGCTTCTTTGTGAAACTGTCATTCCTAATAGTAGTAGTTTACACAGCAAAGGCAACCAGAATTTTTCCCTAAGGTTGTTAACTCTTCATTTGGAATTCTATTACATTGTTGGAACTTCCATCTACTGGTCATGGAAGAGATTGTGGAGTGGAAAGGAGAGAGTCCTGGAATTGGAGGACTGGAGTTTCAACTTTGGTTTTGCCACCTACTACATATATAATCTTGGACAAGCCCAAGGTCTGTTCCTTCTCATAGTCAGACTCTCTTCTCTGCTGCCAAGGGTAATGCCTATGGCCTCTCTGGGCCTAGTTTCCCTGTCTATAAAATGAAGGGGATTAGACTTGATGAATGCTAAGGTCTCTTCTCATTTAAATCTATGTCCAGCAGTCCTTTAATAAGCGCAAAGGAGAGATCCCAACAAGACACTACAGAAATTCTAGGGTGGGAGTGATCTTTTAGAGGAGGTAGGATCAAGAAAAATGTAATGAAGGGAAGCTTCATGATCTGCCACCAGGCTCATTTCATAGTATTTCTCTTTAAGTACTTTATATTCCAGTCAAACTCAATAATTGCCTGCTGACGATGCCCTGTGTTCCCCCGCCTTTTTACCTTTGGTCAAACTGTTCTGTATGCCTGGAAGATCTTCTCGCTCCTTATTTGCCTGCTGAATTCTCACCTATCTTTCAAAACCCAATTCAAATATCCCCTTCTCCAGAAAGTCTTCCTTGATTCAAAAATTAATAATTAACTCTTGCCCACTCAGACACAAAGAGAGCAATTTGCACTTCTTTAACACATTTAACACATAGTCTCTCTCTCTCTCTCTCCTCTCTCTCTGTCTCCTCTACACACACATACACACACACACACGTGAATATATATTAATCTGAACCTGTATTTTTATCAGTATATTGAACTCCTGGTATAGCAAGTCCCTCCACCAATGAAGATAGCAACTCCTCTATAACTTAGAGTTTTGGAAAATTTCCTGGGGAGAGATTAGGTAACTTGAACTAAGGGCCTAAATTCTGTCTCTAGTCATTACTCTGTGCTGCCCCTCCCTTTTTTATATGAAATATACAATATTATATGATGAATGTGTGCCTTATCTAAAGTTCTAGAAGGTTAGGACTATGCTAAGCATTGCATTTCCCCAAGCACCAGACACTGGGTTCTGTATGCAATAGTTACTAAATAAATGTTTAATTGCTTTGCTTTGAATTGAAATGCTATCTAGGAAGAATAGATTTCACTAGAATCTCAGGGCTGGCACAGGTTGTTTTTTTTTTAATGAAGCCTCCATTGATATCTTTGCTTAATTTCTCATGGTGGCATGGAGATGACCTTGTGTTTTGAAATACTGTGCCAATGAAGGACAAACTTTAGATGTCCCTACCAAGTTAGAACAGTTTTGAGACTAGACAGATATGTAACTAGGGCAGGGTCATGGGACTTTTGTGCATGACAACAAGTGTTAGAGGGTAAAAACAAAAACAAAGTAGATTCTGACAAACAGAAGCAACTAACCTTAGCAACTAGTTAGCATGAATGGTTAGTTAAAATAGGAAGCTACAAGGCAGGGGGGTTGTTAATAAAGCCCATCTGTAAGCCAATACAGGAACTAATTCCCAATCTTGTTGAGCTGAGTTTGTCTTAATTCTATTATTTTTGTGTAATGAGGGCCCAGTCCTCAGGGCATATGCAATATGCTCTGCCTGGTACCAAACCACCTGGAGGTATGGTGAGCCAGCATCCAGGAATGGGTTTTAGAGAAGGTCTGCCCCTAGATTCAGAGACTTTGAAGGTATTTAATGAGTGCTTCCTATCAGCTTACTGCAACGTGATGAAAAGCCTTTTAATTGTCTGTTGAGTCAGAACTGAGTGTGACTACAGATGAAACTGCTTTCTCTTTCCTGGGGACTTTGGGGTGAGGAGGAAGAAATGCTGTAAGCCTCTGGACAGGGGAATTGGGTTGCTTGGAAGGGGCAGCAATCTGCTGTCTGCCTTCAGCTGCCAAGAGAATGCTACCTCTGTTCTGTGAATTCTTTCCTGGTCTTAGATGAATGAATATCAGCAACAGACCAGATCCAAGACCTTGTAAGCCTCTAAAGGTCAGAAGAACCAGTAGAGGTCCAGCAAATGAAAACCCTAGCAGCATCTCTTGATGGTCCAATCATTCAATTCCAGTAAAGAGCCAGCCCTAAGAAAAGACCCATTTGAGCCAGTCAAGAAATGATTGGCAAGACAGCGTCCTACCTATCAGTTATGCCATCTCCAAGAATGAACGGGGGTGGGGGGAAATATTGGTCATCACCACTTAAAGTCTGTGTCCATCTTTCTAGGAACCCCTTTTCCTGGGCATGTAGAGAAGAAAATGTGCCTCACTTTCATGAGAACATGTTTGCTTTCATTATATATTACAAGTAAATATCCATTAAATAAAATTATTGTGATTCTTGTTGTTCGGTCACAGTCGGCTCTCCATGACCCCATTGGCGTTTTCTTAGCAAAGATACTGGAGTGGTTTTGCCATTTCCCTCTATGGCTCATTTCACAGATGAGGAAGCCAAGGCAAAGAGGGTAAAGTGACTTGCCCAGGGCCACATAGTTTGTAAGTGTCTGAGGCTGAATTTGAACTCAAGAAGATGAATCTTCCTGGTTCCCAGTTCAGTGCTCTAACCACTGCACCACCTAAGTGCCCCTTAATAAAATTGATTGATATTAATTGATTGACATTGAGGAGACATCAGACATCAGTCTGTCAAAATGATGTCAGAGTAGTGATCACTATTGGTGAAAATGTACCGTGAGCAATACTACTAAGGAAACCAGCAACAACAACTCAGTCACTGAGGGGGAGAAGCACTCTTGTTCTGGACATTTGACCCGTTAGTTTGAGGAGAGTTGGAAAAATAATCCCCATGTCTACCTTGCACTATGAATGACAAAGTTTATTTGAGATTCCCTTTTGGGCTATTTGTCCTTGACTCTAAATTGAATAGTAATAGCTCTGTGGAAGGACTGGGTTGGTGAATCTAAGGACCATGTTACAAAGGACAAAGGCACTCATCAGCACAGGGTTGGCCAGCAGGAGATTTTTGTGTTGTACTATGTATTTTGTTTAGATAATTAATTTTAAAATAATAATTTATATTTTAAATAATAACCAATATTTAAAAATAATGCTGTTTTAAATAATAGGCAATATTGAAAAATAATATTGTTTTAAATCATTACTAAGATTTTAAAATAATTATTTAAAAATAATTTTAAATATTGAGCTAAGCAAATATTTTGCAAATATTATCTCATGAGTAGCAGCTAGGTGGTTCAGTGGATAGAACCCTGGGCCCGGAGTCAGGAAGATGTGAGCTCTGATCTGCCCTCAGATACTTACTAGTGGTGTGACTGTGGACAAGTCACTTAACCTCTGTTTGCCTTAATCTACTGGAGAAGGAAATGGCAAACCACACCAGCATCTTTGCCAAGCAAACCCCACATGGGATCTTGAAAAGCCAGACATGACTGAACAACAATAACGAGAAGAAAAATCTAAGGATGATATTAGCTAAGTACAAAGATGCTCATCAACACAGTGTTGGTCACTAAAAGATTTTGCGTTGTACTATGTTATTTATTTTGATAAGAAATTTTTTAAAAAATAATTAACTGATATTTCAAAAATTTAAATAATAACCAATACTTTAAAAATAATTTTAAATAATAATTACCTTTTAAAGATAATTATATGAAAATTATAAATATCAGGCTTTAAAGTTTGCCAAGTGTTTTACAAATATTGTCTCATTTGATCTTCACAACAACCCTTGGAAATAGGAGCTCTTATTAGTTTGTTATTACCTAGATATTTTACTAAGAGGAAATTAAAGCAAACAGGGGTTAAGTCACTTGCCCAGGGTGATACAGTTCTTTTAGGAGGCAGAATTTGAACTTAGGTCTTCCTGACTTCAAGTCTAGCTAGCGCTCTATCTACTGAGCCACCAACTGCCTGGATGTCTGCTTGCTACTGGGAAGATTCTTTTTGTAGAAGCAGAACAGTAGAAGGAAAAGAACTTTCAATTCAGAGTCCGAGGACCTTGGTAATCTTAGCCAAATCGCCACATCTCTGGGCCTATTCTATCAAATGAGAACATCGGTCAAGATAACCTCTGGGTCCCCTTCCAGCTCTCTATCTGTGAGCCTGTGGTCACAGTTAGAGGAGACTTGTGTGACATCTTGATGAATTCATGGATCTTTGGATGGATTTCTCAAGGACATGAGAGTAGCTTATAATCAGGGAGCTCATCCTATGTGCCTCGAATCTGTAAATGCTTGGCTGTGGGTATGGGTATCTGTGAAGTTATTACATGCCAGAATCTTGTTTGGGATTCACTGGAGAGTCTGAGCCAAAATTCTCAAAGGAAGTCTGAGTATCCTACCAGAGGTGGTCAGGGCCAAGAAGGAATTAGTATGTTTGAGGCAGGTAGTCATCTCAGGGTTCAGGGTCAGGTTTCCAACTGAGAGAAGTGAGAGAGAGAGAGAGAGAGAGAGAGAGAGAGAGAGAGAGAGAGAGAGAGACAGAGAGAGAGAGAGAGAGAGAGACAGAGACAGAGACAGAGAGACAGAGACAGAGACAGAAAAAGACAGAGAGAGAGAGAGAGAGAAAGAAAGAGAGAGAGAGAGAGAGGGAGGGAGAGAGAGGATGATTTCACAGGCTGATGTCATCTTTACACATAAGCTGAGGCTAATGAATTTAAAACAATAGGATGTTAATTGGAAGGATTCTTTGACTATAAAATGCCAGAACTTGGAGAGGCTCTAAAATGTAGAATTTCAGAGTGCAGGGGGACCTCAGAGATCATCAAAGCCAGTCCTCTCATTTTCAGGGAAGGAAACTGAGTCTCAGGACAGAAAAATGAATTTTTTTCTATAGTCATATACACAAGACAGTGGCATAAAACTCATGTCTCCTGAATATTAAGCACAGAGTTCTTTATGCCGTACTGCTCTTCTCTATGAAAAAGCAGTAAATCACTGCCTGTTTCAAGGGGATGCATGGTTATGGATTTTTAACACTAAAGTATAAAATTTACGTGGGGTCAAAATCTATTGCACTAAAGCTGAGGGGAACAAGAGGCCCAGTTTTCAGGGACAGTGATCTAAAGAAGGAAGAAAGGAAGGAAAGAAACAATATTTATCAAGTGCCTACTATATTCCAGGCACTGTACTAGGTGCTTTACAAATATTATCTCATTTAATCCTTTCAAGTCTAGGAGATGAATGTTATTATTGCCACCATTTTGCAGTTTAGAAATGGGGACAGGCAGAAGTTAAGGGACTTGACCTGGGTCACACAGCTGTTGAATTTAAACTCAGATCTTTCAGACTCCAGGGTCAGTGTCCTGACTCAGCCTAAGGCTCATCCCAAGATTTCTACCATTCTGCCGAGTGGGACTACTAAGGGATAAACCATCAGGGGCATAGTAAAAAGAGTGTTGACCTTACTATGAGTTACAAGACCTGAGTTTAAATGTAGGCTTTGCCATTTTGTGACCTTGAACAAGTCATTTCTCAGACCTGGGCCTCAATTTTCTTATCTGTAAAATTAGGAGGTTGGATCAAGTGATCTCTAGGGTCCCCTCCATCTCTACATCCTATGATCTTACAAGGAAAATGCTGAATAAAGCTGCACTAAAGCAACATGAGCCATTACAGATTTCAAATCGTTTACCCTTTGAGCCCACCCTTTTCTAAATGAGTTAACTAAAGCCCCAAGAGATGAAACAGACCCAGGAATTATAATTCTGGATACAATCCCCTCTTGGGGACAAGGTTTTTCCTCAAATTAACAAGCATTTATATTCTCACCTCTCTTCTTCCGATTAAAAAAAAAAAAAGAAAAGCCTCTTATAACAATAGGTAATATTTATGTCATGTTTACTATGTGCCAGCCATTGTGTTAAGTGCTTCGGAATAATTATCTCATTTGATCCTCCCAACAATCCTGGGAAATAACTGCTTTTATTATTCCCATTTTACAGATGAGAAAACTGAGGCAAATAGAGGGTTAAATGCTTGGCTGAGGTCACACAACTAGTAAGTGTCTGAAACTGGATTTGAACTTGGAGCTTCTGGATTCCAAGCCCAGTACATTGTCTACTGCACCATCTAGCTGCCTCAAATATGTGAATCTATATAGTCACATAAAACAAATTTCTGCATTAGTCATGTCCAAAAATATATGTCTCATTCTACATCTTAAATCCATCACCTTTCTGTCAGGAGGCATGTAGGATCCTTCATCATCAACCCCCTGAAATTATGATTGGTCACTGAATTGATAAGGATTCTTAAGTCTTTCAAAGTTGTTTTTCTTTACAATATTATTATTATATAAATTGTTCACTTGGTTCTGCACACTTCACTCTATGTCAGTTCATATAGGTTTTCCCAGGTATCTCTGAAACAGTCCATTTTATAATTTTATAATTTTAATTTTAATTTTTAATTTTAAAATTCAATTTTTATTGTTTCAAGTATATAGCCTCTTCATCTTAATTCCCCTTCCCCCCAGCTCCAATCTGACCTTTCATCATTTCATAAAGCACAATAATATTCCATTGCATTCATATGTTCTTTCTGTGGTTTCTTTTTGGGGCATAGGCATATTAATGGTAATGCTGGACTATATTTACTTTGGATACAGTTTCTCACTGCTTTTCTCAATGCTTGGAACCATCTCCTCATTAATATATCTATTTCCCCTCAATTTCAACCACTTGTCTTCCTTCCTTTTTTCCTTCCTTCCTTCCTTCCTTCCTTCCTTCCTTCCTTCCTTCCTTCCTTCTCTCTCTGTTTCTGTCTCTCCGTCTCTCTCTCTCCCTTTATTTCTTTCCCTCTCTTTCATTTTTGCCACTAAGATGGGCATTAGATGGAACTGCACAGTGGATTGTATTTGTCTTTCTATAATTATTAATGACTTGAGGCATTTTTTCATATAGCTGTTGATAGCTTGGATTTGAAAACTGCCAGTTCATGTCTTTTGAACATTTGATAATTGGGGAATGGCTCTTATTCTTATAAATTTAATCAATTTATTATATATCTTGGAGATGAGCTCTTTATCAAATAAACTAATTGTACAGATTCCTCCCCCCCCCCTTTATTTCTTTCCCTTCTAATTTTAACTGCACAGGTTTTGTTTGTGTTGATGCCGTTTCCCTGCAACCTCAGTTATAGCTGGGTGTAGAGCAGAGGTGCCAATCGCTCACAGCATGTCCCTAGATGTCCCTACAATTAATCCATTCTTGTTTCTGAGACAAAAAAGGCCCATGGCTTGTCTTGTCCCATGCCTACCTCCCATTTATATAGTTGTTTAAGAAACCTTGAGGTGCCTTGGCTGCTTCCTGGTCTGCATCTCTTTTCTCTGGCTTCCTGGGCACTTTCGTCCGGAGGTAATATGTATGGCTAAAATCTCACATATTGATCTGGAAGGAGGCTGATAAAAGCCAGGCATTGTTATGAGCCGGTGAGAAGGATTTCAGGCAGAGGCTATCGACTGATGCGCTTCAGAGATTCAAATTCCAGATTTGTGTTGGCTCTGCAGCTTGCAGGGGTTTTAATCTCCCCTTTGAAGCTGAACAAATCAATTTGATATTTAAAAGACTTAAAAAAAAAGAATAGGGGATGGAGGGAGACAGAGAAATATACGTTACAAAATGAATTAGTACCCCCAATCACAGAAAAGCAGAGCTAGGAGAGCCTTTACAGATCATCCAGTCCGAATCTTCCCTCCCCCAATTTTATAGATAGGGAAACTGAGTCCTAGAGAAGCAACATCCATCTCCAAATACTATGATTTTAGGATCTTATGCTAAAGAAAATAAATATTATAGAGACACTTTTCCTGGATAGTGAATGGGACAGCCAGATCACAAACCTTTCAACCTAATTTTTTTTTTTACATTATACAATATGCCCATTCTTTGACTTAATTAATTCATCAACAAATATTTATTAAGTGCTTATTAAATGTCAAACATCAGGGATATGAAGATAAAAATATAGTGATCCTTGCCTTCAAAGAGCTTACACTCTTTTAGGGGAGGAAACACATGCACATAAGTAGTTATAAATTATATGTGAAGTAAATACAAGGAAAAAGAATTATTGGAAGCAGAAATCAGGAAAGACTTCAGGTAGAAGGTGATGCTAGAGTTAAGTATTGAAGGAAGCTTAAGGATTACAAGGGCAGAGGGGGAGGGGAGAAGCCTTTCAGGGTTGGCTTCAGTGAAATCCTTTTTACCCCCAAGGGGGAGTCTGATTAAGAAAGAAGGCAAGCCGAAGATGCAGGATGGGTAATTGGCAGGACAGAGATGTGTGTGTGTATCTATGTGTGTGTGTGTGTATGTGTGTGTGTGTGTGTGTGTGTGTGTGTGTGTGTGTGTGTGTGTGTGTGTGTGTGTGTGTATGAAGTCTCTTTTCCTAATGGTGCTGGGGGAAGGGAATAGTCAAATCTCCGACCTTTCCACCTACACTCTCTCACACAAGTTAATGGTGCCACCCATGAAGCTACAGAAAGCATTCCCCAAAGCGTACATAGAACACTTTATCTTTCCAAGTTTTGCCTCCTCCAGGAATCCTTCCCAGACCACTATTTCCGATCCTACTACTTCCTCCTGAGAACTCTGTTAATACTTAATCTTCTTATCATAGGATCTCTTTATTTTAGAATTCTCCCTAGATTCATGGGATTTGGACATGGATGGTGCCTTCTAGCTGGTTCTACAGAGAGGTATAGTGGAAAGAACATCCGACTTGGAGTTAAGAAAGCTTTATTTAGATCTTGGCTCTGACACTTATTAGCTATGTGATCCTGGGTTGCCAAGAGTTATCACTAGGCTTCAGTTTCCTCACTGGTAAAAAGTAAAAAAAAAAAAAAAAAGTAAAAATACTTGGGTTGGTCTCGCTCCTCAAGTCTCTCCCAACTCAATTTCATCTTTTACTCAACTAGTAAATTAATTTTCCCTAAGTGCAGATCTGACCATGTCATGCTCCACCCATCCCTTATTAAATAAACTTAGATGGTTCCATACTACCTATAGGATTAAATATAAAATCCTCTGTTTGGTGTTCAAAGCCCTTCATAATCTAGGCCTTTCCTACATTTCATTTTTCTTAAGCATTATTCTACTCTGTATACTTTACTGTCCAATGGCACTGTCTCCTTGCTTTTCCTCCCATCTCCTTTGATCTGTGGTCCTCCTTAACTCCATGGGAAACTCTTCCCCCCTCATCTCTGTCTCCTATCTTCCTTGGCTTCCTTCAAGTTCCAGCCAAAATACATGTCTGCTTCAAGAAGCCTTCCTGATCCCGCTTTGTGCTCATGTCTTCTCCCTCTTGATTAGCTCTTTTCCTGTATACACCTTGTTTGTACATTGTTGTTTTCATATTGTTTCTCCTATTATACTATGGATATCTTGAAAGTAGGGACTATCTTTTGCCTTTCTTTGTACCCCAACACTTAGCACAGTGAATGACCTATACCAAATAACATAATAAATAAATATTAAATTAAATTTAAAATATTAGACAAACAAATGAATAAATAAATAAATGCTTATTGACTGACTATATCTTTCAAAGGGGAACTAAGGAAAGTCCACAATAAGCTTCAAAGTACAATAGAAATGTGAGTTATTAATACGATCCTCTAGTTAAACTCCTTATTTGAGACAGATAAAGAAATTTAGTATCCGAGGCTGTGATTTGCTTAAGGGCATATAAATATTAAATAGCTGAGTTGAGATTCAAATCCAGGAGTCATTGCACACTCTTTGGCCTGTTGTATAAACCTACTGATTTGTGGGATGATTGTTACATCAGGAAAATCCTGTAAGACAGAATACCCAGATTTTAAGAAAGCATTTGACATAACCCCTTGTGCTCTCCTTGTGGACAACCTGAGGAGATATGGGCTTGATGATAGCACCATTAAGTGAATTCAGTAATAACTGACTGATTGGAGTCCCAAAGCAACCAGTGGGTCAGTCACTTTGAAGGAAGGTCTCCAGTGGAGTGCCCCAGAAATCTGTCCTTATGTTTTCCCAACATTTTTATCAACGAATAAAGGCAATGGTGATGTGCGGATCAGTTTTGAAGATGAAGCAAAGCTGAAATGGATGAAAAATACATTTGATGAAAGTTAGGATTCAAGCAAAGCTTAATGGGCTAGAATGATAGGCCAAATCTAATAAGATGAAATTTAATGAGAAGAGATATAAAAGCCTACACTTGAGGTGACCTCTTCTTATCCCATAATTTCTGCTATCATGTTTTTCTAAGGCTTTCAAAGGGAAGAGGTACTAGACTTGTTCTAAAAGGCCCAACTATAGGTAGATGTTTCAGAGAGAAAACAACTGGGGCATGTCCAACTCTTTGTGACCCCATTTTGGGATTTTCTTGGCAATGATACTGGGATAGTTTGTCATTTCCTTCTCCAGCTCATTTTACAAATGAGGAAACTGAGGTAAACAGGATTAAGCGACTTGCCAGAGACAGCTAGTAAGTGTCTGAGGTGGATTTAAACTCAGGTCTTCCTGACTCTAGCCCCACTGCTCCAGCCCCACTGTCTACTGTGCTACCTAGCTGGTACCGTCACTTTTGTCCTGCCTATGCGCTTTATTTAGGTTTTTCTTGACAAAGACACTGGAGGGGTTTACCAATTCTTTCTGTAGTTCATTTTCCAGAAAAAGAAATAAACAGGGTTAAGTGACTTGCCCAGGGTCACACAGCTAGTAAGTGTCAGAGATATTTCAGACAAAAAATCCGGTTCCAGTTTTTTGTCTCCATAGAAGAAAAATGTCCTATTAATTAGAGTTGTTCAAAAGTGGAATTGGTTGCCTTGAAAGCTAATGGGTTTCCTTTCATTAGGGATCCTCAAGTGGAGGCTGGATGGCTGCTTGTCAGGAATTTGGGAAAGGCATTCTGACTCAAATACAAATTGGACTAACTGACTTTTGAGGTATTTTCTCAATCTGAGATTTTGCAGTTCTACAATGGGAGCCCTGGGACACATTGTTCTTGGGTTGACCTAACTCCTTACCCTAATGCTAACTCTAATTTTAACATGGATCCTAAATTTATTCTTATCCACGGCCCTAAATCTGACTTTGACCAGTCCCCAACCCTAGTTTCTGCTCTAATCCTAGCTCTAATTGAGAACCTGACACTGAACTTGCTTTATCGGTATGTAGAGACAACCAGGGTGCCCAACCATATGTCCCTGTCAGTGGAGTTGTGTCAGGCTTTAGATGTTGTGTGTGTGTGTGTGTGTGTGTGTGTGTGTGTGTGTGTGTGTGTGTGTGTGTAAGATTTGAGGTCAATTTAAGAATCAACTTTCTAATTATCAGAACTACCCAATAACAATAGCTTAACTTAATAACACTTGGAGCATAGACATGCAAGAGCTGGGTATGCCAAGGTGTACCAGCATGCTTATGACCATTTTGCATTCTACAAGGCAGGCTGAGATGGAATCACTAGAGACATCTCTTCCAAAGTTTATCTTCCATCTAGTCTATATCTTGTACCTATTTCTTTATAATGCCACCTCCTGATCAGAGTGTAAGTTCCCTGAGGGCAGGAATTATTTAGGCCTTTCTTTGTAACCCCGGTACTTAACATAGTGCCTTGTACGTGGTAGGCATCATGCTTGCTGATGGAATGATGATTAATTGCATTTTGCAGAGGAAATTAAAGTTCAGGAAAAGTTAAAGGACTTTGTTACCCACTCAGGAAATGACAGAGCTAAGGTTGAAACCCAGGTCTTCCGGTTCCAAGCTTTCAGCTCTTCCCACTAGACTCCACTGTCCCACAATGGCATTAACCACCTTAACATGCAGTGAGTTCATCATCACTGGAGATCTTCAAGAAAATAATAGGTGACCACTTTTCAGGGATGTGACTCCTATATCAAGTGAGGGTTAGCCTAGATGGTGTCTGGGTCCCCTTCTCCCTCTGAGATTCTCTAAAATCTATATGATTCTATATGTAACACAGACCTTACTTAAAAGGAATTTTAAAAGACTTTATTTAAGGAATATTCCCAAATGCATAATCACAAATGTACAAACTTACTCCCCCAACATGTGAGAGGCATAATCCCCTCCCTCTTGCACCTTTTCCATTTCTGGGGGTTCAGAGCTTAGCTCAGTTCCCACAGAGCACAGGCACAGCCCTGTTTCCAAGTCCAAGCCTCCTTCTGACTCAGGTTCAAATCTCAGGTAACCTCACCACTCCCTCTGATTCTGGCTCCAAATGCCCAGGTCTCTGGAGATCACCTCCAGCATCTGAAACCGAGGACAAATGACACTGAAGAGAAACAAACACTACCAGATCCATTTCTTGGAGCTGGTAAGAGAGACAGAATGGGTAAGGATTTTCCTTTCTTCTCATCAATTCAGTTCACAGTGTCCATAGTGGGCACAGGAAATGGAAGTCTCTCAAAAGAGTGTAGTCAAACAAATGAAGAGTTGAAAGAAAAATGGCAAATGGCTTAGTCTTGTCAGTTTTAAAGACACAGGTCAATCAGAAGAGACTACCCTTACCCACATGAAAGGGCCCCAGAAGGCCCCATTATTAGAACTGGACTTGCCTAGACCTGAGTCCTGTTTTGGAGAAATTCACGGGCTAGAATCTGACCTCCCCACAACTCATCGAACCGTTCCCTGCCCAAATGTGCACAGAGCATTGATCCTGGGTGTGAGTAGAACATTCATCTCATTCAATAGTGTTTCCCCTTGGAGTTCATTATGCCTATTCCAGAAGCCTCAGTTTTCATAGACACACAGTGGTTTAATCAAATAATGTATTACAAAGGAAGGCCATTCACATACCATGATCAGAGAGTTTCAGAACTGAAAAGGACCTTAAGATAATTTATTTCTCACTCTTTATATTATATATGGTAAAACTGAGGCTCAGAGACAGAAAGATTTCTTTGTAAAATGTGAGAAGATTGAACTAGAGTAGTTTTCAATTTTTATATATTTCTTTCTATTTGGTTATGGCACAATATTGTTCTTTACTGTGAAGAACAGAGGTGCAGTGAACATTTAAGCGGCATTACTTCGAATAAAAGCAACCCTTTTGGTTGAATTCTTTGTGAATTCAAGTCTTAGGCTAATGTGTATGTACTACAGGCAAGTTTTAGTCTTTCTGGGAATACTATACTTAGTATTTTGTATACTGGGTAAGTAAAGTTTATATTAAACAAAATTACTTGTAAGTTTTCTTTTACCTGCAATAATTTAACATTGAACATAGTATGGTATGACAGATGAATCGCCTTTGACAATTACTGAACTAGCTGACGTCTAGGGTCCCTTAAAATTTGAAACCCATAATCCTATGGATCTTATAAGGTGACTCATCCAAGGCCACAGGTGACAAGCAGTATAACCAGACCTCAAGCCCAAGTCTATAGGCTCAAAAATCTAGCTATTGTCCCATTTGTTCAGGGCCCAGGCAGGCCAACAATGGAGTGCTCTGAAGGACAATCAGAGGTGACCCCAAGGGAGATTGACAAGCAGAGCAAAGAGAGTCATTCACTAATGTTCCAACGGCAGCTCTAATTGTTAAGAAAACTATATTCAGCGGTTTTCCATCATTTTAATTCCATTTCGAGTGAGTTTAATCTAATTTGCCCAGCGACTAATTCATGGCCTTGGACAAATTAATACATCATGCATTTTTTCCCTTAAGGGACATGTGACCCTTGAAAAGAGGTTGAAATTGCTGCCTAGTCCAACATCACAGGTCCCTTTGCTGGTGTTTAACACAGAAGGCCATCCTTGGCTAGGCAGAGGAACCATTTTTCAGATGAAGACTGCCAGCAGGTGGAAGGCTGTGCTCCTTAGAATGCTGCTTGGCATACACCAACCTCCAAGAACTTTTCAACACACTCTTCTTTCTTCCTTCCTTCCTTCCTTCCTTCCTTCTTTCCCTCCCTCCCTCCTTTCTTTTTCTTTCTTTCTTTCTTTCTTTCTTTCTTTCTTTCTTTCTTTCTTTCTTTCTTTCCTTTCTTTCTTTCTTCTTCCTTTTTTCCTTTCTTCCTTTCTCTCTCTCTCTCTTTCTTTCCTCCCTTCTCTTTATTGTCTTTCTTTCCTTCCTTTCTCCCTCTTTTTCTTTTTATCTCTCTTCCTTTCTATCTTTCTCTCTCTTCCTTCCTTTATTCCTTCCTTCCTTTCTTCCTTCCTTCCTTCTTCCTTCCCATTGAAGAACTACCCTCTTTGCACCATACTACTAACTTATTGGGTGACCTTGGGCCAATCACTTTCCCCTCTCTGAGCCTCAGTTTTCTCTTCTCTGTAATACAAAGACATTGGACTTAGTGGCTTTTAAGGTCTCTTCCAACTCTGCTGCTCTGTGATTTTAGATTTCAGCATCATGACGGACATGAGTGCCAGGGAAATGTGCCCAGCACTTCTCCAGCCAAAAGTTGGAGGGTAAACAAGTAGCTGTTTACCCTACATGAATGGCAATAATGATGATGGTGATAATGATAACTAGCAGTGATATAGGGCTTTAAGATTTGCCATATATTTCTTTTCTCATTTGAGTCTCACAACAATTCTGTGAGCTAGGCATGATTTTATAGATGAGGAAACTGAGATTGAAAAGGGTCAAGTGACTTACAAACCAGTAAATATCTGAGGCAGGATTAGGGTTAGATCCAGAACTCTACCCGCTGTGCCATGTAGTATGACTCAAAACTGTTAGGGAGAGATAGGCAATTCTGGGACATGGGGCTAGACTCTTTGGAGTATCCTAGTTACTATTGTTTTCTCTCACCATTTTTTAAAACCTGATGCTTGACCACTAGCCAATTCATTTCATTTCAATAAACATTTATTATGCACCCATCATGCTGGGCTAGCTTGTGAATAAGCTAGGAATGTAACCACAAAAATGAAGCAGTTCCCATTCTTAAGGAGCATGCATTCTACTAGGGAATGAGGGGAAGATGGAAAGTAGGAGGTGATGAGGTAGTTTACAATATACATAGATATGCAATAGATATATACACATAGATATAATATATATACATACATAGATATACTATATGTACACATACAAAAAAAATACCTACAGATAAATAAATACAAAGTGATTTTAAGGAGGCTTATTGCACTAACAATTAGGGTGTGCTGAATTAGGGAAGGTTCCATGAAAAAAGGTGTTATTTGAACTGAATCGTGTTGAGAGATAAGGGTTCTAAGAGGTAGAAATTAGGGTTGAGGGCATTTCAGGAGTGGGGGAAGGCTTGTGCAAATGCAGGGAAGAGGAGATGGAATGTTGAGACCAGGAAAGAGTTGAACCAGAATGTAGAGTATGTGAAGGGCTGAAGGGGAGAAGACTGATGTGAAGAAAGCCTGAAAAAGCAGTGTCCTGAAATGTTGTACTGTTTGCTTTTTATTCTAGAGGCAATAGGAGACTAGGGAAGATGTTTGAGCAGGGAGATGCTATGGTCAGATTTGTGTTTTAGTGCAATGATTATGACCAGTGAGAGGAGGCATAGCTTGTGGAGGGGGAAGCCTGGAAACTGGAAGTACTCTTAGGAGGCTAACACAGGAGTTCAGGAGAGAGGCGGTGTCTGCGCAAACAACCATCGCAATTGTGTGAGTGGAAAGAAGGCAACAGACGTAGGAGATAATTGTAGATTGAGAATGAACAGAACTGTCAACTGTTTGAGCTGAGGGGTGAGAGAGAAGAAAGAATCAGAGATGATTCAGAGGCGTGACCCTAAAGGGAGAGAAATAAAATTGAAAAAAGGGACAGATTTAAGGGGAATACACTGAGTTCCGTTTTGAGATGCTGGTGGAACATCCAACTGGAGCTGTCCAGGTGGTAAAATTGGCAGTGCAGAATATGGTAATAGGAGGTATCATAGTACAGCATACTCTGAGGCAGAGCAGGTGGGCTCAGATGCTGCTTTTGATGCTTATAACTTACGTAACTTAGAGAAAGTTACGTGGCCTTCTTTGACCTCATTTCCCTCATCTGTAAAATGAGGGGGGTAGATTTCATGGTCTCAGGGAGATTCTATCCCTCTATCCATTATACACACACACACACACACACATATATGTATACACACATATGTATATATACATATATACACACATGCTTGCGCATGCAGATATATGCACATGCAGACATGTATAATACATACATGCATGCATATATACATATACCTGCAGATAGACAGATAAATAGATAGATAGATTGATGATTGATAGATAGATAGATGATAGCTAGCTAGCTAGCTAGATGATAGATAGATAGATAGATAGATAGATAGATAGATAGATAGACAGCTGTTTAGTCTTTTTTCAGTTGTTTCCAGCTCTTTAGGATTTTCTTGGCAAAGATACCAGAGTGGTTTGCCATTTCCTTCTCCAGCTCAGTTTATAGACGAGGAGATTGAGGCTGAACTTAGGAAGAGGAGCCTCCTTGACTCAGGGCTCTATGCACTGTACCACCTAGTTGCCCCGTACAGATATGTATATGTCTTTATACACACATATGGATACATATGTGTATACACATGTGTATGCATAAAGTCTCCCCAATTAAATTCCAGGCTTGTGTTAGGAATATCTACATGTATATGTATACACACACTCACACATATGCAGACATACACATGTATACATGCACATACATACACACACATAGACCTAATAATTAAGCCTACTAAGCCTGATGACATTAGCAGGAGAGAAAGTATACAGAAAAAGAAGAAAGAACCCAGGACAGAAACTTGGGGGGACACCATGCTTAAGGGTGTTGGAGATGGATAATGGATTGGGAAGGGAAACTGAGGAACAGTTAGAACAAGGATTAGAACAAGGAAAGAGTAGCGAGCTAAAACCAAGGGAATAGGAAATTTTCCAATGGAGGGAATGCCCAACCAAATCAAAATCTGCAAGGAGGCTGAGAACTAAGAAAGAGCATTTGAATGTGGCAGTGGAGAGATCACTGGTAACTTCGGTTGCATGCCAGATTGTAGAAGTTGGTGAAGAAGTATTGGTAAGCACACCAGTCTCTTTCTAGGAACTTGCCAGTGAAAGGGAGGAAAACTTCAGGACAGTGGCTTGAGACTATGGCAAAGCCAAATGAAGGTTTTCTAAGGGAGTACATAGCCCCTGTTTTTCTGGTAATCATATGATCAATTAGGCTGCCATGAGAGTTCTTTCTAGCATGATTAAATTAAATTCAACAAACATTAATCATTGTGGCATGTCTGACAGGCACGGGAGTCCCTCAGAACTGTGGCCCTGGGGAATCCCTATAACATGCAGTAGTTTGGGAGTTTCATTCCTCATAGGTCTTCCTGTATGGGCTCTCTTGCTATTGGTCCTTGCTCTGGGGTATCTGTCTCAGGTGTGTGTAATCAGGTTGTATGAGCATAGGAAATCCATAGAGACTGACCTATGCTGGCCAAATTTGTTCAGGTAGAAGTGGTGATTAATGGGGCTGCAGACTCTGCTTAGTGAGGGTCTGGAGGGATATCATTTTCTGGCATGTTACCAATGGCCATCTATGTGTGAGAGGTGACATTGACAACATCACTGAAGACATATGTTAGTAGAAAAGGGGGTAAGCCAGTCATGCCGGACATATTGTAGGGGCAATAGATAGTGGTTGAATGAGATGAACTCAAAGGTCTCTTCCAACTCTGAGATTGTTCTCTGCAGTGAGAACGAGAAGCAGTAGGTGGAGGGGACATAATTGTCCCTGCAAGATATTAAAGGAAGAAGAGAAAGGCCTTTCATACACATGGCAGTCAGTGGGAGAATTTGTGGAAAACTTGGATGAGGATCACATAGGATGAAAAAGTATGAATGAGCCTGTGATATTCAGCTGAGGGCAAAATCTGAAAAGCAAAGAATGCTCAGATCCACTAAGATCCAAGCACTACCTGAACCTATTTTTGAGACCTATGTCTAGGTCTCAATCCTATCAACAACAATAGCAATACTGTTGCCACTACAAGTAGCATCAGGCACATTAATAACAAACCTAAATCATTCAGAGGCCATATGGTATAGTGGATAGGTCTTCCTGGCTCCAGGTCCAGTAGCCTATCTACTTAGCTGCCTAACTGCTTTAAAGGTCCCTATTTCTATTACACAATTCACATTTCTATAGGGCTATAGGGTTATTATGCATGCACTTTACCTACATGACCTCATTGTATTCTAATAATATTCTTGCTATGAGGCCAGTAGTACAGGTAATATTTGCTTCAGAGATGTGATTTCACTGGTATGGGGAACTTCTATCATTCCAACTCCCCTTTCCAACAAAGACACGCAAGTTCTCTCTGATGCATTGATCCAGAGAGCTGCCTGGTGCCCTGAGATTGCATGACTTGGTCACATCTCACAGCTGGTATGTGTCAGAGACAAGACCTGAGCCAGGTCTTCCTACCTCTGTGGCTGGCTTCTGACCTACTTGATCCTGCCTCTGGCAGATCAGGTTGATCTAACTCTGTAGCAGAAGAAACTAAGGCCCAGAAGAGGGAAGGGGATTGCTCAAGAACCTAAGAATTTCAAAACCAGAATTTTAATGAAGATTTACTGACTCAAAGATGAAGACTTTTCCCACTGTCCAATGCTGCCTCTCCCTTAGCATAGCCCTGGGCTGGGCTAAGTAGATCATAGAAAGATGTCTAGCATTTCTATAATGGTTTACGTAATTTATATAAATGCTTTATTCAGCACATCTTAAACTGTAGATTGTGACCCAATACGGGGTCACAAAAAAATTTGGCAACAGTAAAAGATTTCTGAAGCTCAATGACCAAAAATTAATTAAAAATCAAATGCGTAATGAATCTGAGATGTTTCTGGCAGCACTTGCGTAGGTTGTGTGGCACAACTTGGTTCTGAACACAAAGCATGCGCACTTTGTGTGGTGCATGCTGTCATGCCTTACGATGCCAATGCATGCTGTCAAAATGTAAAGAGGAGTTGTGAGGGAGGAAGAAGTTTAAGAAGCCCTGCTTTATGTAATAACATTTATATAATACTTTGAGGTTTGCAAGGGGTTTTATCGATATTATCTTTTTGATCCTGACAACAACCTTGGGAGGAGGGTACTATTATTAGCCTTATTTTACAAATGTCAAAGGTAGGCAGAGGTCAGGTGAATTGCCCTAAGTCCCAAAGCTACAAAGTGTGTGAAGCTGGATTTGAACTCAGGCTTTCCTGACTCTGGGTTCAGTCCTTTAGCTACTGTGCCACCTGGCTGCCTTGTACATGACTCAGCCTCAGCTCTTCTGGTATTTCTCTAAGGTTTTGTGACTGGCCACCATCACTATCATCATCTATGGTCAGTAATCCATCATTATGGTTCTGTTAATTAGAAACAAGAAATTGGAGAATTGCCATTGATTGGGCTCTAGAGGTGGATGTTAGCTCCACTCCTCATCAGTAAGGGAGGGAAGACTTAGGAATCATTGTGGCTAGGAAACAGCCTTGTCTAAGGTGGGCCATGAATTCCTCTTGGTTGAGAATTATATGAGCACTCACTCCTATAGTGGTTGCTGGTTTACAAAGAGCTTTCCATGCATCCCTGTGTGTGTGAAAGTAAGAATATTAAAATCTCCTTCTTGAATGTTAAGAAACTGAGGCTCAGAGATGTTGAGGGACATATCCATGGCCACTCAGGTAGTTAGAGTCAGAGCTGCGGTTTGACCTGTGGTGTGCAGGCTCCAAGTCTAGTGCTTTACAACACAATCCATTTCCATTTTCATTCAGTGGTATGGCAAGAGGCAGAAAGGAATCCTGATATACCAGAAAGATCCTGTCCTGGTATTCAGAGCAGAATGCTAGTCCTGCCTCACACACTGACCTGATATTGGACATCTATTTCTTCCATCTGTGCCTTACTTTCCCTTTCTGTAAAGCGAGAGTTACAGTTGCTGGTCTCTAAGGTTCCACTCCATTTAAGCGTCCTAAGATTCTCTGAGGCCCATCGGGAGGTTTCCTTGAGTGTCTTGGCATGTTGGGAGGGGCTCATGTGAATTTTACAATCCTGTAGGCTTCCCATCTGTCTGTAGCAGAGGGACTGGGGCTAGGATGAGACATGTCTCACACCTCACTTGAAGCCAAAGCAGAATTCACTCAGCTTAGGGGATCTCAACCCCTCCCTTTCCCTTCTCCCTAAGCACCCCCCTCTCCAGGCCACATGCTTTGCCAGCTGCAGACACACTGATGTCATCTTCCACATTTCCTGCTGATGGCATCCATCTGTGATAGACAGGACACATTGAGCCTAGGGGCATCCGCAGCTTAATTTGGAGCTCAGGCATTTAACCAAAGACAGGTGCTGGGAAACTCAACTTGGGGGGGGGGGTGTCACACTTCCCAAGCATTTTGGGCCCCTATACCAAGATCCAGAGAGTCCTTGTCCTAGACCTATTTAGGGGAGTCCGTGTGACCATCAAGGACTATCCTATCTCCAGGAGGTGAGACTTCGTAACTCCGGGCAGAGGGAAACTGGAGCTATTATGTTATTGTGACCCAGTATCTGTGTATAGGGGACATCCCAGATCCAACTCATCACAGAATTATAAAGACTCCAAATTGGATGGGCCCCCTGGGAGCTTTTAATTCAACCTATACCTTAACAGGCTTTCCCTTTACAAAACCAGAAAGGTGTTCATCTAGTGATGGGGAACTCACTACCTCCAGAGGCAGCTCATCCCACTTTTGGACACATCTGCACTGGGAATCTTGTGCCTATTTCAAGTCAAATTCTGCCCCTTTGTAACTTCCACCAACTACTCCAAGTTTTACCCTCTCTGATTTATTTTTAAAAGCCCCAAATCCCAAGTACATTCAAGGGATTCTATCTAAATACCTTGCTATCCCTTCTCCAGAAACTTTCACCTTATTACTGTCCTTCCTAAAATACAGGACCTGGAACTGGACACAAGGCTCCAGATATACCCTGACGAGAGCAGAGGAAGGTTAGACTAGCATTTTTTGATACTGGACAATAGACTTCTATTGTACTATTGTGTTTAACTGCTCAGCTACCTTTGATTCCTATTTATCTTACGGTCCAGTCACACAACTCCCCCACCCTGAGCTTCTCCATAGACGTTCATGTGGAGCCAGGGCTCTCTCAGCCTCTACTTTGGCATTTGAGTTTTTACATACAAGTCTGGGACTTCAGATTCATCCCTTTCAACTTCATCTTATTAGATTTGTTCTAATTAAGAAGAAGGCAAAATGAGCTCCTCTCTGATCATTTCTGCACTTTTCAGAATGCACGAGACCTTTCTCACCCTCTCGCCACCTTATTTCTGCTGCTTCTCTCTTTTATTGTGAATTCAACAGTCATCAACATGTACAAACATTTCAAGACACAAGGAAGAACAGGGGAGAGGACTGCACAAGAAACTATTGTCATATGTAGGGGTTGGAAAGATATGGATATGTACATATATATGTATGTGTACCCACACACACACATATCCATCCATCATCTATCTCTCTATCTACTCGCCTACCTAACTGTCTATGTCTTTCTATTTATCTTTCTCTAACTACATGTCTATTTTTATCTGTTTTTTCTGTCTACATCTACCTATTTATTGATCAATTGATCTATCTATCACCTTCTCTGTCTATGGCTATCTCTCTATCTCTCTGTCTCTCTCTGTTTCTCTGTCTCTGTCTCCCTCTCTCAGTTACCCAGAGGTATGGGCATGTATAGTGTGGAGGTAGTGTAGTGTAGTGACAAGAAACATGGATTGGGTGTGAGAAGACCTGGATTCTAGGCCCAGCTCTTCTACTCACTAGCCACATGACCTTGGACAAATCAATTCACTTCCCCTCCCAGTCTCAGTTTCCTGGTCTGTAAAATGGGGATAATCATGTTTACTCTGCCTACTTGTGGGAGTAATGAGGAAAGAGTTTTGTAAATCTTCAAGTCCTCAATGAATAGGATAAATAGGAATTGCTTTTATTATTCATATTGGCCACGTGACCTTGGGTGGGTCACTTCCCTGGTCTGCATCTTGTTTTCCAACTCTGCAAAATATTGTTTCATGAAAAAAAAATCAATCATTGAACATTTATTTACAAGCAATTACCCTGTACTTGGTGCTCAGGGAGGAGACTGAGATGATGAATAGAATCAGTGCTTGCCCTCAAGGAGCTGACCATCTACTATAAGGGATCCAAGGTGAGTACAAGTACTCCAATAATCCCTGCAGAGCTTAACGAGGGTCCTAAGAGAGGGACAAAGTGCCTTGAGAGCAGGGAAGAAGAGATCCCTTCTGGGTAAAGGGAAAGGTGCCACTGTAGGATCAGAGCTGGAAGGAACTTGAGAGGGCTTCTTGTCTAAAGCCTTCATTCCGCAACACACAGAAACTGGGCCCAGAAAAGGGAAGTGACTCAGGCTTTCTGACTTCAGATCTAGCCCCCTCCCACCCCCCCACCCCTCTGTCTAGACTCTGCACCATTTAAAGTCTTCTCAGCTCTCGCTGCATGTGGCTCAAATGAAATAATGGACAGGAAAGTGCTGTGAAAGATATAAAGCCTGTATAAATGTAAGAAATTATTACTGGCATCAGATCCAGGAGGGAGGAAATGCTGAACCGAAGGAAATTAATCCCTAATGGGGGAATTTCATGATGCAGATAATAGATCATAGGTATAGCGCTGGAAGAAGGATATTAGAGGGTATCTAATTCAACTTGATCATTTGACAGATAACAGAACTGAGGACCAGAAAAGTTAACTATCCCAGGTC
Source organism: Pseudochirops corinnae (assembly GCA_028646515.1). Taxonomy (NCBI): domain Eukaryota; kingdom Metazoa; phylum Chordata; class Mammalia; order Diprotodontia; family Pseudocheiridae; genus Pseudochirops; species Pseudochirops corinnae. The sequence continues at coordinate 313,555,826 of CM053585.1, read as the reverse complement.
ACATAGGAGGTAAGCGGCAGAACTGGGATTTGAATTCAGGCCCTGTGACTTCATGTTTACCACCCCTCCCCCTCCCCTCCCCCCCCCGCCCTGCCTCCCAACCAAGTTCACCACCCTTTCCTCTGTATCTTTCTGGAAAACTGGTTTTGGCATTTAGGAATCTAGGCAGAGGCCATCAAATTACGCCAATTAGGACCCTGAAGGGCAGAATAAGTGACAGTCAGGAACCTGTTTCTTTCCTAGCATTTATCCTTCTGTCTGCTTCTCAGAAGAGGAGAGTGGATGTAGTATTGGATTCTCTGAAACAGGCCTGCTTTAAGCAGATATTCTGGATGAGAAAAGTGCCTACGTCATGGGGGCAGTGGCGGCAGTCCAGAATTCATGCAGCATTTTTCCAGTCTTAAGGGTCATGAGAGAGACTCCAGAGGCCCATCTCAGATGGCTGTACCAGATAGCCACAGAGTCTTCTCTGTATGAGATTCTGAATGAATTTGAGATTTTACAAATATATTACTATCAAGATCACTCTCTTGAGGTTTCCTGGTCGTAAGACAAAAGGAAGAGAAGATAAGGCGGATGATAACATAGTTCTTTTCCACTACAGACAAACTACTCCTCTAGTCTACAATTTTCTTGTCCTTTTTTCCCTCCATCTTTGTCTCTCCAGTACCCAGTACTGAGTCTGACACATGGTAAGCATTTAACAAGAGGTAAACTGAAGTCATAGGGTTTACTTAAATCTGTACCTGTCTATATCTCCATAGGGACATCCTCAATATGTCTATAGACATGTCACACCCATGGCCCTCTGCATTGACATGTGGAAAATTGAGAATCTGGACCCCTTTCATTTCAATTTAAAAAGATATTTAAAGCATATTGATCTGTGAGGGGCCTGTGGCCTGTGATGCAGGAATGTCCATGACAATAGGAAGATATAATTAAGGACACAACTGGTATTATGACAGAGAAATCATCACTGCCTGCCCTGGCCTAAATCTTCATGCTGTAGGCCTGGCATGGCAGCAGCATGGGCTGGCATACAAGTTTCCTCGGGGATGTACCTTATAAAGAGATATGCAGAGAAAGCTGCTCAGGTAAAAGAGACATATTGCCTTGCCACAAAGAGGTTTCACTTGGCTCATTCCCTGTCTCCCACCTTCTAAAATAAGACAATCTGAAAATGTACTGTGATATGACAGCCTAATAAACATTCATTTGTAAGTCCTACTTTACTAATAGAATATGAGCTCCTTCAGATCAGGGAGTATCTTGTTTCTATTTGTGTTTAAGTCAGTGCCTTGTACACAGCAAGTACATAATAAATGTTCATTCATTCATTAACTTTTTATCTGTTGCTATCAAGCAACCTCTTAGTGGGAGAGAGACTGGTGCCTCCCTTAGTGCTGTTGATTAGGGCTGCTACCATACAGACCTCACAGTTCAATTGCCTTGATTCCTTATTGTGGCAACAAATGTCCATTCTGGGCCCTGCACTCAGTGTCCCAGGTGATGAATAAGTCTCTGTCTTTGTTGTCCAGGAGGGTATATAAGACATGACATTGTTTAAGAAATGTGAAAAGTATATTCGGCAAGTAATAATAATTTCAATTTCTATTGTGGTTTATGGTTTGCAAAGTGCCTTTACTGAACCACTGAGAGTTAGGTAATATTCTCATCTTCCATCCTATCCTCATGTACAGATGAAGAAACAGACTTAGAGAGAGGAAATGACTTGCTCACAGTCACCCTCCTAGAAAGTATTAGGCATGAAATATAAAATGATGTCTTCTGACTCCAAGGGGAATCCTCCTTTACTAAGAGGTATCACATTGTCACCTATGGGCCAGAAAAGCTCCTGAGTATAGCCCAAACCAGATGAAATGCAATTGTGAAATATTGAACAAAGTAAAATTTAAAATCCAATACAACATAGGTAATGTTAACTTGTGATTTTCTGAGTCAATATGAGCCTCACTGGTATCTGTTTCTATTTATTTGACACCATTGCACTGGACCTCACACATGGCGAGAATACCTGGTTTGTTTTCAGGTATTCTTATTTCATTCATTCAATCCTTTGTTCATTTGTTTGTTTGTTTATTTTGCCTTTTTTCCCCTTCTAGGATATTACTTCCATGTGATCCCAACCACTTCCTAGTGGATTTAGTCTTCAGGAAGAAAGTTTTCAGATTAAGGCAAACAGGATAAGAAACTGATTCCAAGGGATGTCTAAAGGGATATCAGGTGAAGGAAATGGGTGTCTAATCTTGAAAAGAAAAGATTTAGGAGGGACTCTCTTCAGAAGCTAGGATAGGTGAGGGGTTCTTAACTTTTTCGAGGTCATGATGGACCCCACTGGCAGCCTAGTAAAGCCTGTGCACCAGCTTTCAGAATGATGCTTTTAGATGCATTAAATAAAATACATGGGGTTACAAAGGAAACCAATTAAATTGAAATAATTATCCATCTATCTATCTATCTATCTATCTATCTAGCTAGCTAGCTAGCTAGCTAGCTGTCTGTCTGTCTGTCTTACAAGTGCACAGACTCCACATCCAGAACCTCTGGGCTAAAGGGATTAGATATATAGCTGAGGGCAAAATTTAGAGTGATAAACAGGAACTATAGGAAGGCAGACTTGCGTTCAACATAATAGCCAACTTCTTAACACTCAGAATTTTCCAACAATGAAATAGACGGTCTTATATATCCCATAATTTATCTATTTATTATAGAGAACTGCAGACTTACTGTATTTTGGGTCTCATTCAAAATGAAAGGGTGTTTTGTATGTGTGTGTATGTGTGTGTGTGTGTGTGTGTGTGTGTGTGTGTATGTGTGTGTGTGTGCACAGCACTGATCACTCCCCTGATGCCCAGAACCCTCCGAGGACTTCCTGTGGTCATGAAGAAAGGGGGAAGGTTAGGTATGGGTGGAATTTTTCTGATGGCATGTGTGTTGCTGCTGTTGGGGGTATTCAAGTAGTAGTTGAGAGAGAGGGAAAGGAGAGGGTAATGTTGGAGGATAAAGGTAGATGTGCTTGTGTGGGAGATAAATCCCAGATTGACTATTTTAAGGAGAGTGAGATGCAACTCATTTCATGGGATAGAAAATTCCTTGGCATTAGACTATGACTCCCCAGGAAGCCACAGCCCCCGCTGCTGAGGCTACTACTCTGGATTGCTTCGAGAAAGATAAAAGAATGGTGGTGTGGCCATGGAAAAAGATGAAGGGATAGACAGAAAGAGAAAGAAAGGTAGGTAAGGAGGAAAAGAGAGATAGAGCCAGCTTGTGGATTAACCCCTGGATTGAGAGTGATAAAGCATGCTTAGAATCAGAAATTCCCTAGTTGGAGGCTGCCCAAGTCCAAGACCATATGCTGTGAGCTCATAATTTCATGCCTTCAGCTACTTTTGTGGTTAAGAAAGGAGCCCCAGCTCAGCTGGGTGGTTCTTTGCCCTAGCATTATGAGTCCCCCACTGGTACCTCATTGTGGTGTGAAGGTGACCCCTGGCTCTTAAAGCCTATGCTAGAGAAGTCCTAGCTCTGACAGGTTGTACTAGCTGAGAGAGACCGGCTTCAGGGACTAGACCAGTATCAAGCTCTGTCTGTTCGTCATCCAAAGACCAGGCTGGCAACCTCCGAGTCTTATCATCAGAAAGCTGGCTGGCCACTGTAATTTTTGGCTATAACATCTCAAAAAGACCATGTACCAAGGTGGATAGGTTTTGGAATCTGCCTCTAGTAAGAGGAATTTCGGTAAAGTCATGGACCCATGAAGCATTAGAACATTATTTTAGCTCCCCCACTGATATTCTTCCACAGAGAGGAAATGACCCAGGACCAGGGATGTGCTGGAGTCAGTTCATATTATTCAGATTGTTAAATTTTCATTACTAGCATTTATACCTTGGAAATGAGAAAATCAGGGCTTGAATGACTGTTTTGTTGATTATCTAGACTTAAGAAAGTGATGGAGGAAATGTTAATAATTCAGGTTAAACTTAAAAATGTGGTCTGAATATTCTCTCCTCCCTCCCCCCTTGTTAAACATTTTCCAGCATGCTCTTGCCCACAGCTCGAGGGTTAGATGAGGAAGTAAGAATTTTTATTGGTTATACCAAGATGGATAGATTTCAAATACCAGCCTGATGATCCTATCTTGTCCATCACATGAAGAATGCCACCACTGACATAAACCATTCACATTTATTTAATGCTTTAGAGTTTGCAAAGCATTTTGTGTAAGTGATTTCACTGACCCTCATGACAAGCCTGGAAGGAAGTAATGCAGGCTCCCACCATTTTGAGAGTGGGAAGTGATTTGAGTGATTTGAGAGAGTGAAGAGAGTGATTTGCCAATGTTCACCCAGCTCAGAAGCTAGGGAAAAGAGGAGTCAGAGGAGGTGGGTGTAGAGCCTGCTCTGCCGTATACTTTCTGTGAATTCTAAGGCTGCTCTCTTCACCTATCTAGGCCTCCATTTCCTTGTCTATGAAATGAGGGAGCTGGACTAGATGACTTCTATGGTCCTTTCCAAGATATAAATCTATGACCTCTAGTGTCAAGGGTGAGATTTGAACCTGTCTTCTTTTTACTTTTCACTGGTTGACTACGAGGGGATTTTTTTTTCATCCACATCAATCTATGAAGATATTTCATGATGGCCTGGAGGTGGTTGTGGTCTACATCGATGGAGGAAGGACTGTCTCAAGGAAATGATGGATTCTTGAAGTTTCAAGGCGAGATCCTTCATTGGATGGAAGGAGTCATATACAATGTTCCACAACTATAGTTTCCCATCTCTACAAAGAAGGGAAGGAGGTACATTTTCTCCTGCACCATGCTTGTCCATAATTAACAGCATTTCTTTTCATTTTGTGATTGTTGTTGTTTTCCTGATTTATATTTGTAATAGACCCATAAGCCAAGGGAGCAGATAAACTAGGAAAACATGAGCAAAATCGGGCACAAATAAGTTCAGCAGTTTCCTTGGACATCCTAGTACTATGGTAAGGACCCTGGATCTGTTATCAGAAGACCTGGGTTTATATCACTTAACCAATAAGATGCAGGACCTGATACTTATTCTGATTCTCAAGACCTTTTAATCTTCTCCAAAATCAGAATTATGCACAAGAGATAAAGTAATTTTAGCTGCCTCTATGATCTATGAAACCAAAAACCCGAAAAAAGTATCAACACAATAAACTCACAGCAGAGAAGGCTGATTCCTAACCTCCTGGTGCTCATTCAGCACTCTCCCACTTTGGCCACCATGGTCTGGCAAGACTAAACAAGACCACCCATAGGTTTATGACAGCTCAAATCTGCCTCACCCGCATCCCATTTTCTCTCTGTGCAGGAGAAAACCAAAAGGCAGAAGATTGCTCTGTCCATACTGTAGTGTGACAGTACTCTGTGTTGCAATAGAGCCTGGTCAAAGAACTGAGAAACAGAGGAAACTAGGACATAACATATGTCTGTAGTATTCCACTAAGCCTGAGGGAAAGGGGGACTGACATTCAACTAGGACCAATTCTGTCCTAACCCTAGTCACTTGGGGCAGAGACTGAAGTTGGTGAAACCTTAATTGTTTAGTGTAAGAGGAAGCTGTTGAGTTCTAGTCTCCAGGGAAACCATCATCAAAATGCAAGGAGTCAAAAAATGAGCAATAGAGGAATAGAAGGAAAAAAAAAATTGAAATTATTAAAGATTTCAGGAGTGAGAAAACTCAGTAAAAGACCTTAAGCACAAGCAGATAAACCATCGGGGAGATATTAACAACGGAGGGGAATGTGACCCCCAGATCAGTTTAATGATAACAATAGACAGATAAAAATGAATTAATGCCCGATGAGGCAGAGAACCCTATGGGTTCCTGAAAGATCATGAAACCACCATAGCAGGAAGCTCCTGAATGGTTCAAAAGGGAGATAAGAATTTTGAAAGCAGAGTTAATGGTCTTCAAAGCAAAAAAAAAAAAAAAAAACCAACAGAATAGAAAACCTTAAATCCATGGTGGCAAGCCCCATCAAAGAAAGAAAATAGGGAACAACTAAGTGGGAATGCAAAAACACAGAAATAAAAGACTTTCTTATAGAAGCAAAAATTCTCATGTTAAAAAAGCAAACAACAACAACAACCCCCTCTCCCCCAAAACCTGGTCTCCATGAAAGCAAAATATGTCAGTCTAAAAGACAGGATGTGTCAAGTCCCTTTCTCTTCTCCTCTCCTCTCCTCTCCTCTCCTCTCCTCTCCTCTCCTCTCCTCTCCTCTCCTCTCCTCTCCTCTCCTCTCCTCTCCCCTCCCTTTCTCTCTCTCTCTTTCTCTGAATATACATATACACACACATACATATATATATATGTACACACACACACATATACATATGTATGTCTCTCAGAAAAATATAAGTTTAAAAAAACCCTGAACACCATAATGTAAGAAATGTTACAAGGAAACTATCCAAAACTTCTGAACATTTTCATAGTATCATGAGTCTCCTATCTGTGTGGCTAAGACATGTCACCTCTGTTGCACATTAGTTTCCTCATCCATCAAAAGAAGAAGCTAGTCTTGGTGATCTATATAGGTCCTTCCAGCTTGGACCCTTGTTTCCCTAGATTCAATGATTATGAGAAGAAATTTTAGAAGGGGTATTAATAGTCTGGTGTTTGTCCAAAGGAGATCAACCAGACTGGTGAGGGGCCTGGAGATAATGACTTAAGAGGACTGGCTCAAGGTGCTCATACTATTTAACTTACAGAAGACTATAAAAGGATAGAGTTGTTGTCTTGAAATATCTGAAGGAATGTCATGGGGTGGAGGGTTTAGACTTGGTCTGCTTAGTCGCAGTGGGTGGGGGTGAGGTAGAAATAGGAATAATGGAGAGCAATTACAAGTAGATAGCTTTTGGTTCAGTATAAGGGGAAATTTCCTAACAGATATTTCCAGTTAAGATAGCCCTGCTCTGGGCCCCTAACTCTGGGCTCACACAGAATGAAGTCTATCCCAGGGTGTCTGGTCTCTAAAGAGAGGGGTAAGGCTTTTGTCCCATTATCTCTGACTTCCTTTCCCCTCCTCCAAAGTACAACTCTAGAGACAATCATTTAAACAAAAGTTCTCTTCCTATATAGGGTCTCTTCAAAAGGGTCTCTATAAACAGTATCCTGTCTAGAATGACAAACAATGTATGTAGTAGAGCAAGTATAGGACAGCTTTTTTCTTTCCCCTACCATGAAAGAAATACATATAACACACAAACATTCTAAGTGTGCATTGAGAAATACTCAGAACCTGAAATAAAACTCACACCTCTCATTATACTCTACCAGGAGGTTGTTACTTAAAATATTCAAACCCTAACATTTCTGGAACAATAGAATAGCACTGAACCTGTTTTCTCATCTATTAAATAGTGATAATAATCACTGCCCTGTCTACCTCATAGGATTTTTGTGAAGATTAAATGAGAAAATACACATAAAATGTTTCATAAACTTTAATGAGTTATAGATATGAGCTATTTTTGTTGGGCAGCTCTGATTGTTAGAATGTTCCTTCTTAGTTTGATCTGTATAACTCTCCCTCCTCTTCCTCTCTTTCTGCCTTCTCTACCATGGCTCCGACTTCTCCTTGAGGTCTGCTAAATATATCTGTCATGTTATTTTCACAAAAGTTTGTCTTTTCTCCACTCTTCCTACCTCCCCCACCTCTTCCCCTCTGTTGAGAAAGCAGAAAAACAAAACCCGGTAACAAACGTGTGTAGATAAGCCAAACAAACCAAAGCATGGGTCAGGTCCAAAAGCAAACAAACAAACCCATAAGCCTCAGCCTGTACTCTGAGCTCATCATGTTCACATGTTTCATCATGAATCTTCTGGAATTATAATTAGTCATTGTATTGGTCAGAGTTCCTAAGTCTTCCAAACTTTATTTTTTATAATATTGATGTTCTGTTGCCACTCACTTCACTTTGCATTTGTTCAGACGAGTCTTCCCAGGTTTTTCTGAGACCATCTCTTCCATCATTTCTTATAACACAATACTATCCGACATAGTCACGTACCATAACTCATTCAGCCATTCCCCATTTGATGGCACTCCCTCTATTTCTAATCCTTTACCACCATAACAATATTTTGTACATATAGGTCCTTTTCCTCTTTTGGTTTCTTGGGAGTATAGACCTGGTGGTGCTACCTCTAGGCTAAAGGACTGCTCAGTTCACTAGCTTTTTGCTCTGCCTTCAAGCATGGTAGATCCAAGCATGGTTGCCCCTACAGTCCTTTGGTGTTAGAGGCACCTAGATTTGGCTTTGGCCATGCACAGGCTCAGAACTGCATAAGATGGGGAGACTGAGTGTTTGGAAGTAGAGTCATGGGAATGTTTGACTTGTCTGGCCAGAAACCAGGTTTATACATGATGCACCAGGGGAGATAGGTGAGGATGCAATACATACAGCATGGACCTATTCTGTGTGTAATTCTACATATTTTCAAATGCTTGTACTAAATATTCTGCTAGTATACTTTGTGAGTAATGTGCCTTTTAACTGGGAGAGAATGTAAGAGTGGTTTTAGAGGAAATGGGTTTTCAGCCTCCACTGGAGGAGGTCCAGGGATAGGGAGAAACCATAGAAGTCAGCAAGAAGTAGAATTCTCCAGACTAAAGCCAGTTCATGTGAGCTCATATCAGAGATCTCAAGGCACATTAGGAAAAGATGCAGATGATCTCTGTTTCTGATGAGGCTTTGAGAGGAGGCCCAGAATGCCATGGAGGTGTTCATATCAGCATGCTGGTATCAAGGCAGTGGTTTTGAATCTAAATCTAAAGTGGTCTCAATCTAAAGCTTGCCTCTGCCCATGTGAATTTGATCAAGTCAGAAAATTTTTTGGTCTTTAATGGCAAAATGAGGACATTTGTCCAGGTGTTTCTGTGGTCCTGTGCAGTTCTAGATTATATCGCTTCTTTTCTCCACAAGTTTTTAGGGCTACATAGTGTGAGATTCCAGCCCAAGCTTATCACAGTCTACACAGCTGACAGTGTGTGAATGGCTATGCTCGACAGTAGCCAAACTCCTTCTATCTTCCCTCATCTTAACTAGTAAAAGAATTGGCATCACATCGTAGGGAGTGAACCTTGGACTGGGTGTCAGAGAACCTCGGTTTGATTCCTGGTTCTGTTGTTTCCACATAAGATTCAGTTTCTGCATCAGAAGGAATTGGACTCTATCCATTACCCTCTTTCTAGCTCTGACATTTTATGAGTTGGCTGTTGTGCTGAGGACCTCCATTCAGGTGTGAAAAGATAAACACTTTGGTCTAAGGTCCCATGTTGCCTTTTGTGTATTGGACAAATCCTGGAGGCCTGTGGTCACAGTTGGCTGCTGCTGAGGTTGCTGAAGATCAGGCATGCCCATGGGATCCTGCCAAGTAAAGAAGTAGAGGAAAGAGAGTTCCTGGTCACTGTCTTCTCTTATCAAGAAAAGTATCCAGGGCCCTGGATTGTGGATGCAAAATGTTATTTGATTATCTCATTTGCTAACAATAAATGTCAACAGAATGGGAGCCCCTCTCCCAAGCTCTTTGGAGAATGCAAATGTAGCCTTTCTATCCTGTGCCCTTTATTAAAACAACCACAGAGACAGGGTTGATAAACAAGACAATTACATGTAAATGATGTCATCTCTTGGCATTCATTGGCATTAATGAGACTGGCCAGACCCCACTCAGAGGGTAATAACTGAAAAGCTGGGAGACTCAGAATCAGATTAAAAATCAACTAAGAGGCATCAGTGACCTTTCTTTATAACTAATGTCCCGGCATGGGGATGCCCCCATGTGGCAATTTGGACAAACCTCCAGATTCTGATGATGATTAAATTTAAGCAGTGAATATTTATCATCTGTCACCTAATGAGCTGCCCTTTCAGGCCAATTGTCACATAAGAAGAATGAAGTAAGTTGCTTGCTTCATTTTGGGATGCTCGTTTAGTCATTCAACAAACATGGCTTTTGCACCTACTAGATGAGAGTAGGGGAGAAATAGAGAGAGAGAGAGCAAGACAGACAGACAGAGACGAGACATAGAGAGACAGAGAGAGTCAGAGAAAGAGACAGAGACAAAGAGAAGCAGGATTCATTTTCAAAAGGGAAATAGAAGGAATATTTCTTTAAGTCAGTGAGCTTGACCTCTGTTCCTTGCAAAATTCTTGAGTGCAATAATAAAAAAGTAGTCTGTCATTTACCCTCAAAAAACTGCAAACCATTCACAACCACATGAAAAAGTGCTTCAAATTGCTAATAATAAGAGAATTGCCAATCAAAACAACCTTGCGGTTTCACCCTCATAGCCTGCAAATTGACAAAAAATGGCAATAATCGATGTTGGATTTATGGGAAGATAAGCATACTAATACATTGTTGGTGGAGCTCTTGGGAGATGTTGGAAAGCAATTTGGAATTATGCCAATAAAATGACTAAAATGTCTGCACTTTTTGAACCAGAGACCCTATTACTCAGCATACTCCAAAGAAGCCATTTATAAGAAAAAAGAGTCCCCATATTCTCAAACATATTTACAGAAGCACTTTTTGTGTCGGTTAAAAATTAGAACCATAATAAATGTTCATCAATTGGGAAATGGCAAAGCAATTTGTGGTACAAGAAAGTAAGGGAGTATTATCGTGCTATATGAAATAATGCGTGTGATGAATAGAAAGAAGAGTGCAAAGATGTACATGAACTGATGCAGAATGAAGAGAGCAGAGCCAAGAGAACAATATATGCAGTAACTACAACAATGTGAATGGAAAGAATAGCGATGCTCCAAAAAATCAAGAGTAAATATAACAAGATTACAAAAATCAAGTTGGACTCGAATAAAAGATACGAGAAGACTCTTCCAACCTATCCCTTGGTGGAGGTGGGGGGGTCCACATGTTTTCAGACGTATTAATTTTTTTTTCAGATTTTTTCAGATTTTTCAATGTAATGATTAGTTGTGCCGATTTTTCTTTTTTTACTCTAAAAAATCAGTTATTGTTTAGTTCTGTCCAACTTTTCATGACCCCATTTAGGGTTTTCTTGGCAAAGATAGTGGAGTGGTTCGCCATTTCCTTTTCCAGTTCATTTTACAGTTGAAGAAATGGAGGTAAACAGGGTTAAGTGACTTGCCCAGGGTCACATAGCTGTGTTTGAGGCCAGATTTGAACTCAGGAAGATGACTCCAGGCCCAGCACTCCGTCCACTGTGCCACCGAGCTGCCCTCCAGAAAAAAATGCTACTTGTCATATGGGATGACTCTTGGAGAAAGGGAGAAAGGGGTATACGGGGAATACTGTAATGAAACAGAAACAGAAAATATCAATAAAAACTTATTAAAAATAAAAGAGTAGTTTGTGAGCGTATAGAAAGGAAAGCAGTGATCACTATGAACCAATACAGCTTCATGTAAAACAAGTCAAATTTTGCTGATTGGAAAAAAAATTTAAAGAGCAAATCATGCCAGAGTAATCTAATTTTCTTGTTTGCAGAGTTATAAAACTGGGGAGTTCTATCAACAAAGTATATATGGATTCCAACAAAGCACTTGACAAAGTCTCTCATTTTGTCCTTGAAGATGAAATGGAGAAATGGGGACTGAATAGCAAGCAGGTAGATTTGGAACTGTAGGAAAGCCTGGGAGCAAGAGATTGGTGAAAAAAGGATATGTACAGGCAGCTGGTATCTAGTGGTGGGACCTGGTGCTCTCTTTGGTCAACCTTTCTTATTTTCACTTTTTGGTAATGGTTTCAATAACATCATAGAAACAATGCTTGTCACATTGGTTGGTAACACTAAGCTGGGAGGGATGTCTAATAGACTTTATGAGAGAATTAGGATCTGAGAGAATCTCAGTAGGCTGAAATGAGTGTGTGAAATTAGTAAGATGAAATTTTAAATCACCCAAACAAGCATTTATGAACTCCTTCATAGGCAAAAGGCAACCACCTAGGCCATTAACTCCTTATCCCTGGCCATCTCCATTCTATGCAGTGGACTCATTCCACCCTTCCCTTTCTTTCCTTCCTTCCTTCCTTCCTTCCTTCCTTCCTTCCTTCCTTCCTTCCTTCCTTCCTTCCTT
>CM053585.1:313517360-313543195 GCA_028646515.1 Pseudochirops corinnae | reverse complement strand
AAACATTATACTCAGTTTTGCTGGGTAGGTGATTCTTAGTTTTAATCCTAACTCCCTTGATCTCTGGAATATCATATTCCAGGCCCTTTGATCTCTTAATGTAGAAGCTGCTAGATCCTGTGTTATGCTGATTGTGTTTCCACACTATTCAAATTGTTTCTTCTTAGCAGCTTGTAATATTTTCTCCTTGATCTGGGAACTCCAGAACCTGGCTATAATATTCCTAGGAGTTTTCTTTTGGGGATCTTTTTCAAGAGGTGATCTGTTAATTCTTTCATTTTCTATTTTGCCCTCTGGTTCTAAAATATCAGGGCAATTTTCCTTGAGAATTTCTTGAAGGATGATTTCTAGTTTCTTTTTTTGGTCATGGCTTTCAGGTAATCCAATAATTTTTAAATTGTCTCTCCTGGATCTATTTTCCAGGTCTGTGGTTTTTTCAATGAGATATTTCACATTGCCTTCTATTTTTTCATTTGTCTGGATCTGTTTAATAGCATCTTGATTTCTCATAAAGTCATTAGCTTCCATTTGCTCCACTCTAATTCTGAAGGAACTATTCTCTTCAATGAGCTTTTGAGAGTGTTTTTCCATCTGGCAAATTCGACTTTTTAAGGCATTCTTCTCCTCGTTGGCCTTTTGGGCCTCTTTTGTCATTTCAGTTAGTTTATTTTTTAAGGTGTTATTTTCTTCAGTCAGGTTATTGACTCTTTTCATGATTTTCTTGCATCATTCTCATTTCTCTTTCCAATTTTTCCTCCACTTCTCTTATTTGGTTTTCAAAATCCTTCTTAACTCCTCTATGGCCTGTAACTAGTTTATATTTTTCTTGGAAGCTTTTGGTGTGGGACTTCTGACTGTGTTGTCTTTGTCCCATTCCATGCTGTGATCCTTTTTGTCCCCCCAAAAGGAATCTAAAGTTGGATTGCTATGCTTGTTTTGCTTCCTCTGCCTGCTCATGTTGCCAGTCAATTACTTGACTTTTGGGCTCATTAGAACTCTGCTTTCAGAGGGGAGAGCTTTGCCCCAAATCACTGGGGTTTTTGCAGCTGCCAGAGCTATTAAGAGGCCACTGTCTCTGCAGCCCCGACCAGCTTTGGCTCACTGGTCACACACCTCAGGATCACCACCCAAGACCTCAATCCTGATCTAGGCAGGTTAAGGAAAGAGCGCTTAGCCTCTGAACGATCACTTGGCACCCCTGCAATCTGCATGCCGGGAGTTCTGAAGCAGCCATGTGGAGGAGACTGCACAGCTGCTGCTTCTCACTCTGGGAACAGGGGCTGGATCCTTTCCCTCAAATTTCATTGAGTTCCACTCAACTTTCACTTTGTCCTTGTCTCTTATGGGTTGATAATTCTGGAAATTGCCACAGCTGCCTGTGATCCACTCTCCTGAAAGCTCCAGCTGCAGCTTGTTCTAGCCACCCTGGGGCTATTGCTGCTGGTTCATGTGGTGCTGGGCTCGGCTCCCAGGGTGGGATGAACCCTTCCTGTCCTCCTGCTGGGCTGCCTTCAGCAGGAACTTTGTTTCTCTGTCACTTTGTGAGTTCTGGAGTTCTAAAATTTGTTTAGAGTCATATTTCCTAAGTATTTGAGGTGGTTATGGGGGGAGCTCATGGAATTTTCCTGCTTCTGTGCCACCATCTAGTCTCAATATATTTAAAGGAAAAACTAGCCAGACTTTCATGGGGCTAGGATATTGTTCCTACCACACATTCATAGAGAAGAGGTGAGGAGAAACTCCACAGGAGATCGGTAGTTGAGGAGGGATTTGTTTTCAAGGATAGTAGAGGTTATCTCACATAAAGTCTCAGCACTCATATCCTTGTCCTTCCTCAACTACATTATTAATGAAAGTGGCTACTACTGTACCATCAATAGCCTCTTCTTTCAGAGTCTTTGAAGGAGAGGACAGAGAATACCTAATATAAGGTTAAGTGCTTGTTTCTGCCAAAGTCTTCATGGACTCAAGATGGAGGCAACTTGATCTTGTATTCCTGAGTCATGATTTCCTCTAATGATTTGAATTCTTTGTGAATTATCCCAGATACCCCTGGTTCATGACCTCAGCAGCCAATGGACTTCTGGGAAAAAAAAAAACCCGAACTCTTCCATCTCCATGTTAATTGTTAAATGTTAATGGAGATGTTAATTATGAGGGTCAAATTCTAATGCAAAGATACATAAATACATTAAAAAAAATCAGTGAATGTTGCACCCTGTGGAGTAAAAGGGAGAATGTACCTATCAAGGCCAGTACATGGAATATGTCCTAGAATCCCCCCCAGAAACTTCTGGGTATATCAGGGACATGTATAGTATAACACTGGAAAAACCTGGCAACTTGATTTGGTGAAGCAATCCCCTTATTGGCCACTGATTGGAAAGAGCTACTGATCTATTGGACCTTTAAAAGTCAAGTCGAGTTAACAAATATTTATTAAGCTCTTAATATGCGTTGTGTCCTGTGCTTTAAAAAGTTAGCCTGTCTATAGGTTTCTCTTTCCCTTTGATTCTCTAAGTAGCATCCTGTAACTCGAGGACTTATGTAATAGGTAGGCAAACCGAGGCTCATCTCCCTGGAAGGCTGATCACTGCTCTGAGGTAAAAGCAAGAGGTGGAGCTCAGTTAGGTGAGTACGAGCCTGAGCTTCTTGCTGTCCCTTATACTTTGGATTTCTTTGCCCTTGCCACAGGCAATTGGGCAGCAATCCCAAGGTGAACATGTCTGACTCAGAGGCAGCCTAATAAAATAGAGAAGTTGGGAAAGCTGGAGTCATTAGCTAGTGCCAGCTCTATTATGGGAGGTCCCATCTTTCCATCCACTACTGCACTTCTTGGAGTGGAAGACAGCCATCTAGAGGAAAGACCACCTTATCCACTGGCTTAGCTTGCCAGAAGACACTGACCTGGAGGCAATTGTTACATAGTACAGGGCTGAGGTGAAATGTGAACTATTGATTTAGCAGTCCTGAAAACTGCTCTATATTTTGATAGTTTTACTCCTGGGAGTAAATGTAACATAAACCTCCTGAGAACATGTAATAACAGCATCTATGTTGCTGCTGTGGTTCCTACTTGTATATGTTTTTCTCCCAGTGCACTCTTGGGAATCTTAGATGCATTGTACATTTCTTCAGTGCAGCTGTTCCAAACCTGATCTATACCATATAGGAGTATATTTCTACTCACCCAGAAGATGCTAAATTTGAACCAAAACTTAATCTTTAAGCAATTTCCCATAGTTCTTGGGGTAGACATATCAATAACCAAGTATGAGAAGAAAGAGCCTGACCGTTCTTTTAGAGGGTCAGGTTCTCCCGGGACTGATCCTGGTCTAGAGCTGAAGAGAGACCTTTAGTAAAGAGTGAGGAGATGCAGTCTACACCCTTGGGTCTGGTAACCATTATTATTGTAATATAAGGACAACAGCTTATAGTCAGATTTGCCCTTAGCTAAAATGGGCTGCTTTGTGTTAGAGTGAGCTGTGCATCCCTAGTGATCTACAAAAAGCACTTCAGAAATGAGGGGGTTTGGATTATAGGGTCTTCAAGGTCACTGTCATCTCTAACATTTGTTGTTCCATGACTGGAGTCACTTTCTGATCTAAAAGTCTATGTTTAATGTTCTGAAGCACTTTCCAGTTCTAATATGTTGTGGTTCTAGGAGATCTCAAGAGAAGAGTGGAAAAGAAAGGGAGAGGAAGACGTTTGGCACAAATCAGTCAGTCAACAAGCATTTATTAAGCTCCTACTGTATGCCAGGCACACTAGGCACTGGGAATGAAAAAGCAAAAACAGTCCTTGCTCTCGAGGAACTCGCAGTGTAATGGGAGAGAAAACATGTAAACAACTACTTATAAACAAGATGCAGTTCATCTTCAACTTTCACAGAGGTAATGTTCCTAGAAAATGGCATGAAAGTAAAAAAATATGAATGCTGATAAATTGAACCTATGAGAAATAGGGGCTTGGGTTCCTGTGACCTCCAAATATTATCATCTTTTGCTAGAGATCACTGAAAATACAGTTTTCTGCATATAATTTTTGTTAACAAAACATTAATTCTGATAATACACATTTTTCCTAACACAGCAACCATGAAATAACCCCTAAAATGCAGTACACAAAATAAAATTGGTAACATGCAAAACATTTTTTCTTGCTCGTATGCCCCTGGAATTCTGGGACCTTTTGTGCTAATATCTAAATTAAAAAATCATTTGATTTCAGACAATATTAACTTTTATATTGCACAACAAATACAATTCTTAAAACTAAAACTTCTTTTTAACCTGAATCTTACCTTCCACTGTGTCAGACAGTGGTGTAAGGTATACCACATACTATACTGCTGTAAATCTCTCTACCTTGACTGACTTCTGAAAACCAAGGGAGATGTTGCTGGGACTTTTGATGCTGCTATCAGAAGACACTGGTACTGGTGAGGTTTTAATATCACGTCCTAAACTCTGTCCTTCATAGCTGATGGATGGAGCTGGAGATCACAAAGGAAACACCAGCTTGATCAGATCAGTGGGGGCACAATTACAACAGAAAACTTACGTTTTAAAGGCCAACAAGAAAAATATGTAATGAATGCATGGGGAATGCTTTACTTTACAGAAGGTTGGGCAAGCAAGACCGGTGAAGTGTCTATTAGGAGACCAGCTGCTCTACAAACTTTTATGCATTGTGCCTCTCACTTTTTTTCTTTATTATACACAGCTGCGAATACGTGAAATTGCCAACATGAAGGTGAAAATGTTATTAATAAATAATAGCAAATGCTTGAAGTCACAACAAAAGTTGTGTGCAAATGTTGAGGATTGACTACATAGATGTCTATATACACATATATAATCTATATATACACACATACATATAATGTGTGCATATACATATATAGCATAATAGATATTCACACACATATAATATATACCCATGCATACACACGTTATAACACACATCACACATACATACATGTACACATATGTACATAATATATACACATGTATATACACACATACACGGATATATACATATTAGTTGAGATAGGCCCAAAGAGAAGGCACCAAGATTAAAGAGGACTAGGAAAAGTTTTTTGCAGAAGGAAGGAATTTAGCTGATATCTGAAGGAACCCAGGAGGCAAAAATGAACTAGAAGAGAAATTCAGGTATGGGAGACAGCCAGAGAAAATGCTCAGAGACTGGAAATAGAGTGTTTTTTTTTGTGCCACAGCCAGGAGGCCAGTGTCACTGTATCAAAGAGTACATGGAGGGGAGTAAGACATAAAAAGAGTAGAAAGATAGGAGGGGGTCAGGTTACGAAGGGTGCTGAAAGCCAGATGGAGGATTTTATTGATCCTGGAGTTAATAGGGAACCATGGGAGTTTATTGAATAGGAGAGAAAGTGAGAGAGAAAGAGAGAGAAAGAGAGGGAGGGAGAGAGAGAGAGAGAGAGAGAGAGAGAGAGAGAGAGAGAGAGTGTGTGTGTGTGTGTGTGTGTGTGTGTGTGTGTGTGTGTGTGTGTGTGTGTGATGGCCCAACCTGTACTTTAGGAAGATCACTTTGCTGAATGAAGGATGGTTTGGAGTAGGGAGAGACTTGAGGTAGTCAGACACACCAGCAGGCTCTGGGAAGAGTCCAGGCACGAGGAAACGATGGCCTGAACCAGGGTGGTGGCAGAGTATGTATGTATGAGAGATGCTGCAAAGGCAAAAATGACAAGATTTGATAAGTGCTTGAAAATGAAGGGGGATAGTGAAGAATTGGGCCCGAATGATTGGGAGGATGGCTTAGCTTTGGACATGTTGAATTTAAGATGTCTATGGGACATCTAGTCTGAAATGTCTGGTCTATTGGTAGTTGGAGATGTGAGATTGGAGATCAAGAGAAATCCCTGCCCCCACCCCTCCCCAAACAAAACCTCAGCCTGCCCTATCAAACTTATAGAGTAAGACAAACCTCTCAGCCTGGATCGAAGGCTTGGCTGGACCCGTAAATATGGAGCATGCTAAGTACCTTGGTTCCCTTTTCTATCACAGTGAACAGCTATATTTTCATGGTCTGACGCCTTTGCTTGAAAAAAAAAATCCAATTCAGTTGCCTAAGGCTTGAATTATAAAAGCTGCTGGTGTGCTTTTATTTCCTTGTAAGAAGGCCCCTCCCATGTCAAACAGGGCTTTCCATATCTGTGGTTTTGGAAAGAAAGCTTGTA
This sequence comes from Pseudochirops corinnae, assembly GCA_028646515.1. Lineage (NCBI taxonomy): Eukaryota > Metazoa > Chordata > Mammalia > Diprotodontia > Pseudocheiridae > Pseudochirops > Pseudochirops corinnae. Next base: position 313,536,978 of record CM053585.1, on the reverse strand, counting down.
CCAAAGGGAAAACCGAGACTCAGGAAGGCAAAGAGACTTTCAGAGAGGGAAATGTTTGGCACATTATAAGAGAAATCTTCCTAATAGTCAGAGCCACCCAAAAGAGGAATGAGCTGCCTGGGAATTTTTTTGTCTGAGATGTTGCAGAGGTATTACTGTTCAGGGAAGGGCTGGGCTAGATGCCCACTGAAGTTCTTTTTGCAGTTCCAAGGTTCTACAATTCTATAATGCGGCATGTCAGTGGGAAAGCAGAGATCCACCCTGATTTCCTGATGCCCAGTCATGGCATATATAGCTGGAAAGGGCCTTAGAGAACATCTGGTCCAAATTCTTCATTTTACAGATTTAAAAAAACAAAACAAAGCAAAACAAAAAACCAAAGACAGAGATCATGACTTGCCAGGTATCACAGAGGTAGAAAGTAAGGGGTCAAAATTCAAACCCAGGTCCATTGACTTCAAATTCAGTACTCTTTACCCTACACTCTGGGTTCTATCCACTACCTTGTGTGACCTTGAAGACATGCCTATTGGTCATTAGGATGGATATTTTATGCTGCTCACAATGCATATTTATGAATAGAAAACCCTGTATTCCACTTTAGCCCATGTGTACTCTAGCAATGACCAGTAACAATGTCCAAATGTGAGTTTTGTTAATGGGAGCACTGCTTTCTAAACTCCTGCTCTAAGAAATGTCATTGCTTATATCAACAAATTCAGGTCCACATGGGGCAATATCTCAGGGATTAGCAGAATGACGACATAGATGGCATTGTATAGATCTAGACAAAAGACATTAGAATGATAGGATGGGCCAGCTTTGTTCTGTGTCTTATGCACAATCCATCTAGATGGTGAGTGGCCGTCGTGGTGCACCATGATGGGAATTGGGAGAATGGGGAACTGGTGAATCCCAGGGCTGCCCCTACTTCTACGGGGCTTCAATTTTCCCATCTATAAAACGAAAAGTTTGTACTTGATAGTTTCCAAATCCCATTCCAGTTGTAATATCCTCTGACTTTATTCTACTTTATTTAATGTTTTATGTTCTAACCCAGCCTATCCCAGAGTCCAGTATTGGCAACCCATAACCCTGTGTCCAAAGAGTCTGGATGGAACAGCTCCTACCAGGCCCCCTGATTTTGTCTTTAGCTTATCCTCCCACCTCCATTCATGGTTCTTTGATTCTATTAAATGTGAAATGTCTTTAGTGAAGGTCTATAATTAGCCAAATCACTGTCTCAGACATAGTAAAGGAGAAAGAAGAAGACGAAATGATTGACAGCATTATGATATAGTTTGATGGTTCTAAAATATGGTCTGGGGATCTCTGGGGGTCTCTGAGATTCCTTCTTTCAGGAGGTCCTCAAGGTCAAAACTGTTCTCGTAATAATTTCATTCTCTCTCTCTCTAGTATATATACATTCTAGTATAGCATAATATAATAAATGTTAAAAATATAACCCACATAAACAAAAGTTCTCTCAACAATTTTTAAAAATACAAACAAGTATTTTCTTCTTTTGAAGGCAATTTGGGGTAAGTAACTGGACCAGGATCACACAGCTAATACATATCTGAGGCCAGATTTGAGCTCAGGTCCTCCCAATTCCAGAGCCAGTGCTCTATCCACTGCACCACCTCTCTGCTCCTAAAAGTATAAAGGGAATCTTGAGACTGAAAATGTTTGAGAAACTTTGTGTAGTAGAAGGAACACTAGAGTTGGAATCAGGTGACTTGGGTTCAAATTCTGACTTTGATATAATGTCAAATGTGTGACTATGAATAAGTCACTTAACAGCTCTGTACCTTAGTTTCCTGGCCTATAGAATGGAGATAAAACTATCTACCCTGCCTACCCCGCCTGACTGTGCTTTGTAAGCCTTAAAACACTTTATAGAATGTGGGCTGTGCTTCAGGGCCTTGAAGGAGTTCACAGTCTGATATGAGCTGTAAGGCTCTCGCAGAATAATAGCATTAAAGAGTGATACCTGATCGAGTGCCCAAATCAAAAAATCAAGACCTTCCCTGATGGCAGCAGCAAGATCCCCTTCTCTGAACTCGGCTGGCATCTTTCCTGGCATCTTTCCTGACGTCTTTCCTGGCCTCTCCGCTGGCTCTTCTCACATCTGGCCTTGTGTTTCCCTAGTCCCCTCAGAGGGGAACAGCTGGATTGTGAGTCCTGTGAGGATCAGGAGCTGAGTCTTTTTTATGCGTGTGTCTCTCCCAGCATTGGTCACAAGGACTCCAGTACAGTATTTGACCAACACCTTTGCCCCAGGAGCCCAGAACTGCCTATGGGTCCATCCTCAGCATGTGAAGCCCTAAACAAGGCAGCCAAAAGGCAGGCTGTGGAATGATGTTTGACAGGTAGCAAATCACCCCTAACTCTTAGGAGAATAACACAATTATTTTCCAGTGTTTTTCCAATACTCGCAACATCTGTCTTTACCTTTTAATTTATGAGAATTAACAATTAGTAATGACAGTTTAAACCTCTATGAAATATCCCTGTAGGAATTAAGGCATGTAATAGCTTCAGTAATCACCCAGGCCCGCCTGAATCTGGAAGAGGGGAAAGAGAAAGGACTGGGAATTTACATGGTACCTATGACGTGCCGGGTACTGTGTTAAGAGCTTTATGATTATCATCTCCTTCAATCCTCACAACCACCCTGTAAAGTAGATGCTTCTATTACCTCCGTTTTACAGTTGAGAAAACTGACACAAACAGAGGTGAAGTGACTTGCCCAGGGTTATACTGATAGTAAGAGACTGAGGATCAATTTGAACTCAGATCATCTCAAGTCCAGGCACAGAACTTTATCCACTCCATCACCCACTGCCTCTGATTTCTCTGCTGTGATCTGGGAGAGAGGTCCTGCTAGATGCTCCCAGGTATTAATGTGGGGTCCTCAGTCTTTGTGCTCACTGGTCCGATTCATCTCTTCCAAACCCCTTGTGGTTCAGTAACCCTATTTCTCTCCTTTGAATCAGTTCTGGATAGTCCTCTCAGGATGGAGTCAGATGTTCCCACTGGCTGTCCATCTGACTCTCTAGACTGCCAGCTGTGTCCTTGAATGCGTGCCACCTCCTGCGCCGTTTCTGTTGTCTTTCCCCATTTGGACAGCGGCTGTCTTTCTTTCATTTGCATTTATATTCCTAGGGCTTAGCTCAGAGCCTGAAACATAGTAAGTGCTTACTAGATGATTGTTGCGTGTGTGTCTGTGTGTATTTTGCTGGATTTGGAGTCAGAAAAGACCTGGGTTTGAACCCTGACTCTGATTTTTCCTAGCTGTGTGATAGCAATGGAGTCGTCACATGCCCATTCTTATATCATGCGCTTGTTCAAGGATCCATCTCCTGGGATCACTTCTCCTCAGTGATTCCTGCTGCTGGTGCCCCTGCACTGGTGCCCAACCCTCTTTCAGTCTCTTGGTCCTGGAATTCTCCATTCCAAGCACCTACTCCCAGCCAAAACCCACCCTCAGTGTCAGCAGACCTGTCTGTCTCACTAAGCTTCTCTAAGTTGGAAAAATGACTCACTGTGACTTTTTCTTGTCTTTTCTCCATCAGAATTTGGTCTGGTGTATTTTATAAATCTTGGTCAAGAAGGTGTGATGGGTGAGGTAGACCAATGCTTCCTCTCATTCCAACACATTTGCAAAGACCATTTACACAGGGGGGCTACAAGCCATACTGGGGAAAGGGACACATACCAATGAATGGGAGAAACCATGGTGCAGTTGTGTGGCAGGAATAATGCTATACTAGAGAGCTCTGGGTAGAAGGAAAGTGTAGACCCACATCCTTCTGTCAGCTTTCTGTCAGCTGCTAGTCTGAAGGCACCAGACAAGGCCTTTTTGGTGGGGGCAATAGAGCACCAGTGGAGAGAGCATCTTCTCTCTATTGTTTGTAGAAAGAGTTTGTAGGAGAGTAAGTATATCTGAGACCACAGATGTCTCAATTTGCTCATTTCCTGATTGTTAAGATCAGATTGTAGGGGCAGCCTGGTGATGCAATGGATAGAGTGCTGAGCCTGGAGTCAGGAAGACCTGAGTTCAAATCTAGCCTCAGATACTTATCAGCTGTGTGACCCTGAGCAAATCACTTTGTCTCAGTTTTCTCATCTGTAAAATGGGGATAACAAGAGTACCCATGGCTGTTGTCAGGATCAAATGAAATAATAATTGTAAAGCACGTAATACAGTGCCTGGCCCATAGTAAATCATGTCAGCTATAGTTATTGTTTTGCAGTCTCTTACCTGGACCCAGCTGCAGAAATAAGAGTTCTCAAAAGGTATCGTCAAGGATGCTGATACTGACTTTGTGACAGAGTTATCTCTATTGCCGAGCCCTGAGCAGTCTGCGAAGTGCCACAGGACTTCTAGGAGCTCTCAGTATGACACACGACTCTCCCCAGGGACCCATACTATATATAACCCGGGAAAACACAACATAGATAAGTATGGAAAGACACCCAGCTGACCAAACGGCTGTGTTCTGTCTCACAGTGGTCTCCTCTGACTGTCTTGTTAGACATCCTGTCGACCTACTCAATTTTATTGTATAAAGGCCAGCTTAAGAGAAAAAATGTCAAAAACAAACAATGGCCCAGAAGCTTTCAGGGAAGCTCTGCTCTTATAGGCCAGTTTGGAGGGAGTTGGGGGAGGCAAAGACTAGTGCCCTTGTCAGAGTTATTGGCAACAGCTGCTATTGGCAAATCAGTTGTTCTGCCAGCCCTGATTGTGGGAGATCTGAGATGCGATTGTGGCATATATCGAGACCACCAGCCAATTTCATCTGGGCATCCCTGTCTGGCTTTGGCAGGTGTGCCCCTACCCTCCTGGTGAAGGTGTAAATTAAGTCAGACCCAACATCTGGACAGACAACCCCATGAAACATTCCTCCCTCCTCCCCTCATTGAGCCAACCTAAGCTGGTCTGAGTTAATCAGCAAGCGATACTCATGGCCCCATGACAATAACCCTTGAGTAATAACAACACATGTTCCCATAGCACTTTAAGGCTTAAAGACTACCTGTGGTGTGGGGTTAGCAGTGAACAGATTATTGCCCCCATTTTATAGATAAGGAAACAGAGGTTCCAAGGTATCAACTGACTTGTCTGTGGTCACAGAGGCAGTAAAGTTAAAGTCTCTTGACAAATATATACAAAGCAGCTATATGAAAGAAAAAGATAAAGAGGAAATAATTGAGGGGAGGCATGACTGGGTCGCTAAAAGGGTAAGTGACTTATTAAGAAACACTGCCAGAATGGGTCAGAGGCAGGATTTGATCCCAGATCTTTCTGATTCTGGCTCTCTAACCTCTATACAAACTACCTTAGAAAACAGGCTTTCTCTCTCCAAGATCATCACTCTCTCCATTGCACTCTAAGGTGTCCTCCAAACTCTAAATTTTAAATGTTGCAAATGAGAGGATTGTTTGGAAGGACAGGTACTATATCTAGAAGACAGAGAAACCTTAAAATCTCCATTGCCTAGAAATATGCCCCATTATAAATTTCATTCATTAATTCAGAAAAGTTTTATAACAAGTATCACCTTGCATGCAAACAGAGCTGTGGGCTCAGAAATGAGGGCATGAAAATACACACAACCTAGGCACTGCTTTCAAAGTGCTTACAATTGAATACAATTAAAATTATGTACCCATAGAACTAAATTATATACCCAAAAATCATATAAGGGAGAATGCCGTAAGGTCAAAGAAGATATTCATACCAAGGGCTACAGCATTCACCTTGGGCCAGGAGTCAGGAAGGCTCATCTTCCTGAGATCAAATCCACCTTCAGATATACCCACTTATTGGCTGTATTCCCCCCCCTCCCCCCGGGAAAGTCACTTAACCCCATTTACCTCAGTTTCCTTATCTGTAAAATGAGCTAGAGAAGAAGTGGAAAACCACTCTAGGATCTTTCCCAGGAAAATTCCAAATAGGGTCATGATGAGTAAGACATGACTGAACAACAACAGCAAAAGTGGGACTTGGGGGAAGTTCCATGGAAGAAGAAGTCTTAGATGACAGGCTCTGTCATCTAAGAGGATGAGAGGAATTGCAGTAGGCAGGGAGAAGGAACGGCAGGTTCATCCCATGCATGATTGACAGATTACATAAATGTAGGGAGATTGGAAAGATCAGAAGGAGAAAGGGAGACTGGTCTAATTTGATAGACATGCAGAATATGAAAGGGGAATAGTAAGAAATATGAGTGTAGCTAAATAGCTATACTCTCCCACGCTCACCTCCAAACACACACAAAATAAAGCCCCCAAACAAGTCCTGGAACAGCAGAACCAGCAAAAAGATGGGGTGAAGTAATCTTTTAGTCCAAGAAACTTGGAGGATAAGTAAGAAAGGTCTGTCTCACTCAGGTGAAAGAGGAGCACAGCCCAGGATGAAAAGTGTCCCAGTGAGCCAGCAGGAAGCCCATCTCAGTAAACCACTGGGAGATCCTGAGCCTCAGTGTGGTGCAGCAGGCAAATGCCAACACCAGGATCCCCCAGGTGCCTTAGCATAGCCAGGGGAATCGGCAGGCTCCAGCTCTGAGAATCACCTGTGCTTCAGTGTAGCCCTGGGCAAGCAGGCAGCCTCCAGGGGCCAGACCTCCAGGTGCTTCAGTGTAGCCCTGGGCAAACAGGTAGGTGTCAGCCTAGTGGTGCCTAAGCAAACAGGCAGCCAGCAGCCAGCACTGGCCCTGCCACACTTTAGCATAGCCCTAAGGCAAACAGGCAGTCTTCAGAGGCCAGCCCCATGCTTTAGGGTAGCTACGGGGAAATGCATAGACACCCCACTGGACCCCGCCTCAGCATCAGGTAAGCTGCCAGACCCCTAAAGCCTCCAGCAGTTTCAGTCAACCCCCACCCCTCCTTGTCAGAGCAGCACCAGACAGGAGGGTTCCCTGTGGGCCTAAGAGCAACATCACCACAGCCCAGGTAAACATCCAGGATCTGCAGCCACTACCACAAGAAACCTGAGACAGCGCCCCTTCCATCTCAGGTGCAGAGCTCAAATGTATAAGAGAGAAAAAAGCTCCCCCCGCCAAAAAATAAGACAGGCGAGCAATAACAATGACAACAACAAAGAATTTGACCATAGGAGGATCTGGACAGCATCTTTCAAGCAATTGTCATGGAAAACTGCCCTGATGTCCTAGAATGAGAGGGCAGAATACACATGGAAAGAATCCACCACTAATCTCAGAAAAGAGATACAAAAATAAAAACCCCAAGGAACATTACAGCCAAATTTCAGAAATATCAGGTCAAGGAAAAATACTACAAGTGGTCACAAAGAAACAATTCAAATATTGAGGAGTCACAATCAGAATCACACAGGACTTGGCAACTGCAACATTAAAGGATTGGAGGTCATGGAACATGACGTTCAGGAGGGCAAAGAAGCTATAGGACCACAACCAAGAATCGCTTACCTGGCAAAAATTAAGCATAATACATCAAGGGAAGAAGTGGTCGTTTAATGAAATAGAAGGATTTCAAGCCTTCAGCATTAGCTCAAAGAGGGAATGATATACACAATCAGTTGCATATAAAAATCTATCTTACCCAACAGGGAAGTAGGAGGGGAGGAGATTAAGTAAAGGGATAGGGTGGGAACTGACAGAAGGGAGGGCAGATTAGAGGAGGTAATAGGACAGAAGCAAAACACTGATGAGATGGGAAAAAGTTAAAGGAGAGAGAGGACAAATAGGAGGAAGAATAAGATGGAGGTAAGTACGTGGGTAGTAATCATAAACGTGAATGTGAATGGGATGAATTCTCCAATAAAACAGAATTAGATAAGAGAGTGGATAAAAAACCAGAATCCTACAATGTGTTGCTTATAAGAATCACATTTGAAGCAGAGACACACAGAATAAAGGTAAAGGGGCTGGAGCAGAATCTATTATGTTTCAGTTGAAATTTAAAAATAGCAGGGGTAGCAATCCTGATCTTAGACAAAGTAAAAGCAAAACCAGATCTAATTAAAAGAGATAAAGAGGGAAACTACATCTCGCTCATAGGTATCATAGACAATGACGCAATGAAATTAGAAAAGTAAAGAATAGCCTACTTGTCAGATCTATGATAGGGGAAGAATTCATGACCAAACAAGAGATAGAAAACATTACAAAATGTAGAATAGATAATTTTAATCATATTAAATTGAAAAGCTTTTTATATAAGCAAAACCAATGCGACCAAGATTAGAAGAAAAGCAGAAAGCTGGGAAACAATATTTATAGCAAATATTTCTGATAAAAGCCTTATATCTCAAGTATATAGAAAACTGAGTCAAATTTATAAGAATATAAGCCATTCCCTAATTGATAAATGGTCAAAGGATATGAACAGGCAGTTTTCAGATGAAGAAATCAAAAATATCTATAGGCATATGAAAAAATGTTCTAAATCACTTTTGATTAGAGAAATGCAAATTAAGACAACTATGAAATACAACCTCACACCAATCAGATTGGCTATTATGAAAAAAAGAGAAAATGATAAATATTGGAGAAGATGTGGGAAAACTGGGACACTAATACACTGTTGGTGGAGTTGTGAACTGATTCTGGAGAGCAATTTGGAACTGTGCCCAAAGGGCAATCAAACCGTGCAAACCCTTTGATCCAGCAATATCTCTACTAGATCTGTATCCCAAAGAGATCATAAAAAAGGGAAAAAGATTTACATGTGCAAAAATATTTATAGCAGCCCTTTTCATGGTGACAAAATATTGGAAATTAAGAGAATGCCCATCAATAGAGGAATGGCTGAATAAGGTGTAGTATATGAATGTAATGCAATGCTACTGTGCAATAAGACATGGTGATCAGGCAAATAAAAAAAAAAAAACCCTGGAAAGACTTGCACAAATTGATGCAAAGTGAAATGAGTAGAACCAAGAAAACATTGTAGACAATATCAACAACATTGTGTGATGATTAACTATGAATGACTCAGTTCTTTTCAGCAACACAATAATCCAAGACAGATAAAAAGGACTCACAAAGGAAAATGCTATCAATATCCAGATAAAGAACTGATGAACTCTGAATGCAGACTGAAGCATATTTTTTTTCACTTATTTTGTTTTTTCTCATTTTCTTTCTTTTGATCTGTTTCTTCTTCCATAACTTTGATGAATATGGAAATATGTTTTATGTGATAGTACATATATAAATTATATCAAACTGCCTACCATTTTCAGAAAAGTGGAGGGGAGGGGAGTAATGGAGGGACAAAAATTTGGAACTCAAAATCTTGTAAAAATGAATACTAAAATTTTTCTTGATATGTAAACTGGGGGAAAAATAAAATAAAATTTAAAGCAAAAAAAAAAAAAAAGAAATTTGACTATGTAGGTAGGTTGCAGATTGTCAACATCCTTGAAGCTCAGGATCAATTATTTTTATTTTATTCAATGAGCATTAGATAGTCACAAAAGAAAGCTGCCAACTCTTAAGTGGTGCTTTAGGAAGCTTACTCAAGTATCATGCTTAGAATGGAATGGATTGGAGAATGGGAATAACAGATTGGAGGCAAGAAGCCCAGTTAGGGGACTCTTAAAATAATCAGAAAATTGGTGGGAGAGAGGAGTGGTAAGAAGGGAGATGTTTTTAAAATAATATTTTTCTCCAATTACATGTCAAGACAATTTTTAGCATTCATTTTTACAAGATTTTGAGTTCCAAATTTTTTTCCCTCTATCCCTCATTTTCCCTCTTCCTAAAATGGTAAGCAATTTGATGTAGAAAACATATTTCCATATTAGTCACAGTTGTGAAAGAAAAAACAGATTAAAATAAAAAAAAAGATGAAAAAGAATAAAATAAGTGAAAAAGTATGCTTCAATCTGCATTCAGAGTCCATCAGTTTTATACCTGGATGTGAATAGCGTTTTTTTGTGAGTCTTTTATACTTATCTTGAATCATTGTGTTGCTGATAATAGCTTGGTCATTCATGACTGATTTTGACACAGTGTTGCTGATATTCTGTACAATATTTTCCTGGTTCTGTTCATTTCACTTTGCATCAATTTGTATGTCTTTCCAGGTTTTTCCAAAATCTACTTCTTTATCATGTCTTATTGCATAACAGTATTCCATTACATTCACATACTATAGTTTACTTAGCCATTCCCCAATTGATAGACATTCCCTTAATTTCCAATATTTTGTCACCATGAAAAGGACTGTTATAAATATTTTTGCACAGGTAGGTCTTTTTCTATTTTTTTTATGATCTCTTTGAAATACAGACCTAGTAGTGGTATTGCTAGATCAAAGGGTATGCACAGTTTGATTGTCCTTTGGACACAGTTCCAAATTGCTCTCTAGAATGGTCGTGTCAGTCCACAGTTCCACCAACAGTGCATTAGTGAGGGAGGGAGATTATTGTCAGGAAGAAAAGACCAGTCTGTTAAAAAAAATTCATAGTAGCACTATCTGTAGGAAGAAAAGGTTGGAAATAAATTCTATGCTCATCAGTTAGGGGATGGCAGAGTAAATTGTGGGCCATGAACATAATGGAATATTATTGTGCCATAAGGAGCAAAGAACATTAAAAATTTAGGGAAATATAGGAAGATTTATATGAAGTGACACGAAATATAAAAAAGCAGATCCAAAAACCCTACCATAATAAAAATTAGAACAACATAACTGAAACAAAGATTAAATGGCCTTAAAAAGCAAGTCAAGCTTGAGGAATGATGTTGTTTCTACCTGGTCAAAGCAAACAGTTTTCTTTGGTCTTAACAAATGGCAATTACAAAAGAGTACAGTGGCATATATCATAACACTAAGTTGCTTTGACTGTTTTCTGAGAGACTCTATTAATTATTTGTGTTTACTTGTATTTGTCTTCTGTGTTAAAACATAATTATCAATTATAACAATTAAAGTGGCCACAAAGGAGGAGATAAACATAAGATACAGGATCATAGCATTTTGGAGCAGTATGTGAGAAATAGAGATAATCTATCCCAGTTCCATTTTACAAAGGAAGAAACTGAGGTCCAGAGAGGTTAATTAACTTCCCCAAGGTCACATAGGTAATGGGTTAGAATTTGAACTCAGGTTCTCTGATTACAAATGCAACACTCTTTCCAATAAACTTTAATGTCCCTCTTATATCATGGTACATTTCAGAGTTAAAAGTAAAAGGTTTTGGGAAATGATTGAGAGTAGAGAATGAAGAATAAGGATGAGGGAAAGATCCCTTATATAATCACAAGCGTGGGTTACCAAGAGGATGCTATTGCTACTGATTCACATTTTCCATCAGTTAGACTCCAGAACATTTCCAAATTTATTGAATTCAGCAGACACTTATTGAGCACGAACTTGTGCAAAAGACAGTACTAGCCATTCAGAATATGAAGATGAAATAAAAACAAGGAGGAAGCCATGTGTGGGTTGAGGTTTCTCTTCCCATTTCCTTTTCCCTATCTTCAGTGCCCCTCTTGCTTATTCTCTGACCTATTGGGCTCTGAGCCTACACACCTAAGGCCTATTTGACCATTCCATTGTATCTGCTTAATCCTTCCAGATCTAATTTTAGAAGATTCAATTCAATTGAATCAAGAGGTTCAATTTCTATCAACAATTGTTAACCACCTTCCCTGCATATACTTACACAATTTTATAATGAGTGTTGGGTATAAAAAAGTGATAAAATGTCAGTGCCCACCTTGAAGGAGCTTACAGTTGAATTGAAAGGATATGAAAAGTATTCATACTCTAAGTGTGCTATAAAATACAATGTGATGGGGCAAAGGAGAGATTCAGGATATCCTAGGAAATGTTTGAGGACGGAGATGTGGGTGGAGGGAGGGACAACATGAAAGGCTCCATGAAGGGAGTAGCATCTGACCCAAATCAACCTATTCCATTTACCAGCCCCTTTTCTTTTGAGCAGAATTTCCACTAGAGGTCCTTTCTAACTTGTCTTACCCTGAGGTCATCTATCTCCACTGGGCCAGCCAGATCATACTTTTCTGGACAAAATGAAGTCATTTAAGTAAAATGAGCAAACAAAACAAAACAAACAAACAAATAAAAAAATAACCTGGGGATTTTAGTGGCTTCCAACCTTAATATGCAGACAATGGTATGATGTGACAGGCAGAAAACCTAATATGATCTTGGACTATAATAAATAAAACTCAATGGTCCCTTAGGTCAGAGGAGGAGGTAGTTCAAAGTTACTCTGCCTTGGTCACATTCAGGTTAGTATGGCTAGATTTTGGTTCTAAGTTTTGGGAGGAGCATTGACAAACTGTAGCATATCCAGAAAGGAGTGACCAAGACATGAGGGCGGTAAAAACCATGTTGTCCAAGAAGCCATTGAAAGAACTAGGAATATTTAGTTAGAAAAGATTAAGGGGTGATAGTCCTTAAGTCTTTGAAGCACCATCTTGTGGAAGAGAGATTTAACTAGAGGCTTCCCAGAATTACACAATATAAAATTGAAAGGGAATTCAGAGATTATCAGGCATTTGATCTAATCCATGTTCTCTATAATATGCTTGACAAATGGTCATCCAGGCTTTGGGATTAAATTCTTGTCTCTGCTTTTAAATTCTTTCATCAAAGGCTCTTTGTTCAATATATTTCTTGCATTATAAAAAAGCATGTATGAAATATTTCTATTTTTCTGTATTTGTTCTTGAGGTTTTTATATTCCAATACATGCTTAATTTTTGTAAATGTGATCAGCTAAGAAATTTACAGATTCCTTTTTGTTTCCATTTAATAATTACCAGAGGTCTATCATATCTAACTTTTCTAATGTTCTAATAATGTTTCTTCCAATTTATCTTTTGGCTAGATTTGTCTAGATCTGAAAGAGACATATTGAAGTCTCTCATTATTATAGTTTGATTATCAATTTCTTTTTGCAATTTGACGAGCATTTCCTCACGTATTTAAATGCTATGCTATCTAATATATACATATTAAATACTGATATTGTTTTGTTATCTGCGGTGCCTTTAAACATAGTGCAATTTCCTCCCCCCCTTCTTTTTCTATCATGTCCATTTTCACTGTCATCTTGTCTGAAATCCTAATTCCTACTCCTACTTTGTTTTTTTTAAGTTCACCTGAACTCAAATCATAATAGATTTTTCTTCATCCTCTTATTTTAACTCTGTGAATCTTTGTGGTTTCAGTATCTTTTTTTAAAAAATAAAGAACATACAATTCATCTCTGCAATCCTATTCTGTTTTATGGGTGAGTTTGTCCCTTTTTTGTTCAGTGTTACGATTACTAATTGTGTATTTACCTCCATCCTGTTCTCATGTGTTTTTTCCTCCCTTTCCCCCCTCTAAGTCTCCCTTTATTCTCTTCCTGGCCCTACCTATTTCCTTGTTGAATTTATTGTATTTCTATCCTTAAGTCTTTGTACATGTATATATGCGGGGGGAGAGTAAATGAATGTTTTCAACCTTCCTTTGTCTTGTTCAAATGAAAGTGAGAATCATGAGATGCTCATTCTCCTGCTTCCTCCATGTTTGTATATTATTCATCTTATACGCCTTTATTATGTAAGGTAGAAAATTCCTTCTCCTTTCTCTTCCTTTCCTCTCCAGTATATTTTACCATGTTTAGTATTTCATTCTACATAAAAACAAAACAAAACTGCCACAGCCTCCTCTCCCTGTGTTATTGAACTTTATTACACTAAGACATTAAGACTGTGAGAGGATACTTACATTCTGGCCTCCTATTAAAATGTGAACAGTTCATTATCATATAGTTCTTTCCAACTGATCAAATGTTCCAACCTTTCTATGTTTCAACTGATTCCTGCATTTTCATTCCAGTTACTATTCAGTTCTGGCCTTTTCATCAGGAATGCTTGGAAGTCCTCTCTTTCATTAAAGGTTAATTTTTTTTCCTTTGTATGAATATACATAGTTTTTCTGGATGGGTTATTGTTGATTGTAAGTCTTTATCTTTTGCCTTTTGGAATATCATATTCTAATCTCTCTTTTCCTACAGAATTGCAGCTGCCAAGTCTTGTATGAATCTGACTGTCCTTCCTTCTTTCTTGAACTTTTCTTTTTAGCTCCTTGCAGTATTTTTTATTTTCTTTGACCTTAAAGCTCTGGATTTTTTGGCTAGGATCTTCCTAGTATTTTTTATTTTGTGTTTTCTTTCAGGAAATATCTGATAGATTTTTTTCATTTTCATTTTGGGTTCTAATAGTTTTGGGTTGGTTTCTTTCATGATTTCATGAAATATGGCACCCAGACTTTTTTTTGGGGGGGTGTCATGATTTTTAAGTAGTCTAATGATGCTTAGATTATCTCTCTATGACCTGTTTTCCAATTTAGTTGGGTTGGGTAATATATACCTTATATTTTCTTCTTTTTTACCCAGTCTTTTTATTTTATTTCAACATTAGTTATTGTTTAAAATTGTTGCTTTCTGTCTGGTCCATCCTAATTTTCAGGGAGTTTGGTTCTTGGATATGGCTTATTTTTGTCTGTTCTAAGCTATGAATTCTCCTTGCTATTATTTCCTCCTTCAATGTCATTTCTTTTAGCATTACATTTTGTGTCTCTCATTTAATTTCTTCCAAGTATTCATGTAGTTTCTCTAGCCAGAACATTTTTTCCCCCTCTGATGTTCTACTTGGATTTGTTTTGAAGTTATCTTATTCTGTATTTGTATCTTGGACTTTTCTCAGTCTATAGTATTTCTTCACTGTATTCAGCATTTTCTTCTATTTATTCCTATGTCCATCTTCAGTTTCTGCATAGAGGTTTTGTGCTTAGGTCAGATTCTACTCTATCCTACACTCTTAGATGATTTGGAAGGGCCTTGCTTGATCCTGGTTACAATGGCTAAGACTAGGTTCCACCTTCCTGAAAGAATTCCTGGATTTTGACTCAGTGTCCTGGTGGCTGGACTTAGATTTTGGTCTCATCTCCTCCCCTTTCTCTTTCTCTTTGCACAATCATGAAACTGAAGTTGACTCTGTACCTTGATATTTCTCTGACAGGCCCAAACCATATGTTGCTTGTGCTGGTAATAAGCCTTCTGAAAGACCGTGGGTGATTCCTTGGTTCAATCTCCTGCTGCTGCTCCTCTATGGATTGCCTGGGCTTTGGGTTGGGCACAGGCTGCTTGGATACTCTGTGGGGTTTGGTAGGTCAGGTCCTGTCTCCTGTAGTCATTTCCGTATGAACTTCCTGGACCCCCACTGGGGGCTGGCTTGTCCCTGTCTCCTACAGTGGGTCTGAGCTGCTTGTGTACTTTGTCTTCTACCTGCTGTGGCTTATCTCCATTTAGAGTTTCTGAAAGATTTTGGTTGTCTTTATGTGTAGTCCTGGACTGTAAAGAGAAACTTATTGCTATTCCTTTCACTTCTTTATCAATGCTCTTTCTTTTGCATTTTTAGAACATTATCTAGGGATATTTGTGGGGGATCTGGGTTCCTCTTAACCTAATATTCTGCTATCTTCCCCACAATTGCCGAAATCCAACCTTCACTTAAAGACATTTTATAATGCAAACCCACTTTGGGAAGGATGTGATTGTACTGACATTGAGGCTAAAGCTTTCTCTCTGAAACATCCAACCATGACTCTTCTTCCCTCTGCAGTAGGGTGAGGCAATTCTCTTTTCAGATGCTACTCACATGACAAGGTGTTGAAACCCTTGAACATCCTGGCCACGTTTCTCTGGATAGCTTTGTTCTGGCTTATCAACATCCTTCCTACATTGTTGTGCCCAGAAATGAATATATTATCATAGATGTGGCCCAATGGGGGCAGAGGGCAGTAGAACTATCGCCTTCCTAGTGCTAAGCTCTAACTCTTAATCTAGCTTAAATTGTTGACACATTTATCTTACAACCCAATGGGGGAATAGATAGAGTACTGGGCCAGGAGTCAGGATGACCTGAGTTCAAATCCCGGTCTAACACTCACTAACTACATGACCCTGGGCAAGTCATGTAACCTTTGTCTGCCTCAGTTTCTTCAACTGTAAAATACAGATAATAGCAACACCTACTTTACAGGGTTGTTCTGAGGACAAAATGAGATAACAATTGCATGGGACCTGGCATGTAGTAAGTGCCATCTAAATATTAGTTGTTATAATAATTATTATTATTGTTAATAATAATTATTAACAAAATCTCCAAGGGAGCTGTGAGGATCAAATGAGATCATATTTGCAAAGTACTTAGCATTTTGCTTAGCACATAGTAGGCATCTCATATATGCTTATTCCCTTCCCCTTCCAGAGATTTATTTAAGATTCAATGCATTAGCTCCCCTGCTGACTTTGTGACGTGGGCAAGCTTGGTAAGCATGCCATTGACACCTTTATCCGATTAACAGATAGAGCTGGTAAATGGCAAAGAGCCAAGGACAGACCCCTTGGGCACTGTACTGGAGACCTGTCCCCTTCCAAGCTGGCATTCAAGCAACGATGCTCACTCTCTGGTTTTAGCCTTTGAACCAATTCTGATGCCACCTAAGTATGTTGCCTACTAGCCCGTTTCATTTTCTTGTTCACAATAATAGCATCAAAAACTTTATTGAAGGGCGGCTAGGTGGTGCAGTGAATAGAGCACCAACCCTGGAGACAGGAGGACCCAAGTTCAAATCCAACCTCAGACACTTAATGCTTACTAGCCATGTGACCTTGGGCAAGTCACTTAATCCCAACTGCCCTGCCTTCCCCCCTTCAAAAAGCAAAATAACCCAACAACTTTATTGAATTGTTTTTAAAATCTAGACAAACTATATCTAAAACATTCCCATGATATCCTCATCCTGTAATCCTACTCAAATAGAGGAAATGAGATTAGTTTGGCCTGAACTATGACTGATGAAGTCATTCAAGCTTTCATGATCTCTGCTTGTTTCGCCTGTTGTTCCCTTGCCATCCATCTTAAAATGTTCACTACCTGCCAACTAAGATTAATATGTGGAATTTATAGGGTGAAAGCTTTGGTTCAGTGAAAGGGGAAAAAATGTTAAAATCATAGCTTTCCCAAAGTGGAAATGAATTGTTTAAGGGAGTAATGAGGTCTCCATTACCAGAGGTATTCAAGCAGAGGCTAGATGAACTTTGGTTGAGAATATTATAGACAGAGTTCATAATTTAGGTAATATTTTCTAGGTCCACAAGATTATGCCTGTGGTTCTCTTACTCCTAAAGCTTTTTTGAGCATCAGGAAAGGTTTGGTCCTTGATCGGGGTGAAAGGTTCCATCAGCATCTCTGATCCAACTTCCTTTGCCCCAGGACAAACACAACCAAGCACAACATTATTGCTGCCTCTGGATGTGGTTGACAGGATTATCAGCTTCAATTCTTCATGCCTATACTTTTCCCCCAGGAATGCTATTTGAAGTTTAGTAGGCTGGGCCTTTCCACTTTCCAAATTTTACTAACATAAAAGATTGTTCTTATTGCTGGCAGGACTCCTGATGTGATGCCTCAGTGTATGTTTTCTTTTTCTGTAGCCTGTGCTAAAAAAGCCTATATCAAAACAAGGGAACTGTTACTGGTCCATTAGGAAGGGTGTGAGGGCAAGAGAGGGGAGGGGAATGTTGGCAAGGAAGCCAGGGGTGGTGTAGGAAATGGAAAAGCAAGAAATCTGGACAGGACTCACAGCTAGAGACAGGACAGATTTTACTTTGTCTCACCAGAGAGCAGCTGTTCAGGATGAGGTCTCCCTGTATTACTGTACTCTTCAGCGGTTCTCAACTTTCCTAATGCTGCGACCCTTTAATACAGTTCCTCATGTTGTGATGACCCCCAACCATAAAATTATTTTTCTTGCTACTTCATAACTGTAATTTTGCTACTGTTATGAATCGTAATGTAAATATCTGATATGCAGGATGTATTTTCATTGTTACAAATTGTACATAACCCACAGGTTGAGAACCGCTGCTCTATGTACTTTGTGTGGAAACTGATCGCTTCTGATGGGAGAGTCTGGCAGGCATTTTTGAAAGCATCAAGTCCAATTAATGCTTGAGGAGGAATCCCTCTACAATGTGCCTAATAAATGGTCATCCAAACACCATTTGAAGACCTACAATGATGAGACCATGAATTTAAGTTGCATATAGGGTATACATACACACACAGAGACAGTAGTAATACACTCACAATGTCTATTAGTATCCCCTTCTAAATTTCTTTTTGTTTTCTTTGATGTGTATCCTGTATGCTATTGAAATGCATGGTCTCAGAAACAATTTTTTTATTTTTATGTACTGGAATATTCATGTTTATTTATGATTATTAAGTTCAAAAGAAAAAAAATTTAGAATAAAATAGCGGGTTTTTCATTGTAGGTCTTCAAATGGTGTTTGGGTAGCATGATCCTTTATCAGTTCTTTTCATAACTTATGTTTGGTTACTGTATTCTGTGCTCTTTAAAGTTACTTCCATTCCCAAATGATTGGATGAATTCACAGCTCCAAAAACAGTGTATTGGTGTGCTTGTCCTTCTATAACCGATCCAACAATTGCCATTTCCATCTTTCGTTATCTTTGCCAACCTAATAGTTGTGAGAGGGAACTCTAGAACTTCAGAGAAGATTTAATGTTAATTTTTTTCTATTAGTAGTGATTTGGAGAACTTTTATATGGTTGATGCATTGTAATTCTTCTTTTGAAAACTTTTTTCACATTGTTTGCAGAATGTTTTATTACTACATATCTATACTAATGCCTTGAATATTTTGTATACAAGATGTTTATTGGAGAAATTTGTTACAAAGATTTTTCCCTGGTTAATTATTTTCCTTCTACATCTAATTGCATTGATTTTGCAAGTATAAAATCTTTTAATTTTATGCAATAGGAATTGTATATTTTATCTTCTACAAATAACTTTTCCTTTACTTAAGAATCATCTCCCTATCCATAGTTTGAAGACTAACTCTTTCCCTTTTCTAATTGGTTTATCATATGATCTTTTATATTTAGGTATTTGCAATATATGGTATAAGAATTTGACTTAAACATACAATAATTTCTGCCACAATACTTCTCAGTTTTCCAGAAAATTCTTCTCCACTCTACCTCCACCCTACCTCAGTAGGGTATCCTTATCCCAGTAAGCTAGTGTCCTCTCTTTGATCAAATCCTGTGCTTCTATGTTTATTTGCTTCTGGGTTTTATTTACCTAATCTGGTACACTGACTAATTTTTGCTATTTCTTAACCAAATAATTTTAATGATTATTTCTTTATGATATATTTTGATTCAATATTACTAGTCCCCCACCATTTCAACTTTAACTTTTTTCAAAGTTACCCTTGAAATACTTGACCTTTTGCTTTCCTAGATGAACTTTGTTTTCTTTCTTTCTAGTTCTATAAAACAACTCCTTAGCAGTTAATTTGGCATGCTGCTATGTGGAAAAATTAATTTTAGTATTATCATAATTTTTACTATATTGTCATGGTCCAACCAGGAACAATTAATACTTCTTCAATTATTTAATTACTCCTTTATTTCTATTTTGTAGTTGTATCCATATAAGACTTGATTGTGTTTTGCTAAGTTAACTCCCAAATATTTTATTTATTTAGTTGTTATTT